>CAMTDV010000116.1:1632335-2312335 GCA_947069175.1 Scalesia atractyloides | reverse complement strand
TGATATATATTGGATACACATTTGATCACGGATATGATGGATGCACAAGTGTTTAAATATAATAAGGAATTAAACGACACATGATACACCCCAAAATGTGATTAAAACGGGGAATTTGTAGAGATTCACTCACCTAGGGTGCGTTCTTTGGTGACGTTGGATGCGCACGAGTTTTGGGATTTGATCGACGAGGAAAACTAACCTAAAATAATAACGAAATGGTTCGGTAAATAAATGGATTTTATTTGAGATTAATACTTTTAATTCATAATCTTAATAGGATTTTTTAGATTTATTTTTGTGAGTTTAAGGACATTTTCTAACTTTAAAAATATTACTTTTAAGTATTTTTAAATAAATAAAAAAAATAAATAAAAATAATGTTGACTTTTTGACTCTGACCGTTGACCGTTGACCGGTCGGATTGTGTTAATTATATGCGCTGAGTGAGGTTCGAACTCGGGACCTCTCGTATACGTGCACGCAGCTCTACCAACTGAGCTACGTGTCTAACCCGAAATATTCTCTGTTTTAATTATATATATACTAATTAACTGTTATTTTATTTGGTTTATTTCAAAACGGATTTAATATGGCTGAACCGACTTCAGTGACCCGGAGTCGAGCTCTGGACGTTCGGTTCGAGTGCGCACAGCCCAACCAGTTGGGCTGTGTGTCATATCTGTTTAACTTATGATTTATATTATCCTTATAAACATTCTGTTACTTAATCTGATTAAGTTTTAAAAATGTTGGTTTTAATTCTGAAATTCGGTAACGTGTGCGATTCGAACCCGGGACGTGTGCATTGTTTGTGCACACAGTCCACCGCTGGACTGTGTGTCTAACCCGTTCGAATATCCGTTTTTAATTATACTTATACACATGTTTTAACTTCATCTTCTTCGTTTATCGAATTACCGAACAGTGAATTGACTGTTTGTTTAATTGACCAACTACGCTTATGATTGATTGAATTGAAGTAAAAGAAAGGAATTTAGGAATAAGATGTACCAAACAGAGTGTCTTCTTCATATTTTCCGGCGAAATTCGTCGGCTCCGATTTGTGACTTCTCGACTGAATATGATGATTAACAGTTTAGAACCTTTGTTTGAACAATTAAAGTATGAACTAAGAGATAGCAGAGAAGTTTAGACAGATATACCGGTCGAGGAAAGAATACGGTTTTCTGATGATCGATTCCGGCGAGGTTCCGGCGAAATTGGCAATCTCCGGCGATGAGCTTCTGCGAAATTTCAACTACGAAAAGTGTGTGGTTCTGAGCGAAAGGATTCCCGGAAGGTTGAGTGGGTATTTATATGAAGAGAACTGAGTGAATTGGGTCCCATTTTGGGTCTTCATTCACGGTCAAAGTTTCTCCGGCGGTTATGTCCGCAATTGACTGTTAGACGTCGGTTATAACCGATTTTCGAAGTCGGTTATAGTGTTTTAGTCAAAAGGAAAATGGCTAAACTCGCGGATTGCCGGATTTTCCAGTGATTGCGAGTTCTGCCGCGCTGAGGTCCGGATTTTGATTTCGAGTTTTAATTTAAGTATTATTTGTTTCAGTAATTTCACAAAGGAGTCATGTGGCGGAGCGGTGTGTTGTGTGATTGAGTTTGTGGGCGACCCGGGTTCGAAACCCGGCGTCCCCATTTAATTTTTTTCTCACAATTTACGATTATTTATCAAATATGGTTTTTAAATTCTAATATAGTTATTAATTATGTATCGTTTAAAATTAATTTGAGCAATAATTGTGTAACAAAAAATTATAACTGGATATTCGATTCATGAACGAAACGGGTTTTGGAAACCCGTTCTTCGACGGATGTTACACGGAGAGTATAATTGATGTTGTTTGTTAGTACCCGGAGTTTGTTAGTTTTTAGATCGGTTTTGTATCTAAAAACCAACAAACTCCGGTATTGACAAACAGACGGCAATTATACTCTCCAAGCTCGCACGTCCCACCGTCGCCACCGGCAGTACCGACAGTTCGTCGTCTGCCGGTGCCGACGTTGAGACGTGAGAGCTCGGAGAGTATAATTGTTGTTGTTTCTCAATACCCTGAGTTTGTTGGTTTTTAGATCGGCTTTGTATCTAAAAACCAACAAACTCCGGGTATTGACAAACAGACGACAATTATACTCTCCGAGCTCACACGTCCCACCGTCGCCATCGGCAGTACCGATAGTTAGTCGTCTGCCGGTGCCGACGGTGGGACGTGAGAGCTCGGAGGGTATAATTTAGACGTGTTCAAAAAAACCGGTTTCGCAACCGAAACCGGATAAAAAACAAAACCGGTTTTTTTAACCGGTTATTTTGAAACCGGTTCGGGTAGTAACCGGTTAGACTGGTTAGCCACCGGTTTGGATTTTATCAACCAAAACCGATTAAGAAACCGGTTAATATTTAAAAACCGGTTAAAAACAGGTTATTGTAAAAAAACAGGTTTTATAACCGGTTAACTGGTAACGGTATAAAAAACCGGTTTCTAAAACTGGTTAAAACCGGACAAATTCTAGCAACGATCATATGACCGTTTGGGAGGCTCCTAGCCGTTTTTTGGCCTACAAAATCATCCCCAACTAGTATATAATGGTTGTGGTGTTTGGGTTCAAGCACACCACTCTCTAAACCTCCAAAAACTCTAAAAACGCTCAAAATATTGTTCGATATTACTTGGCAAGCTCTAGTGCTCATGATTCGGTCCACATTGGCGAGTCTACAATGGACACGGTGGTTCGTGTTATTCCAGCGAAGCACAACCCCGAAGTTTGGGCACATTTCGATTTGTGCGAGATGGCCAACAGGAGAAAAAAAGCGCGTTGTCACCATTGTAATGGTTTCTACGCCGAAACCGCAAACACCACGATGAGATAACACATCGAAAAACCGTTTTGCAGGGCGTTGAAACAACAACCCGCTAGTGGTCAAACCTCCGTGGCAAGTGAAGGCGCTTCTTTGTTTGCCTACAATTACGAAATGGCTAGGGAGGAAATGGCGAAGTTTATAATCCAAGAAAGTTTGCTATTTAACACTTTCGACAAACAACGCTACACAAAGATGGTTCAAAGAACTCTCCAACCACGATACACCCATGTAAGTCGTGCTACTCTTAGGAGAGATTGTTTAAAATTGTGGAAAAATGCTAAACAAGAATTAATTTCTTATTTTGAAAAATTAGAAACCGGTGTTAACTTCACTAGTGATGTTTTACGGTTCACCTAACTCGTATATTTGTGTCACCGCCCATTGTATTGAACCGTCGACGTGGCAAATGATGAAACGCACAATTTTTTTAAATTATTTGATTACCCTCACACCGGTGAAGCTATTTATAAAGCAATCGGCAAATGTATTGCAACATACAAATTGGAAAACAAGATTTTTTCAATATCTTTTGACAACGCCTCAAACAATACGGTTTCGGTAATGCATTTAAAATTAAAATACAAACCAATTTATGAAGGTATTTTTTTCCATAGTCGATGTATTGCACACATCATTAATTTGGCCGTTCAAGACGGTTTAAAGGTTATTGAACCACAAAATGAAGCTTTCAAAAAAATGTTACGTCATATATATAGTAATACACGTAGACATTCAAAATATAAAAAAAATGTGTAAGGAAGCGGGTCGAATATGCTTAGGACCCAATTGGGACGTTGCTTATAGATGGAACTCGACTTGCACCATGTTTGAAAATGATATTTTGCAAATAGAAAGTTTAATAGAATTTCATAACTCTTTGTCTAGTCGTAGGAAGGTTTCGCCTTACCACCCATCGGGTTGGGCTACTATTGAAACGGTTACACAATTACTTCAAGTTTTCAAAACATCAACAAAAACTTATTGGGTGTCTATTGTCCTATAGGTTCTTTGGTGCTTCACAATTTGTTTAAAATGTGTTTAAAATTAAACGAGATGATGACGGTTAGAGGTAGGCCATATTGTGATATGGCAGAAACAATGAAGGAAAAACTAAGAAAATATTTTAGCGAACTACCAACGGTTTTCACTTGTGCCGCCGCTTTAAACCCTTGCTTTAACGTTTTTGGTACCGGGTCTTTGATTGAAAAAATTGCAAACGAGTTGAATTTAAACACCGATCGAGACCCTAACTTTGGTGAAGCCGCAAAAATTCGTTTCAACGATCAACTTTCAATAATGTATGACGTTTATGTAACAAAATATGGTGCAACCACGTCACACATTCACGAGTCGATGAGAAATGCCGCTTTCGGCGAAGGTTCTTCTAGTATGGAAGACCAAGATTTGTATGTTTATAACCAATTGTTTGATGAGTTGAGTCAAATGTACCGTGGTAACACCACTAGTAGCGAACTTGGTCGGTATGGTGGGTCGAACTTTCTACAAACAATGACTTCACACGAGTTTAAAATTTTTGATTTGTTGGCTTGGTGGAAAGTAAGGAAGATCAATTTCCGATCTTAGTCACAATGACCCGATTTACTAACGGTCCAAGCTTCCACGGTAGCTTCGGAAAGTGCTTTTTCTATTAGTGGCAGGGTGATCTCGATAAGGAGGACTCGACTAACAAAAAAGGCGGTGGAGATGTCGATTTGCTTGAAAGATACTTGGATGCGGCGGAGAGATGTCAACACATACGCACACCCGAGGATGAATTGGAATACGAGGGCGAAGTGTACGAGCCCGAGGTCCAAGCCGAATTGACAACCCCAATGACCGACGAAGAAGCCGCATTGGATGAATTCCTTCGCAATAGTTCAACTTCGGGTTCAAGCGAAGAAGAATAAACGAAGCTCAAGATATATTATTTCTATTGTAGTCCCACTAAAAATATATATATATAAGTGTGGACGTTCTTGCGGATTAATATTTTAAGTTTAAGCCCTTAATTTTTTTCATTTATCGTTCGTACTTCCACGGTTCAACGTTATGTAACAATCGTTTGTTTCAAAGGTTAATCATATTATAATTTAAATTTTTAGATTTTCATAGTTAACTTTTATATTATAATACTTCATTCGGCCATAAAAAAAATAAACCAAGAAACTAAAAAAAAAATTCAGCCCACCGGTTTTTTTTTTCGGTTTTTAAACCGGTTTTTTAGCAAATTAACCGGTTTTATATAAAACCGGTCTTTTTATAACCGGTTTCAAAACCGGTTACAACCGGTTATTACCGGTTGGTATATTTAAAAAAACCGGTTATTAACCGAAACCGGTTATTGAATAACCGTTTTTTTTTAAAACATAAAAACCGAAACCGGTTTTAAAAAAACTGATTTGTACATGTCTAGTATAATTGTTGTTGTTTCTCAATACCCAGAGTTTGTTGGTTTTTAGATGGCCTTTGTATGGTTTTTTTAAACCGTACAAAGTCTATCTAAAAACCAACAAACTCCGGGTATTGACCAACAATTATACTCTCTGATATCTCACGTCCCACCGTCGCCACCGGCAGTATCGGCATTTCGTCGTCTGCCGGTGTCGACGGTTGGACGCGAGAGCTCTGAGAGTATAATTGCTGTTGTTTATCAAGACCCAGAGTTTGTTGGTTTTTAGATGGGCTTTGTATCTAAAAACCAACAAACTTGGGTGTTGACAAACAGCCGATAATCATAGTATCCGAGCTCTCATGCCCAACCGTCGCCACGGGCAGTATTGACATTTCGTCATCTGCCGGTGCCGACAGTTGAACGTGAGAGCTCCGAGAGTATAATTACCCTCTGTTTGTCAATACCCGGAGTTTGTTGTTTTTAGATACAAAGCTTCGTATGGTTTAATTGTTGTGCCTTAGGTGTACTGAAGGAATGTCGGCTTATATCAAAGTTCAAATTAACTAAATAAAATCCTATTAGTTATACCAAAAGTTTTTTTATTGTATTAACAAAATCTTTGTATTATTTATACAAATAAATAGTATTAAACATAAAAAAGATCGAGCCATTGTTTTTGCTTTCTTGACTGTGGTTGACCAGGACTAATCATCAGAGATGACTGAGACTTGTTAGGTGCTGTAGAAACACCTGAAATAAGTTCAACATATCACTATATTAAACCACAACACACTCTATTACGCAAACAAAAACCATATATATTTAAAAAATGACAATATTTCTCATTTACCTGCATTTACTCCTCGAGTTTCCCTTCGTTTACAGTCTTCGATTCAGCACAAGACACTCTTTGACGTGTAGTCGATTGAGATACAAATTTGCACGCTAGAAACCGTCCCTCCAATACTTTTTTCCAAAATATATAAGGTTGATCTCCATCAGGTAAATATGTATTATACTCATTGTGAAACCTCAGCCGTTTTTCAAACCATCTCCGCGAGATACGGATTGCCTGCGTATGGGGGGTGCCTCACCACCATATCCTCCACCATCACGGATAATGTCTTGTACATTAGACACAACCTCCTCTTAGTCGTTAGAATTTGGAACACCGCTCTCCCCCTAACAACGATATCACCGTTAGTAAATAATTAAAACAACAACTAGTTTAACATAACAACTGTTACCGTATTGACTTCAGGCATCGATGACCCGTTCCAGTTTAATGACATTTCACCACATTTGGATGATATCATATGAAGTAATACAAGCCAAAGTTCACGACAAACAGAATTACAACGACGAATTGAAATTTTATGTGACATCAAATGCTCTGCATGGGTCTATTTAACAAAGAAATAGACGCCCCGTCTAACCGACATGCATTGAATGATATCAGAGAAAGTAATATAAGCCAAAGAAGAAGTCGGAGAGAATTCCGACGACGAATCGAAAAATTTCTGCGACACAAATGCTCTGCATGGCTCTATTTAAGAACGATATATATGCCCCGTCTAGGCCTAGACGGGGCGTATCACTTTGCAACTTGGCTGAGATGCATGCAGAGCACAACATTCAAGACGGGTCGTCTAGCTCTAGACGCCCCGTCTTGGCCTGGTTGTCTTCTACTCCGTCTACTGCTAGACGCCCCGTCTGATGTGACTGATTTGACGTTGTACGGTGCAGGAATGTGGCCGGAGTAAAAATAACCCTAGACGCCCCGTCTAGATCTAGACGACCCGTCTAAAGGGTGTCTAAATAGGCAAGTGGGTGTGTGAATATGTAGACCCTTCATTTAAATATGCTTTCCTGAAATTAATTTTTAACTTTTAACGTTAGAACCAGACAAATTATAGTTGTTTTTGTTAATATGTTTACATGAGGTCACACGAAAATTAATGGAGCAAATTTCCCAAATTGTTGGTCCTATTGTGAATATTCTGACCAGCCACATCATGAAACAACTAGGATATGTCACTTCCTCAAGAAAATATGGTAAAGACTTGAGATACAAAATGACAGTTTTAGAGGGTAAAAGTGATGATGTCAAAAAACACATGGACACAAATTATATAGAAAATAAAGAGATACCAGCTCGTGTAGAGGGTTGGTTAGGAGATGTTGAAAATGTCAAGAAAACAGTTCAAAGCATTTCAAGTAACCGCAATGGATGCTTAAACATGAGAATGAGATATCGAGCAGGAAGAAACGCCGTTAAGACTATCAAGGAGATCGAATGTCTTATTAATGAAGAAATTATTTGGAGAGATGCCAGTTACCAGTTGAAGAATCAATTCCAAACGAGTATCATTGTCAGCATCATCATCAGATGAAATTACTCAAACGACTTCAAATCAAGAGAGAAGATATTTAAGGACGCATTGAAGTTCCTTCAACAAGATGGCAAAACTGGTCAAGTAATAACCTTGTGTGGAATAGGTGGTGTGGGCAAAACTACCATGATGGAACAGCTTAAAAAGGTTGCATATGACAAGAGGATGTTTGATTGGATTGTGAAGGTGGTTATCGGAAGAATCCAAACATGCTTTCCATTCAGAATGATATAGCACCATGCACAGGAGATGTTCTAAGCGAAGTGACTAAAACAGCAAGGGCAGATCATCTATGTACAAGATTCAAAAATATGTTAGAAAATGGTAAACACAAGATTCTTGTTATATTGGATGATGTGTGGAGAAGATTGAACTCACAGATATTGGATTAACAAGTCCTTTGCCAAGTGGTATCTAATTGTTATTCACATCAAGACATTCTAACATCTGTAGACAAATTGCAGCTTGTGTTGATTCAGTTCTTCAAGTAGTTAGAGTCGATGTCTTGGAGGAGACAGAAGCACTGAATTTCTTTTCTCGATTTGCAGGAGTTTCAAAAGAAGATGATCATGATAAATATCAAATAGGATGTGGTACTGTTAAAAAAATGTGGCCGTTTGCCACTGGCCATCAAACTCATTGCATCAACCCTTAAATCTCAAGAAGATTACATATGGAGAGATACTGTTAATCATTTGAAGAATAATGATTTTGAAGATAATGTGCAAGAGATTATTAGGATAAGCTACGATTATATAAAAATGATGAAGAATTAGAGATTTTTCTGCATTGCGGGTTGTTTCCCGAAGACTATAATATTCCAATAGAGATTCTGACGAGATATGCATGGGGCCTAAAGTTGTTAAAAAATGTGTCCACTTTAAGAGAGGCGAGAGATAGGACGAATACATGTGTGCGCAATCTTGTAAATGCATACTTGCTGATTAATAGCGATTTCGCAGGTTGTGTTAAAATGCACGATCTTGTGCTTGCTTTTGTGTTATACAGAGTTTCAAGACGCGATCTTAATTGGATCGTTAATCATGGCGATGTTTCCAAGTGTGGTAGAGATGAAACTATCGGGTCTTGCAAAAGAATTTCATTGACATGCACGACTGAGTTTCCTAGAGACTTCAAGTATCCAAGCCTATCTCTATTACAACTTATGCATAGTGGATCGTCACTCCTGTTTCCGGAAATCCCTGAAAAGTTTTATGATAGTATGGATAACCTTCAAGTCATTGCATATATTATAATATGCAATACCTATTACTTCCACGATCACTTGAATGCTCTACAAACCTTAAAAAACTATGTCTCCACAACTGCAAATTGATCTTAGATTGCTCTTGTGTGGGAGATCTTTTGAATTTGGAAGTGTTGAGCTTTGCTCATTGTGGCATCCGCAAGTTGCGCCATCTATGATAGGGAATTTAAGAAAGCTAAAATTACTAGATTTGACAGGATGTGTTGACCTACATATTGATTACGGTGTCTTTAAAAGTTTAGAAAATCTTGAAGAGCTTAATATGAGAGTTTCTAACGGGAAAGCTATTAGGTTCACGGATGCCAATTTAGAAGAGCTGAAGATGCTTTCAAGGCAACTTTATGCATTAGAAGTCGAGTTCATTGAGAAGCAAACCCAGACCCTACTAGATAATGCATTCTTTAAGAAACTTGATAAGTTCAGTAATATCAATGGGTTGTCTGTTGGAACATAAACGCTTCAATGAAAGCTATGCGTTTAAAAATACATTGAAGATTGTCACTGAACATTGCAACGACGTTCTTGATTTCCAAATTGATGCATTGTTCAAGAAAACAGAGAAGCTTCATGTACAAGTGAATGATATGACTCGTCTTGAAGATATTTCAACCTATACTTACAATCAATGCCCATTTTTATATTTAAGAGACCTTACGATTTCTAATTGTGTAGAACTGAAATATATCTATTCACCATTCCAGTAGCAAGTGGTCTGAGGAAACTTGAACTCCTCACAGTTTCGTCATGCGCTGTTTTAGAAGCGCTGGTACATGATTACCGAAGTGTAATTAATAACGGGGATGATATGATCATATTTAAGGAGCTAAAGTTTATGTCTTTAAAAAATTTACACCAAATCTCGTAAGCTTGTTCGTTGTTGAGAATGTAGTCGAGCTACCTCAACTTGTTAAATTGGAAGTTGATGGGCTTCCCAACTTCACTACCATTTATCTGACAAGAACAACTTTTCTGTATTCTTGAATGGTGAGGTAGTTAACTAGCTAGCTAGTTTAATTTATTATAATCATAGTATTTCATCTCACACAATGCATGTGATTAACAAGGGTTAAATTTTCTGCAGGTTAAAATTGCAAAGTTGGAGAGATTGAAGATAATTCGGATGGAGAAGTTAAAGCAAATATGGGCGCCTAGTATTGAGGAAGTTAATGATATTTCTATGTTGAGAGAGATTGAAGTGGAGGGATGTGATAGTCTTGTAAATCTGTTTCCAACTAATCCAATGAGAAAACTGAACCATTTAGAAAGGCTTATAGTTAAAGATTGTGGTTCCATTGAAGTGATATTCAACATCGATTTGGACTATGTTCGCCATAAGTTGAGCAAGTTAGGAACAACAGCAGCTTAAGAAGCATTAGAGTGTTTAAACCATCGAATCTAAGAGAGGTGTGGAGGACAATAGGTGATGAAAATAACTCTAGTAGTAGTGGTAGTCTTTTAATCAGTGGCTTTGAAGCTATTGAAAGGATAAATGTTGAAAGTTGTACGGGGTTTAGAAGTTTATTCACACCATCCAACACCAATGTCAAACTCGATATGAGAGCACTAAGAGACATTACCATTGGTAACTTCCTAGATAGAGAGCAGGTATGACTTTTAATTTTCTCCCTCTAAGTAACACAATTGCAATCTTTCTCACTGTTTCTTTTACTGTTATTTTTAAAATACATATATATAGAAATATATTAGAAATAATTAAAGTGTTTACACAACAAGTACTTTGCTTTGTTTTTCATGACCTTTTAGTCTTCTCGTATCATAAAATCCTGTTCCCAGAAACAAATTAAACAGTCTTTTCATTGATCAAGAGAATTAAATTATTTCTAAACTATTAAAATAGATCCAGGCTCTGCTTCAGCGTAAGAGAAAGAGAGGAGATAATATTTCTAGTGTTCCATGCCCATGAAATGTCATGCGGAACCAACATGATGATAATCTTCCTGGTGTTGCATTTCCATGCAATCTCTTGCATTCTTTCCATTACCTTCAAGGACTTAGTATGATAGGTTATGATGATGTTGAAGTGGTGTTTGAAATAGAGTCAAAGCAATGGAGAACTGGTAACAACTACAAATAATCAACTGCTGCTAGCCAATCTTCAAGACTTTAGCGTACGCTATATGGAGAGAATGACTCACGTGTGGAAGTGCAACAATTGGAATAAATTCTTAGCCCTTCAAAAACAATCCTCATTCCAAAATCTCACAACCATATTGATCCTAGAGTATCCTAGGATTAAGTACTTGTTGTCATCTCTCATGGCGAAATTTCTTACCAACCTAAAGAAAGTCAAGATAACGTGTTGTGATGGTATGGAAGAAATTGTTTCAAAGAGAGATGACAAAGATGAAGATGAAGAAGTGACACACCTACATAAAACTACAATTTGTTCCCTTATCTTCATTCGCTCAATATCGATTCGTTGAGAAATCTAAAGCGTATCAGTGGTAGTTGTGATGATGAAAAGGGTACAAGTAATGTCATTCATGATCAATTAAAGGTATTTTTCTACGTTATGATATTTAAGACTAAATTAAAGAGTATAGGCCACTATGTTTTAATTTAGTAAAGAAGTTTTTTTTCTTTTTAAAATATCAGTATTCTTGATTTTTTAAATAATTCAATACTTGTTTAACAATAACTTTCATTTACCACAGTTTCCCAAAGTCGGTCTTGTTTCATGGTCCTTATGCCAGTACTCTAGAGAGACATGTATAACGTTGTGTGATACATTGTCAAGTGTGATTCCATCTTATGCAACAAGAGAAATGAAAAATCTTCAAGTGTTGGAAGTAGATAATTGTAAATCGTTGACGGAGGTATTTGAAACTCAAGGGATCAACAACAATGGTGGTAGTAGTATTCACAATGATGATAGAAATGGTGGTACTTCTACTACAACACTGGCCATTCCAATACTAGAAAATACTAATCTGCCTCGACTGTTTAACCTAAAGAAACTGATAATCAAATCTTGTAACCTTTTACCATATGTATTTACATTTTCCATGCTTGAAAGCTTTAGACAACTTGAAGAGTTGATGATAAAGGGATGCAAGTCGATGAAAGTTATCGTGAAGAAAGAAATCGGAGAGCAAAGCAAGGTTGTGGTATTTCGTCGTCTAAGGTTCCTTGTGCTAGAAGGTTTACAAAACCTAGAGAGGTTCTTCATGGGGATGAATGACTTTTAGGCCATTATTGGAAAAGGTTATGATTGATTACTGCCCACAAATGATGGTTACACATCTGGTCAGTCAACGGCTCCAGAGCTTAAGTATATACAGTTAAACATAGGGAGTACTCTTGTAAGCTGGCCTAACTCTCGTGTGACTACCAACTTGCACCAGGTATATTTCTAACTTTCCTGTAGTTAAAAAAGTTATCTTTGGCTTAACTAGCACATATAGCTTAATATTTGAGTAGATTAAAGTATGAACCTATCATGAACTTCTTGTTGCACTTGATCATCATGGTTAGTACTTATAATTAATATATTTATTGATAGTCATCCTTTGTTACTTAATCCTAGCATTTAAAACATAATTTTAATTTGATACGTACAAAAAACTTTCACACAGAGTTAAAGTCATTTTTGGCAAGAATCAATAACGTGAATTAATCAATCCCTTCTAAGAACAAGATTAAACCACTCTAGCAATTATTAAACCTCTTAAACATCATAACTAGAATAAAGAAAATTGCGTCATGTGTCACAATCATGTGAGTCGAGAAACTCTTTTTCCCGCTTCTTGTATTTCACCCCTTCGTATTTTATTGTTATTTTTCTGTAAAAGAAAAATGTTATCTCAAGCAATATTGTTTTATAACTTTAAATCTTCATTATTAACTATTAGTTATTTTTAAACATGATTTCCATTAACTGTAGTTTCCCAAGTCAGTATTAGTTTTTGTCGTTGTACCAATACTCTAGAGAGATACATATAAGTTCGTGTCCATGGACTATCAAGTGTGATTCCATCTTACGCAGCAAGACAAATGAAAAATCTTCAAGTGTTTAAGTAAGGTATTGTGATTCATTGATGGATGTATTTGAAACTCAAGGAATCAGAAGCAATGATAGTGGTGGGGGTGGCAGTTAGTACCAACATCAATGAGGGAAATGGTGTACCGAAGCTACAACACTCACCATTCCATACTAGAAATAATCACTGTGCCTCAACTTTCCAACCTAAAAAGATTGTAATCTCATCTTGTAACCTTTTACAACATGTATGACACTTTCCACACTTGAAAGCCTCATACAACTCGAGATTTGATTATAAGTGAATGTAAGGCAATGGAGGTAATTGTGAACAAAGAAAATGGAGAGCAAAGAAAGGTTGTGTGTCCTCATCTGAAGTCCCTTCAATTACTCAATCTAGAAAAGCTATAAAAGGATTCTTCTTCGGGATGAATGACTCCCGATGGCCGCTACTAAAGAAGGTTATAATCAGTCAATGCCCACAAATGATGGTGTTCACATCGGGTCAATCCATAGCTCCGGAGCCAAGTGCATACATACACGCTTAGGCAGACATAGCCTTGAATGTGGTCTTAACTTTCATGTGATTACAAACTTCCGTCAGGTATATTTCTAATTTACTTGAATTATTTGATTAACAGTATTCTTGAGTAAGACCATCTGGTAACAGTTAGTGTCCCATAAGGGGCATTTTTCACCACATTAACATCATAAAGTTTCTTAAAAAATTGAATAATTATTAACGCCCCTTGATGTCCTTTCAAGTATTACTTTCCAATTTTTTCTCCACATTTGGCGTTATATTAGAAACGTCTCTGCCAATTCATGCCCCTATAATGCACAGGGGCGTTATCAAGCTCCTTCACGCCCCTATAATGCCCATTACGCATAGTTTAAAGGTATTTAATGCAAGCATTACGTCGTATTTCGGTTCATCAATGAGATTATAAAAGGACTCCAACATGAACTCTAGCCAGAGTTGATTATCATCATTAATAATAATTATATCTTCGTTAAAAGTCGTCTTTTTTAAGTATATTGCTATCATTTATAACCCAACTTATAACCCAAAAAAAACCACATTAGGTTATTTTTGACAATATATGGAAAGAATCACCGACAAGCCTGGCGCAGTGACGCCCCTCAACACCATTTCCACTGGGTTGGCGGCGTCGAGACCGTCTCCTCCAAGACATTGGGACGGGCACTAAATGACAAAAAAAACTATCCATTAACATATAGCTGTTTGTAAACAAAATAAAATTCAATACCACTTTATAAATATATACGCTTTATTCCTGCACTTTTAACCCAAACCTTTTCAATCTTTCTCAATTTTTTATACACAACCATATTATTTATAAAAATATAGGCATGTCTTCTTCTTCTTCATGGTGGTGTTCATCATCTTCGAGTGAGCGGGAATTACTTTTTGCGAACTTCATTATGCACGCAGCACATATGATCATGGAGGAGGAGGAAGAGGAAGAAACGTCGTCACAACCGCAAACTAGGGCGGCCGCCTTAAATCGATACCGATAAGGTGTTTAATTTTTTTTAGTGTATCATTTTTTAATTTAAATAATGTATTTAATTTTTTACTGTATCTTTATTTTTGGGTATTTTTCTAATTTATATAATTCTCATAGTGTTAATAATGAATTTAATTTATTATTCGTTGTTAATATTTAGCCGGACATGATAGTTTAGTAACCGATTACTTTTCCGATTACACGGACGAGATGTTTAGACGTTGGTTCCGAATGAGTCGTCGACTATTCTTACGTATAGCACACGACTTGGCGTAGTCTAATTCGTTTTTCACACTTCGATACGACGCCAGGGGCCGTAGGGGATTCACCAGTTTACAGAAATGTACCGCGGTCATTCGCCTACTCACATACGGGACTGCACCCGATTCGTTCGACGAGTATTTAAGGTTGTCCGAAAGAACTTCACATGAATGTTTGCAGAGGTTTTGCGAATGGATCGTGAAGTTATATAGCAAGAAATATCTGCGGAAACCAAACGCAAACAACGTCCAAAAATTATATCAAGCGCACGAAGAAAGACATGGTTTTCCAGGAATGCTCGGAAGCATTGATTGCATGCACTGGCCCTAGCAGAGTTGCCCTACTGCCTGGCAAGGTAAATATACTCGGGGCGATCATGGTCATCCAACTATAATACTAGAGAGCATCACAGGATCTCTGGATTTGGCATGCCTTTTTTGGTCTGCCTGGTTCACTTAACGGCCTTAACATCATCTACCAGTCACAAATATTTGACGATATAATCGCAGGAACAGGTCCAGACACAAGTTTTACGGTTTTGGGGGTGGAATACAGGCGTGGTTACTACCTTGCAGATGGTATATATACCCAACGTAGTCTACAATCGCTAATACTATTCCGTACCCGACAAACGATAAAAGAAAGAAATTTACCAAGTTTCAAGAGGGGCGAGAAAAGATATTGAACGGTGTTTTGCGGTTCTATAAAAAAGTGGCATATCATTGAATATCCAGCATGTTCTTTTACACTACAGAGGTTGCGATACATTATGTATGACTGTATCTTGTTGCATAACATGATCATCGAAGATGAAGTTAGAGCGATTTGTGACTACGACGAACACGTGTCTAACGGGAATTTTTGTTCCAGTGAGTGCAGAACAACAAGATTTAAACAGATTCTATCTACGTAACGAGTACACACATCACAACCTAGAAGCGGACTTGATGGAATACATTTGAAACAATGCACAAAACGAACCCAACGACGACATGTCAGATGAAGACTAGCAGTTGTTTATTTTTTTTTAAAGATTAGGTTGGTTTTTATAATGTAATGTTAGAATTAATATATATTTTAGAGTTTTTAAAAATTTTTTAATATTAGGTTGGTTTTTTATGTAATGTTTGAATAAATTTTTAATTTAGAGTTTATTTTTTTTTTTAGTTTTATATATATTGCATATTTAATTTGCCAAAATTACAAAAGTTAAAAAATTAACTAGGTGGGGTAGGGCCATCACCCATTTCCTTTGTTCCATCCTTGGAGAGGCATCCTCCAAGGACAATGACGTGGAGCCAACGTGAAGGGTCATCCTCCAGAGAGGGTCATCACTAGGTAGCCTAAGATAAGATTATAGTTTCTAGATTGTAGTCAAATTGTCTACCAAGTTGCTTCCATTGTCAAGTTGCCATGCAAGAGGCTTAGATTTACCCTTTCTACGTAGACTCAGTGGCGGATCCAGCCCTGTTTTGTGAGTTCACATAAACCCACTCGGATTAGAAAAAAATAGGAAAAATAGTGAGAACCTTGTATAGAAAAAAGTTAGTGAGAATCTACTAAAATGAACCCACTGAAAAAAGTTTCTGGATCCACCACTGCATAGACTTAGCTTCTTTTATATTTATGGCATGTATATTCACTACAAGAAATACCCCCCTTTAGCGGCGACACCTTTAGCGGCGACAGCCATAGTGTCACCGCTATTGGTCGATCCGTTTCCCGAGCTCTCAGTCCAAACCCAGTCGTTGATCATTTTCAAGATCTGACGGTTGGGGATTTAACAAGCAATAACGGCGACATGTAAAGGTCCCTTAACCACAATAAACCCTAGCCACATAAATCTTATCCAAGTTAACCCAATAGCGGCGACACGTTATCAATACCGGCGACGCGCCGTCGCCGCTAAAAGTGTCAACGTACCAGTCCCTATACAGCGTATTTCTTCCCTCCTTCTTCATTTTCCCCCCAAAAGTCGCCTGAGCACCTTCGGAGACCCCCGTTTTTTGCCCAAATCGGTTAGTTTAACTCTCTTTATGTTAAATTTCTTATCTACATTTGTTATATTCATGTTATAGGCTTTAATTTTTGCGCGTTTTTGTGTATTTTTGTGTTTGTGGAAGAAAACTCGGATCACCACCTCTCTTCTTTCGGTCACCACCATCATTTCTCCGGCACCACCTCTTCTCCGCGGTCTTCGTTCCTTGAAACTTTAAAAAAATGTTAGTTTTATATGTATTTTTTTTGTTTAGAAATTGTATAATTTTTCGTTTAGGTATGTAAATGTGTATGGAAGAATGAATTTTTGTGTATTTATTGTAAGAGAATAGATAAAAGAGATGTTTGTGTATTTTTTGTAAGAGAATAGATAAAAGAGATCAGTGGATACTAATATATATGATTCCACCTTTTCAAAACCGATTTCAGGTTAACATCTTATTGGTCTAATGTCAAAATTTAACAAAAAATAAATGTAACTTACTATAAGTTCATTATATGTCGTACATTTTATCTATTCATCAATCAATTGTTATTACAAATCCATGATACTTATCTTATTTATCATTAAATTAAAAAAAATAATAAAAAAATACATTTGATGATACTGTTCGATTCAGCAAAGTGAAAACAAACCTTATAATATCAGTCATATATATTAAATATATATTATTTTTAAGATTATAATAATATTAATAAATAATAATAATAATAATCACAATAATATTATTAATAATAATTTATAGTATATCTCTCATTCATGGATGTGACTTGTGATTCTTAATTATGATTTGCTTATAAAACTAAATAGAGGGGGAGGCAGGCAGCATGCCTTGTCTTCATTATTAAGCAACATCTAAAAGTCTTGCCACAATCAAACAAACATTAAACTATTGTTCTTTAATAATATATTACTTGTCTCTATATTTATAATTATGGGATTTGATATCCATATCTTTAATTAATGCTATCCTTAAGAGGTATAAGATAGAACTTTACACACTCATAATCATTTGATGATAGTTATAACTTGTTATAAGTTTTACAAATAATATATTACTTGCCTCCTCTTTTCTAAATTGACAGACTTGTTTGGAATTATTAACTGATACTTGCTTATTTGATGGCCGATCTGGACCCGTGGGGACATGGGGGAGACGGCGCCGACCGTCTCCAAATCATTCTTTGAGAGGCACGCACGAGCTTGATGGTAAGTCTTTTAATAAATAATTTTTTAGTTCTTATATTTGATATATTATAAATGTTGTTTCTAATTATTTGTGTTCTAAATATTTTTTAGTTGTTATGTTTCATATATTATAAATGTTGTTACTAATTATTTATGTTTTAATTGCAGCTGATCCCCCGAAGAGAGTTAGGGGGAAAGCTAAAAATGAAAAACTCCGTCGTAAGGTTAAGGCGGGCTCGTATCCCTGACATTTGAAAGGGATGTCACGTTTACCCCTGTTGGTGAAGGAAGGGACATGTTTACAAGAGAGGCCGGTTTATTTATGTGGCGGTACATCCCGTTCGATAAAGTTGGATAGGAGAATGTGGCACAACCGTACAAGGATGCGCTCATGAGCCACCTGAGGGTAAATAAGTTATATGCATATAATTTTCCGCCGTTTCACGGGTCGTTAGACTTAACTTATAATAATATTTTAACTTTTCTTATTGAATTTGTAGGAAATGTTTAACTTTGACGAAATTGAACGGGATCTACAAGCAAAAAACATAAAGGGTGGCATCAAGAGTTTGATTATGAAGCGGTACTCTGACCGCAAACACGATGCAAGAAAAAGTATTTGTGAGACAAGGTGGGTACGAGGATGTTGAAAGCGCAAGGGCATACCGTCCCAAAGATATGCCCTATGATAACTGAGTGAAAGATGTCGACGGATTTTTAGACGAAAAATATATCAAACGATGCGAGGCTAACAAGGGTGTCCGCGCGAAACAACAATTCCCATTCCGCGGGGGGACGGCGTCATACGGTAGCACAGCCTACAAAAATGTAATGTTTTATATATGTGTTTGTGTAAGCTTTTGTTTATTTAATGTCTAATCTAAGTTTAATGTTCAACAGGATATAGATTTGCTACCTACGTACGCAAAAACCCACCATGATAGGGAGGGGCATTTGGTTGACCCGATTGCCGAACAAAACTACGTAAGTATTTTCTTTTAAGTATATTTTTCTATAACAAACAAATATATATATATATATATATAGAGAGAGAGAGAGAGAGAGAAATATATTTAATCATCTTCGTAATATACAGCTGAACTTAGAAGAGGCCACAAACGAGTGGCACGGTGATGGTCCTCCGCTTGCCCCATTTCAGGAAGCCTTGGGAGAGCGGAGAGGATGGTACCGGGGATGGGGCATAAACCGTCTTCAAATACGCCCCCGAATTTGTCGGCTTCCCAACCTGAGACTCAAGAACCCTTTTCTCAGGTAAACTACACAATTTATAAAATGATAAACAAACGCATGTTTCCTTGTTAAATATATATTGCTAGCGTTAATTAATATGCTAATATACGTTTTGATATTTATTATTGTAGGGATTTGTTGACAACTTGTTCCAAAGCTCGGCTTTCTGGAATCCACTTGACGACTACCTAAGTTCAAAAGGAAAAGCACCTGCAAACGACGACGACGACTGTTACAACCCTTATTTTGATAACGAAGAAGATGACGAAGATTAGGATGATTTCGAAGTATGGGTTGTTATTTTTTATCGTTTTAGGATGATAATGTAGGACTTAAATGTTGTTTATAACTTTATTACGTTTTGTATGTGTTGTTGGAGTTTGATAAATTAGAATGAAGTTGTTTCCAGGTTGCGGTTTGATACAGGTTGCGTTTTTCGGTCGGAAACAGGTTTGGCAGCTGTTTTTAGCTGCTGTCAAAAAAAAATTTGACTTTTAGCGGCGACAGGCGTCGCCGCTATTGATAGTCCGTCAAAACCACTAAAGACAAAATAGGGCATTAGCGGCGACAGCCGGACCAATAGCGGCCCAGTAATAGCGGCGACGCTTTAGCGGCCACGTGTCGCCGCTATAGGTCAATATCGGCGACATGACGGACCAATAGCGGCCACAGCCGTCACCACTAAACTTACCCTTTTCTTGTAGTGATTGTACATTTATCAGTAGAGTGAATACAATGTAATCTTTATATTTCATGTGTTTACCAAAGGGGGTTTTCACTCCATTGGTCTCATATTTGCTTTAAGTTCATTATCAGTTTAAGTGTTATGTTCTCGAGTGTAAACATCAGATCAGTTTAAGTTACCTCAGATTTTAACATTGTATCGAGCCAATGGCTCTTATATCGGTCCTGGTTCTAGCACAAATCTGAATTCAAGTTCCTGAAATTTAGTCCTAGAAGCTCTTGCTCGGTCGGTTCTGTAATTCTGTTAGTACATTAGCTCTTTTTCGAGCCACCATTGAAATCCCCCCCCCCCTATGCCCCTTGCCAGAAACTACTCTCAAGCGCCACCCAAGTGTCGTCATCACAGCCCCACTCGTCACTCTTCTAATCAGAGCTGCGAAGTCTGTTTTCTGAGTCAAGTGGTTTTGGTTCTGCACCAGATTCGTTGGGGTTTTGCTGTTGGGTTCTCTTCTGATCAGAGTCTTAACAAACACATCATCAGAATACTAGAATACTGATTTTGGTTTGTTTTCTGATCCTTTCCGAATCTGATTATCATATCAGATTTCTGGCTCTCAATATTTTGGTTTGTCATTAATGTTACACTCCAGTGATGAAGTCAAATACATAGGTGTTGCCAATGTTGTTGAATGGGGTTCCTTGTGTTTTCTTGTTTCTACAATTTTGGCCTTGCAGACCTTGTTAGCAGGTTCAGAGAGAAGCTTGTGCTCTACTAGTTTGGAAAGATTACCATGGTCTTTTAATAATTTGATCGACATAGATGTTGGTTTTGGTTCCACGAAGGAGTGGCTACAACTGCAACAGCTGGAAAGGATTCATATAGAAGCTTGTGATTTTGTAGAGGAGGTGTTTGAAGTAGAAGCAACGGAAGGGACATATAGTGAATCACAAACTCAAATCTGTTAAAATTCCAAACTTAATACAAGTGGAGTTAAAGGGTCTATTGGGTCTCAAGTATACTACAAGTGGAGTTTCCAAACCTAACAACACTCTCTATTGATCGGTGTAATAGATTAAAACATGTATTTAGTACTTCCATGGTTGGTAGTCTAGTGCAACTCCAATACCTACATATATCTAATTGCGTACACCTTGAGGTACTTGTCAAGGTTGAAGGAGAATCAAAGTTGGAGTTAACGATCAATGAAGACGAAGAAGAAGAATTTGAATGTGATGCCAAAGTGAAAGAGATTGTGTTGCCTTGTCTCAAGTCCATAAAACTTGAGAAACTTAAAAGACTCTTATGGATTTTGTCTAGGAAAGGATGATTTTTCATGGCCATCATTACATACTCTAGAAATCAAGGAATGTCCAGAAATAAAGGTTTTCAGCAAGGGACATGTGGCTACTCCAACACTAAACATAATCCATACAAGTTTTGGGAGAGGTTATTTAAAGGAAGACCTTAACTCCTTCATAAAAACCAAACATGACGTTTGTTCCTTATTTAATCACTTTCTTAAAATACATTTCGAATGTTTTGTTTAGTTAAAATCTCCAATCATTTTCTAAATTTTCTTTATTTTTATGCAGGGATTTAAATTCCAGAAGATGAAAATGGAATGTTTCTCTATCTACACCAAAATTATAATTTCTTTCATCATTTAAAATTTATACATCAATCATGTGTTTCAAGAAGCCAACAGAAAGGTCTTTGGATGGTGGAGGTTTTTCCCAACCTTTGAGCCAAAATTCCTTTGTGGATGGATTTGAATTGATAGTTTTCAAAGTTTTTGTGATTTTTCTAAAGTAAAAGACATGAAAGTAGGATTCACCTCAATGATGCTTAATTTGAAGTAGAAAACTACAACTTATCAAATCTTCAACATCAATATAATTAGAAGAAAACCTTACCTAACCAGCCATGTGACCACATATTTAAAACATAAAAGCGTGATCATATAAAATAATTACAAGTTAATGTATAAAAGTATAGCGGGTAAACACACAACACCTCAACCTACAAACCAAAATCTCAAGGTTCTGTGCCAAAATTTCGATAATCCGTCCTTGGCCAAATGGTGATGTCATTTTCCTATGGATGTCCTTGCAAAGTGTGATTTTCATGGACATGTACATCATTTCAGTTGTTAATTTCGTTGAGAAGTGCCAATAAAGCAAGATAAACCCATAATAGCTTGAATTCGGACATCATTTGGTTAGCTCCGTCCTTGACGGCATATATTTCATCGTGAAATCGTTAAAAGGCTGGATTTTCATTTTTAGACACATCCTCGTTTCTCAAGCGTTTAGCTTACTCTAAAATTCAATAAGAAGGACATGACCTAGGCAGAACATAAGGGTGGAACATAACTGCACAAATCGGTTGTTGGGCCTAAATCAATTTGGGTTGAAACCGGTTCGGTTTGGGTCAAGGATGAACCAAGGGAATCAGGCGCAGCCCATGAAAGAAAAAGATTTTAGTGATATATATGTTTTATCTCAAACGACCCCTAAGAAATTTTAACTTAGCACTAAGTAGCACATATGAGGTCGAATAGTTTAAATGTAGGTAATTTGGTAACCATCATAAATTACTTTGAAAAGCGTTGTTACTTACCTAAGAAGACTATTAGTTTAAACTAAACCACAAAAACTTGAAATTTAACAGTACCAGATAGCAACCCGACCCGGATAAAGTCTGCATCTCTTCTGAGTTTGCAAGAACTAGCAGCAGCGCGGATGACATCACAAAAACTACCCTCATATTAACCCAAGGTATATGGGTGGTTGGGACCACTCACGGGTCAAATGGGTAAAATTCTAAATTTAGCTAAAGAGTGTCAAAATGGGTTGTCTAGGTCAACTATGTCGAAAGTCGCACAAAATGTATTAACAATGTCTTGAACCTACCAACAGGCCTTTCACCTTAGCCGTACCAAAGGTGGCCTAGAGGTTGCGGGTTCAAGTCCTAAAAAGAACAAGTGTGTACAAGTATTTTTGACCTGACCCATAATGAATTAGACGTGGCAAAATGGGCGGTCGGGCTGGGTGGGTGATCAACATGTCAAATATCATATATATCCAAACCAAATCCTAAATATCATACATATCCATGTTAACATATTTCAATTGCTGTAAGAAATAAAGTCAATTGGACAAGCTGTAAAATAAGCACTGTAAAAACGAAAAAAAAAGTTAATAAAAAAAGAAAATTATAGAATACATTATCGGGTCATATTACACCACTGTAACCAAACGACCTGGTTAACTTTCGAGTTTGCATTTCATGTCTTACAAAAGCGGCATCATCCAAACGCCCTGCATCTACATAAAGATTCGAAAGCAGAATTCTACCTGGACCGTGTGACGGTTCTGCATTCGCCAAATTTTGAGCCGCTTTTTCTCCAATTTCGACATTACCATACGTTCTAGAAGCTGCCAACAACGTACCCCATATCACAACATCTGCTTTCATAGGCATGTTGTTGATCATCTCCTCCGCTTCTTTCAATCTCCCCGCTCGACCCAACAGATCCACCATACAACCGTAGTGCTTGATGTTCGGCTCTATATTATAAACATTTTTCATACTTTTAAAATGTCTTTCACCTTCTTCAACCAAGCCAGCATGACAACACGCGCTTAGCACTCCAATGAACGTGATGGAGTTAAGCGGGATACCGCGTATCAACAAGTCCGAAAACGTTTCTAGAGATGTTCTCGCATGACCATGCATGGCTAGACCGCATATGATAGCGTTCCACGGTGAGATGGTCACCACTTTTTGTTTGACTTGATTAAAAACTTGTAATGCGTTGT
This sequence comes from Scalesia atractyloides, assembly GCA_947069175.1. Lineage (NCBI taxonomy): Eukaryota > Viridiplantae > Streptophyta > Magnoliopsida > Asterales > Asteraceae > Scalesia > Scalesia atractyloides. Next base: position 2,288,668 of record CAMTDV010000116.1, on the reverse strand, counting down.
TTATGCTCCCGCATTTCGCATACATGTCGATAATGGCGGCGGTTAGATTATCGTTTATGGGAATCGAGTTGCTGATTATAAACTCGTGATGCCATCTTCCTTCTTGTAACGAACCTAAGTTAGCAACGGAGGAGAGCATGCTTACCATCGTTACTTCGTTCGGTTTAATGCCACTATATATCATTTCACGGAAGAGTTGTAAAGCCAATTCGGGCTGGCCCGTTTGTGCGTATCCTGCAATCATTGAACTCCATGAAAAAACATCTTTACTTGGGATTTTGTCGAATAATTCGCGTGCAGAATCGATCATCCCATTTCTTACTAGTCCCGATATTAAAGCATTCCATGATGGCAGATGGTTTTTGCTCCCGATTTTGAACTGCATTTGAGCGAGTTTAATATTGTTGCAAGCGGAATAGAAGTGGATGATTGTTGATTGCATAAAGTCGTGACAGTCGAATCCTAACTTTACGCTTATACCATGAAACTGTTGACCTTCAGAAAGCGCGTTCACTTGACCACATGCCGAAATTATATCCACCAGCATGACATTATTAGGACCTATCCCGCTATTCACCATTGCTCGGTATAACGTCAACGCCTCACTCAAATTCTCAACGTGTAAAACGCATTCAATAATGGTGCCCCAAGAAACCACATCTCGTTCAGGCATTTCATCGAACAGGTCTCGCACAAAACCAATTAACCTAGCTTTCGAGTATCCATTCAACATCACATTCCACGAAACTACATTCCTCTCTAACATCCCATCAAACAAAATCCTTGCACAATCCAAACACCAACATGAGCAATACACATGAACCAAATTAGTCACCACAAGGTTAAAATCCTCAAGCCCAGTTTTAACAACCAAACCATGAAGCATTCGCCCGTTTTCACCCCCGGAAACATGTGCATAAGAGGAAATCACACTCGACAATGTCACCTCATTCGGAGCCAAACCCAACAACCTCATTTCCTTAAAAACATGCATCACTTCATACCAATACCTACCTTGACCCAACCCCATTATCATAGTAGTAAAAGATATATTATTTCTCCCAGGCATTCTATCAAACAGTTGGCGTGCATCATTCAACCGACCGAATTTTACATACCCAGCAAGCATAATGTTACACGAAACACGATCCGACTGACACCCATTAACAAAAATGGATTCCGCATCGTTTAAGGCACCAAATTTTGCATACAGACTGATCAAACTGTTACGAATGAAGATGTTGGAGTCATGACCGTATTTGAGGATGTGAGAATGGAGATGCTGGCCGTATTTGAGGGGTGTGGGGTGGGATGATGAGGATTTCAGGGTTGCAATGAGGGTGTGTTCGTAAGTTGTGTTTGTGGGGATGTGGGGTTGTTGAAGGAGTGAAGTTGAGTGGTGTCTTGGGGTTATTTGTGATTGTTTTAGGGTTGAGAAGGTGTGAAATGAAGGAAGGGGTTTGGTCTTGAAGGTGATTTTCATCACAGTTGATCATTAGATTACTTGCGACGATGAAGAAGATGAAGCTGGCAAGATGATAGTTGAACGAACAGTATTCGACTTTCCTGAATACTTAGATGAAGCTGGCAAGATGATAGTTGAACGAACAGTATTCGACTTTCCTGAATACTTGTAAGTATTTGTTTGACTTACTTTAATTAGTTTTTTTTGTATTGATTTTAAACCTTACGAAAGACAAAAGTTTTTACAGCCAATGACATTTTTAATTAATTATATGTGATTCATAAAATTAAAATTTTAAGATAATAAATAGATTTTTTTTAATAAAAGTCTCTAAAATTAACTTATCAAACAGCATCAACAGTTGAAAAACAAATAAATAAATATTATCAAAATATTGTTTCGTGAATATATGCAGTGGAGTAAAATGCCTAAATGGTCCTTGAAGTTTTGTTATTTTTGTTACTGTAGTTCAAAACTTAAACCTTTTAGATATGGATTCTTGTGATTTCAATTTTGTTGTTATTTTCATCCAAAATCAAAATTTGATCAGATTTTTCAGTTAACATCCGATTTTTTTTACCTTTTTCTCACTTTTAATAAAGGGCAAAGTGGTCTTTTAGCGTTTTATTATAACAAATTCAAAAAATCCGAACATTTCGCCCTTCATTAAAAAGGAGAAAAAGAACAAAAAACTGGATGCTAACTGAAAAATCCGACCAGATTTTGTTTTTGGATGAAAATGACAACAAAATTTAATGCATAGGTACTGAGATTCAAAAGGTTTAAATTTTGAACTAAAGTGACAAAAGTAAACAAACCTTAGAAACCATTTTGGTATTTTACTCTATTTAGGGTCATTCATATGCCAATATTTGTAATGTTGTTTTATATGCACACAATAATAGATTCATTTGTTTAAAATATCAACCCTCATAGATGGTTTCTAATAAGACATTTTGGTTAACTAATACCTTATGTAATGATATCAAACAATCATCTATATATTTAGTGTGTATTCATCTTATATATTTTAATATATGTCACTGCTTTCATTATATCATGCACTCATCAGGGGAGCGGTCACACCTCCAACCTACTATACGACAGAAATGCAAGCACTCATGTTGTATGACTTACCTTAGTTGTTGATGCTCTCCTTAATGAGATGTAGTGTTTCAGTACAGTTGAGCTGATTTAATCATCAAAACATTCGACACGATACATCAAACTCTCTTGATTTAAAGGAGTCAAGCTTGTGCTCGACTAGGCTCATGTTCAACCCCACTTACAAGGAGGTGCCACAACGCCGTTAGCCATATATTGTCAAAAACTCTGCTAAAACAGTCGTAAAGTGTAAATTGGTCAGAATAGTACTTAATTATTGTGGGAGTATAAACGAGCTGGGCCGAGCCCGAGCTCGACTAGGCTCGAACTTAGCTCGTCCTACTTTTTTGAAGCTCGAGCTCGAATCGGTACGAGCCTACTTGAGCTCGAGCTCGGCTCGTGAGTAAAACCAAAAGCTCGGGCTCGGCTCGAGGTATTTGAGAACAACCTCAAACGAGTTAAAAGCTCGGCTCAAGCTCACTTCAATATCGCTTAAACGAGCAAAAACTCGGCTCGAGCTCGGCTCACCAGTGTTATTATCATTATTATTAAACCATATACATAAAAACTATAATTTTGTATGGGCTCGTTTAGGCTCGCGAGCCTAGACAAGCTTTATATTTCACGCACGAGCTCGGTCTCGATAACTAAACGAGCTCTGTTTTAGGCTTGGGCTCGTTAAGGCTCGTTCGAGCTTTTAACCGAGTCGATAACGAGTAGCTCTCGAGCCTCTGGGCTTGTTTACACCCCTAAGTGTAGATTATTTTACCTCTTACTAATTAAACTCTCGTTAACTGTTGTAAGGTTTAAAATGGTCATATACATCAAATTTGATGGCGGTATGACTATGTACAGATGACCTCTCATAAAAGATTTATGGAACTAAAAGAAAATATGTGCAATAATATAATGTTAAAAACAACAGTCTTATAATGATACAAATATTTTTCTAAGGTTAAAATACATCTATGAACATACAACATAACACAAGATTCTAAATTATGAACTTCTAATACAAGTAAATCATCACTAATCATTAATATCAAAATAAACCATACCCACAACTGAATTAAGAGCATCTATCCATGCTTTCACACCACTTTGATGGTCATCTCTCCACATAATTTCAAGATTCTTGACAGCTTTCTTCGGAACACCACGTTTCATAAGAACAACTCCAAGCGATTTAAAAGTTGAATCGTTTGGTTGGACGCCTGATTCAACCATCTCGTTAAATATCGTCACCGCATCTTTGCACCTACCATCAGATGCATACAATTCAAGAACATGATTATAACTTAATAATTCAGTCAACAGCCCCGATTCTCTCATCTGTTTCGCCATCTCTAAAGCTTCATCAAAACTCCCGATTTTCTTGTACATACACAACATCATCGCGTAAGAAAACTCGTTTGCGTTCCTATTTCTTCTCAGTTTTTCAAAAATTTCTTCTGCGGGTTTCACCATTGATCGTTCGGTGTATAGATCAATCATACAGTTACACGAATAAACATCCGTACCCGCGTCTAACTTTTGAAGCATATAGTATGCTTCTTCTGTGTCTTTTAAACACCCAACTTTCGTGTAGAGTTTAATCAACGAATTACATATTACGTCATTCATAACCAAACCCATGTCTTTCATTTCATTCACATAACGTAAAGCTTCTTCAACATCTCCAACGTCAGCATACGCATTGATCAACACGCCATAAACCACCACATCCGGTTTTATGTTAAACTCGATCATTTCTTCAAACAAACGAACCGCCATTTCCAACTGACCCAGTTTCACAAAACTGGAGATGACCGCACTATACGGTACGCAGTCACTCACGAACTGCGATTCCCGCATTTTCCGTAAATAAAAACTAACTTTTTGTGGGAGATCGGCACTTGCTAGCATTTGGATGAGTGAATTATAGCTGCATTTATCTGGGAACACACCATGTTCATTCATACTATCGATTAATCGACACGCATCATCGTATTTCTTGTTAAGGCCGTAAGCTTTGATCATGACATTAAACTCGAGTCCAGTTGGATTTCTTCGTTCTTGACAGCATCTGTAAACTTTTTCGGCTTCTGTAATATAACCACGTTCTCCAAACGCATCGATACTTGCGGAGTAACACTCCGGGCTCATTTTCCCTTGAATATGAAACCGATTAAACCATGACCACGATTCTTTAACCATACCAGCCTCGATGTACATTCTAGTTAGTGAAGATTGTGTGAATTCATCTATTTCAATATCTCTTTTATCCATCTCGTTTAAAGTTCTTCCGCTTCGGAAACCATACGTCGTATCGAAAAAGCATATAAAAGCGTACGGTAAGTCACAGAATCCGGCTCAAGTGAAGCCTCTTGCATCTTTTTAAAGTACCCTTTTGCCGAAACGATATTGTCATGTTCAACATGAAGTGAAATAAGTATATTATACGTTCTTGTATCCGGTACGCATTTAAATTGTTCCCCATTTTCTGCATCAACGATGCCACTTCCTCTAACCGACTGTGATTACAAAACATATGAATCATCGTATTAAGTGTCACTGTGTTTGGAACAATACCTTCTTTAAGCATCTGCTCAAACGTCTCGGATGCATCGTTAAGTCTTCCAGCTTTCCCGAAAGTATCGATCAAAGTGTCATACGTATACGAGCTTAAACCAACATGATCTGTTAAAGCTTCAGTTTTTTGTTGGCGTGCTTTTATGCGCCGACCATTTTTTGAAGAACTCTTCGGCCTTTTCAAACTGGCCTGCGGTTTTGTACATTTGTACAACGATACCCATAGTCACCTCATCGGGTTCCATTCCTTTCGTGTTCATTATATCCAACCAATACATTGCTTTTTTTCTAACCCCACCTTTACTATAAACGTCAATCAACTTTCCAAACGTCGAATTTATCGCTTCGATCCCATTCTTCTCCATTTCGTCCAGCAACATCTCGAGTTCATCCCATTTTCGAGCTTTTCCGAGAATCCTAATCATTATGTTGTAATGAATTACGTTCAATTCGTAGCACCCTTTTCTCTTAAACCACTCGAAAATATCCATAGCCCTTTGCCAAACCTTTTGCTCCTTCAGGATTATAGTTCTTTCCTTCTTATTTAGACTCAATTCCCACGGTTCAAACGCTTCGTCCAAATCTTCAACTCGTTCTAAAGCTTCTAATATAGCGGGAATACACCCTCCGTACCTCGCCCATTTCATCGAACACCTGGTGTGCACTTTTTTCACCACTTTGTTCTCACTCAAAACATTCGTCGAACATGTGGTATGCACTTTTTTCACCTCGTTCTCACTCAGAATATTCGTCGAACACCTGGTGTGCACCTTTTAACCACCTCATTCCGACTCGAGTTAAATGCTTGGTTGGTCCCTGTGGTTTGCAAATCTTGCAGACTTGGTCCCAATGGTTCACTAATTACACACTTGGTCTTAGTAGTTTCAAATTTTGCACTCGGGTGGTTCTTACCACTAACCTTTGTTAGATTACGCAAAATTACTATATTACCCTTGAAATAATAAAAATATAAAAATATAAAAAAGAGGGGCCCACTACTCATCATCTTCCTCACTCCATCTCTCTCTTTCAAAAACTCAGCCACCACCTCTCCTTCACAAACCTGCAACCTCCACCTCCACCTTAAACCCACCACCACCTCCACCGTCAACTGACCACCACCACTGCAACAATCACCGGAAAGCCTAATTGAAATAGTGGAGGAAGCTGAGAAACTGATAGGTTTACTAGCAGATACTTATTTCTCATTACACACTGATAACGAAGATGGAACATCACTCAGTGGACCTACATTGCGGCCTCCTTTCCCTCCCTGCACTTTAAGAAAAGCATTGACCAATTACGCAGATCTGTTGAGTTCTCCCAAAAAGGTACACTTTATTAAATTAAAATTTGTTAAATAATATGCTCGACAAATGCTTATATTTGCATATGCATTGCCACTGAAGCTGATCGACTACAATTTCTTGCATCTCGTGAGGGCAAGGTTTGTAGTTTCTTTCATAGTTTCATACAATTATCACTCATTAAGTTGGGGTTTTTTATTGGTTATTTATTTATTTATTTATTTTTTGTTCAGGATGAATATGCTGAATGGATTGTTGCAAACCAAAGAAGCCTTCTTGAGGTCATGGAAGCTTTTCCGTCAGCTAAACCTCCGCTCGGGGTTTTCTTTGCAGCTATTGCCCCACGTTTGCAGCCTCGATACTACTCTATTTCTTCCTCCCCAAAGTGAGTAATTTCTAATTATAAAGTAAATTTTCCCATATAATTGTAGTGGTGGTGGTCAGTTGACGGTGGAGGTGGTGGTGGGTTTAAGGTGGAGGTGGAGGTTGCAGGTTTGTGAAGGAGAGGTGGTGGCTGAGTTTTTGAAAGAGAGAGATGGAGTGAGGAAGAAGATGAGTAATGGGCCCCTCTTTTTTATATATATTTTTTTATTATTTCAAGGGTAATATAGTAATTTTGCATATACTTAACTGAGAATTCTAACAAAGGTTAGTGGTAAGGACCACCCGAGTGCAAAACTTGAAACTACTGGGACCAAGTGTGTAATTAATGAACCACTGGGACCAAGTCTGCAAGATTTGCAAACCACAGGGACCAACCAAGCATTTAACTCTTCCGACTCAGAACATTCGTCGAACACTTGATGTGCAAATTCTCCTTCCTTAACCTCATTTTCCCATCAAACCCTCTACACTTTTCAACTGCAACTTTCTCTTTCACTGGGGTTTCTACCGAACCATCTGGGTTGGGTTTTGGGTTATCAAAAACAGTTCGTTTCCGAAAAACAGATGGTTTTTGAGGTGGGATTGGGTGTTTCTTGATGAGTCGTTGTTCGAATTCTCTTTGGGTACGGTGGAGTGGAAGAGGAATTGAAACTTTGCCATTGGTGTTGGTGGATTGTGAGGTGTTGAGTGGGTGGAGAATTGGGATGTAGTTTGTGTTTAAAGGCTGAAGATTGACAAACATTGGTTGTTAATTGTTGTTTACGAGAGGATTGTGATGAACTGTCGAGTTCAACTCGTGTTCTTGGGGATGCCTGAATTCAAAATATTAACCTTTTGAATTTGGAAGTAATGGAAGTCGCCATAAGAACACTACAAACAAACAAAGTCTTTGTGGGTCATCTAGTTTTGTTTCATTATTTATTGTCCTTATTGGGTTTTATTTTGACAGTTGTCGTTGCTTTTTTATAGTTTGAACCACATTGAATTAAGAGGGAAACCCATTAGTAAAATGTGGGTTCAGAGGGACCTGTGTTGAGAAAAGTGGGAATTTGTTTGTGAAGAATGTTGATTCGTCGGTTAATGATGCTAAACTTTAAGAGGTTTTTGGGGTGATTACTTCTTGTAAGGTAATTGCTAGAGATGGTGATGGAAAGAGTAAAGGTTTTGGGTTTGTTCAGTTTTGTTCGGAGGATTCGGCTTCGTGTGCTCTCTTTGCGTTGAATGGATTTGTTCTTCATGGAAAGATTTTGTAAGCAATCTTGATACATGTCTATTATCTGATTGTTTTCTTGATTAATGATGCAGATGATTGCGCTAGTGTTATAATCTTGATTCCTTTAAGTTTGTTTAGAATTAGTTTTTGTTGAACTTCTTTCATATGAATATGGATAGATACAAACATTTTGGTCATTTCTTCTCTATAAATAACATGAATTCATAACTGAATATCACTCTCACACTCTCACATTACATTTTCTTGGTCTCTCAATCAAAGATTTCTTGTTTGTAATGGAGAATTTCACTCTCTAATAGATACAAACTTTATTCATATGAATTAGTTTCTAATTGTCAATTTGGGGGAACTTGGATGGTGATGAATCTAGTTGTGTGTGTTACAGAGAGTTATAAAGAAGATGAATTTTTGCACTTGCACTTTTGGTCCCTGGAGGGTATTATAGTCATTTAACCAATTCAGTAATAGTGAAGTAATGGGTGTTTCCATAAAGGACTTGACAGGGACTGGACTGTTCGGTATATTCAAATGAGAGTTGAAATTGTGGTTGAGTGTAAACCCCAGAAACTTAAATTGTACTTTACTCATTTTTTATTCATAAACCAGCAACAAGAAGCTAGGCACCAAACTTACAGGGACAAAGCACAAAGTACACCAAAGAGTTACATCGAAACAATTATAACTTGAGACAAGTAGAATCTTGCAATTAAATTGTTGGATTATGATCCAAAGATGAAATTGAGTGTATATGTATGCTTAATTTAGTTTAATGTAGTGAAATTATGAAATATTTGAGTTATGATTACTTGTAGGTGATTAACAAGTAGATATTGAAGTGGGTTTTGATAATATGATGAAGTTGATAATATACCTATGTTTAGAATCATCATGCATGATAATAGTAGGAAGATACTTGAACAATTTATAAGTTTAAGTACATGTTCGTATTTGCTATGGAATGGGTTTTTTTATGAAATGATGAAATTTATGTTATATTAATGTTAATAGGTGCTTAAATCATGCTGTCTACTAGTTTGTATGTAGAACTTAATTACATTAGGTATTCGGATAAATATCTAGTAATATGATACAATGGGTTTTATATAGAGTTGAATACCCTTAGTTCTAGCAAAATGAATGGATAAATTAGCACCGATAAATGGGAGCTAAGTTAACTTGATGTTAATGACGCTCAAACTTGTCAAAGTGAAAGAAATGATATGAACTGGTTGGGAATCTATTTAAAATGGTAGCCTAAAAACAACGTCTACCAGGTATTTGACGAACTGCCTAAATGAGTTGTTGAACTTATTTGTGCATTAGCATATGTAAATAGGCAGTTGACTTTTAAAAGTCAAACTGACCTATAATAAGATCAAATGGTAATTTTGATGTAAAATGCGTGAGAAGGGATAGTCTTGATAAATGATAATCTAACCATCTTGCGAATGATAAATGATAGTTTGATGCTTGACAAGCTAGGTGGAAGCTTGGGAAGAAGCGGGTCAAACGGATCAATTACGCAGGAAATCATAATTGGATGCAAGTAAGTAAAGCTTACACCCTTTTAGTAGAACACCTACTTATTGTATTGGTTATGAATAAGGTAAATTATTATTTGAAATATGATTCCGACGCGGAATGATACAGGTCAGAACAAGCGAAAATGGTAAGAAACCATATTTGATGGTAAAAAGGGGTACAAATGGTAACTCGATCATGTGATGATGAATAAACAAGAAGTTTTGAAAAGTTACCTTATGGTGTAAACCATAATGGTTAACAAGGGTAAAATATTAATCGTGGTCACGAGTTGACGAATAAATAATAGTTATGAAAAGACACTCTAAGGCGTAAGCCATTATGGGTCAAAAGAATTAAGAAATTAATTTCTTAGTAATATAACCATATGATGTAAACTGATACGGGTCACATGGATGAGATGGCAAATAAATACCATCTCACAATGATAAAATGGTTATTTAGACCAAACGGGTCAAAAGGTGATGTTATCACCATTTGACATTAATGACTAATGGTCGCTTGTCGAGTTTTGTGCTCACAGGGAGAATAGCATATGGCTTGCATCGCTATTAATTAGCAATTAATAGCAAAAGGTAATAAAACGGGTCAATACTATGACCCAAGTCAGGTATGTGTAATGGGTCAAACTTTTAATGAGGACTTAAGGTCCGATGAGAGTTAAACAAGTCATTGGTGGACATTGGATTACCCAAAGTAAGGTATATTTAATAATTTGAATCATAGTTTTTATGTTTTTAGGAACATATGATTTTTAAATAGAATATTGATTAAAGATGCTCACTTGGTCAAAATATGCTTTTAAAAGTCCTTCGTCGTAGATAGGACTAAAGTTGACCAAAATGCCCTCTAATTTGCAAACCGGACAAACGACCCTTAAGGGTAATTTGAAAACAAGTTTTATAATTGAGTAAATCCTTTTGATAGTGTAAAAGTGAAAGGTATAAGCCTTTTTAGGTCTAACGCCTCGTAATGGGCCTTTTTCGTAAATTGTCAAACCGAAAGGTAGAATTCTGAGTATGTGATTTTACCATATAAAATCCACCACAAATATAGTTGTGGTGGTAGAAAAAACAAGTTTTAGTGTGGAAATAGGAGGTAAGGAAAGTAGGAGCGAGATTTAAACTCAAATGCTTAAATCTCTTAACTGGTCAAAATGAATATGCGCATAAACCGGGTAATGGTTACGTAATTCATAAAAGTTGTGAATCCGGGTTAAAGATTTCTAGTTAAATATGTAGGTAAACATTTTACGGATATTTAGAAACAATTTTCGAGTGAAATGGATGAAAATTGAATAAGTTACAAAAGTTTTCGTAGCAAAAAAGACAAATTTGACATGAGCTGCAGCAGCCCACAGTAAGCTACGAAAAGTACCTGTATTTTTAACTAATATTTTTAGCGTGATAACATGCAAAATGAAAAGTACCTATATTTTCCTTCTCTTTAGATAGTGAAGCAGATGCAAATATTAGTTAAATTTGTCTAAGAGTATTTGAGGAGAACAATAAGTAATATGGATATTCTTCTTCTATTTTTTTCTTTTGATAGATGTTCATAAAGATATGTGGAATTGGTCTCCAGGTTACGTGAATTGGAAGTGCATACAATTTTAAGAAAGGTCTTCTTGCCATAGCATCATTTGTGACTGATTATTAACTTTTTGGTAAAATAAGTAGCTACTAAATATTTCGTATTTGATTACTAATGGGTAAAACTGAAGGCTTTTTTTAAATATTTGTCGACAAACACTAAACTCTCATGTTTCTCAAAGATGAATTATAAAATATTTCTTTTGGTCATGAAGAAGCATGCATTTGGTTGGTGTTAGCTTGAAAGGAGCTGTATTTGTTACTTGTTTGCATCTGCTTCACTATCTAAAGAGAAGGAAAATATAGTTACTTTTCATTTTGCATGTAATATTAATATCTAAATCTAAAATTTGTGTAAAATTTTAGTTAACATAAGCAAGGGTATTACAGTTGTAAGCTCCTTTCTTATAAAGGTGAGCTTCTTGCTCTTGGAAGTGAGCTTCTTTTATGCAAAGGTAAGTTGCTATATGTTGAGCTTCTTTTATACCAAGATAAGCTTCTTGTTGATGGAGGTTATTTTCTTTCAATACCTACATGAGAGGTTTCCTTTCATTGAAGTGTTAGAATGAGTCTCTTTCTTCTTTTTATATTCAAGTTGTCTAGATATGTGGATAAGCTCCCTATTTTAGAAGCTTATGGCTAATCGTAGTTGTTTGACACGAGGAGGTCAGACTTTGCTTGAGTGAGGTATTGCTAATTGTGCTTGCCTATGTCTCTATTTGATGACATCTTTGTTGTCTAGGGTGTGTATATTTCCATTATGACCGAAAGCCCACTTGAATCAATGAAGTTTGTTGACTTCAAGGATTGATTCGTTGTTTTTCTAGTGAGCTTAGATCCATGTTATGTTTTTTCGAAGCCTTATAAGGCTCCATTTGATGTCATGTAAGCTTCGGTAAGCCTTTTGTTACAAGACTTCAATGAATGAACTTCCTTTGGGATTTCACAATGTTTATTTCATTTCTTTGCTTGTGAGCTTGTGTTTATTTGTTTTCTTACAAGGAAATAAGCTATGGTTTTTGTGCTTATTTTGTTTTTCGTAAAGAGACTGGAAGGTGCTTCTTTTTGGTTTTTAAACTTGTCTTTTATTTTTGTTTTGTTTGCAATGTCTTAACTACCAAATCAAAACTCGATGCAGTCATCTTGCCTCAGTTATGTTAGAAAAGATTTGGTGTATTGCACACAAGCTTATCCTATCGCTTTTCTAGTCCATGACTTATAATTTTTATGCATGGTATATTGGACATAGGCTTGTTACGTTCTATATTTTAGCCTATGAAGCAGAATTGGTGTGAGGTGCTGACCCTCTTTCATGGAGTTGTGTTTTATTTTTGTTTACGTCTATTGAGTCGTATTGATTTAGGACCTCGCCCTTTTATACAGGAAGGTATAGCGTCTTGTTTCCAGTTGAGCGATATGGCCTAGGAGCTCATCCCTTTTCATGGTAGATATAGCATCGGATCCCATGGAGCCTAGTTAGGAGGGGCTCACCCTTAGGATAGGATAGTGGACAAGTGTTTAATTAAATGTGTCTTTTTGTTTCATTTCTATTTTCACTAAGTATATGAACGATTATTTGGTCTAATAAACTATAAGAGAAGGGAAGTTTCTAGTATTTGTGCATTTATGTTTGCCATATATTGAATTAAAAAATTGATACTAGGAAGAAGAAAAAGGGAGCTTCTTCTCTATATAAGTAGGGCTTCTTGTGCAAGAATCCAATTATTCGTGCTAAATTGTCAACTGTCACGCCTCGCTTTTTCGTATTTTCCTTAATTAGAAAGTATAATCATATTTCTATCTATGGAAACTTGTATTCGTATTTATTTTCCCAATTTTGTAATCCGAGACTTGAATCGTAATAAAAATTCGTACTTGTTATATATACATGTCTTACAGGCATTCAATCGTTTAAACTGATACTTGTTATACGTGCAAAGACTCATACATTCACACTCGATACTCAAATGCATTATACATGCAAAAATGACATGTTATAGCCTGAAATGAAAGATAAACTAAGTTCAAGGACTAAAAATGGCATCATCCGCAGATTCTTGTTTCTAGCTCATGGCTTAGGCAAAAGTGTGTTTGTTGGATTGTGTTTCTTGCATTTAATACTCACCTAACTCAACCCCAAACCTCAACTATAAATATCCACCTCCTCCCACACTCATTTCACACCTCAAACACTTCTTCCCCCCTCTCTCTAAAGCTCTCTCTCAATCAAAAACGTTCAAGACTTTCAAGATAACTCGGTGTTCCTCCAACTCTCCAAACCCTTCACGGAATACTCAAGTGGAAGCTTGTAAAACCGTGAGTACACTTGACCCATTTCCCTTTTTACACAACTTAGGTTGTAACATGTTAACTTATAAAAATATACGCTTTATACACTCGATCCGTTATACATGCCTATTGTTATGCTTAGGTTCATGCTAAATTCATACATGCTTCTTGTCATTAACTTAGCTAGCCCCAACTTAACATATATAGCGCTATAGGAGTAGCACACCGCCCGTCGGGGTAATCTTAAGCTTAAAGCTGATACTTATTCTTATTCATACTTTAGTCTCGTTACTTTGTGTGACGAGGGACACTTAATACTTGTGGACACTTGGGTTTGACAATTAGTATTGCATGCTAGCTTACCTTGTATACAATTGCCAAGTGGATTTGAGTAAACTCTTTTATACTAATGCTATATACTTAAACTTGTGTACTCGTCAATACCTTTGTATTGAACTATACTTTTAACATGTTACAGGTTGATGTTGATGCTATGACGAATCTAGTAGGGACGACATAGAAACGCACCTAGAATGTTAGGCTTTTATGTTGTAATTCTGTTGAAAATGTTGTATTTCGATTTATGTTTCATTTGACAATTACTTAATGAAATGAAATGAAGTTTTGATTTAAATTTGTCGCTAATAGTGTTATGATGCCTTAAGCAATCTATTTCGTCTCACTCTGATGTTTCCGCCATCGGTTGGGGTGTGACATCAGCTTCTTAGTAAGAAGGACCACTTTTCATGCTAGAAGGTCACCTTCTTTGCTGGCAACGGCCATCTTCTCCAGTATGATGATAATTTATTCTTGTTAGTGCTGGTTAGCTTGTTTGCTTCTAGTAGAAGCTTCGGCAGCTTCTTGTAAGGTCAAAAAGCTTCGCGTTTGGTGCTTGGATTAGATAAAAGTACCTCGTAACAATGCTAAACAATGCTAGGTGTGAGGATTTATTTATTGGTGCTTGGTAACAAGCATTGATATCCGTATAAGGTTGCCTTATCCCTATTGCTAATATAGTGTTTGATTATTTTGGATCAATCATTCTATAAGGTAAACTTGTGGGTATATTAATAAAAAGAAGCTTTCTTAAGATTGGGAAGCCCTTTTTATCATTAGGCACTTTAAACTAGATGAAATGGAGGTATGACTTATTTAGTGCCATAGTTCATCAGCGTGGTGTTGAATTTGAGGAGAGTTAATAAGTAAAAGTTCAAGGGTTGAAGTCTATTTACCTCTTAGACGATCAATTATTAAGGCTTCGACCATTAAGGTTTTGGGACTCTTATACCTGTGCTTCGATGTTGAGAAAAATCTCCTAATTAACGTGTTTTGATGACATGGCAGGCTGCTTCGTTGATTCCTTAGGAAGCTTCAATGCTTCAGCAGACTGCTTGAGGAAGTTGCTTCTATGTATCCGCAAGCTACTATGGTAGGTTGCTTCGTTGAATTCTTAGGCAGCTTCAATGCTTCAGCAGACTGTTTGAGGAAGCTGTTTCTATTTATCCACAAGCTACCATGGCAGGTTGCTTCTTGTCTCCGTAAGGTGCTTACATGCATCTAAGGGTTGTACTTACAAAGAAGTTGGTTATAGTCTTTGGTGTTACCAAGCTGTATTAGTGCCTTGGCATTTTGCTTGTATGCTTCTTTAGTTAGTCGGTTGTCGTGATATTCTATCCATAGCTCGAAGCTTCTCTGTTTATTTCGGTGAGCTACTTGTTTCTTCCACAAATTGTTTCTTGTGGATTGTTATAAGCTTTGTGGGTTTTTATCGTGTTCCTGAGATTATACACTTGATTATAGTAGTGTAGGTATCCAGGCTTGTATTTTGGTTTAAACGTCATTGTTGCCATGAAGGTCCTTTAGTAATGCGTTGTGATTAAACACCTTTAACGTGTGAGTTGGGTGCTTTGCTTTGAAGTTTTGTCGAGGTTCAATTATGTTGTAGCAAGTTGCTTTGATGATTGAGCAAGCTTCTTTGGTTAACCTTGACCTCGTAGGATTAGCTTATACTAGATTCTTTGTAGAAGGTCTAGCATAAGATCCTATCTTATTATATTGAAATTTTATTAAAAATTCCAATTTAAAAGAGTAAATGCGATTACACGTCATTTCAAATCTTCGAGTTTATTAAAACTTTATTTACGTTAAACATTTTGACGTGTCCTTACTATTTTGTTTCGTAACATTGAAACCCAAATGGGGAAGCTTGATCTTTGATTGTGTCGATTCTTCATAGAGATTGATCGTGCTTCGGAAGTACTTGCGATTCCACTGAACTGGAAATTTTCAAAATATTAGTATTATAGCAAATAACCGAAAGCATAACATAATAACTTGGCAAAATATTCAAATCAGAAAAACACCGTTTCTGAGGTGGCGTCGACGACGCCTTCTTAAAACCTGCGTCGGGGCTTTACTGCCGTAGGCAGTAACTTAAGACGTCGGAACAATATGGATGCATCGGCGACGGTACCTGCTGCAGTAGTTTTGCTGCATATTTATTTAATTACCCGTTCGACCCGTTTCAAGTCCCGAACATTAAAACACGACTCGAGGCTTTCGGTGACAAATCAGTAAAACACTATTTACTCTTTCATTCAACGGATGTCTACCATAGGCTAGTGCTGGCCGCCATAGCTTAAGGTGATCTATCATAAGAATTTACGTCTTACCGTTTTTATTACGAAAACTTTCGTAACTTATTCAATTTTTATTCGTTTCCTATGAAACTCTTTTCTAAATGTCCGTAAAATGTTTTCTTACCTATTTAACCCAAAATCCTTGACCCGGATTCTTATTTCTTATGATTTACGTATTCATTCTCGGTTTATGCTCATATTTTCAATTCTACCCTTTAACCGCATTTAAACCAAACTAAGTTTTTACGCATCCATTTCGGTATGCATTAAAACTCTATTTTTACTCGTATGGTTTCCTTAGCGAAATATATCTCTTTATTCAACCAAACCTCTATTTATTTTATCATTTTGACCCGTTTGGTTGTCTTAGCGAAAACTATCGCTTATTTCGATCAAATCTTATCTATTTTGTCATTTACACACGAAGATATTCATTTATTTTCCACCATAACTATGTTTGTGGTGAATTTGTTATCGTAGATTCATTTTATCCAAATTTACCCTTCGGTTCGACATTTTATAAAAAAAGACCCTTTAAAAGGCATTAAACCAAAAGGGCTTATGTTTTTCGCTTTTACACTACCGAAAGAGTCTACTAAATTATAAACTCATTTTTAAGCAACCTTTAGGTTCGTTTACTTGTTTTTACCACACGAGGGCATTTTGGTCAACTTAGGTCCTTCTTTACGACGGAGGACTTTCATTATCATGTTTTGACCGGATATGAACGTTTAACCATAATCTATTTTAGAACATTATGTTCCTAAGAACATAATGTCTACAATTTAGATCATTAGATTTATCTTACCTTAGGTAATCAATTATTCATTCATGACTTGTTTAACTCTCAACGAACCGTAAGTCCTCTTTGAGAGTTTGACACATTACATGTACCTGGCTCGGCTCAACATTAATCCGTCCTCATATCATGCTCTATTAGTTGCTATGTAATAGCGATGCTAATCATACTCTAGTTTTTCTATGAGCACAAAAACTTAACAAAACGATCATTAGTCATCATCGTTAAATGGTGATAATATCACCATTTGACCCGTTTGGCCTAAATGACTATTTATTATTATGAGATGCCATTTATTTACCATCTCACCCATTTAATCCATTTCGTTTTACACTGTGTGATCATATTGTTTAAAAATCGTTTCTTAATTCACTTGACCCATTATGACTTTCGTCATATGGTGTCTCTTTCAGAACTCTTTATTTATTCATTAACTCGTGACCGAATTACTATTTTACCCCTTATTATCCATTATGGTTTACACCATAAGGTAATGTTTCAAAACTCCTTATTTATTCGTCATCATATGACTGGTTTACCATTTTACCCTTTTTACCATAAATCATGGTTTAATACCATATTCACTTGTTCCAACCCGTATCTATCCGTGTTGGAACTTTATATTTCGAAATCTCGTCCCGAATGCCCAAAACGCTTGTTCAACAACATAAGTAAATCTACTATTTTAAAGATATAAGCTTTACTTACCTTGAAATCCAATTATGCTCTTTCCGCGTTCTTGATCCATTTGACCCCCTTCTTCCCAAGCCTCCACCTAGCTTGTCAAGCGTCAAACTATCATTTATCATTCGCAAGACGGTTATGTTAGTCATCATTTAACACGACTATTCCACCTTACGAATTTTGCATCAAATTTCGATCTTATTACAAGTCAGTTTGACTTTTAAAAATCAACTGCCCATTTACACATACAAACTAACGAATAAGTTTAACAACTCATTTAAGTATTTCGTTAATTACCCGGTAAGCGCTATTCTTAGGCCACCATTATAGCTATGTTTCCCAAACCAAGTTCATGTCGTTTCTTTCACTTAAACAAATTCGAGCGATTGTTGACATTAAGTTAACTTAGCTTTTGATTAACAACGCTAATTTATCCATTAACTAGGCTTTCATCTTTATGTGGTAACCCGTTTCAGCTTATTATTAGACATTCATCCGAATACCTAATATAATCAAATTTTACGCACTAACTAGTAAACAACATGCTCTCAAACACCTATTAACATTGACATAGCTTTAGTTTCATTACATCATACAAAACCCATTTCAAGTCATGTATGATTACTTACTCGAATCTCTAATTTGTTCGAGTATCATACACATACATATAAGTATGATGATCATA
Source organism: Scalesia atractyloides (assembly GCA_947069175.1). Taxonomy (NCBI): domain Eukaryota; kingdom Viridiplantae; phylum Streptophyta; class Magnoliopsida; order Asterales; family Asteraceae; genus Scalesia; species Scalesia atractyloides. The sequence goes on along the minus strand of CAMTDV010000116.1, from coordinate 2,270,373 downwards.
AACACTCCTACATTATCAATTTCATCATATCATCAAAAAACCACTTTATGTCATACATGAACACCTATTCAAATCACTAAATTGTTCAAGCATCTCACATTTACTTGTGAGTATGATGATTATACACATAATTTCATTATCAATTCCTCCATAGTAACAAAGTATTGAACTTAAGGTAATCACCTTCAAGTTCATTCACATAATTATCATTATCAAAACATAATTTACAACATACCTCATGATCTCCAAGCCTAGATGGTTTTGATTGTATGTTCATGCATAAGATTTAGCCACAATTTCCCCTTCAATTTTGATGATTCTTGATCAGCAAGGGTTTGCCCTTATTGCTCCTCTGAAGATTGACATATGCACACACTAAGTGTGTGCATTATGTGTAAATTTTATGTTTTAATAAAACAAGTTTTCCTTTGTGGCAGCTTTGGTCCCTCAAGTTGTAAGGTTAACTTTTACCGCTAACGGTTCTTTACCCGCTCTTTAATATTAATCGTGGTTTGATTACCAAACCAGTTTTTTGGGGTGTTACACATGTGTTGCTCTTTAGCTAGCTTGATAGTATCTTTTAGCAGCATGAAGCAACATTAATGTTGGATAGAAGCATATGCATTATCCTTCTTAATGATTCTGTTGGAGGCTTCTTTGATTCCCCAAGAGGCGAACTCTATATGCTTCCTTGTTCTTGCTTACTCCTTGGATGGAATTGCATCCGCAATGATATGCTTGTGACTGTGTTAGCTGTAACCTCGACATGTGTAGTTGCTCACTTTCTCGTCTTTTTAGGTTCTAGATTTCTTAGAAATGGGAGTTTAGGTACCTATATCAGCACCCAGTCATAAGTAGTCATGACGTAGTTACGGTGATTGTGACTTAGTACCTTTCCTTTCAATTTTGAACCTCTTGTTTATGAGCTTCTTCTTAGACCTTATAAGCTTATAAATTTGTTGAGTTTCCAAGCTTCTAAGCTCCATTTTGTTTATGAAGTTGTTACACTTCCTTTGAAGCTTCTAAGCTCATAAGCTTCTTTTGTTAGTTAAGAAGTTAGTAATAAAGTGCTCAAAAGAATTTATGCTTGTTTCAAGTAAACTGTTGAATTGGAAGCATGCGAAGCCTACCAATGTTGCCTTAAACATGTGACCCTATTTAGCATTGGTCATTTTTGTGAATATGCTCAAGCGTTAGTTTCTTTGTGCGCCTCATTGTTCGGAGGTGTCTTCGTGTTTCGTATGAAAGTTAGAGTTTGACCGTCATGTGGTAAGGATAAGGTAGCTTCTAAGTTATTATAGCTGAAATAATTCATTTGGCTTTTGATGACTTGCCATTGTTGTTTCTCACTATGGCTTATGACCATTGTTGGTGATTAGCTTACTTGCTTTGGGCTTAACGTTGCTAAGTGTGTGTTACTTACCTGAGGTTGCTATTTAAAGACTCAGTGAGAACAGCAAGAAGCTTGATGGCTTCTAAGTTCCTTGGTTAAGTTAGTTGTGATAGGTTGTCCAATGGTATGTAGTTAAGCCTCTGGGGTCATAATAGGTGGAAACTTGTGAAGCTATCTTTTGTGTTCCTTAAATCACCACAAGTGAGGACCTATTAAGTTGATTATCGTTTGGGCTTCTAAGATTACATGAGGTGATAAACTTCAAAACTAATTACCTTGTGAGTTTCTAAATGTTGCATTAGGTGAGGAGCTACGAGGCTAATTGCTTCTAAGCTTATGAGGTTACATCAGGTGGGAGCCTGAGAAAGCTTGTTTACTTCTTAGCTTGTAAAGTCACATTTGATGAGGACCTGAAAAGCTGCTTACTTTTGGGCTTTAAGGTCATAATAAGTGAGCACCAGAGAAGCTAACTTTCATTCTAATAAATTGATGTATTTTTTCTTATCAAGTAAGGAGAGAGACTTGCCTTGGAAGCGTCTTAGAGAGAAGTTTACGCAAAATGGTAAGGTATGTGGGAAGTTGCTTTTTAATCTTCTTAGTGCGCGAGCCTGACCCTCACTCCTTAGCCGGAGGAGGTATATTCTCTCTTTCCAAAGTTATCTGTTTTTTAAGGGGAAGTTAAGCATTTGGCCTAGGCAACGTGCTTGTTCCTTTAAGGATTATGGTGTATGGAAAATAGGTTAGTCTTGTAGGCATGATTCGACAAAAAAGTCTGTTCATCCTTAGGAAATGTCTGTTTGGCTCTTCTATTTGAGATGTTGAGCAACCACCCATCTTACCTTCTTTGCTTCCAGTTGGAAGCTTCCTGTCGTTAGCTGTTTTAATGGCTTTGGTAGCTTCTGACCTGTCCTGTGTTGGCAAGTTGCTTTTAGTAGCTTCTAGCATCAGCTGCTTTTGTAGTCTTTTAGCATAGGCTTCTTTTGTCTTTTTTATTGATAATTCTTAAAAATAAATGGGTCTTTATTTATAAATCAAATTTGTTTAAGGTGCCTAGGCACCCTATTTGTGGTTGTTCTTTGCCCAAGTATGGCTTGGTCACATGCTTCATGTGTACTCTGGGTACGTGTTTATCTTTTTTAGGGTAGTAGCTTCCGGGGTTACAGGCTTTTTGGCTTCAAGCTTCATGGATTGTAGCTTCCGAGCTTGAACTTATAGCTTCTGAGCCTGAGCTTATAGCTTCTGAGCCTATAACTTTAAGTTTGGGACTTGAAGCTTATAGCTTCCGACTTCTGGCTTCTGAGCTTATAGCTTCTCAGCCTATAACTTTAAGCTTGTAGCTTGAAGCTTTCGGCTTCTGACTTTTGAGCTTATAGCTTCTGAGCATGAGCTTATAGCTTCTCAATCTATAGCTTTAAACTTGTGGCTTGAAGCTTATAGCTTCGGACTTCTGGCTTCTGAGATTATAGATTCCGAGCCTGAGCTTATAGCTTCTTAGCCAATAGCTTTAAGCTTGCGCTTGAAGCTTATATCTTTAGACTCCTGGCTTCTGAGCTTATAGCTTTCGAGCCTAAGCTTATAGCTTATTGCTTGTTGTCTTCTTAGCTTTTTGACTATAGGACTATGCAAGAGGCTGTTGTGTTTTATTCTTCATGTGTTTTAGCCGGGTCCGAGTACCTACTTTCACTATCAGTCCTCAATTATAGATGTTTATGGTGAGGATGTAAGTGTTACTGGGCTTGAGTTGTTGTGCTTCTAGCTTTTCTACTGATTGCAGCTTCTTGGGAGAAGGTGTCTGGTGTACTTTTACAGCTATAAAAGTTGCTCCAATATGTAGTTGTCATGTCATAATTGATTATGTGAACAGTAGATCTATCCACTTTATAGACTAATAGCTATAAAGTTGACAAGATATGTCAAAAGCACATCTAAATTTCAGAAATATATTTTAAAGTTACTAAAAATCCCATTTGACTTTTGAAAAAGTAATAAAATACAAAATAAAATTTTACGATCTAAATTGCTTGCTTTCGTAGATTCTTGTGTAACTTCTTACATACTAAAGTGATTTTTTTGTTTAACCCAAGTGAAAATATCTTTGTGAATGTTTTCATGCATATCCTTAAAATGTAAGCAACTCGCAAACAACTTGTACATGTGAATTAACAATTGCCTAGGATATTTTAGTGCTAGGATTCGGAAGATCAATACATGAATATACTTGTATGTAACCGGGAAAAAACCATATCTCACTTAAATGAATTTTAATATGGAATTTCTTTGTAGGTAAATAATCTTGTAAAGACATGTATGTTGTGGAACTATCATTCGAAAATTTGACAGAACATGGTAATGTGAGATTGTTAGCAAGTTGATGTGTGTAAATCGTGGAACTTGTTTTGTTGGGATGATGAATGGGATGTGTACCAACGATCATCTCGTGAATATAGCAAAGAAGGCTACTTTACTAGTTCTAATTTTTTAATGGTTTGCCTGAAACCAAGGAAAAACGAAGAACTAGATACGTGATTTGCGGTCTACAACGGTGTGTCGGTATATGTATTCGCGATGGTCCAACGAAAATGACCTGTTTATGCAAAGACGACTTGAAACAATGACTTGTTTTCGTCTCGGAGTGTGTATAAACTCATGGGGAAAAGTGTCAATGTTCTTATTGTGTCGGCCTTAGGTTGGTGTACCGGCATGTTGGTTTTGCCATCGAAGTATCAAATCTGGTTATTTTATGACCTTGAACGGTTAGCCTATTACATAATTAGTCTTATAATTTTGAACGCAACAAGAGAGTTAACAAGCAGAACTATCAGTGTACTTCTCGATATTTCCGCCATCATTTTCTTGTGACGATGATTGTTGTGAGAGTGATGATGATGCTAAGCTTATGCCGCTAATGGTCGGATCTATATATGTGAGTGATTGTGATCACTTTGACCGTAAACTAGCTGCGCATCTTGAGAGATTTATGTTATTTATAGTGACGATTAGAACTTGACGGTGTAATCTGAACTACGTTCATTGTCCCGGGAGCTCATCGGATCTTCGTTCGGTAATTCTAGATGAATGCGAACGGAAATTATGTGGCTTGATTGGAGGTTTGCCGTATCTCCGGTGGTTTGAACTCTATGTCTAGCTTCTGATAACTACCACGTAAATGCTCATTTATTCTGCTCATCCATTCGGGAGCCTTCATTCGTATATATATATATTTTTTTTTGCTTTGTTAGTTGCAGCCACCATGGACGCATGTGTTCACATTATCTGTGTATAAAGTTGAACAAATGTCCTTTTTCTATGAAAATACATAGATTATGTTAGTCACCCATAAATCTATAGGTTTGATATGATGGGACATCACTATATATAAAGGAATTTGCACGAAAGTCCATAGATGGGCATATGTATTTAATTGCACATATATTTATAACCATGTCCTTATGATGACACACAGAGAGAAATATTAATAAAATATTAAAGGGAAAAGGATGTGTTGGACTTTGGAGGATAACGTATCACATGTGCATGTATATTATGGATAAATAGTTATATCATGCATTAATGTTGAAAATCATTGGGTAAACATGTGTATGTACACTAGGTTGTTTCCCATGCATTTAAGACAACTTTATTTATATGTAATTTTTTGTTCTTGGGATGTGAAAGAAACTTTTTATATATATTAAGATTTATACTTAGACATAATAAAGATTTGTTTTATGGGCTATAGCACACAAATAACTTTAGAGTATTTTCATCTCACAAAAACAATTTTTTAAATGGGTATATGTACGGTCTTTAGCTTTCACATTATATATGTAACTATTTTTCAAGTATTGCAAGGTTTATTATAGCAAACATACTCTAAGCAAGCTATGCTGAAGGAGGGTTCACGATTTAGAACCTTGTAACTGGAGCTGTAAGCGAAGAGCCGGGTATGGTATGGAGCATTAGGAAATGAAGGTGATTGTAAGAGGTCTAGAAGCTACCTCTTTAAGAACAGTGGTTCCCAACTTTAGAAAGAACTTAGGAACATATGGGTTGTACTACAAAGAGTTTCATGTTCTAAGCAGAGAAGCCCCACGGTAGGCGCCACTTGTTAAAACAATAAAAATAAGGCCGGGGAAAGGTATGAACGTTCCTTGGGACAGCCTTGTCACCTCCTAGCTTGTACCTACAACACGAAAGAACCCGTTAGAAGGGGCCAGAGGCCGTGGTCTCTGGACCACCCTCCGACGCTCAACATTAGTAATCTATCCAAGAATATTGTATAAACATAAATCATAGATGTATGAGTAAGTATAAGAGAGATAGAGTGTAACATCTGTCGATAAACAGGTTCTAAACTCGCACCATTTTGTAATCAAGTATATATTATAATCTTTTGTTTCGAGTTTATATTAATCGTTTAATAGACTTTGGTATATTAATAATATAATAATAATAAAGAAAATAAAAATAATAAATAATATATATTAATAATACTAAAAGGATAGTGCAAATAAAAATTTAAAATTAATTTGTTGACCGCGGGACTCGAACCCAGGTCGCACAGGTATACACACACAACACATCACTGCATCACCCACACAACATATGATATACCTGAATCAAATAATCTTTTATATTTTCGTCTCCTTTGAAACTGAATCAAAGACCCGCCTGTAACAGTCGCGTACAATCCGGCAAATCATCAAATCGTCATTTTCCTTATAATTAACTGATGAAACCGTTTTTAATCGTGTATCTAGACTCAAAAACAGAGTCAACACATCCAATTATGAGCGGTAATCAGCTCGTTCATAACTGATTTTGACCGAAACTCTCGAAACCGAAAATTCAATCTCGGCATCTGTCTTCAGCTATAAATAGAGGCCTAGGGAACTCTTTAGAACGCACACACACTCCCCAAAACTTCTTGCAACTCTCTGTTCATCGGAACCGTCCCCGGAGTCATCTTCAATCACCGGAATCCTCGCCAGAAATCGAAGAAACCCTCTGTTCGGTATATCATTTCACTTAATCCTTTTTATTTTATTTAATCTCATATGTAGTTGCTTAAGAGTTAATTGATTAAATCAATTCAGTCGGGTTTAACAGTTTATGATTTTGAAATGAAGAAGACGAAGTGAGTTTATGCTTAAAAGAATTTAAAACTTGTATTTACACCGGGTTAGACACACAGTCCAGTTGTTAGGACTGTGTGCGTATGAAGTCCAAGGTCGCGAGTTCGAGCCGGTTTCATGACACTGTCCTTATATTATACAAATCTTTTTATTTAAATCAAACGATGATTTGATCTAGTAAGTGTATAAAAGGAATAGAAATCGGATATTGAATGGGTTATTCACACATCCCAGTTGGCTGGGCTGCGTGGACACGAAGCAATGGTCTCGGGTTCGAACCATGCATACCACACTGGTCCGCTGCAATATCTTTTCTTTTTAAATAAAGGTAAAATCAAAGTCATGTAGGAAGTGTATAAATGTAATTAAAATCTAATATATTATGGGTTAGACACGCAGCCCAGTTGGCCGGACTGCGTGCACGCAAACAAGAGGTCACGAGTTCGATCCCCACACGCTGCGTTATCCGACCGGTTCAATTCGATTAATTCACAGAAAAACATATTTTTTAATTAATTAAATTATTCCCCCCAAAACTACATTATTTTTATAACCAAATAATATTAATGGCAAATAAAAGATTAAGCGAATAAAAATATAATAAGAAAAACAATAAAGTTATCTAAATTATCTAATAAAAATGCAGTTAATATATCAAATTCAACCAAAAGAATATACTTTTATAGAAATTATCATGTGAATATTTAGGTTAGCCTTATCGTCGCTTGGTATCTCAACCACTCAATCGTGTGCAATCGTCATCGAAACTTAATCGCACCCACTGTGAGTGAATCTTACAACTTCCCCTTTTTATAAACGTTTTGGGGTGCATCATGTGTCGCTATTATTTCATTATTTTAAATCTCGTGCTATTACAATTATGTGATCTAACGTGTTATGTGATAATGTTTGGTTATTGTCATTTTGTTTTTATATTTCTCATTACAGTCATTATCTCACATTAGGCCCATTTGTTCCCCTTACTTACGGGTGGAGCATCGCGTAGCCTAATATACTAGATCGGCTCCGTTTGATTGAGCCTTGATTTTGCAGCACATCGCTTATCGTGCTCACATGTACATTATTAGTTGATGATGTGGTTTGTAATTTAGATTACATACACGATGTTCCCATATTTGGTTAATGCACATTTTTATAAAATACTAAACATATCATTTTGTTCCATAATAAAATGGGATTCACTCGCCAACTTATGTTGACCCAAAACTTTATTTTTACATATGATACAGGTGAACAGGTTTGAAGCGTGGATCAGATAGGACATGTAACATCCGTCGAAAAACGGGTTTTCAAAACCCGCTTCGTTTATTAATCGAATAGTCAGTTTTAAATTTTTGTTGCTTATTTATGACTTATTTTAATTTTAAACGATACATAATTAATAACAATTTAGAATTTATAAACTATATTTGTTAAAAAGTAAAAATAAAATAATTAAAAAGAAAAAGAGGCTGCCGGGATTCGAACCCGGGTCAGCCGTGTGGAACATCAAAGACTTAACTCGCACACATCCAACCACTCCGCCACTTGTGTTATTTGATAATATATCGAAACAATTAATACATATAACAAAACTCGAAATCAAATCCAGTCAACAGCGCGCCTATTTCGCAGTCGCCGGAAAATCTGACGATTTCGCCAATTATCGACGGTTTCTTTTGGCTTAACGTACGTATTAACGTCGCCATCGATTATAACCGATGTCTAGTTCCGCGACATCAGTCATAACCGCCGGAGAAAGGCTAAGCAATGAATCGAGACTAGAAACAGACCCAATTCAACTTGATTCTTCCCTATAAATGCACACCCAAGCCTCTGGTAGTCTTTTCGCTCAAAATCGCACCATTTCTCGAAGCAATTTCACTCACCGGAGATTTTCTGCAATCATCGGACTTTCGCCGGAAAACCGAGACTCACATCAACACGGTAAATACCTCGACTCTTTCTGTTTCAATCCATTGTTAGACCATTACTAACATCAATCCATCACCCAGAATCAATCCCAGACGACGTTGCCGGATATTCTGCTTTCGCCGGAAAACTTCTTAAATTTCCAGAATCACGTTGTGAATCGGTATGATCATCTAAACCTCCTGATAATCGTTGTCACACCCCGACCCGCAGCGGAAAAGGTGATCGGGGCATGATTGGGTTATCATCAAAGCTCATGACATTTATTATGCGTTTCATATTCATTAATACAATTTAATGGAAATTTACAATAAGAATTACAATATGTTCTAACTATCAATCTAAGCTTCTTTGTTCTCTTCTAAGGCATTTCCTATGTTTTCCTTGCTTCAACCTGTTCACCTGTATCATGTGTAAAAGGGTTTTTGGATCAACATAATGTTGGCGAGTGAATCCTATGGAAAACATTTGAACAAGTTTATTTAAATTGATTATGAAATATGTGCACAACCAAACATGAGTAAAAATAAATGTAAACTTATTCAACAACCATAAGATATTAAATAAAACACACATGAACAATAATGGAACATTTAGAGGCGCACGATGCTCAACTCGTCTCTCACGAGGAACTGAGGGGCCTAATGTATGAATTGCATAAACATGATAATATGAATGACACAACTACAAACAATATAAACTCAATGATACACACATGAACAATAATGAATTTGATTTGAGGCACGCGTTGTTCAACTCGTCTCCCACGAGGAACTGATGGGCTTAATGAATGAGTTTCATATAATTTGACAAAAGGAAATAAGTAATCACAACAATATAAACAATCTAAGTTTAGATCATGATGTGGTATGGCACAAGTTTAAATAAACCAGTTAATTATTTTTATGACACATGACACACCCCAAAACGCGTAATTTAAAATGGGGAGTTGTAAGATTCACTCACAGTGGGTGCGTTCGGTTGATGATGTTGAATGCACGCGAAGTGGTTTTAACCACAAGTGAGATTAACCTAGATAAATCGCATTATGGTTTGGTAAGTAAACGGATTTTATTAATCTATTTTAGTAGGATTGTTGGGTGTATTTTTGTGAGTTTAAGGCAATTTTCTAACCTTAAAAATGTTATTTTTAAGTATTTTTAATTGATTTTTAATTAAATAAAAATAATAAAAAAATTTGACTTTTTCTGACCGTTGACTTTGACTTTGACCGTTGACTAACCGTTGACCGGTTCGAGTGCGAATATAAGTGCGCTGGGTGAGGCTCGAACCCGAGACCTCCCGTACGCGTGCACGCAGCTCTACCAACTGAGCTACGTGTCTAACCCGTCATATATCTGTTTTTAATTATATTTATATATTAATTAAGTTAAACAGAAAATCCTTTTATTTTAAAAACAGTTTAATTGATTCGGACGATGCGCTCCACAGGTCTCGAACCCAGGACCTGTGGGTTATGATAACACACAGTCCACCGCTAGACTGTGTGTTTAACATGTTATATAATCCAATTTTTATTATACTTAAATACAAACTATTTGTTTTCATTTCTGACTTATTTAAAAAAAGTAAAATAATTGTCCGGGTCGATGCAGAAGACAGGACTCGAACTCGTGTGCTTTGATTAAACATACACACAGTCCACCGCTGGACTGTGTGTCTAACTTGGTTATTATTCCGGTTATTAATATACTTAACATATATATAAAATGAATCCGGTTCAGTTAACGAAAAAAAAACATTTTTATTTACGCAGCGTGTGTGGAACAGGATTCGAACTCGAGACCTTTGTGTGTTTATTGTGCACACAGTCCACCGCTGGACTGTGTGTCTAACCCGAGTTATTTCTTGATTTAAATTATACTTATGAGTTATAGGTTCATCGTCTTCTTCGTCGGATTTTAACCAGAGTGACGACTGACTGGTTCGAAGTGTTGATTCAGGTTTCTTTAGCGTTTTATGATTAATTACAGATGAGGTATAAGTAAAAAAGAAAGGAAAATAGGCGTGAGGTATACCGACTAGTTTTCCTCTGTTTTCCGGCAGAACTCCGGCGACAGCAATAGGCTCCGGCGTCAGGTGTCTTGCAGCAGCGAGCCTTCAGAAAGTTTGAAAAAGGTATGGGTGACTTCGGTATAAGCTTAGGGGGTTCAATAAGGCTCGGAAATGGAGAACCCGGTTTTCCGGCGACAACCAGAAGAATTCCGGCGAGTGGGTTTTCGCCGAGAAAGGGTGTGGTTTTGAGCGAAAAGGTTTGCAGAGGTTCGAGGGGGTATTTATAGGGCAAATTATCGATGAACTTGGTCTGATTTCCGACTGGATTCGTCGGTTATGAAAACTCCGGCGGTTATAACTTTGGTCGCGGACCCAGACGTCGGTTATAACCGATGTATTAGTAAATGTATACGTTATACGGAAGTTGTCGTTAAAACTTGCGAGATTGCCGGGATTTCCGACGACTGAACTTTTGGGCGCCGGTTTTGAATTCGGAACGTCAAGATATGAATTAAATGATCTTAATAATTTACAGACAATACAAGTGGCGCAGTGGTTTGTGCGTGTGTGATAAGTTTGTTTGTGAACCGGTTACTGACCCGGGTTCGAAACCCGGCAGAACCAAAAATATTTTTATTTTGCGATTTTCAACAGTTTTTCAAAAACAACTTATATAATCCTGTATAATAATTGATTATGTATCGTTTAAAATTATTTTGGGCATTTAATTCGCAACGAAAATTTTAACTGACTGTTCGGTTGATAAACGGAGCGGGTTTGGTAAATCCGTTTTTTTTACGGATGTTACAGTATCCCCTGCTTTTTAGAAATTTCGTCCCGAAATTTAAATAGTGATATATTTGACTAAAAGAATGATGGTATTTAGTTTGTCAGTTACTTGCTTAGAGAAAGTAAGCGTTTAAGTTTTTGTTTGAGGCGGTAACGTTCCTTGTAAAGGTTAAGTACCCTATTACAGGAATCGCTTTTTGTTGCCTACCGTAAGAGTATTGATAAGCAGAAATTATTCGCTAACTATGATATCATGCATAAAAGTTTGAATATGTTTGGAAGTGTATGGTTATATCCTAAGGCAAAACTTCTAACACTACAACCTACATGGAACATAAATAAACACAACAGCTGATATTTGAACATAAATAAACACAACTGCAAGTATTTGAATCCACATTCTGATAACATATATGTTTGAATGGTGGAAGTTCCTCTCTCGTTTGTTTATGATGGAGAGGTTAGTTTATGTAGAAACGGAACACAATCCAATCTCTTTAAATAGCAAGATGATATAAATGTAACACAAATTTCAACCAAGGCAATACCAAATCTTACATGGAACTTCTCATAACCGCCTGATAATGCCTCTGATCCTTTGGCAAAAATACTTATATATAGGAAGTACCAGCGGCGTATCCACCATATTCTTGCCAAATTTTCATTGGTTTTATCCACAAGTTATGATTAGTTACCAAGAAACTAATAAATCCTACATAGAACTTCTCATAACCGTCCGACAATGCCTCTGATCCTTTGACAAGAATACTTATATATAGGAAGTACCAGCGGCGTATCCACCATATTCTTGTCAAATTTTCATTGGTTTTATCAGTGAATTATGATTAGTCCTATATAACTCTACAACCAATACAACAAACATAAAATACTGAAATGAAATATATCTGTGCGATCAAGGCTCAATCAAACGGAGCCGATCGTATTGTATGTACTGAAAATGAAATTGTCTGTGTGCTCAAGGCTCAATCAAACGGAGCCGAGCGTATTGCATGTACTGAAAATGAATAACTTAATCACACAAACAGCCTATGCATGGAACCTCTCATAACCGCCTGATAATGCCTCCGATCATTTGACAAGAATACTTATATATAGGAAGTACCAGCGGCGTATCCACCATATCCTTGTCAAATTCACATTGACTTTATCCGCAAGTTATGATTAGTTCTATGCGACTCTACAACAAACACAACAACCACAAGATACTGATAATGAAATTGTCTGTGCGCTCAAGGCTCAATCAAACGGAGCCGAACGTATTGCATGTACTGAAAATGAAATTGTCTGTGCACTCAAGGCTCAATCAAACGGAGCCGAACGTATTGCATGTACTGAAAATGAACAACTTAATCTAAACAACAATCACACAAACAGCCTATGCATGGAACCTCTCATAACCGCCTGATAATGCCTCCGATCATTTGACAAGAATACTTATATATAGGAAGTACCAGCGGCGTATCCACCATATTCTTGTCAAATTTTCATTGACTTTATCCGCAAGTTATGGTTAGTTCTATGCGACTCTACTACAAACACCACAACCACAAGATACTGATAATTAAAATGTCTGTGCGCTCAAGGCTCAATCAAACGGAGCCGAACGTATTGCATGTACTGAAAATGAAATTGTATGTGCGCTCAAGGCTCAATCAAACGGAGCCGAGCGTATTGTATGTAATGAAAATGTAAAATAAACTGATCGATCAAGGCTCAATCAAACGGAGCCGATCGTGCGGGCACGCCACAGTTCAACCGCATAATAAAATGGGGAACAAGCTCAAAACCTCAGAAAGGGGGAGCTGCGGCCTCGGCAAATGCATATACTGAAAACAATAAACAATAATTACTCTAATAGTCTACACATGGAACCTCTCATAACCGCCAGATAATGCTTCTGATCCTTTGACAAGAATACTTATATATAGGAAGTACCAGCGGCGTATCCACCGTATTCTCGTCAAAGTTTCATTGGCTTTATCCTTAAGTTATGTTTGGTTCTATGTGATAAAGAAAAACATAAAACTAAACGATAGGAGTTGAATCTGGATCTTCGGCGAAGAGGACTAGTTGGGTATCTTCGTTTGGGCCGTCATTATCTTCGACAAGATTGGCGTTGATGTTGAAGACTCTTCCTCTTGCTGGCGGCCTAGTGGTTGGGTTTCCTTGGTTTACTTGGTTAACTGGGTTTGATTGGGCTTGAGTGTTGATAACGTTAACCAATTGAGGGCATGTGTTTCTAAAGTGGGTAGGGTCGCCACAATTGAAACAAGCTCGAGCATATGGGAACATGGGGTATTGGGGTTGTTGATAGGTTTGGTTTATGGTTTGAGTAGGGGAAAAGGTTTGGTTTTGAAAGGTGCGGCAAACCTTGCTCAAATGACCATAGCGTCCACAAGTTGCACATAGACGACAAGGTAAGGTATGGGGATGGTGATAAAAACAGTTGTTGCATCGAGGGTGAGGTCCAAGATATGGTTTCTTATTTGGGTAAGTTGACTTGGGTGCCACTTGAGTGATTGGGATAGCTTGGATGGGTTATGGCGTGTAAAACTGGTTGATTTCGTTGGATAGCAGCAAAAAGTTGCCCGTCTCTTTTTCTCTTAGGATTGGGTTGAGAAGGGAATTCGATTTGGGTGGAGTCGGAGGTTTCAGTCGATTCTTTATCCTTCTTCTTCTCCTCCTTGAAGTCTTCGTTTCGGATTCGGTTCTCGGTAAGCTCTGTTGCTAACTCCATTGCTGCTTCCAAAGTTGCAGGCTTGGTACTTATTACAGGGTCTTGAATCTTTGACGGAAGACCACGAATGTAGTGCTCGATCAAACGGTAGAGGGGAGTGAACATGTTGGGAACCATTTGATGTAACTCGAGAAATCTTTTATTGTAGGTGGTGTGGTCTCCTTCCTTTTGGTTCAACGAATAAAATTCATCTTCTAATTTCTTGATTTCACTCCTTGGGCAAAATCGTCTGGTCATGATTTCCTTCAATTCGTTCCAAGTTAAGGTCATAGCATCGTCGACGCCTCGTTTGGCCTTCTCTGTATTCCACCAAGTAAGTGCTATCCCATATAATCGACCGGTAGCATATCGCACTTTGCGATCGTCCGGGCAATCGCAATTTAGAAAAGTGTTCTCCATCTCTTCAAACCAATGGAGGAGTGCGGTGACACCTTCAGTCCCTTTGTACTTCGGAGGGTTGCATGATTTGAAATGCTTGTAGGTGCATTTAGTGGTATTTGATGGAGAGTTGATAACGTTTTGGTTTGCTTGATTGACAGGATTATCGGTGAGTGCTTGTTGTACTTGGATTACAATGTTGGGTATTACGGCAGCCATTTGTTGAGCGATTAAGGCAGCCATGCGTTCGCGGGCTTTTCTTGCTCTCGTCTTCCTACGGGCGAGGTTAGAAGACATCTACAAGGGATACATGACAAGAGTATGAGTTGGATGTTTTTGGGCTCATGGGTCGCATTAGGAATGAACATTCATAAAATAATTATAGAAAAATAAATCTACTACATCCATAGGATGTCTTGGGCTTTGCTCGCCATTAGGCCCTACATGCCGCCATACTTTACCTGTGTAATCATGTGGGCCCCATGAATACCGGTTTTTCATATGGTTCGCACGGGTTTGCCAGGTTGCGTACACAAAAACCCGGAGAAAATCGAGAAATATGTATACAACGTGTCATATTCGGAATGTGTCCAGGTGTAGACACGGTGACACCTCAAAGTAGGTTAGTTCGAACGACGTTTGGTGTGGCATGCTTTGGCCTAATAGGTCCTTCGTACTCTCATCGTTGGTCCCCAGGTAGGCAAACTGGTCCGTTATATTGGATTTATACGAATGCCAACCTAGACAGGACGTTCCGACTACCGATACTTGTACCCTTCCAGTTACTACATGCCCGTCGCAGAACTTACTTTGATGAGATTTGAAAATTGCAACAAAATCTTTGGATAATGAGAGTATGAAAATAAATTGAATACATGAACATCGATATATGTATAATGAATATGTATATAAGCATGTATGTTTGACTGTAAATGTAAACAAATATGAAACAAATAAATATCACAAGTTTGTATGTAACCACCTAATCAATTAAAATGTAGGCAGACTATAGTATAGGCTCTAAGTGTCTAATAACCTATCCTATATCCCTATAGTCATGGCACTGATACCAATCTGTCACACCCCGACCCGCAGCGGAAAAGGTGATCGGGGCATGATTGGGTTATCATCAAAGCTCATGACATTTATTATGCGTTTCATATTCATTAATACAATTTAATGGAAATTTACAATAAGAATTACAATATGTTCTAACTATCAATCTAAGCTTCTTTGTTCTCTTCTAAGGCATTTCCTATGTTTTCCTTGCTTCAACCTGTTCACCTGTATCATGTGTAAAAGGGTTTTTGGATCAACATAATGTTGGCGAGTGAATCCTATGGAAAACATTTGAACAAGTTTATTTAAATTGATTATGAAATATGTGCACAACCAAACATGAGTAAAAATAAATGTAAACTTATTCAACAACCATAAGATATTAAATAAAACACACATGAACAATAATGGAACATTTAGAGGCGCACGATGCTCAACTCGTCTCTCACGAGGAACTGAGGGGCCTAATGTATGAATTGCATAAACATGATAATATGAATGACACAACTACAAACAATATAAACTCAATGATACACACATGAACAATAATGAATTTGATTTGAGGCACGCGTTGTTCAACTCGTCTCCCACGAGGAACTGATGGGCTTAATGAATGAGTTTCATATAATTTGACAAAAGGAAATAAGTAATCACAACAATATAAACAATCTAAGTTTAGATCATGATGTGGTATGGCACAAGTTTAAATAAACCAGTTAATTATTTTTATGACACATGACACACCCCAAAACGCGTAATTTAAAATGGGGAGTTGTAAGATTCACTCACAGTGGGTGCGTTCGGTTGATGATGTTGAATGCACGCGAAGTGGTTTTAACCACAAGTGAGATTAACCTAGATAAATCGCATTATGGTTTGGTAAGTAAACGGATTTTATTAATCTATTTTAGTAGGATTGTTGGGTGTATTTTTGTGAGTTTAAGGCAATTTTCTAACCTTAAAAATGTTATTTTTAAGTATTTTTAATTGATTTTTAATTAAATAAAAATAATAAAAAAATTTGACTTTTTCTGACCGTTGACTTTGACTTTGACCGTTGACTAACCGTTGACCGGTTCGAGTGCGAATATAAGTGCGCTGGGTGAGGCTCGAACCCGAGACCTCCCGTACGCGTGCACGCAGCTCTACCAACTGAGCTACGTGTCTAACCCGTCATATATCTGTTTTTAATTATATTTATATATTAATTAAGTTAAACAGAAAATCCTTTTATTTTAAAAACAGTTTAATTGATTCGGACGATGCGCTCCACAGGTCTCGAACCCGGGACCTGTGGGTTATGATAACACACAGTCCACCGCTAGACTGTGTGTTTAACATGTTATATAATCCAATTTTTATTATACTTAAATACAAACTATTTGTTTTCATTTCTGACTTATTTAAAAAAAGTAAAATAATTGTCCGGGTCGATGCAGAAGACCGGACTCGAACTCGTGTGCTTTGATTAAACATATACACAGTCCACCGCTGGACTGTGTGTCTAACTTGGTTATTATTCCGGTTATTAATATACTTAACATATATATAAAATGAATCCGGTTCAGTTAACGAAAAAAAAACATTTTTATTTACGCAGTGTGTGTGGAACAGGATTCGAACTCGAGACCTTTGTGTGTTTATTGTGCACACAGTCCACCGCTGGACTGTGTGTCTAACCCGAGTTATTTCTTGATTTAAATTATACTTATGAGTTACAGGTTCATCGTCTTCTTCGTCGGATTTTAACCAGAGTGACGACTGACTGGTTCGAAGTGTTGATTCAGGTTTCTTTAGCGTTTTATGATTAATTACAGATGAGGTATAAGTAAAAAAGAAAGGAAAATAGGCGTGAGGTATACCGACTAGTTTTCCTCTGTTTTCCGGCAGAACTCCGGCGACAGCAATAGGCTCCGGCGTCAGGTGTCTTGCAGCAGCGAGCCTTCAGAAAGTTTGAAAAAGGTATGGGTGACTTCGGTATAAGCTTAGGGGGTTCAATAAGGCTCGGAAATGGAGAACCCGGTTTTCTGGCGACAACCAGAAGAATTCCGGCGAGTGGGTTTTCGCCGAGAAAGGGTGTGGTTTTGAGCGAAAAGGTTTGCAGAGGTTCGAGGGGGTATTTATAGGGCAAATTATCGATGAACTTGGTCTGATTTCCGACTGGATTCGTCGGTTATGAAAACTCCAGTGGTTATAACTTTGGTCGCGGACCCAGACGTCGGTTATAACCGATGTCTTAGTAAATGTATACGTTATAACGGAAGTTGTCGTTAAAACTTGCGAGATTGCCGGGATTTCCGACGACTGAACTTTTGGGCGCCGGTTTTGAATTCGGAACGTCAAGATATGAATTAAATGATCTTAATAATTTACAGACAATACAAGTGGCGCAGTGGTTTGTGCGCGTGTGATAAGTTTGTTTGTGAACCGGTTACTGACCCGGGTTCGAAACCCGGCAGAACCAAATTATTTTTATTTTGAGATTTTCAACAGTTTTTCAAAAACAACTTATATAATCCCGTATAATAATTGATTATGTATCGTTTAAAATTATTTTGGGCATTTAATTCGCAACGAAAATTTTAACTGACTGTTCGGTTGATAAACGGAGCGGGTTTGGTAAATCCGTTTTTTTGACGGATGTTACAATCGTTGCTCAGTAGTTCAATTTCACATCTAATCAATCAAAACTGTTAATTGATCCGAACAGACGGAGTTCACAAAACAGAGCCGACGATCCTTGCCGGAGTTCTGAGGAAGACAATCTGTTCCGGTACATTCTTTCCCCAAACCCTCTCTGTTCATCACATTTCAATCACCTATAAGTTCGTTAACTGAATTTAACAAGAAACAGTTGAAAATCGTTGTCTGTGTTTTGAACGAAGAAGATGAAGTCGACCTATTGTATAAGATTAATTAAAACAAGACATATAAACGGGTTAGACACACAGTCCAGCGGTGGATTGTGTGCAAACAATAAACACACGTCCCGAGTTCGATCCCTATCACGACCCTATCCTCGGAAATAAAAATGTTTTTTTTAAACCGAACCGGGTTAACTCACTGTAAGATAATAAGTATAATAAAAATCAGAATATTAACCAGGTTAGACACACAGTCCAGCGGTGGACTGTGTGCAACACTAATCACAGGTCCCGGGTTCGAGACCTGTTGACGGCACCGGTTCGATACAATTAAAATCTTTTTTAAAATAAATGAATTCTGATTAACTTAAATAGTGTATAAATATAATTAAAAACAGAAATATTTCGGGTTAGACACGTAGCTCAGTTGGTAGAGCTGCGTGCATGCGTACGGGAGGTCACCGGTTCGAGTCTCACCCAGTGCATACTCATACACGACCGAACCGGTCAACGGTCAACAGTCATGGTCAACGGTCAACGGTCAAAGTCAAAAAGTCAACATTTTTTTATATTTTTATTTATTTATTTAATTTAAAAATCAATTAAAAATACTTAAAAATAAGGTTTTTAAAGTTAGAAAATAGCCTTAAACTCACAAAAGTAAACCTAAAAATTCAATTAAAATTGTTAATAAAATCCACTTACTTACCGTACCTTTTCATTATTAACTAGGTTAGTTATTCCTCGTCGATCAACTCTCTAAACTTGTGCGCATCCAACATCATCAAAAGAACGCACCCAATGTGAGTGAATTCTTACAAATTCCCCTTTTTATTCATGTTTTGGGGTGTATCATGTGTCGCTTAAACTAATTCGTTTATTCAAACTCGTGCTATACCATATTATGATCTAAACTTAGAATGTAAATATTGTTTGTTGTTATGTATTACAAATTGTCAAGTTGTATGCAAATTATTTGTTAGGCCCATCAGTTCCTCGTGGGAGACGAGTTGAACAACGCGTGCCTTAAAACTCATTCATTAGACCCATCAGTTCGTAGAACAACGCGTGCCTCAAAACTCATTCATTAGGCCCATCAGTTCCTCGTGGGAGACGAGTTGAACAATGCGTGCCTCAAAACAATCTATTGTTGTATGTGTGTGCAATATTTAATATTAAGTGTTTTGTGAATAAATTTACATCTATATTTACTCATATGTGGTTATGCACTTTATTTTATAATCAATTCAATAAACACGTTTAAATGTTTTAATAGGATTCACTTGCCAACTTTTTGTTGATCCAAAAACCATTTTTACACATGATACAGGTGGACAGGATGAAGCAAGGAACACATAGGAAAGTGCCTTAGAAGAAAAATAATGAAGCCTAGAAAGATGTATAGAACATGTTGAACTTGTATGATATGATTGTATGAACTCCTTTAAATTGTATTAATAAATATGAAACATTATAATAAATGTCATGAGCTTTGATGAAAACCCAATCATGCCCCGATCACCTTTTCTGCTGCGGGTCGGGGTGTGACAGGACATGGGCCTTACTAGAACTAAAATGTTATTTGCAAGATTGTTTGGAACATTATTGTGTTTATTTGAATAATGTGTTGATTGGAATGTTTTAATTAAGCTTGGAATAATAAATATTAAACTTTTATAATAGTAACTGTCATGAGCTTTGATGAAAACCAATCATGCCCCGACTACCTTATCCACTGCGGGTCAGGGCGTGACATAGAGAATGCTTAGGGAGTTTGTGGTCGAGACCTAGCAAATAGCTAGCAACTGTGGTGTTTCCAGGTAGCGTAGCTCGAGACTAGGAGTTGCTGGCGTAGTCCCTTAGGAGCTCGTGACCTTAGCAGCTCAGAGGGAAAGCAGCTCAGCCTAGTGGCTTGTGTTCTTGAGAGAGTATGTGATTCTAGAGAGAGAAAAAGATTATAGAGAGAGAGAGAGTAAACGGCTAGAATGTCCAAGCTAAAGTGAGATGGATGAAATAGAGGGTGGACCCTCTATTTATAAGTATGTTACTCTTAACCCTAATGGGCTTGGTTGTGATGGGTCAGGCTGGCCCACTAAGCTTGTTCTCCTATTTGGGTTGTCAAGCTCCCGGTAGGAAGCTAGGAGCTTCCTGCTTCCCGGCGTTGCTGAGTGGGAGCCTCCAGGCACCCACGACATCATCTATAAAATGATTAAAACTATGTTATTAACCCAATCTATTACGTGTATATTTACTCGCCTTTTTGTATTTTTTTAATATGCATTTTTAGTATACATACACGAGAGCATCTAGTTACCACACACTTGGGAGCATGAGGACATTATACCGTGTATTAGGGCTGTTCAAATCGCTCGATGCTCGCTCGAAAGATACTCGGAATTGGCACGTTTGATTCAGCTCGATTGAAACGCTCGGTTTGGATCAGTTCAGTTACTTTGTAAACGAATGAGCAAAGGTCTGTTTGGTTCAGTTAGCTCGATTTATATTTTAATATACATAATTTATAATAAAACTATTACCCACATTAATAATGTTTGGTCCAAGATTCAAATATGGCTCATTTAAGTAATCAGAGTTGAAATCTAATACCAATAGTCAATTGTCCAATACTTCAATGCCCATTGAGTAATTGATTCAAAATGTCAAATACTGAAATGTGAAGTGTTGCTCGATACTCAAGTCTCAACCTGTCATTCGATTCAAAAGTACATAATCCTAATCAACCCCTCCCCCCAACGGCCATCATTATTCAATTTCTCCACCGCCAACTCGCCAAGGTTTTGCTTCAATCGGTTCATTCGTTTTCAAACTTTCGATAGAGTAAGGGTCTGCTTCAATCAATCGACGATTCATATTTCCACTAAGTTAATCTCTGGATAGAACCAGCTTTGTGTTTTTTAATTCGTTATTATTTGTTAAATTTATACTTGTCTTCTAACTGGACGAAAACTGCACTTTACTTTGCAAACTAACACCCCCATTGTCACTTTCCTTTTTTGTTCTGCAGCGCTTGGTACTCACTCAGTGGCGTTTTGTCGAAAATTGATCGGATTGAAAGACGCTCGTTCATCTTTGGCTCGGTTGAATAAATGCTTGTCAGTACGGTTTGTAAACAAACCAAGTACGAGTATTAATAGTGATGAATTTATTGTGTCCAATGTGTATCTTGCATGATATATAAATAGTTAGGGTTTATTAGTGTGTGTTTTCTTCTTTTACTTAATCGTTATTCAAACCACAACGTGATAGTTAAAGGATAGGTTACTTAAAGTCCATTGTCTATATGACATGGTGTTATGTATCTTTAGTTAATCCACACAGCACATAGCCTAAACATTCAGTCATAAACTAAGGGAGGTCATTGTGGGAGTAGTTAAACTCATGATTGTAAAACAAGGTCTCCAAGGCCGAGTACTCCCCGAGAGTCACTACAAGGTAGGCTATCGAGGCGACTTTCTTCAACTCCGCCTAATTACTCGGAATCGATCAAACACGATCAACCTCGGCCGGAATTGGATCTAGTAGTTAACTCGGACCGACTTTGACTTTAAAATAATAAAACATAATTTTTGTGCCTATCATATTAAAGAATAAAATCATTTTCACGTATTTTGTTATAAATATTGGTAAACTTATGTTATTTGGCATATATTTAATTTCCTTGAAAACTAATTTCATTATCATTTAACATGTCAGAGTACTCCCTAAGTACTCTCCGCCTTGGCCGAGTACTCTCAACTCCCTAGACGATCGACTAGGAAGCGCCTAGTGACTTTTGCAACCATGGTTAAAGTTACAATCCTATAGCAATAAGTGTTAAGAGATATGAAGCTAAAATACAACTTAATTTGTGAAAAGCCACCATTTTGAAAGGGAGAGAGTAGGGTTTGATTTGAATGGAAATATAGGCAGTGACGGATTTTTAACTTTTATATAGGGGAGGAAGTTATAAACAAAAAAAATAAGGGGAAGAGAGACTCAATAAATATAAAATTTTTGATAAAATTTACACTTAGAAGCGAAAAACGTGGGGGGAGGCGAGACTCTCCAGGCCCTAACTAAGATCTATCCCTGAATGCGTAGGTATTACAATTTCTAAAAGCTCTAGCAAAACAAACTAGTGTTAATTAATGATAATAAAGAACATAAGTACATAACCATGGCAATTTGGAATCGACGAAGTTGGCCCACAGCCTCTAACACAAGGAAACCAAAAGTATCAAAAACAAATGGGATAAACACGGGTGGTCGTCAAGGCACTCTTGTGTTTCATCACTTTGCTCGGAACAAATTTTTAAAATAGTCTGAGCCACTAATGTATTGCAAAATACATCTAGTTTTCATGTATAGTTTGTATACTTTTCGAGTCTATTTGCGTTGTTTTAGGTAGAATGTGTATATTATATATTAGTTTGAGTTTCTAGGTCTCGGGTGATGAAGATGGCTAAAAAGGGCGAAAAAACGAGCCATATATTGAGAAAACCGACTATTGGAATGTGATTGGGAGATCAAGAATTGAATTGGCACTTAAATTGAGAAATAAAACTTTCGTCGCCTCGTGTGACGATGGACAAGAAGCCTCCTTGCATGACGCGAGGAGGAGATCTGACCTAAATTGACTTATACATGGTCGCATCACGCGGCCACAGAAGCTAATGCTCCTCACGCAACGTGAGGAGCCTGTTTATACAGAAAGTTACGAGGTTTTGATGGGTTGAGTTATAAAAACAAATCTATCTTCACAACTGAGGGATCCAAGAACCCTATATGAATCAAGAAACCTTAAGGCGATTTTGGAGCTCCCAGAACTCAAAAGTTGAAGAAATTTATGCGAGGAATCACTACGGTTGAAGATCCAAGGCACGAGAACGAAGATAATTGGGTTTCATCTTCCCGTTTTCAAAGTTTTCTATTTTCTATCATTCTACCATGAATTCAGTCTCCATACTTTGTTCTTTGAGTGTTAAAACGATGATTAGAGGCTAAACTTGCATATACTACTTAGGTTGATGATGAACATACTTTATAGCTACAATTTTTATCCAGATTATGAACTTTTTCATGGTTTTCTAGTAAAGTAAAGACTTGTTTGCTATGATTCGATGTGTATGCATATCTTTATTTACTTGATTCATGTTTGTTGCTTTACATGCTCCTTGTTAAATGTCGTTCATATAATAGGTTCATGTTAGATCATTAACAGTGTGTTCTTGATTATTTGTGGTTAATTGCTTAAAATACCATAGAAGTGATATCCATGAATAGAGTAGGTCTGAATGTTCTTCTAATCTTAAAATCCGTGAGGTGCGAGATTATCGTTATGTCTAGGTTGGTAAATTTCTAGGTTTAGGTGCTTTGTGAGAAGACCGATTTGGTTTCTCTTCCAATTCTTGCTTATCGAGTCGAATTAGGTTTCCAAGCTACCCTTGATTTTCGCGCTCCGAGGTAGATAGTCGACTAATGATACTTTACTAGAATAGTTAGAGAGCCTGTGAGAGAGTCTACTTAATCCGGTGAATTAACAGCTTATTAGGTTTCCATAGGTATCTTCTCGAGAAGGGTCGAGGGTCTTTTTCGGTTACCCTGTAGGTTTAGTACTTTAAGATCCCGGTTCCATAACAAATCATGTCCGATAGAAAGTCAACTATTAATATATGGGATTCTAACCTAGTTAGTATCTTAATCATCTGAGTAAAATCCAAAATCCTAGTTTGCGTTTAGTTCGGTTAATTTAGTTGTGTAAGTTATTAAGTCTAGTGAGTCTAGTTAACGTAAGCAATAGAGTCTCGTGGGTTCGATATTCGAACTTACTTAGCTATTCTAGAGTTGGCCGGTACACTTGCCGGTTAGTAGTTTGGTCTAGTTTTAGAGAATCTAGAGTTTAACTTTGTGTCTAGATTAGGGTTAATTTAGTTAATAATGATTAAACTAGTTTTAGTACATCACCCACTATGAAAGCGTTACCCCCAAGTCAACAAAAGAGAAAATCCTTGTTAAACTAAAAATGTATCATATCGAATGGATATGGTTGTATAACTGATTGGCCATGTTTTTCACCCATGTAAATTTTGTTTAGTCAATTGCCCATTATGAGATCCCCGTAATTTCTTGGATCGATGACGAACACCAAAACATTACACTTGATTTAAAGATGTAAAACAATAGAATAAGAAAGTGTAGTAGATGATAGAAACTCTTTCATATAAAGTCATCACAGATTACATATATCGAAAGAGTACACATCTTCCCCAACTTGGTTTAGGTCACAAAAACCTAAACCATACTTTCTCTATCTAAACTCTCGATCTCTCTCTCTAACAACACTTGTTCTCTCTAAAGTCTACTTAATCTAACCTACAAACCACTATTTATAAGCTACATCACATTCCCGAAACTACACATAGTTCGAAAACTATTACAGTAATACGGAACATCAAGTACTCGGAAATAACAAGTATTCCGGACAATCACACAAAAATGAAAATAATCTGGAACTTCATCAAGCAAATTTGTATTCTGTAAAACATCGTTTTCCAAACTACTCAACTTTAACTTCTGCTTTGGACTTGGTTTGACTTCCTTTAACAAGAATTGATAAAGACATAGTTACTCAACAGGTTACTGCACTTACACCCATCATGAATGAAACTAAAACTAAAACGGAGTTTTCAGGGATCAATAGAATAAGGTACCAAACATCATCGTTTTGATATAATTTGACCCTCTGGTCATCAACAATATAGTTAAACTCATAAAAAAGAAAACGTTTTTATCATCACCAATTGATTTTTTGTATGTTTAATCATAATAATAATTTGATATATATTAGACTTGTTATTTAATGAGTTAATTAATCAACAAAACTATAATGACTATCACTTACTCATTTACATAACCATAATATGATATATTAGTCTTAAAATTTGAACATTAACCAACAACTTTTAAGCACCACAACTTCTACAAATACTTTGAAGTAAACTATTCTCCATGTATGAAACTCAACTTTAAAATGTATAAAAAAAACCAAAATATAGATAACAGGGTGATCATTAGAACACGTAGACACAATCCAATCCATCACTCAAAAACCTATGGCTTTGGTTGCTGCATGAAACCCCTCCATCCTTCACATAATAATCCCCTCGATATTCAATCAAATCCCCATTTTCATTCATCTTTTCACACCATTCACAACTATTTCTACACTTAATTCATCAAATCTTCAACATAACCTCAACAATGGCCTCTGCCATTCTTTCTTCCAATTTCTTTGGCTCAAGAATCTTGCTTTCAACCCCAACACCCAAAACCCACAAATCCTCAAGAACCAAATTCATAATCCCCCAATCAATCTTATACAAAAAACCCAACTCATCAAATAATTTCAATCTCCAATCAAAGGCCACTTTAGCTGCTCTGTTATTCTCTTCAATTGCAACCCCACAAGCCCTAGCAGACACTGAATTACCCCCACCCCCACAAACCCCACTTCAAGCTGAATTAGTTAAACAAAACCCATCAACAAATTCATCACCTTTTTCTCAATCCAATCTTCTTACAGCCCCAAAGCCACAAAGTTCTGATCTTCCAGAGGGTAGTCAATGGAGGTACAGTGAGTTCTTGAATGCTGTCAAGAAAGGGAAAGTTGAGAGGGTTAGGTTTAGTAAAGATGGTGGGGTGTTGCAGCTTACCGCTACTGATGGCCGGAGAGCCTCGGTTGTGGTCCCGAATGACCCGGATCTTATCGATATCTTGGCGATGAACGGTGTCGATATTTCGGTTTCTGAAGGGGAGGCTACTAATGGGTTGATTGGGTTTATTGGTAACTTGTTGTTTCCTTTGTTGGCATTTGGTGGTTTGTTTTTCTTGTTTAGGCGGTCACAAGGTGGGCCCGGCGGGTCTGGTGGGCTCGGCGGGCCCATGGATTTCGGGCGATCGAAATCCAAGTTTCAGGAAGTGCCCGAAACCGGGGTGTCGTTCGCTGATGTGGCTGGTGCGGATCAGGCTAAGTTAGAGTTGCAAGAAGTTGTCGATTTTTTAAAAAACCCTGATAAGTATACAGCTTTAGGTGCTAAGATCCCGAAAGGGTGTTTACTGGTGGGACCGCCAGGGACCGGGAAGACCCTTTTAGCTCGGGCTGTTGCGGGTGAGGCTGGAGTGCCGTTTTTCTCGTGTGCTGCTTCGGAATTTGTCGAATTATTTGTCGGTGTTGGTGCTTCTAGAGTTAGGGATTTGTTTGAGAAGGCAAAGTCGAAAGCGCCTTGCATTGTGTTTATTGATGAGATAGATGCAGTCGGTAGGCAAAGAGGTGCGGGTTTGGGTGGTGGGAATGATGAGAGGGAACAGACGATTAATCAGTTGTTGACGGAAATGGATGGGTTTTCGGGTAACTCGGGTGTTATTGTTTTGGCTGCTACTAATAGGCCCGATGTTCTTGATTCGGCTTTGTTGAGACCAGGGAGGTTTGATAGGCAGGTGACTGTTGACCGACCGGATGTTGCTGGCAGAGTCAAGATCCTTCAGGTTTGACCATCTTTCGTTCGTATTTCTTGAATTGTTTGTTCGTTAAGTATCGTTTACTATGAGCTTTTCTTATGAATACACTAGTTACTTGAAATTGTTGACCATGAAGAAGGGATCATAGATGTTTTGACTAAAAGTTGCATGAATTTGATTAGTAACGAGTGAATGCACATGGGGAGGGATACTTACTGGATGTTTGGATGTGAATTTGAACAATTGTCATCCTTATTAGTTATTAGATAATAGTGTCCTACTGTCCTTGATTGTGGTTCAAAGATTCTTGTTTTTGTCGTCTTTGAAGGGTATTATTGTCATTTTACACCGGTTACTTGAATTGGTTGACCGTGAGGAACGGATCATAGATGTTTTTATTAGACTATGGATGGGCCCACGGGCTCAGTTAGGTTTCTAGGGTTATTCGCAATCCCTATATATTGTAACCTACTCAATCAATAACATTCTTACATGGTATCAGAGCCAACCTAGGCTCTATATCGTTTCTGTTGCGTCACACATAAATAACAAAACCCTAGCCGTCACCACTTGATAAAAACCCTAGGCAGGGCGGCGTGCCGCCACTGTCCGGCTTGCTGTTTTTGTTTCTTTTCCCGTTTATATTTCTTATTTTCCGTTTGAAATAAAGTCTCGGCTTCGATTCAAGATTTCAGCCATCTCACACGTGAGAATTTATTATTCCAATCGCCCACACATATGATGCTACGGCCTCATCTTGTTGATTCCGCTTCTCCCTCAAGTTGCTCCTTGCTGTCGCGCCGCCGCCGCTTAATGGACTACGGTCCCTCGCCGCGCCGCTTAATGGACTACGGTCTGCCGCCACGCCGCTGTTTGCCGCCGCCGCCTTGCCGCATTGGATGCCTCTTTTAGGATTACAGGATCATTCAAAATTGTGGAGTCTTTTTGAAGATTATGGATCGCAATTAAGACCGCTCTTTTTCTTTATGTTTTTTTTTCAGTCATAGCTTTTGGTTTCCTTCCGCTTTGACTGCGAGGGAGTATTAGACCATATTATTAGTCTGAGCCCACGGGCCTAGCTTAGGTTTCTAGGGTTTCATATATTCTCTATATAATGTAATCCTATTGAATCAATAAAGCATTCAGTCTTTCACAATCTTACAGTTTTGACTAAAATTACATAAATTTGATTAAGCTTTACTAGGATTTTTGTTTATGTATATGCGTTGTCATGAGTGAATACACATGAGGGTATTATTGTCATTTTACATATCATGAAATACATGTATAAAGCTATGTGCAGAGTCAAAACTCAAAGTTCAAATCTTGATAGTAACTTTTTTTGTATGTGATAGGTGCACTCAAGGGGAAAAGCACTTGCAAAAGATGTGGATTTTGATAAGATTGCGAGGAGAACACCGGGTTTCACTGGAGCTGATTTGCAGAATTTGATGAATGAAGCTGCCATCCTTGCCGCCAGGCGTGAGCTCAAGGAAATAAGTAAAGACGAGATTGCAGATGCTCTTGAGAGAATCATTGCAGGGCCCGAGAAGAAAAACGCCGTCGTCTCAGAAGAGAAAAAGAAGCTTGTTGCATATCATGGTAACGAACATATACACTTTTTTCCACTTTTCCACTTTTCCACAAAAGGGTATTTTAGACATTTTGAATATAATGTTAACCAAACATGATTTACCTTTTACACTGTGTTCGTCAATCGTCATGATAAATTTCATGACAAAATTGTATATTCGTCAGTTTCTATTAACACCTCAACAATTGTTCCTATGATTTTGATGCACGAAAGGGTATTTTGGACATTTTGCTTAAAACACACATGCCATGTAGCTTATTGCATATCATACGGTGATATGCAATTTTTAATTAAATTTTGAAGATGTCTATTGCTTGATGTCATAATTGTAACTAATAATCTTATTGTTATGGTGCAAAAGGGTATTTTAGTCAATTTGCATGTCATGTTAGCCAAATATGATTTACCTTTTACACTCTGTGTTTGTCAGTTGTCATGATAAATTGCACTGTTTGCTTTGAAAACTTGTCATGATAAAATTATCTATTCGTCAGTTTCTATTACCTCAACAATTGTTCGTATGATTTTGATGCACGAAAAGGGTATTTTAGACATTTTGCTTAATGAACGCATATGCCATGTAGCTTATTGCATTTCATGTTGATGGTAATATGTATTTATGCAATTTTTAATTAAATTTTGAAGGTGTATATTGCTTGATGTCATAATTGTAACTAATGATGTTATTATTCTGGTGCACTAAGGGTATTTTAGTCATTTTACTAAAAATGAAAAACGTCATGTTTTTGTAGAGGCTGGTCATGCACTAGTTGGTGCCTTGATGCCAGAGTACGACCCTGTAGCAAAGATATCCATCATTCCTCGTGGTCAAGCAGGCGGTCTTACCTTTTTTGCCCCTAGTGAAGAAAGGCTCGAGTCTGGTTTATACAGCAGAAGCTACCTTGAAAACCAAATGGCAGTCGCTCTCGGTGGAAGGTATAACACTCATCTCAGGGGCAAAACCGTCTTTTTAGGATATAGCCTAGGGTCCTAACCGTCCAAATTTTCTTATCCGTTCATTAATTCGTTTAAACATGTACACAAAGTGATTTAATAACGCAACTACATCGCAGGGTGGCCGAGGAGGTAATTTTCGGAAAAGAAAACGTTACAACAGGAGCATCTAACGATTTCATGCAAGTGTCGCGTGTGGCAAGGCAAATGGTTGAGAGGTTTGGGTTCAGCAAAAAGATCGGTCAGGTGGCAATAGGTGGTGGTGGCGGTAACCCATTCTTGGGACAACAGGTACTACTTTTTGACCTGTTTATAAGAGAACTGTGTCGGATTTGTAAGTATTTTGGTTTGTAATATGGAAACGTTTTGCAGATGTCATCCCAGAAAGACTATTCAATGGCTACCGCGGACATCGTAGATGCAGAAGTGAGGGAACTTGTTGAACGCGCATACGAGAGGGCAACAACTATTATCACAACACATATCGACATCTTACACAAGTTATCTCAACTCCTTATGGAGAAAGAAACGGTTGATGGTGAAGAGTTCATGAGCCTTTTCATTGATGGCAAAGCTGAACTCCACATTTCCTAGATTTCACACTTTTTATGTAACAAAGCTTGATACAATGTACATGTTTGTTTCTTGTAGCAATATAGATCTTGGAATATTTGACTTATATAGAATCCCTTGTGGAGATTGGGAATTATATTTTTAAGTATACATGTAACACTTATCTACACTTGTCATCACCTAAGTTTATTTGCACATAATAATGCTTTAGACATAATGACATTTTGTATAGCTTGAAATTCTTTTACAAAAGAGCTTTACAAATTACAAATAATTTACAAGTCACTTTTTAACTTTTGGGGTAGCTTTATATGTGTTGTTTTGTCTGTTTATATTAGTGAATCTTAATGTAGAATCTTCTTTTTATAGAAAATTCTATGAAAATATATTTGTGTTTCTATTTTTCTATCATATACTAAATTCTTAAGAGTTCGTATATCTTTCAAAGAATCGTTTAAGAAGGTCCATCAGAATTCTAGATTCTTCCTTTTAAGTCTCGTACACCGATCTAGATTTTCCAGAATTCCCAATTCCTACTAAACCGTGTGAGTCAACCGGGGTTACAGGTATGGTTCTCTGGCTATATTGACTACATCTTTTGGTGTAACTGTTTATTCCTTACCCCAGGACCATATTGGATATTATTGGACAGTGAAAATTGTGACAGGTGTACCGACACTATCCATATTTTAAGTTGTGATGTTAGGCTTTTTTATTTCACCTTCATTGTTGTTACAATAAAACTCGTGCGGCTTTGTCTTGGACCTTTGCAGCTGTCCCCATCCTCGTGCAAAGTACTCTCAATGATGATGTTTGCTAGTATTACATATTCATGAGACATGAAACCAACGGGAACATCATGAAACAACCGTAAGAAGGTTCACAAAGCTTGAGCCCCACAGAACTCTATGATCAAGTTA
Organism: Scalesia atractyloides; assembly: GCA_947069175.1. Classification (NCBI taxonomy): domain Eukaryota; kingdom Viridiplantae; phylum Streptophyta; class Magnoliopsida; order Asterales; family Asteraceae; genus Scalesia; species Scalesia atractyloides. The sequence continues at coordinate 2,239,491 of CAMTDV010000116.1, read as the reverse complement.
CTAGGAGAGAATAATGTAGGAGGAAGAGGAAGGTCCTATGTGTTGTTGGTTAAACCGAACCCTGATACACCTGGCTGACGTGAGGCACAATCACGGATTTGGTTCATTAGGGTAGCCGAAGCCAAGTCCACAAAGAAAGGTTACTTTTATTTTATTTGTACTTTGCACCACTAACTGGTATCTAAGTGATAAATGAGCTCTGCTGTTTTTAGTGCTTAGTAGTGTTGATGTGGTTACGACTGACCGATAAAGGGTCCAGCTTTTGACACCCTAAGTCCCTAACCAATTTTTTTTGGATCTGTTGTCACTGGCGAAGCGGAATATTACATGAGATAAACTAATCATCACCTATACTAGCTTTTCTTGTAGATTTTCCGGCTTCTATCTAATATATTTGCAAATAAGTTATCCAAAAGATTATTCCACGGCCACCGCCAATATGTTGCAAACGCGTGTGCAACTCCTTATCGAGAAAGAAACACTGGACGAAGAAGAATTCATGAACCTTTCCATTCATAGCAAAGCTTCACTCTACATCTCCTAAATCCCACACTAATTATGTAACAAAAGTTGGATAAATCCATGTACATATTTGCTTGCATGTTGCATCTCACACATTCCAGATCAGGAAAATCAAAATTAAAAATTGGAAATAAAAATAAATAAATAAAAGAAGACTGGTTATTCATCCCCACAACAACAATCTGTATATGCTTACAACAAGAGAATACGATCATTTGGCGCGTTTTTTGTCTTCAAGAGTTGCAGCTTCATTCAACATATCAACTGCATCTTTGTGCATGTCCAGCTTCGCAAGGGCAACAGCTTGCATGTAAAATGCAGTTGACCAATCTGGGTAGACACACTGCGCTTGCATCGCGTCTCGAAGAGCTGCGTCGGGTTGATCGCACATGAGGTGGCAGAGACTGCGCCTTGCGTACACGGTTGGTGATATCATAGTGCCAACATCAATGAACTGCATGTTAAAACCCAAATATATGAGTAAGTTGGTAAACTATCGAAACCAACACAAGTATACAAACGTAATCATCGTCAAGCCCTTTGATCAACATATAAACATGCTACTGTTTATCGAGATGGAGAAGTCACAATAAGATGGTTTGGTCTCATGATGTCAAATAACATCAACTTTCATAATCGCAGTAATGACATAAACTTTGAACTAGATAACTACAAAACATTTACCATTCGAAGAACTACTTCTTTCTTCAAAAAAAACAGATTATTTAAAAAATGTAAAATTTCATATACACCCCTCGAAATTTATCATATTTTCTCAACTAACGATTATAATATCATATATACCCATTTATATATTTTTGACATTTATATCCTACTCTAATGTAAATATTTATGTGATGAGGTTAAAATGTAAGAAGAAAGAGAAGGGTATAATCGTCATTGTGTTAAATTAAATGGGTGAAATGAAAAGTGGTTTTTTGTGGGTATATTTAATATTAGTTTTTTGGGTTGGGTGAATATGAAATTGTCCCATAAAGAAAGTCAAATGCACAATCGAAATCAAAATCAAAATAAAAACCAATCTGAAAACACCAACTAAAAGTTTGGGACTAAATAACATTTAACGGAGGTTTAACATCTAAGTGTGCTCAGCGTCAAGTGCAGATAATAAAAATGTATATTACACTCATTTTCTACTTTTACTCTTTACGTCCTCAAACCTAGAACTTGCTATACTAATCAGGGGTAGCAAGATGGTAATGGACTAAAATGGGTTCAGGTTGAAATTAAAGGGATTAATTGGTACAGAATGTTGTAATCGGGATACGATTCTTCACGGTTAAACACCCAGGAATCTTTATTATGGAGAAATCTAACTCAAAAACTCCAAAATTTTCCCTACCAATTTGATTGGTATATATAGCTAACCTGAACATGTTAGACTATAACTTGGAAACCTATTAATTAATTAATTACATAGTACTTATCTAAACACACTTCTTAACCTAACACGTTTAGGAACCTTAGATAATATCCACTAATTAATTAATAATGTTGTTAATTACTTTGCCCTTCAAGTAATCTTCCTAGCGGTTCCACACTCCTAGCCATAGACGTATTAGACTATACTGTTATCATTAGTATGAGCCCACGGCCCCACTTTAGGTATTTAGGGTTTCATGTTATCCCTATATACTGTAACCCTTTATTCAATAATAATTATCAAGTCTTTCACCATCTAACATGGTATCAGAGCCTAAGGATTCTGTTTACCTTTCACTTTTCCGCCACGCCACCACAAAAAATACAAACCCTAGCCGTCGCCACCAAGTGCAAACTCTAGACAGAGCGGTGTGCCGCCACCGCCACCGCCCTGTTTTCTTTTTTTTTTCAGTTTTACGTTAAAATAAAGTTTTGATTTCGGTTCAACATTCCAGCCATTATTCCTATTTTTTTATCGCAAGCCTTGTTAGTTGTACTTGTGACCCACATCTTCACAATTATTTTTTGATCGGTTAACTTTTGGATGGCTGATGTAAGCATCTACTTAATGAAATGGGGGCATGGTTTTTAATGGAAAACTAGAGTTTTCGAGGAAAATAATGCCCACAGTTTGCTCCACTTTGCCTACCATTAGAAAGTTTCATTTTCAATGGCCAATCACAAGAACCACAGACGTGATGCTACGGCACCACATAGATGTTGCTACGACGTCATCTTGTTGATTCCCCTTTTCATACATACCGCTTCTTGCTGCGTGCCGCCGTCGCTTATTGGACTACGGTCCCCCGCCGCGCCGCCTGTGAGACTATGGTCCGCCGCCGTGTGCCGCCGTCGCTAATCTTGTAGGATTACAGAATCATCACTCAAAATTGTGGATATTTGAAGATTACGGATTTAAGATATTGCAAGATTATGGAATTTTTGCATATGTTTTGACCGAGATTGAAGACTTTTTTTTTATGTTTTCCAGTCTTTGCTTCCATTTCCTTCCACTTTGACTGCGGGGAAGTATTAGACTATACTATTATGATTAGTATGAGCCCATGGGCCCACGTATTTAGGGTTTCATGTTATCTCTATATATTGTAACCCTTTATTCAATAATAATTATCAAGTATTTCAGCATCTAACAAGACGGACTCGGAATTCCAAACAGAAATGGGCCATTTGTTAAAGCTTAAGCAAGGGCCGAAATGGGCAAGGTTTGGGTTGGACACCAAACACAATTTTGATTTTATGCATAATGTTTTCATTACAACAACCAAAAACGAGATTACTACAATAATAATCTAGTTTTTAGAGAAAATGACTTATGCATTAAAAACTTGACTTTGGGGCGACTTCCAATCCTTTTGACCTATTCCTCTTAGATAAAAGATTTTTTTTGGAGCCGTTGGAGTTTAAATATAACCTAAATAGACCACTTTACAAGTAAAAGTAAGGATGAGCAAATGGTACCTGGTACCGAAACCGAACCGGTACCGGGCCTTTTTCGGTACCAATTAGGTACCCACTTATTGCCAAATATTGGGATTGGTGCTTCCGGTTCGGTACCAGTATTGTAGGTTGATTTACCTTCGAATACAATAACGTACCGAGCATTTGCCGGTACCAGAACCGGTTAGGGGTGTTCATCGAATTGAATATTGAATTTTCGAATTGAATATTTAGAATAATTTTTTTTGCTTGAATTCGAATTCGCTTAAAAATTCGAATTCGAATAAATTTGTTTCGATTCAAATTCAATATAAATATGTGTAATAAGTTCGTTTAAGTTATGGGCTTTGTAATGGGTTTGGTAATGGCTATATTAATACTTTGAATGAATTTGGAGATTAATTTATACTATAACCCAATAAAGGATATATGTATTATACATAAAAATAAAAAATAAATATGTACAATTTTAATTCGAATTTCTAATCAGATCGAATTTAAAATTATAAATTCGTATTCGATTTACTAGACTCGTATTGAATCTAATTCGAATTCTTGATAATGGAAACGATTTTTTATAATGGAATCGAGTTAAATTGAATTTCGAATTTTTCGATACAAATTCTGAACACCCCTAGTACCGGTACCCATTCTTTGCAATATTCGGGATCGGTACGTTTTGGACTTCGGTACCGGTACAGGTATGGTACCGAGATCATCCCCAAGTAAAAAGGTCAAAATTGCCACTCCTCTATACATGCTCAAATAGTGAAATAGACTAGTATTGAAACACTAGTAACAAATCTCAAAGGACAGATCAAGTTTAAAAAATAATAATAATAATAATAAAGCAAAAATAAGTACCTGTGAGTAACAATCAATTGCAGTTCTAAAATCTTTATCACGAAAAGCTAGATCCCCGCGCTTCCTCGCCTCCAACATATCCCTCATTTGTTGGGTCCACTCTTGAAAAGAAAGCTGAAACATCATCATCAAAACACAAACATCAGAAGCATATAACAAAAACACGTAACTAAATCGAATGTTCAAATCAGATCACCTCATTAGTGCCTTCATCATCTTTATAATGTGTCATCACTAATATCTGGTGGATGGCTGTCAGATCCATCCTTGAACATGCATCACCCATCGGAGAAAGTGGATGTGGCGGTGTGGCTGGTGCTTCTTCATGTTTTGGAATCCCAAGCATCTGATACGATGGGACCTACAGACGTAACTTCTTTAAGTATCTTATTGACTTCAACAATCGCCACAAACGAGATCATATCTTGGTTTTAAAATCAAGTAATGGAGCAGATAGGGTTGACCGTTGACCATACTTTTGTTCCATTTTTTAATTGCTAAATAGCTAAAGCTATTTTTTTACCAGCCACGCGTTGTTGCGGGGCCGTACGCGTCGTAATAAAGTATAGACTACAATCGGCCTTCCAAATTAAATTTACGACGAAACATAGAATAGCTCGAATTTATATCGTCGAACAAAAATGTGTTATATATAACCCAACTCGTTTCCAAACAAAATTACGTCGACACGTAGACAACCTTGAAATGTACATAAAAATAAACACGAAAACATATTATATTTGACATGGCTCGTTTTTGAATAAAATTTACCTAAAAATGTAGACTAACTCGAATTTATACCGCCAAGTACATAAAAATAAGAACGTAAGCAATTAAATTTTTGGAGTAAAATGTACAGGGTTAAACCTGAAACTTTAGAAACAAGATGGGATCAAAGCGACGTTTTACAAAACTTTTAGAAATTGAAAGGGTTAAATGTGTAAAACCCAGAAAGTTAAGGGTGGTCACATGGCCGGTAACAAACCCCACCGACCATGCCATTTATGAGTATATACAATATTAAACATGATTACAAAACCTATACTACTAATACACTAATCTAATTTGGCTTATTGTATTAAACCAAGTACACGGACGGTCCCTGTGGTTTAGACTTTGGAACGCATTTAGTCCCCAGCTAACAAATCTAAAGGTTTCAACACCTATATCTTAGGGACTAAAAGGGCTACAAAGTGCAAACCATAGAGACCATCCATGTATTTTTTGGCAAAAGTTGGGAACTAAATGCGTACAAAATGCAAACTACAAGGACCATCCGTGTACTTTACTATAAAAATAATTTAGAAAAATAAACACAAGAAGGAAAGTAATGACTGACATCTGGTTTGTTTTGCAATGGAGCAAGTGTTGCAACAAGATCTTTGGTATTAGGTCGTTCCCTCGGTTCATACTGCAAGCAACGCGAAGCGAGATCAAAAACAACGGTTGCTTCTTCGGTTGAAAAGTTCCCCTCCAGATGTGAATCCATCAACAAAAGAATGTTTTTGCCCCGAATCATTTCAAGCGCCTGTAACAAACATCAAATGTCAAAATAATTAACTATTAAAAGTCAATTGACACAATTAGAGTTGCTTACGTGACTCGGTGGAATATGTTTTCCACTCAGAAGATCCAAGAGAACAGTTCCGAAGCTAAAACTAACACTTTCGGGCGTAACTCTCCCTATTAGAAATAAATAAAACCCAATTATCAGGCAACAATGCGTATAATATGACACCACTAAACAGTTATTCAGATAAGTCCATCAAAACAGGTGGTGTGATTTCAACTCATTTATGTCAAAATGTCAAATTGGGTAATATTTTACAAACAAAAATTAACAGCTTTTGCTAGAAAGAAACCTATCATATGGTTTAAAAGTCATCCAAGTGTTTACAGTCAAGTAAACCGCTATATTTAATAAAAAAAATGGATAATTGGTTTAATAATAATTTTGGAGATTATATTTGATATTATTAATCATTTGAAAAAGTCAAGAAACTGCTAACAAATTGCTATAACCATGATGTTCTGATTATTTGTGGTCAAACTAATCATAGATGGAAAAGATGTTAAACAAATTGCTAAACAAAATTATGTATTAAAAAATGTAAAATTACCAAACTGTCCATAACGTTTGTACCTTATTTACTAACTACTTATCTGAGTCTAATCATACTTTTTAAAACTTTCATGTAAATATGTACACACACACGTCAAAAAATATTGGAAGTTTGAAACCATATACCGTTTCTTAGATATTCAGGAGGAGTGTATGCAAGATTTGTGCTATAACTTTTTCCATCCCTACTGTTTTTCATCAAACCAAAACATGAAAGACGTGGATCGCCATTCTGCCACATATTAGAACAAATTATCAATTAGATTCCCCATAGAAACAAAGAATCATTTTGTCATCTCCAAAAGGGTATCCATCTTAAGTACTTAAAAAGTTAAAGATAATATATTTTACTACCGAACACATTGTTAATATATGAACAGGAAAAACTACAGCACCTCATCAAAGAGAACTCTATATGCATTCAAATCATGATACAATGGACGTCCTTCGGTACTGCAGTAATCCAATGCTTCAGCAATACATAAGGCAACCCGTAAACGCATGGCCCATTCGATTGTTTGATTCTCCCCTGTGAAATACAAAATATTCATTGCGTTAATGATGATTACAGAACCAATATTAGTACAACAACAAACTAAATCAATATATAAAACAACTTTGGAGCACGATGATCTAACGAAATATTAAAAATATTTGTCTATATAGCCAAGAATTTTTGAGAGAGAGCTCAAAAAGTCTATAGGAGAATGAAATGAAGTTTGAGCCTGAATATTTTGAAAATGGAATAGGAAACATAAAATAGTGTAATAGATATGAAGACATACAGTGAAATAAATGTTTGGCTAAAGTATCATTAGGCATATACTCTGCAACAAGCAGCCTTTCATCCCCATCACAGCAATATCCGATCAAATTTGCCACCCTCCTATGCCTCAGTTTTCCAACTCCCCACGCTTCATCCTTGCAAAACAAAAACAACAGGTATTCAATAACTATCACTTTCTACTATTAACATAAAAAAAGCTTTCCAAAACCAAGAAAATTACACATTGCCCAAAAGAATGACTTTAATAAAACATGTTATTATGATGGTTTTTTGGCATTTAGATTAACACAACTTGTTCAAAATCACTAATTCTCGATGTTTTTTGGGCAATTTTACCAAGAAAAAGGTAAATTCAAATGAAAAACGAGTACAATAGTCCAAAACGTTAATAGGTCTATCATAAAGAAAGAGTAAGCTCACTACTTTAATAACCCAAGATTCATATACTAACAAACCATTATGCTCAAATAAATAAGAGATACGCAAATCAACAAATTTTCAATTTAAAGTGGAAGAACAAATAACAATTCCCACTTTATTAAAAATGTAAAAACAAAGTAATGAATTTGAGTTGCGCACTAAGGAATCGACACGATATGCATTTTATAAGTGATTATAGTGATCACTATTAGTGTAAGGGCATGAAATATCCTAATTATAATAACGAAGTGCATTCTTTACAAAACCAATTTTAAGTAAAGACCCGTGAGCAATGCATAAGCACTTATACTTTGTGCATGCAAGATATAACGGGAGAGAAAAAGAGAGCCAATTATGTAATCACGGTTAATGCAATAAATACAGTTGTGTATGCAGTAATCGCAGTTCACTGCTTAAAGTAGGTTATGTATTGATCAATCCTCTATAATCATACACACTTATTTCACACATAAACTCCTTACATAATCTGGATCTTATGACCAATCAACACCACAAAAAGTGATCATCAGTTCAAGCAGTAAAAATATGTCCAAACACCATGTTTTGCACCACTTCTAGCAGATTTTGATGATTTCATATATAATCACATAACAACATTCAGAAAGCAAATCCAAACACCCCACTACTGTAAAACCCCTAAACCCTATAAGTAACAAAAAAATTAAAATTATACAATCACCCAAATGCACAATTAATCATAACAAGAACAACCAATCTTCCAAACCTAATCAACCACATAATGTCATTCAAAACAGTAAACCCTAAACATCAAAACCAGCAACAAAACCCTAACACCCAAATCAAACCAAAACAAAAACCGAAAAGCAATCGATACCGCAAACTGTTTTGGATCGGGCCACGCCATTTTCGAAAACTTCTTAACTGCAATCCACCTCCGATTCTGCAGCCTCCCCTTATACACAACATTAGGAGCTTTCTCCCCACTTTCAGACACAATGAACTCAGAACTAAAGTTATTAGTTGCACCCTTCAAATCCGCCAGTGAGTACTCAGAAAACACCGGCACACCACCACCATCTCCGGCAAAGGCAGCACCTTTACCGTTTGATGGAGAGTGTTGATGAGTGTTTTGGTGAATATTATTGTTTTCTGATCTGGGTTCTTTAGAAAAGCAAGAACTACAACAACCCATCACTCCAAATCGAACAAAAAGCTTCACAAAATGTTGTTATCGGTGAAGAACCATATTCACACAAGAAAGAAACAAAGACGAGTGTAAAGGGTGTTTGTGTAGATGGAAATTTGTTTTTAAAGTATTGATTTTAATTAATAATTAATAATTGGAGAAAAATACGGAAAGATTACAGATTTTGTAAAAGTTTGGAGTGTGTACACTCGTGTGGGTACACAGAGATATGAAAAGGGGGTAAAGAAGATGAAAGTGGGATGCCTAAATTGATTCTGACAAAATATAAAGAAAATCTTAAGATTTTGGGGAAATATATAAAATAATTTGTGATGTTAACATGTTTAAGGTTAAAAGAGAGTTTTTTAACTTTTATTATTTGGAGTTTTGGTAGGTGTGGGACAAAGTTGAGGTGGCAGTGTGATGGTAATTAGGTACTGATGTGAATGTGAATATTGTACCCTCACCTTTAGGTACCACAAAAAACAAACCAAAGTGAGAAGTGCACCCCCATAGCCATCTTAACGGAGAGGAAGCAAAGAAGAAAACTTGAACCGTGGGACAGAGAATCAGGTCGGGGAAGAGCGGGAACAATGCCCAATTGTTTCGGGATCGGAGATGGGATGAGGTATCTTAGTGGGGCTATGGGATGCACACCGTCTACCATAAGGAGTATATGATCAATTCATCTTCGTCTTCCGCTCTCTATAATATCAATGTCTTTAATCTTTTGAGTATGATGGAGTTTTGTAAAACTCAAACATTTGTATCTAAAGTTGAAAAAGTAAAAAAGTTATAACTACTTACATATGTCATCGACAATTAGAATAATGTATTTCGAATTTTAATGCTAGACTAAATTGGTAATTTACCTTATCCGATGTAAGTATTTCTTTTTATGATAAATTAATTAGGAACCCCAAGAAAAATGTTATGGACTTAAATCATTGCAAGGCATAAGACTTGTCTCATATTAGTTGTATGGACAAATATACGGTTTATATTACCAATGAGTCCTCTCACCCACTAGACTCATCTTTTGGGTTGAATTCTCTTGTTTGGTATCTAACAAAATATCATCGGAAAACGTCTATCCAAAGAGTTATAACTGTTCCACCAACACATTTAGGAGTAAGAAAACTTTTCACATTATCACCTCCCTTCACTTCCCAACTATATTCACATAATATGTTTAGACAGAGGCCTAAGGGTACCCAAACATAATGCAAAATTTTGAATTAATACTTTGTTGGTGGGGCCAGGTTTTGTGGTTGTCGGGTTTGAAGTCTTTAAAGCTTAGTTAACACTCTAAAGCTTTTATGCATCAAGTTAGTTTATCGATGCATAAATGTATAAAGGTGTTAACAAGCTAAGAAGACCACTTTATCAATGCATAAATGCATAGGCGTGTAAAAAAGTCGAGGCGTTTGTGAACTACTTAAAATTGACTTGCTAAAAACGAGAGTTGAGGCAAGCTTAAACGAGTTCTAACCAAATTGGAGCTCAATTAATAAATGAGCTTGAACTTCTAACACTATTATTTATAGATAAATAAAATATTTTTTAGTAAGACAAACATATAATTCATTACAGGTATCAGAGTAAATTACACTTTCCTTCCTCTTGATGGTTTGAGACTACATGCAACCATTAAATCTTGTCCAAGGCATATGAGGGTATTTTTGTCCTTTTAACTTCTTTAAATAAAAAAATTATATATAAAAACCCAAATCAACCCCTATTCTTCATCCTTTCATGCCCTTAACTAGTAATGTTTTTTCATTCCCATGTTTCTTACAGCAAAAGAAATACTCTTGAGTGACGATAAGAGAATTAAACCGGATTAGCAAATCCATATGACATTACGGATGATTACAATGATCACACCACACTTACTTAACCCTTTTTCAACATGTTTCTTCGTCTCTGATGGACTATAGGTAGGTAAAACAATGAAGATGGTGAGTTGGATACATAGGGTTTCAGTGGTAGATCACATAGAGTTTTCAATGTAAATCAACAATTCGGGAGGATTATTAAGCCATTAGGTTGTTTAAGTTCTTTAATTGTGGTTTACCAAAGCACCTTATTAAGGTGATTACCAAGGCTAGATGGGATTAACCATTGGATAAATTATTTGTAAATTAGACAAGTGTTCCTTAGGGATCAAACTGTTGAACTGGTCGAATGTAAGGTTATATTTATGTGAATCTCAATCTCAGGGCACGCTAGTTATATTGGATATACATAAGATACCATTACGTCACACACAATAATATCATACTAACTTGATGAGAGTCTTATCATTACCTTAAGCAATGCCTAAAACATTAACATGGAACAATACCCTATAAATAACGAAAATGATGTCTAATAAGTTAATCCTCATGACCCATTCATACGCCATGTATCAATCTTTCATCAATAGCCACTCCAAGTGCCCGGGTCACGCATGACCGCTACCCTTGCTAGACAAGGCATCATACCTTTGTTAGTACATTTTGAGTGATAAGCGTTGTGACTGAGTCTTGATAAGGTTTGATCTTGTAACTTGGAGTTTAGAATAGAGGTTTGTTTCATATGTAATACTTACGAATTTTCATACGTATGAGTGGTCATGTGCATAAGCCTCATGCGGAAAAGGCTCATATATCTGAACAGACATATGAGCATGTCTATATAAAGGATATACAGGCACATAATCACAGATCTTTTGACAAATCTGATTCTTTGTACATGTAATGAAGTTATGCCAAATTATATCAAAAACGAACTCTTTTACATTGTGTCAATTCAAATAACATCTATTTATGTGTGGGTTACATTGTATACGGATTCCACACTTATAAGATTGTGTCACGTAGAACCGTTGATTGAATCAATCATTCTAGGGCTTATATATGCTTGAAAATTTCGTGATTTACATAGTTACGAGCCAAAACTTCTTGATTTGGAAATTGAAAATCAATTAGTGGATTAGAGATCAAATTAATACTTATGGATCATTAAATATAAGTTTTCGTACCTTGTGGAGTTGTTATCTTCATCAAATCATCAATTTATGAGATTTTGGTTTGAATCCGAGATGATTAGAGAAGTTTTAGATGAACAACTCATGCGTATAAATTCATATGTATGAAGCTCATACATCTATTCATGCTTATACATTTGATCGTGTAACATATAAAGTCTCTTACGTTAGTGATTGGTTTTACGTTTGAGTTGGATGAAGTGTCTAAGCCTCATACATCAACAAGATCTTCATTCGTTTATTTGATGAGGTGCACGATCGTACAAAACGGAAATCAAATTCAGCACGCTTTGTTTTCAAATGGAAGATAGGATTCTTAGACATATATGTAGCGCCAAGATTATCGCATTCAACGATTGGAGCCGAAGTTGTGTTTGTTTCAAGTTCTTTTAATAGGGCTTCTAGCCATGTCAGTTCAGTTACTGTCTTAGTTAGAGCTTTGCATTCAGACTCTGTGGATGACCAAAAAACTGTTTTTTGTTTTCATGCGATCCATGAGATGAGATCAGAGCCTATGTATATGGCGAATCCCCTCGTAGATTGATGGTCATCTAGACATGTAGCCCAATTAGCATCCGAGAAGGCCCGTAGTGTGGAGTCCTGTTAGTGAGCGATGAGAACCATAGTCATGGAAAATAAGCAAGCCATGATCAAGTGTGCCCTTTGTTATCAAAGAGTGTGTTTGACCATGGACCAGCGTTTCTCAATGGAAGTATACATATATTGGTAGACTTTGTTGACTGCGAATGCAATATCTGGTCTGGACAGAGTAACATACTAAAGGGCCCCCACCAAGTAACGATATTTGATACGATCAACTAATAGCAAACTATCCCCAAAGGCTAATTGTTGGGTTGAACTCATTGGGGGGAGAAAACTGATTTTGTATTCACTAAAGGCAATGCAATGAAAAATATTCGTTATATATTTTTTGTGATAACATAATATTCTAGCCTTGAGGAACCAATTCAATCCCGAGAAAATGGTCAAGAGTGCCAAGATCTTTGACAGCTAAGGCTTTACTAAGTAATTGGACGACACGATTGACATTAGTGGTGTCATTGCTAGTGATGATAATATCATCAACATAAACCAGGATGCAAAGAAGCTTGTTGCTTCGTGTATAGGTGAACCATGAGGGATCCATTTTGGAGCGCTGAAATATGAGTTTGTAGAAAGCTTACGATTGACGATGAAACCATGCATGTGGTGCTTATTTAAGACCATAGAGGGCTTTATACAAGCGACATATATGATCAATGTTGGTGCATAATGTATATTGCCTACGTCTTGGTGTCGTGTCATTTAATGTAATAGGTTTAATCGTTAGATTTGGTTTTGTTTTTAAATGTATTCATTCATATAGATGAGGTTATCCGCACTGATGAAGCTCATCCGCACAGACAAGCTAATCCGTCCCAACAGCATTCTATCATGTCTATAAATAGGAGTGTTGGGGTGTGAGTTAAAAAAACTTGTTCACTTTGATCCAAAACTCTGTCAAATTTTCTCCATGAATGTAAACCTGTTAAAAGTTAATGACAAGATAGAAAATATAAGAATTCTTGTGTTTCTACTTTCGTATATTGGATTCCGCACTTCATATTGAAGAATAGATATCACCAAGTGTTCAAACATCGACTGATTTGATCCTAACATCATAATCTTCTAAGTGTATCTCAAATGTGCAACAATGCAGTGATTGTTCATCTCACAAAGAAAGGGTATTATGTTTTGAAGCAAGGAATTGTCATTCCTAAAGAGTGGTTTCTAGTCAAAGAAGAAAGAAGAGGCAACGCTTATGTCATTGACATGAACAAGCATCCAAAGGAAGAAATCACTTGTATGTTCTCCGAAATATTGAAACATGATGCAATGCTGTGGCACCATCGTCTTGGTCATATCAATATGAAGAACTTAAATCGTCTTGCAAAAGGAGGTCTAGTCAGAGATCTGCTAGTTAGGGATTTATAATGGTTGACAAAGCCAACAGTTCAAATAGAAAGAAAAAACTTGACTTTATACAAGAAAAGAAAGAGTTGGCATCGAGTAAAGATCAGAAAGTCATCTACAAGATAAGAAGAAGACTAGATCATCAGAAATCTAATGATCCATCAAGTCATCAAATGTAACACCTCGTAAAAAATCATGTCCAATAGTATAGTGACACGTGTTATATTTTTTTTAAGTCTATTAAAGACTAATAGCGACTAAAAGCGTCAACATGCTCAAACTAAGTCTCGGAGTGACCTTCTGATGTCAACATGCATAAACTTAGCCTCTGAGTGACCATTAGTGTCAACATGCTTAAACTTAGCCTCTGAGTGACCATTAGTGTCAACATGCTTAAACTTGGCCTCTGAGTGACCATTAGTGTCAACATGCCTAGCCTCTGAGTGACATCGGAGTCAACATGCTTATACTGAGCCTCTGAGTGATCCTTTACAAAGTCCTAACTCTCATATGTGCCACTTGTTGGACGAGAGGGTTCTATTAATATGTAAAAGTTGGATAATGGAGGTGTTACATGTTAATTTATACCTCTGAGTGACCTTTTAACGAACCGAGAGCTTGACAATGTTCGGATATACTCCCGGGTACTGTAACATTTGTATAAAATGGGTTTCGAAAACCCGCACCGTTTATTAATCGAGTTTCTTTTATTTTTGTTTGTTTGTTATGGTTCGTTGTGTATTTCTAACATCGCTTATTTTTAATTAATGTTGTAAAAAATATAACTAATAAATAATAATAATAATAGTAATAGGTAAATTAAAATTATCTTTTAAATAATAAATCAAAAGAGTAAAAAAATAAATAAAAATAAACAGGAGAAACCGGGTTTCGAACCCGGTCTTCCGCGTTTGCACACACACCAAACACCACTACACTACACGCACACTTGTGCGATAATCGAAACCATTTAAGTCTTATATTAACGACCCGCCTAAAACCTGCAAGTTCAGAACATCAAAGATGTAACCGTCCCTGAATCAAAGATCAAACCAAGGAGATCCATTTCGATTCTGCGTATAATCGGACATAACTGTCAATCATCACTGCACACTCAATCACAACCGAATTAAACCAAGCCGTTTCTACAAAATCATTGCTCGTAACCGCCGATTTTAAAACCGAAATCAAACCTCACCATAGCAGCCTATAAATACCCCATGGAGCTTAGATCCAAATTCACTCATAAAATTCCACTTCACACGCTTATCCTCTGTTCATAAAGCTTTCTGCTCAATCCACCATTCGCCGGAAAATCCTGTGCCACATCGGAGGTCGACCGAGAACTCGCATTTCTTCCGATTCGGTACAATATCTTAAACCTCCCTTGTCTATTGATCTAAGGTTTACATTTGTTATTTTAATTCGATTTAAAAGAGTTGGTAGGCGGGTAAAACATTCTGGAAAGAAGATGATGAAGTTTGTGTGTGTATATGTTTATTTAAAATCCTCATATAACTGGGTTAGACACCCAGCCCAATTGGTTGGGCTGGGTGCAAATTATCTTAAGGGCGTGGGTTCGAGTGTTGGCAT
This sequence comes from Scalesia atractyloides, assembly GCA_947069175.1. Taxonomy (NCBI): domain Eukaryota; kingdom Viridiplantae; phylum Streptophyta; class Magnoliopsida; order Asterales; family Asteraceae; genus Scalesia; species Scalesia atractyloides. The sequence goes on along the minus strand of CAMTDV010000116.1, from coordinate 2,224,130 downwards.
GTTTATCGATTCGGTTGATTTAAAACCTTTTTAATATTATTAATTACAATAAGCTAAGAAGAGTATAAAGATAATTAAAATCATGATTCTAATAGGTTAGACACGTAGCTCAGTTGGAAGAGCTACGTGCATGTAAGCGGAAGGTCTAGGGTTCGAGTCCCAACACGCGCGCCTAAAATCCCTATAAAACCGGTCAGACCTCCCTACTATCAGGTCTGACAGTATATTTTTTTATTACTATTTTTTATTATTTTTATTTTCATTTAAATTATTTAAATTACTTATACACCTTTCAAATAAAGGTTAATTAAATAAATAATTAACCATACAAGTTCAAAGGGTATAAAAACTACCAAAAATAACCTAACAAAAATGTTTAAACAAAAATATTAATTTGTTATATTTATCGAATTTTATCGTACTAATATTTTAGGTTAGTTTTTGTTCGTCAATCAACTCCGCAATTCGTGCGCATCCATTGTCCAGCAAGGAACGCACCCACTGTGAGTAAATCCTTACAAACCCCCATCTTTAATCACGGTTTAGGGTGTATCATGTGTCGTACATGTTTTATTCATTTATTTTAACACTCGTGCTAACATCGTAATGTGATCAAAGGTGTATTTTCAATTGGTATGATTATGTGTGGTTACATTTTGTCATTTCAGTGCAATCATTCATTTAAGGCCCATCAGTTCCTCGTGGGATACGAGTTGAGCATCAGGTGCCTCATTAGATCGGCTCCGTTTGATTGAGCATTGATCTCAAGTTCATCATTCATCATGTCATATGGTCATTGTGGATATTGTGTGGTTGTGATTGTTTGTACATATGCATATGCTCATTTATGATTTACGCATGATTTTTATTTAATTAACTAATATAAGAATTGCTTAAAATGTTTTTACCTAGATTCACTCGCTAACTTTTGTTGACCCAAATCTTTTGTTTATACGCATGGTACAGGTGAACAAGCTGAAGAGAGAAACACATAGGAATGGCCTTAGAAGATTAAACAAAACTATTATGTTCTGAACAATGTTTGTTTCTTCTTGTGTTTGTATGATTCCTTGTGTTTTAATAATTGAAGTTATAAATTTCAATTTAATAAATATGAAACTTATTAGTAAATGTCATGAGCTTTGGTGATAATCCAATTATGCCCCGACTTTTATTTCCGCTGCGGGTCGGGGTGTGACAGATTGGTATCAGAGCTTTTGACTACAGGGATATAGGATAGATTATTAGACCCTTAGAGCCTATACTATAGTTGATTAGACAGATGTTGTAAATTTTTGTTCCATTGTCGCTTTGAAGGCGTCTAATCGACAAATGGTACAAATGCTCTAATTTTCAGAACAAAATCATCAAACTCCCAAAATTTTCATCCTTGCTTTCCAAGAACATCACCCACGAAAACCTTGAGTAGTCATCGGTAACAACTCGACAGTACAGGTCTCCTAAAATACTTCGAACATTTACTTGTACAAAGAAATCCATGTGAAGTCTTTCTAGCGAGAGCTTTATTGAGTTCAGAAGCTTCTATATGTTTCATGTTTATTTTCGCACACAAATACATGCAAGCACTTCCACTACTCTATGCTAATATGTGATGTTCCTTATAGTTTATATGTTGTTAAGATATCATGCCTACTCAAGCACACATCATGATTTCATAATTTTTATGATTTTTCTCAAATATTTTGCAATGTTTTCATGTTTTTCAATCACATCAAAGTGAGTTCTACGACGGGCATGTAGTAACTGGAAGGGTACGGGTACCGGTAGTCGGAACGTCCTTTTTAGGCTTGGCATTCGTATAAATCCAAATAATAGACCGGTTTGCCTACCTGGGGACTAACGATGAGAGTACGAAGGACCTATTAGGCCAAAGCATGCCACACCTAACGTCGTGTGAACTAGCCCCACTTTGAGTTGTCATTGTGTCTATACCTGGACACATTCTGACCTTATACCTTACAATTCTGTTTTATGATTTTCATTCGGGTGATGCCAGCATTAACAGGCCAACACTAATGTGAATCCTACCAAGCCCCAATAGTTATGGGGGCCCACATGACTACCAAGGCTGAAGTATGGGAGACATTTACAGGCCAAATCTTAAGCAAGCCCAAGACATCCTATAGATGTAGTTAAATTCTTGTTTCATTTATTTTATGGTGTTTTCACTTTTTACGACACATGACACCTAAGAACGTCAACTTCATAATCTCGCTTTGTATTTCCTGTAGATGTCTGCTAGACACTCTCGAGGCGGTAGAAGGTCAGGAAGATCTAGCGAACGTATGGCCACTCAAATCGCTCAACAGATGGCTGCCGTACTTCCTGATATCGTTGTGCAAGTACAACAAGCACTTGCCGCCAATCCCATCACCCCCAACAACCCAGAAGGGCAAAATATCGCCAACCCTCCTCTCAACACTGACAAATGTACTTACAAGCATTTCAAATCCTGCGATCCCCCAAAATATGAAGGGACCGAAGGTGTCACTGCTCTCCTCTGTTGGTTTGAGGAGATGGAAAGCACTTTTCTCAATTGTGATTGTCCCGATGATAGCAAGGTGCGCTAGCTACTGGTTGGCTGTTTGGAGTAGCACTTACCTGGTGGAACACCGAAAAGGGTAAGCGAGGTGCTGAAGTTGTTATGGCCTTGACTTGGGATGAGTTAAGGGAAATCATGACGAGACGCTTCTGTCCAAGAAGCGAGATCGAGAAACTGGAAGATGAGTTTTACTCATTAAAGCAAAAGGAGGGAGCCCACACCACTTACAACAAGAGGTTTCTCGAGTTGAATCAGATGGTCCCCAACCTGTTCACTCCCCTCTATCGTCTAATCGAGCATTACATTCGAGGTCTTCCTTCGAAAATTCAAGATTCTGTGTTAAGTACTTCACCTACAACACTCGAAGCTGCCATGGAACTGGCTACCGAACTGACGGAAAATCGCATTCGAAATGGCGATTTTAAGGATGAGAAGAAGAAAGATAAGGCACCTGCTGAAACTCCAAACCCAACTCTAGCAGGTTCGTCTTCCAAATTTGCTGGCAGAAGGAAGCGTAATGGGAAAATTTCGTCGTTACCTAAACCAATTCTCCTATCACAGCTGCCCCAATCACACAAGTCGCCCCTCAAGCCGCCCCATTCAAGAAACCATACACTGGTCCACACGCAAAATGCAACCGATGCCAATACCATCATCCCCGTGAGTACCCCTGTCAATATTGCACAAGTTGTGGCCGTGCAGGTCACACGATTCAAACTTGCTGTATCCTTCAAAAGCCAAACCGCAATCAATCTCAAGCCTAAACCAATAATCAAGTGGTGGGCCAAGCCCAAAATCAACAACCTTTACTTTTACCACCTACTCAACCCATGGCTCAACCCTACTACCAACCCAATTACCCAATGATGCAACCTGTCAGAGCATGCTTCAATTGTGGTGATCTAACCCATTTTCGTAACACCTGCCCACGCCTGGTGAACATCATAAATGCCAAGCTCAAGCCAATCATCGGTGAACCAAGCCAACGAAGCTAATCCACCTGCTAGAGGAAGAGCTTTCAACATCAACGCCAACCAAGCTAGGGATGATAATAAAGTGGTCAACGGTACGTTTCTTATTAACGGTAGTTATGCATCCATATTATTTGATACTAGTGTGGATAAGAGTTTTGTGTCGTTAGAATTTGAATCCATTCTTGATATACCACGCGTTAGTCTCGCCAAACCATTCATGGTGGAAGTTGAAGATGGGGAACCTATTGCATTGGACTCGATTATTCGTGATTGTACTCTTAATGACCATGATTTCTCAATTGATCTTATTCCTATGAAGTTGGGTAGTTTCGACATAATCATCGGTATGGACCGGCTTAGTCAACATCGCGCCGAAGTTGTTTGCTTCGAGAAATTTATTTGAATTCCCCTCGCTGAAGGTCAAACTTTACGTACCTTTGGGGAAACTCCTTCTAAAGGGCTTAAACTGATGTCGTGTCTTAAAGCTCAAAGATATCTTCATAAAGACTATATCACGTTCCTATCTCATATCGTCAAGAAGGAAGGCAAGGAAAGGAAGCTCGAAGATATTCCCATCGTTAAAGAATTTCCTCAAGTTTTTCCCGATGATGTTTCAGGACTTCCTCCTGTGAGAGAAGTCGAATTTCGAATCGATCTTGTACCTGGTGCTACACCAATCGCAAAATCTCCCTATAGGTTGGCCCCATCTGAGATGAAAGAGTTAGCTAGTCAACTACAAGAGTTGACTGACAAGGGATTCATACGTCCTAGCTCATCACCTTGGGGTGTGCCTGTTCTCGTTGTAAAGAAAAAGGATGGAACTTTTCGCATGTTTATCGATTATAGAGAGCTCAACATCAAAAATCGCTATCCATTACCTCGTATTGATGATCTTTTAGATAAACTTCAAGGTGCCACTTGTTTTTCAAAGATCGACCTTCATTCTAGTTATCATCAACTTAGAGTGCGTGAAGAAGATATTCCTAAGACTGCTTTACGAACTTGTTATGGTCACTATGAATTTATGGTTATGCCTTTTGGATTGACCAATGCCCCTGCTGTTTTCATGGATTTGATGAATAGGGTATGCAAACCTTATCTCGATCGTTTTGTCATAGTCTTCATTGATGATATTCTTATCTACTCCAAGACCAAATCCGATCATGAGCGTCATTTTCGACTCATTCTAACACTCTTGAGAACTGAAAAGCTTTATGCTAAGTTCTCGAAATGTGAGTTTTGGTTAGAAGAAGTGCAATTTCTTGGTCATGTCGTTAACGACAAAGGGATTCATGTTGACCCTGCAAAGATCAAAGCGATACAAGAGTGGCAAGGGCCACGTACTCCTATTGAAGTTGGATCATTTCTTGGTCTAGCTGGTTACTATCATTGGTTCATTGCAAATTTTTCTCGTATCGTCGTTCCACTCACAGCCTTCACTCACAAGGGCAAACCCTTTATTTGGGGACCCAAACAAGAAGAGGTTTTCCAAACTTTGAAGCAAAAGCTTTGTGATGCACCTATCCTTACACTCCCTGATGATTGCGAAGACTTTGTGGTTTATTGTGACGCGTCAGAGCAAGGGTTAGGTTGCGTTCTAATGCAAAGAGGAAAGGTGATAGCCTATGCCTCAAGGGTTTCGAACCCGGTCTTTCGTGTTTACACACAAACCAAACACCACTACACCACATGCACACTTGTGCTATAACCGAAACCATTTAAGTCTTATTAACGACCCTCCTAAAACCTGCAAGGTCAGAACATCAAGGATGTAACTGTCACTGAATCAAAGATCAAATCAAGGAGATCCGTTACGATTCTGAGTATAACCGGACATAACTGTCAATCATCACTGCACACTCAATCACGACCGAATTAAACCAAGCCGTTTCTACAAAATCATTGCTCGTAACCGCCGGTTTTAAAACCGAAATCAAACCTCACCATAGCAGCCTATAAATACCCCATGGAGCTTAAATCCAAATTCGCTCATAAAATTCCACTTCACACGCTTATCCTCTGTTCATAAAGCTTTCTGCTCAATCCACCATTCGCCGGAAAATCCTGTGCACATCAGAGGTCGACCGGAGAACTCGCATTTCTTCCGATTCGGTACAATATCTCAAACCTCCCTTGTCTATTGATCTAAGGTTTACATTTGTTATTTTAATTCGATTTAAAAGAGTTGGTAGGCGGGTAAAACATTCTGGAAAGAAGATGATGAAGTTTGTGTGTGTATTTGTTTATTTAAAATCCTCATATAACCGGGTTAGACACCCAGCCCAGTTGGTTGGGCTGGGTGCATATAATGTTAAGGGCGCGGGTTCGAGTGTTGGTATGCTTACCGATTCGGTTGATTTAAAACCTTTTTAATATTATTAATTTCTAAATTAGCTAAGAAGAGTATTAGATAACTAAAATCCTGATTCTAATGGGTTAAACACGTAGCTCAGTTGGAAGAGCTACGTGCACGTAAGCGGAAGGTCTAGAGTTCGAGTCCCAACACGCGCACCTAAAATCCCTATAAAACCGGTCAGACCCCCCTATTGTCAGGTCTGATAGTATGTTTTTATTACTATTTTTTATTATTTTTATTTTCATTTAAATTATTTAAATTACTTATACACCTTTCAAATAAAGGTTAATTAAATAAATACTTAACCATACAAGTTCAAAGGGTATGAAAACTACCAAAAATAACCTAACAAAAATGTTTAAACAAAAATATTAATTTGTTATATTTATCGAATTTTATCGTACTAATATTTTAGGTTAGTTTTTGTTCGTCAATCAACTCCGTAATTCGTTTGCATCCATTATCAAGCAAGGAACGCACCCACTATGAGTGAATCCTTACAAACTCCCCTCTTTAATCACGTTTTGGGGTGTATCATGTGTCGTACATGTTTTATTTACACTCGTGCTAACATCGTAATGTGATCAAAGGTGTATTTTCAATTGGTATGATTATGTGTGGTTACATTTTGTCATTTCAGTGCAATCATTTATTTAAGGCCCATCAGTTCCTCGTGGGTTACAAGTTGAGCATCAGGTGCCTTATTAGATCGGCTCTGTTTGATTGAGCCTTGATCTCAAGTTCATCATTCATCATGTCATATGATCATTGTGGATATTGTGTGGTTGTGATTGTTTGTACATATGCATATGCTCATTTATGATTTACGCACGATTTTGTTTTAATTAACTAATATAAGAATTGCTTAAAATGTTTTTACCTAGATTCACTCGCCAACTTTTGTTGACCCAAATCTTTTGTTTTTAAGCATGGTACAGGTGAACAAGCTGAAGAGAGAAACACATAGGAATGGCTTTAGAAGATTAAACAAAACTATTATGTTCTGAACAATGTTTGGTTTTTCTTGTGTTTGTATGATTCCTTGTGTTTGAATAATTGACGTTATAAATTTCAATTTAATAAATATGGAACTCATTAGTAAAGGTCATGAGCTTTGGTGATAACCCAATTATGCCACGACTTTTATTTCCGCTGCAGGTCGGGGTGTGACAGGTACGCCAAATGTTGGCTACGGAGGGCTAACTATGCTAAAAAAATGTTTTAGGAGGTTTTATAAGTTGAGGGACTAAATGTGACAAGTTTGAAATTTCCCTTGAGGCGCTCGCGGGGAGCGAGAGGCTTGTGTCTGCAGAAAATTTGCTTGGCCTCCACACATGTTGCTAAAAACCATTTGATTCGAAACAAGGGACTTCCAAACTGCTATGCCACGTTTTAGGACACTTGTAAGCTCCCTCTAACACCCCTTAACACCTGGCATCACCTCCTTCAAGCTCTCCAACTATAAATTGGTGCCATGGTTCACCACTTGAACTTGCACCTTTCTCATTCTTCATTCTATCTCCCTCCTCTGGAAGTTCCTAACTGAAAGGAGCATCCAGCTTACTTCTTTTTCATCCTAGGAAGCACTTGTAAGTGTTCCTTTCTCTTGCATTTTCTTTTATAGGCTTTTATAGCCTAAAGTCAAGCGTTTTATGGAAAACGCATTGACTTTCGGTTAAGACCATTATGGTCCAGCCATTGTTCATAACGAACATAACTAAGTGATCGTTATAAGGTAGGTGTTAATCCCTATTAAGAGCACCTCCTAAAGATCATGTTTGCTAGACCAATTGACGGGTCAAAGTTTTATTATTAAAAAGTCAAACAGGCCAGTTTTCGGAAATATTTTAATCTGAGCTTATATATGTTATGAAACATGTTTTAACACTTAAACAAGTTGGCAATAATTATTAGAACATGTAAGAACATGTTCGGCTAGTCAGTTTCAGCTCTAGGGTCGGTTCGCAACTGAAAGCGCAAAGTTTGACTTTTGCTTTGACTTTCAATTCTGACCCGATTTAGATTAGTTAGCTACCGCTCTAAGGTTGCATTATGATCATAATGTAATGTAGCATAACCCCTGATGTTATATTACGTGATCATAATCAGAATCTGAGTTTGTGCACAAGTTCCGTTATTATGCCATTTTGACAAAAATGCCCTTTTTACGTAAAATAAGTTTAAACCATAAAAACATGAAAATGAACTACCTACTGATGTAATATCATAAGTTAGATTATGTGGGATGTCAAATCAGATTATAAACTGAGTTTATAAATAAGTCCTTATATTATGTCGACAAATGACGATAAAGCCCTTGTGGCGCGTAAAATGGTTTTCATCATACTTTCTCACATCAAAACTTTTACCTAATGATATGTTATATAAATAACATATCTAGGATATTTAAACCTGATCTTAACATCAGTTTTTACTAAACCTCGCACAAATCGTCATTTAACGACATAAGCGCCGTTTCGGCGCATAGTATGGTTTTAAACCATATTTATCAACCAAGAATTGTTACCTACTGACTTTAAAATTTATTTCAAATATTTTTTACAGTAGTATATGATATAAACTCAGAATTCAAAATAAACTATCATACTATGTGTAAAATGACCAAAATGCCCCTTCGGTGAATAGTTTGGTCATAAATGATAAATTACACATATTATGATCTTCCTATTGGTAATATATCATAAATTAATTATTTTTCCAGAATACTTTTGATCAAAACATTAAAATATATACAAGTTCCTTTTATACGGTATAAATTTATCGAAACGCCCTTATGAGGCATAGTTTTGTTTTGAAACCTTAACGGGCATATAAGATGATATCCTACTGATATTACAACTTATTTAAAATGTAATGGCATATAGAACTTGTCCATGACTTATCCGGTTACCCAATATCGCTTATATGCGTTCTGTTAAGTATATGTAACTAGTTTACGGAAATTAACCGAAACGGGTTTAATCTTGTCATTTAAGTCTCAAAATCCAGAATATTTATGGTTTACCCATATTATGCAATTCAAAGTATTTGTTGGGTTTAAACTACATTCTATCCGATCATCGCTTAATCTAGCGTATTATATGTTTTGATCCTGTACGCTAGTCGGTCTAAGTCTATAACTTAAATAAGACCGTTAGCATTTTAATTGGTTAGCCTATGCCATAATCCAGACTAGAGCCTTTCGGTAAATGCTATCTGCACTTATTTCATTTTGTGTACGACTGAGATATTAAATCTTGCATTTAAGCCAAGACTAGCTCAGGTAAATACTCTCGACTTATTTCCCCTATACGGGCTTGGGTTACGGTAAACTATTACCGCTTGGTTGGAAATGAGATCAATCGAATGCCGGTTTGTGGCTAGTAAATCCGCATATTCCGTTTTAATCATTTTTGGATGATAACTTAAACATCGGGGGTTAACTACCGTGTCCTGGATATCCTCATCTCATTACATTAGATAATAGCCACGACCTAAGTGCGGGGTGTAGGCATACACCTGAAATACGCTCATGCTAAATTATTTTTACCCACAAAGTTGGGGATAACTCCTTTGTGAGTTCATAAGTGGTGAGTACGTTAATCATGTCTCGGTGTCCGTACTAGGCCCTATACGTATGGACAAACATGTGAATCTATTAACAAGGTTACAAAGTAACTTTCCCAAGTTATAAAAGATTTTGTGCCATGTGCACTTAAAATCATTTTCAAATGTTTTCAAAATGAGTCATTTGGGTGTATTTACCAGCGAAAACTAACGTATTTTCAAAAGACTAAGCTTGCAGGTACAATTCAAAATAGGCTCGAAGCTGCCCGGTAGTGATATAAGAGGATCCTGCAAATCCTTAGATCTGCCCTAAAGTCTGTTATACATTTCTGTACATTTTACAATCCTCATGTGGATCTTCTATTACAACCCGTCTGTATATTATTTTTGTACTTTGAACATTTGGTTTGTAATTGTAATTTAACTCCAAGACTTTTACTGTGCTGTGTTTAATTGACAATGATAATATCAACTTACGTTACGATATTCCCACCCAGGCCCACCGGTGTTTGGATTAACTGGAAATCCAGGGTGTGACATAAAATTTCTAATACAAGACTCATTAAGCAACTTGTTGTAACCGATAAGGTTTACACAAATTCCAAAGTGACTAGTGGATCAACAGATTCAGTTAATATGCCAAAAAAGCTACTTTTCACAGGAAAGTGCATGAAATGTTTAATTATGTCAAATTCTAGGTCCACTTGGAGGATCAAGATAAACCTGCTTCCTTGTTCATACAACACAAATACGAGTGCGGAATCCTCGTAAGAATGCAAACCAAAGCAAAGTAAGAACACAAGATAACCAAAGATTCAATATCTTGATTAACTGAAGAGAACTAGTACAAACATATACAAACAATGCTCATACAGACTCATGCAACACTCTTTGTGCTCTTGCGTCTCTCTCTAGTTCACTAGTGTCTCACTCATAAGGACTCTAGCATAACACTGAGAAGTGCATGTCTGCTTATATAGTGTCCATACTCAGCAACTGTACGAAGTATGTTGCTGGTTGTACGAAACACTAGAATACACGAATTATATTCTCCAAAGATGCTCGTATGAACGATCTGGCTCGTACGAAGCATGAACTTGCTCGTACGAAACAAGCAGAATGCTTGTTTGGATGAGCTCATTCATACAAATGGCAGAACACTCGTATGAATGGTGATCGCTCATACGAGCAATATGTTGCTCGTACGAAGGACTTCCCACTCGTACATGAAGTTTGCTTCGGAGAACGTGTCAGAGACATGATGTACACAAGACTTAACAGTATGCACACATGCAACTGTTTTACACAGACAACTGATCGTCGTACTAAACCAAGATAGGAGGATATCTTGATTTTGTCCACACGACCAAACTATACAGATACTGTAAACAAAGACCGTACAATTACAGACGTAACTAAGAACAAGCGACAGACACAAAAGTGTATCAACAAACTCCCCCTTGGCTGTTGCTTGGTCTTCGGTCCTTGGTCTTCATACTTGAATGGCCTAGAGTATCAACAAACTCCCCCTGAAAATCTGCTATTCATTGTTAATAGAGCATCATGTCTTCAACATTTTTCGGAAACATCAAACCCTTCCTGTTTCCTCTTGATTGCTGCTTGAGGTAACTGGATCGGTCACGATCTGCTGTGAATTAGACTCTACCACTGGAGTTGATGCAGAAACTTTTGGTTATGAGGATGAAGCCGAAGCATCCGGATTGCCAAGGTTTTCACTAACCGGATCATGTTGACGTTTGATCTCCTTTGCTTTGCATCTCTCATTCCACAGGATGTTCACTCGCTTTCTGCTCATCTCAAACACGTCTTTAATACCATTAAAGCCTTCAACAAGTGTAGAATTTCGAGAATGATACCAATCTCTCAAGGCGTTATGCTTAGCAGTTAATCTTTCCACAGAACGTTGTACTGCCGCACTTCGTTCTTTCAGCCTATTTATCTCAATTCCCCAAGAGTTATCAGCTTCTCTAATCTGTTGTAGCTGAGTTGCTCTTTCAACATTTGCAGCCTTCAGTTGCTCATTTTCTTTTCTTAACTGTGCAATTTCAGAATCCTGTTTGTTAACAGTCTCTTTCAAAGATTTTATCTCCAGCTGTTATTTCAAAACTGTGTTACGATTTGAAGACATAAACTTTGAGTGCTTGTTAATCTGAATTGCCACAGCTTGCAACCGAGAGAAGAGAAAATCCACTTTCTCATCCTTTTCCATTTCAGAGAACAAACGACTGCTTCGTTTTGCATTTTGATGAGATGTAGATTGGGATTGTTGAGCTGAAGACGTAGTAGGTTGCGTTGAACTGGAGTATCTTTAGCCGAAGGTGTTTCAGCTGCTGTGGTATTTGAAGGTTGTGGTTTAGAAGGTGTAGTGGGTTCTGTCATTACAGGTTCCGTCTCCTCTGTTGTAATAGTAGGCTGGACTTGTACAACTGGTTCACTAGCACAATCATTACCAACATTGTCACTGTCATCATCATTACCCTTTCCCTTTTTATGACAAAACTTATATTCGATCATATTTTTCAAAGTTGTATCTTCATTATCTGAATCACTGTCATCATGGCGCCACTTGTTGTTTTCTGGTGCAACATATCGATCATTTGCTAGAAAACCGATCAACTTGCAAGGAGGCGTACTTTCCTTGTAACATTTTGCAGCTACACCTCTAAAGATCTTCAACGAATGTTCTATCATAACTTCAACTTTTAAAACATCGTTGTCATTATTTGTAATATTCGGACGTTGCACATTTAAGATCATTTGGAGAAATCGAGGATACATCCAAAACTTGTTTCCACCATATCCGGTTCTTCTCATGTTTTCTTCCATGTTTGCAAAAATATACTTTGAAACACTAAACGGTTTGTTCAATGTCAAAGCTATCATCATTCCAACCAAGTCATTATTTGCCATGTCATAACCACTTCGTCTGTTGCTCAAACACTAAATCAGAACATGCAGAAGGAACTTGTATCGGAGTGGCAACCATGCTTTGTTTAGTTGTCCCAAAAGAAAATATCCAACACATTTCATTTCTAAGTAAACATCCACGTTGACAATTCAATGATTGAGAATGGAGCTTCAGGATCATCACCAAGCTGCAATACTGAGTTAATGGTTTCAACAGTGACATCTACGTTCAAGTCATTTACTTTCTCGCGGATAAGTTCCTGCCCATTTTCTTCAACAACTGTAGCTGAATCCCAAAATTCCTTGATCAACGTCTTGTATACTATAGTCTTGTGCGTGATAGCATAATGTATTCTTGAGTCGCGCAAAATCTTCATTATACGGTTGTACTCAACAAATTTGTCTTCAGGATCCAAGTAGGCCACCATGTTATTTCTCGGTTCAGACATAATTTCCACTTCTGACTTGTCAGTTCTCTTTGTTGCTGGTTTTCTTTTATCTTCTTTTTGTTCCATTCTGTACACATTAGATAACAAGGATAAGAACACAAATTCATTAAGGAATATACACAAAAAGTTTTATTTCAAACTTTATGTATGTATGTATGTATTCCCTGAACAAAGAACTACTGACTCATACGAATAACAACTTATTCGTACGAAGAACAACTCATTTTTACCAACTCCTGATTTAATCAAACAACTGATTCACTCGTATAAGTAAATGGCTCGTACGAGCGACGTGTTACTCGTGCAAGTGATGTTTCATTTGCACGAATCTAGTTCGTACAAACAATCTTCAGTATCAGATACTTGTTTTTCATTAAAGATTCTTCGTTTAAAGTTTGTTGTTCATGTCAGTCATGGTTACATGGTCAGATAATGTTTAAGTTGTTCATCTTCAAAGTCTGTCAAACATTTTTAAGTATATCTTAAAGAAATAAAAAACAACTTGAAGGGATGTGAAAAGATGACGTGAGCAAGGTGAAAGTAAAGTTCTTACCAAAGAACTTAATCACCTTATATACCACATCAAAACACTCGTGCGAACAACCTTAGCTTCGTACGAAGAACTGATTCGCACAATACCCAATGGTCATTCGTACGAAGCACAATGGCTCGTCCGAATGAACTCAGATTCGTACGAGTCCAGTTTTTCACAAACTGGACTTTCAGTTCTTCGAGAACCTTAGGTTTTTCGCGGGCCTGTTTAAAAACTTCGCACATATCCACACTAATCACAAAGTTAAGTTAGGAGAAGTGCTTGTTAAACAGATTTTGTTCCTTGAGATGAGTTTACCCATTGTAAGAAAGTGCTTTTATGAAGTTATGCTATCAAAGCGAATGCTTTTTAGGGCGTATCTTGGTAGAAAACCTTTGAGCTTCAATTTTGGCTAATTCAAAAAGAAATTAATTAAACAACAAAGTAAACTAAACTAAAGTAACTACTAACAGATAAGAGTAAACTATAAACTAAATATTTACCAAACAATTTTTTTAGAGTTTCAAGGTAAGAGAATCATACCAGCTTTTAATCTTGAAAAACGAGTTTTGTTAAAAACATCATATTAAATAAATAAGCATCCTACTTTGATTATCGTTATTGTTGCCCACGTAAGCTCAACTTAACAGATGTAATCATGATTAGGAGATATGATTAATGTATGATTTATACTTACTAGCCGGTGTTCAACCACTTTACGACACATTCCCGTATCAAGATATGCACGAGAGAAAATCTTACCGGTGAGCATACTGCTTATCATCTGTTTTGATGTATATGATGTGAGATACTAACTTATTTTGATTGAAAACAAGCCCTATGTGATTAAATCACTTATTGATGAGGAACTTGATTTTCAGATACATTCAGGGCACATGAGTAAGTCCGTGAACATGTTAGTACCATCGTACCGACAAAGAGACGAACTTAGCTCTCGCATAAAGCTGTGATATTTTATCATTTATTTTTGGGTGGATGTGATATTTTTATCACTTATTGATGGTCGTATGCAGTATTTACACGTATGTATGGTATCATGGAAGTTCTAGACTTGCATCACCGTTATTTTTCGGCAAAAGATTCAATGATGATACCCTGATGATAAGCTAGCATAAAGACTGTATATCTCAGAACCTCGGCATACTATCAAATGAAATTTCGGTACCATGACCATATGCCAATGAATGGTTCCCACCTGACTTGCAGTCCGTTATGTTTATATCAACCTACACATTTTAATCTCATTGTGAGCCTACCGATACATCATTAGTAAAGATACTTATCAATTTCCGTTCTTTGTTTTTGATTGTTTATGATGGATCACTGGTGTATTTCATCATCTTCACTTATTTATCCAAGAAACTCATTTTTGATTTTTTGTTTTTTCTATCATTTTTGTATTTTTCTAAATTTTTCTCCCCCTTAAATAAAGAAGGTAATAAAAACTTAACTAGATAAATAAAAGACATATTTTTGTATTTTGTATTTTCTCATGTTTTTATATTTTCTTGAACCATTCTCCCCCTAAAATATAAAACTAAGAGAAAATAGAAAATTTTTTTGTAATTTTTAGTTTTTAAGAAAATATGTACGAAAAATGATTAGCCAAGAATCAATTACTCGGGTTTCACCTTGATGCCATTGACTAAAAGTAGATAATCAAAACGAGATTTATCAAAAACTTATGTAAACAGGTCGGCACGTTGGTGATTGATGTGGATTTTAACAACATTGATAAGTTTCTTTTCATAACAATCTCGTATGACATGATACTTAATCTCAATGTGTTTGGTTTTTGAGTGCTGTACAGGATTACGAGTAATCTGTAAAGCAGCTTCGTTATCAACAAAAATACGAGTAGTTAGAAATTCAAAACCGTAGTCGCGCATCTGCTATTGGATCCATAGAACCTGGGAGTAGCAACTGGAAGCCAAAATATACCAGCCTCACAGGTTGACGTAGCACAAGTCTGCTTCTTGCATTGCCACGTGACTAGGCGATTTCCCAAGAACTGACATCCTGCTGATGTAAACTTTCATCAATCTTGTAGCCGCCATGATCAGAATCACTGAATGCTGTCAAATCAAAGTTATCATCCTTAGAATACCATAGACCAGTGTCTGGGCGACCCTTCAAATAACGAAAGATCCTTTTCACAGCCATCAAATGAGAAACCTTCGGACTAGACTGGTAGCGAGCTAGAAGACATGTTGGGTACATTATGTCGGGTCTTGAGGCAGTAAGATACATGGAGATCCGATCCTAGCACGATAAAGAGACGGTTCTACATGTTCATCCATTCCGTCAGGAGTAATCCCATGATTCTGAGCTAATGGAGTTCCCAAAGGCTTTGAGTCTTCCATCTGAAATCATTTGAGAATATCCCCAACATACTTGTTTTGATGGATAAAAGTCCCTTCCTTAGATTGTTGAACCTGCAAACCTAAAAAGAAAGTCATTTCTCCCATTGTGCTCATCTCGAACTTCTCTTGCATCACTTGCTCAAATTCCTTACACATCTTCTCGTTTGTAGACCCAAAAATAATATCATCAACATACACCGGCACCAGCAATATGTCCTCATTCTGTTCCTTGATGAAGAGAGTACATCCGATCAATCCATGTCGAAAACCATTCTTCAGAAGATAGAAAGACAACGTTTCATACCAAGTGTCACCCCCCGACCCGCAGCGGAAAAGGTGATCGGGGCATGATTGGGTTATCATCAAAGCTCATGACA
The DNA here is from genome assembly GCA_947069175.1 of Scalesia atractyloides. Taxonomy (NCBI): domain Eukaryota; kingdom Viridiplantae; phylum Streptophyta; class Magnoliopsida; order Asterales; family Asteraceae; genus Scalesia; species Scalesia atractyloides. Next base: position 2,208,000 of record CAMTDV010000116.1, on the reverse strand, counting down.
TTTATTATGCGTTTCATATTCATTTAATACAATTTAATGGAAATTTACAATAAATATTACAACATGTTGTAACTATCAATCTAAGCTTCTTTATTCTCTTCTAAGGCATTTCCTATGTTTTCTTTGCTTCAACCTGTTCACCTGTATCATGTGTAAAAAGGTTTTGGATCAACATAAAGTTGGCGAGTGAATCCTATGGAAAAACATTTGAACAAGTTTATTAAATTGATTATGAAATATGTGCACAACCACTCATGAGTAAAAATAGATGTAAACTTATTCAACAATCATAAGGTATTAAATAAAGCACACATGAACAATAATGGAACATTTAGAGGCACGCGTTGCTCTACTCGTCTCTCACGAGGAACTGATGGGCCTAATGAATGAATTGCATAAACATGATAATATGAATGACACAACTACAAACAATATAAACTCAATGATACACACATGAACAATAATGGATTGGTTTTGAGGCACGCGTTGTTCAACTCGTCTCCCACGAGGAACTGATGGGCTTAATGAATGAATTTCATATAATTTGATAAAATGAAATAAGTAATCACAACAATATAAACAATCTAAGTTTAGGTCACGATATGGTATGGCACAAATTAAAATAAACGAGTTAATTATTTGAGACACATGACACACCCCAAAACGTGTAATTTAAAAGGGGGAGTTGTAAGATTCACTCACCGTGGGTGCGTTCGGTTGATGATGTTGAATGCACGCGAAGTGGTTTTAACCACGAGTGAAATTAACCTAGATAAATATCATTATGGTTCGGTAAGTAAGCGGATTTTATTAATCTATTTTAGTAGGATTGTTGGGTGTATTTTTGTGAGTTTAAGGCTATTTTCTAACCTTAAAAATGTTATTTTTAAGTATATTTAATTGATTTTTAATTAAAATAAATAAATAAAAATAATAAAAAAATTTGATTTTTTGCTACAGTTGACCGTTGACCGTTGACTTTGACCGGTTCGAATAGAGAAATTGTGCGCTGAGTGAGGCTCGAACTCGAGACCTCCCGTACGCGTGCACGCAGCTCTACCAACTGAGCTACGTGTCTAACCCGTCATATATCTGTTTTTAATTATATTTATATATTAATTAAGTTAAACAGAAAATCCGTTTATTTTAAAAACGGTTTAATTGAATCGGACGGTGCGCTCCACAGGTCTCGAACCCGGGACCTGTGGCTTATGCAAACACACAATCCACCGCTGGACTGTGTGTCCAACTTGTTAACTTAACTGATTTTTATTATACTTAAACACAAACTTAACATTCCCTTTTCTGTCTTATTTTAAAAAGATAGATAATTGTCCGAGTCGGTGCAGAAGACCGGACTCGAACTCGTGCGCTTCGATTAAACATACACACAGTCCACCACTGGACTGTGTGTCTAACTTGGTTATTTTTCCGGTTATTAATATACTTAACATATAACAGTGTGACTCCGGTTCGGTTAAAAAATATCATTTTTATTAAGGCAGCGTGTGTGGAACAAGATTCGAACTCGAGACCTTTGTGTGTTTATTGTGCACACAGTCCACCGCTGGACTGTGTGTCTAACCCGAGTTATTTCTTGATTTATATTATACTTATATGTTACCGATAGTTCGTCTTCTTCGTTGGTTTTAACCAGAATCGGAAATCCGACTGGTTCAATGTTTTAATCGGTTTCTTAGCGTGTTTCGGTTCATTACAGGTGAGATATAAGTGAAAAGAAAAAGAAATTAGGCGAAAGGTATACCCACTAGCTTCCTCTGTTTTCCGGCAGAACTCCGGCGACAGCAAGGCTCCGGCGTCGGGTGTCTTGCAGCAGCGAGTCTCCAGAAAGCTTACAAAGGATGTGGGTGACTTCGGTATAAGCTTAGGGGGTTCAGTAAGGCTCAGAAATGAGGAAACCGGTTTTCCGGCGACGAACAGAATAATTCCGGCGAGTGAGTTTTCGCCGAGAAAGGGTGCGGTTTTGAGCGAAAATGTTTGCAGAGGTTCGAGGGGGTATTTATAGGGCAAGTCGTCGATGTATTTGGTCTGATTTCCGACTTGATTCGTCGGTTTGAATTTCTCCGGCGGTTATAACTTTGGTCGCGGACTCAGACATCGGTTATAACCGATGTCCTAGTAATAGTTTACGTTATAACTGAAGATGTCTTTAAAAACTCGCGAGATTGCCGGGATTTCCGACGACTGAACTTTGGGCGCCGGTTTTGAATTCGGAAAGACACTTTATGAATTAAATGATCTTAATAAATAACAGATAATACAAGTGGCGCAGTGGTTCAAGTGTTGTGAGTTAAGTTGTTGAACCAGCTGACTCGGCGACTGACCCGGGTTCGAAACCCGGCAGGGACATTTTATTTTTATTTTGCGATTTTCAACAGTTTTTCAAAAACAACTTATATCTTCCAATATAATAATTGATTATGTATCGTTTAAAATTATATTGGGCATTTAATTCGCAACAAAATTTTTAACTGATTGTTCGGTTAATAAACGGAGCGGGTTTGGTAAATCCGTTTTTTTTACGGATGTTACAGTATCCCCTACTTTTTAGAAATTTCGTCCCGAAATTTAAATTGTGATATATTTGACTAAAAGGATGATGGTGTTTAGTTTTGACAGTTACATACTTAGAAAAAGTAAGGGTTTAAGTTTTTGTTTGAGGCGGTAACGTTCCTTGTAAGGGTTAAGTACCCTATTACAGGAATCGCTTTTTGTTGCCTACTGTAAAAGTATTGATAAAAAGAATTTATTCGCTAACTATGATATCATGCATAAAAGTTTGAATATGTTTGGAAAGGTATGGTTATATCCTAAGGCAAAACTTCTAATACTATAACCTACATGGAACATAAATAAAACACAACAGCTAATATTTGAACCCACATTCTGATAGCACATATGTTTGGATGGTGACAGTTCCTCTCTCGTTTGTTATGATGGAGAGGTTAGTTTATGTAGAAATGGAACATAATCAAATCTCCTTAAATAGCAAGATGATATAAATGTAACACAAAATTCAACCAAGGCAATACTAAATCCTATATGGAACTTCTCATAACCGCCTGATAATGCCTCTGATCCTTTGGCAAGAATACTTATATATAGGAAGTACCAACGGCGTATCCACCATATTCTTGCCAAATTTTCATTGGTTTTATCCACAAGTTATGATTAGTTACCAAGGAACTACTAAATCCTACATAGAACTTCTCATAACCATCTAACAATGCCTCTGATCCTTTGACAAGAATACTTATATATAGGAAGTACCAGCGGCGTATCCACCATATTCTTGTGAAATTTTCATTGGTTTTATCAGTGAATTATGATTAGTCCTATATAACTCTACAACCAATACAACATACATAAAATACTGAAATGAAAAATGTCTGTGCGATCAAGGCTCAATCAAACGGAGCCGATCGTATTGCATGTACTGAAAATGAAATTGTCTGTGCACTCAAGGCTCAATCAAACGGAGCCGAGCGTATTGCATGTACTGAAAATAAACTTAATCTACACAAACAGCCTATGCATGGAACCTCTCATAACCGCATGATAATGCCTCCGATCATTTGACAAGAATACTTATATATAGGAAGTACCAGCGGCGTATCCACCATATTCTTGTCAAATTTTCATTGACTTTATCCGCAAGTTATGGTTAGTTCTATGCGACTCTACTACAAACACCACAACCACAAGATACTGATAATGAAAATGTCTGTGCGCTCAAGGCTCAATCAAACGGAGCCGAACGTATTGTATGTACTGAAAATGTAAAATGAACTGTGCGCTTAAGGCTCAATCAAACGGAGCCGAGCGTATTGCATGTACTGAAATGTAAAATGAACTGATCGATCAAGGCTCAATCAAACGGAGCCGATCGTTGCGGGCACGCCAGGTTCAACCACATAATAAAATGGGGAACAGGCTCAAACCTCACGAATGGGGAGCAGGCGGCCTCGGCAATTGCATATACTGAAAATAATAAACAATAATTACTCTAATAGTCTACACATGGAACCCCTCATAACCGCCAGATAATGCTTCTGATCCTTTGACAAGAATACTTATATATAGGAAGTACCAGCGGCGTATCCACCGTATTCTTGTCAAAGTTTCATTGGCTTTATCCCTAAGTTATGATTGGTTTGATGTGATAAAGAAAAACATAAAACTAAACGATAGGAGTTGAATCTGGATCTTCGGTGAAAAGGACTAGTTGAGTATCTTCGCTTGGGCCGTCATTATCTTCGACAGGATTGGCGTTGATATTGAAGACTCTTCCTCTTGCTGGTGGCCTAGCGGTTGGGTTTTCTTGGTTTACTTGGTTAACTGGGTTTGATTGGGCTTGGGCGTTGATGACGTTAACCAATTGAGGGCATGTGTTTCTAAAGTGTGTAGGGTCGCCACAATTGAAACAAGCTCGAACATATGGGAACATGGGGTATTGGGGTTGATGATAGGTTTGGTTCATGGTTTGAGTAGGGGAAGAGGTTTGGTTTTGAAAGGTGCGACAAACCTTGCTCAAATGACCATAGCGTCCACAAGTTGCACATAGTCGACAAGGTAAGGTAAGGGGATGGTGATAAAAACAGTTGTTGCAATGAGGGTGAGGTCCAAGATATGGTTTCTTATTTGGGTAGGTTGAGTTGGGTGCCACTTGGGTGATTGGGATAGCTTGGATGGGTATGGCGTGTGAAATTGGTTAATTACGTTGGATAGCAGCAAATAGTTGCCCGTCTCTTTTTCTCTTAGGATTGGGTTGAGAAGGGGATTCGGTTTGGGTGGAGTCGTGAGGTTTCAGTCGATTCTTTGTCCTTCTTCTTCTCCTCCTTGAAATCTTTGTTTCGGATTCAGTTCTCGGTAAGCTCTGTTGCTAGCTCCATTGCTGCTTCCAAAGTTGCAGGCTTGGTACTTATTACAGGGTCTTGAATCTTTGACGGAAGACCACGAATGTAGTGCTCGATCAAACGGTAGAGGGGAGTGAACATGTTGGGAACCATTTGATGTAACTCGAGGAATCTTTTATTGTAGGTGGTGTGGTCTCCTAACTTTTGCTTCAACGAATAAAATTCATCTTCTAATTTCTTGATTTCACTCCTTGGGCAAAATCATCTGGTCATGATTTCTTTTAATTCGTTCCAAGTTAAGGTTATAGCATCTTCCACACCTCGTTTGGCCTTCTCTGTATTCCACCAAGTGAGTGCTATCCCATGTAATCGACCGGTAGCATATCGCTCTTTGCGATCGTCAGGGCAATCGCAATTTAGAAAAGTGTTCTCCATTTCTTCAAACCAATGGAGGAGAGCGGTAACGCCTTCAGTCCCTTTGTATTTCGGAGGGTCGCATGATTTGAAATGCTTGTAGGTGCATTTAGTGGGATTTGGGGAAGAGTTGATAATGTTTTGGTTTTCTTGATTGACAGGATTAGCGGTGAGTGCTTGTTGAACTTGGATTACAATGTTGGGTATTACGGCAGCCATTTGTTGAGCGATTAGGGCAGCCATGCGTTCACGGGCTTTTCCTGCTCTCATCTTCCTACGGGCGAGGTTAGAAGACATCTACAAGGAATACATGTCAAGAGTATGAGTTGGATGTTTTTGGGTTCATGGGTCGCATTAGGAATGATCATTCATAAAATAATTATAGAAAATAAATCTACTACATCCATAGGATGTCTTGGGTTTTGCTCGCCATTAGGCCCTACATACCGCCATACTTTACCTGAGTAATCATGTGGGCCCCCATGAATACCGGTTTTTCATATGGTTCGCACGGGTTTGCCAGGTTGCGTACACAAAAACCCGGAGAAAATCGAGAAATATGTATACAACGTGTGATATTCGGAATGTGTCCAGGTGTAGACACGGTGACACCTCAAAGTGGGTTAGTTCGAACGACGTTTGGTGTGGCATGCTTTGGCCTAATAGGTCCTTCGTACTCTCATCGTTGGTCCCCAGGTAGGCAAACTGGTCCGTTATATTGGATTTATACGAATGCCAACCTAGACAGGACGTTCCGACTACCGGTACTTGTACCCTTCCAGTTACTACATGCCCGTCGCAGAACTTACTTTGATGAGATTTGAAAATTGCAACAAAATCTTGGAATAATGAGAGTATGAAAATAAATTGAATACATGAACATCGATATATGTATAATGAATACGTATATAAGCATGTATGTTTGACTGTAAATGTAAACAAATATGAAACAAATAAATATCACAAGTTTGTATGTAACCACCTAATCAATTAAAATTTTGGCAGACTATAGTATAGGCTCTAAGGGTCTAATAACCTATCCTATATCCCTATAGTCATGGCTCTGATACCAATCTGTCACACCCCAACCCGCAGCGGAAAAGGTGATCGGGGCATGATTGGGTTATCATCAAAGCTCATGACATTTATTATGCGTTTCATATTCATTTAATACAATTTAATGGAAATTTACAATAAATATTACAACATGTTGTAACTATCAATCTAAGCTTCTTTATTCTCTTCTAAGGCATTTCCTATGTTTTCTTTGCTTCAACCTGTTCACCTGTATCATGTGTAAAAAGGTTTTGGATCAACATAAAGTTGGCGAGTGAATCCTATGGAAAAACATTTGAACAAGTTTATTAAATTGATTATGAAATATGTGCACAACCACTCATGAGTAAAAATAGATGTAAACTTATTCAACAATCATAAGGTATTAAATAAAGCACACATGAACAATAATGGAACATTTAGAGGCACGCGTTGCTCTACTCGTCTCTCACGAGGAACTGATGGGCCTAATGAATGAATTGCATAAACATGATAATATGAATGACACAACTACAAACAATATAAACTCAATGATACACACATGAACAATAATGGATTGGTTTTGAGGCACGCGTTGTTCAACTCGTCTCCCACGAGGAACTGATGGGCTTAATGAATGAATTTCATATAATTTGATAAAATGAAATAAGTAATCACAACAATATAAACAATCTAAGTTTAGGTCACGATATGGTATGGCACAAATTTAAATAAACGAGTTAATTATTTGAGACACATGACACACCCCAAAACGTGTAATTAAAAAGGGGAGTTGTAAGATTCACTCACCGTGGGTGCGTTCGGTTGATGATGTTGAATGCACGCGAAGTGGTTTTAACCACGAGTGAAATTAACCTAGATAAATATCATTATGGTTCGGTAAGTAAGCGGATTTTATTAATCTATTTTAGTAGGATTGTTGGGTGTATTTTTGTGAGTTTAAGGCTATTTTCTAACCTTAAAAATGTTATTTTTAAGTATATTTAATTGATTTTTAATTAAAATAAATAAATAAAAATAATAAAAAAATTTAATTTTTTTGCTACAGTTGACCGTTGACTTTGACCGTTGACCGTTGACTTTGACCGGTTCGAATCGAGAAATTGTGCGCTGAGTGAGGCTCGAACTCGAGACCTCCCGTACGCGTGCACGCAGCTCTACCAACTGAGCCACGTGTCTAACCCGTCATATATCTGTTTTTTATTATATTTATATATTAATTAAGTTAAACAGAAAATCCTTTTATTTTAAAAACGGTTTAATTGAATCGGACGGTGCGCTCCACAGGTCTAGAACCCGGGACCTGTGGCTTATGCAAACACACAATCCACCGTTGGACTGTGTGTCCAACTTGTTAACTTAACTGATTTTTATTATACTTAAACACAAACTTAACATTCCCTTTTCTGTCTTATTTTAAAAAGATAGATAATTGTCCGAGTCGGTGCAGAAGACCGGACTCGAACTCGTGCGCTTCGATTAAACATACACACAGTCCACCACTGGACTGTGTGTCTAACTTGGTTATTTTTCCGGTTATTAATATACTTAACATATAACAGTGTGACTCCGGTTCGGTTAAAAAAAATATCATTTTTAATAAGGCAGCGTGTGTGGAACAAGATTCGAACTCGAGACCTTTGTGTGTTTATTGTGCACACAGTCCACCGCTGGACTGTGTGTCTAACCCGAGTTATTTCTTGATTTATATTATACTTATATGTTACCGATAGTTCGTCTTCTTCGTTGGTTTTAACCAGAATCGGAAATCCGACTGGTTCAATGTTTTAATCGGTTTCTTAGAGTGTTTCGGTTCATTACAGGTGAGATATAAGTGAAAAGAAAAAGAAATTAGGCGAAAGGTATACCCACTAGCTTCCTCTGTTTTCCGGCAGAACTCCGGCGACAGCAACAGGCTCCGGCGTCGGGTGTCTTGCAGCAGCGAGTCTCCAGAAAGCTTACAAAGGATGTGGGTGACTTCGGTATAAGCTTAGGGGGTTCAGTAAGGCTCAGAAATGAGGAAACCGGTTTTCCGGCGACGAACAGAATAATTCCGGCGAGTGAGTTTTCGCCGAGAAAGGGTGCGGTTTTGAGCGAAAATGTTTGCAGAGGTTCGAGGGGGTATTTATAGGGCAAGTCGTCGATGTATTTGGTCTGATTTCCGACTTGATTCATCGGTTTGAATTTCTCCGGCGGTTATAACTTTGGTCGCGGACTCAGACATCGGTTATAACCGATGTCCTAGTAATAGTTTACGTTATAACTGAAGATGTCTTTAAAAACTCGCGAGATTGCCGGGATTTCCGACGACTGAACTTTGGGCGCCGGTTTTGAATTCGGAAAGACACTTTATGAATTAAATGATCTTAATAATTAACAGATAATACAAGTGGCGCAGTGGTTCAAGTGTTGTGAGTTAAGTTGTTGAACCAGCTGACTCGGCGACTGACCCGGGTTCGAAACCCAGCAGGGACATTTTATTTTTATTTTGCGATTTTCAACAGTTTTTCAAAAACAACTTATATATTCCAATATAATAATTGATTATGTATCGTTTAAAATTATTTTGGGCATTTAATTCGCAACAAAATTTTTAACTGATTGTTCGGTTAATAAACGGAGCGGGTTTGGTAAATCCGTTTTTTTACGGATGTTACACCAAGCCCGAGGAGCTTGATGTAGACCATATAGCGCCTTGTTAAGAAGCCAAACCTTGTCAGGATGGATTGGATCTTCAAAACCAGGCGGTTGCTCAACATATACCTCTTCTTCAACCACACCATGAAGAAATGCACTTTTCACATCCATTAGATAAACAGTAAACTTCTTGTAGGACGCATAAGCCAAGAAAATTCTTATAGCCTCAAGACTAGCTACCGGTGTATAAACTTCATTGAAATCAATGCCTTCTACCTGATTAAAGCCCTAAACGACCAATCTTGCTTTGTTTCTCACAACAACACCTCAGTCATCCTTCTTGCATTTGTAAACCCGTCTTGTACCAATCTTCTTATATTATCAGGCCTGTCAACCTATTTCCACACACCTAACTTCTGAAACTGCTGAAGTTCTTCCTGCATTGCTTCAACCCATGAGTCTCCTTTCATAGCCTCATTCCAAGATTTCGGTTCTACTTGGCAAACATAGCAGGCAAAATACCAATCATTCTGTTCCCCAGATTCCCTAATAACTGAATACAAGCTAGCATTCTGATTATTCCTGAGCTGATTACGAGTCTGCACAACACTATGGACATCTCCGATAATATTCTACTGAGGATGGGTATTATGAATTCGAGTTTCAGGAACATCAGGAACTCGAGAATTTATACCAAAATTGTTGATATTCAGATCAACAACCAAGTCGTTTGCTGGATTTGATGATGATGTAGATGCATGACCTTAAGTCTTCCTTAGATTCTGAATATTTGACGGACATCTGAAATTTCAGGAACCGGAGCAGAAGTAGCTTCATTTGCATCATGGAACTCATCATCTTCTGACGAAACATTATAATTAGCAGCATCTTCGAATTCCTCATGTTGAACAAGATTGTTAACCGAGGTAGACACTTGAGAGTTAATAATAATTGGTCGAACTAATGATGAGTCAATTGCAGTATCACTTTCAAGTAACATTTGAGCCACTACAGAAGCATCATCAAAAGTTGGTAGATTAAAGGAGTTAAACTGTCCATCGTATTCAAATATCCAAGGAGCACCCGGAGCTCTTACTGATTGTGTATCTTTGAACCTTGATTTCATCCCATTCTTCAATCTTCTTTGTTGACATATCCCACAATCTGAAATGAGGAGTAGCATATCCAAGGAAGAAACCTTCAATAGCCTTCGGACCAAATTTACCACGTGGATCAATCATAGTGCATGGAGCTCCAAAAGGTTCTAAGAAAGAAACAACCGGTTTCCTTTTATGTAACAACTCGAAACATGTCTTCCCTTGCCTCTTCACTGTAAGAACTCTATTCATCGTATAACATGCAGTAGCTACTACTTCTTCCCAAAACTGAAAAGGAAGTTCTGATTCTACTAGCATAGTTCTTGCTGTTTCAATTAGAGTTCTATTTTTCCTCTCAGCGACACCATTTTGTTGTGGAGTGTATCGAGAACTGTATTCATGCAGAATGCCTTTAGAAGAACAAAGCTAATCCATAACTTGATTCTTGAATTCAGTGCCATTGTCACTTTTGATTCTCTTTATCTTCAAATTGTACAAATATTCAAGCAGAGTTAGGAGATTCTTGAGGATTTCGGGAACTTCACTCTTGTGTGCCAACATATTCACTCATGAAAATCTTGAGTAGTCATTATTAACTACTAAACAATAGGAATCACCAAAGGTAGTCTTGTGTTTCATAGGTCCAAAGAGGTCCATTAAGACGTTCCAAAGGCATAGTCACTGTATTGATCTTCTTCACATGATGAGATTTTCTTGCTTGCTTTCCTTTTTGGCACAATACACAGACGTCTTGAAGATGAAAGTTTTTCACTGGTACACCATTCACCAGATTGTTTTTCACCAAATATTTCATCTTCCTCAAGTGAATGTGTCCCATTCGTCTGTGCCAAGAGATTGATTATTTCTCGGTGGCTTTTGAGACAAAACAAGTGACTTTTGCAGATGTGGTAATGGCTTGGCTCATGTCAAAAATATACAAGTCGTTAGTTCTTGGAGCCGACAAGATGATCCATTCCTTGGGAATTTTGAAACCAGGTTTTAGCACATAACGTCCGACATCATCAAAATGAACCATGAACTTCTTGTCGTAGATTTGAGAAACACTAAGAAGATTGTGATCAATTTGACGAACATAATTGATCTTACAAAACTCATAATACATTGGAGACCATTCCTTCTCCAGTGATGTATCCGCCCTTATCACCAGCAAAATCAACATAACCACCACTAATGCTTTTCACATCATAAAGGAGCCGTAAGTCTCTTGTCATGTGCCTCGATGCTCCACTGTCAACAATCCAATGACTATTCACAGTTCCTCCTGGAACACCCTGCACATTTCAAAAACCCGATCAGTTTGAGATGGGGACCCAAGCCTTAGTGGTTTTGGGTCGACCCTTATCATCAATAAATGTGATTTCTATTTCTTAATGATTTGCAAATTGTGTGCCTCCTCTTAAACCATCACCGGTCTTAGGTTTCTGAGATTTTTGAAATTTACCAGAATGACTATTATTTACAGTTTTAACAATTTCTGGTTTTATTAAATTTGAAGATCTTGGATTCCTTTCTGAAGAATCTGGTTTTAAAGATTTTTCAATTACTTTGACTTGTTTACGTCTCTGTTTTTCTTCTTGTTCTTTAACAATCCGTTTGTCTTGTTTTGGAGAAACAGATCGACGTTGGCAAGTTGGTTCAGGAGGGGCTTTCTCAACAAATCTAGGCTTTGCTGGGTTTGTACAATTCTTGACAATGTGGCCAAATTATCCACATTTGAAACATGTTCTCCTTTCAACAAATTTAGGAGATCGTGTTTCATGACTTGATCTTGAACTTGTGGGTCTTGAGGTACTAGGTTCATTTTTATCACTCCTATTTGTATGTTGGGTGTAATTGTCTTCACTATTACGTTTTAAAATCTTGACTTTGTTTACAAAATCTACATTAGATATGCCTTCAAAAGTCTTGACTTTATCAGATGCCGTAGAACTCACAAATTTAACATTCTTAAACTTTTTCTTGTAGCGAGTGCCTTTTGTCTCAACTTTTGGTTGTGGTACGTTAGGCTTTTCAACCCGCTTTTCTTGTTGTTTTCTCTTGAACTTGATAATGGTTGTGACTTGATTGGGTTTTTGTTCTCCAAACATTTGGTTGTTGACTTTTCAAAAACTTGATCAATAGAGGTTGGATTTACATTTTCGATCGGAAAGTCTTTGTTAGATTAGATTTTATTAGCTTCAACCAAAGTATACAACACATTATCATTTTCATCTGTAGACACTTTTGTCTTGACAGATTTCTTAGGATCATTCTATTGATTTTTGACAATTTTTACACTTGGAGTAGCAGACATTTCTATCCCTTTTTCTTCATCAAGAGATTGGTCTTGATCAATTTTCTCAGACTCATCATCTGATGAATCCTCCTCCTCTGCTGTAGAGGGGTCCCGATCAACAACTATGATGAGTTCTCGGACTTTCTTTATTCAACCGAGGAATTGTCTATCTTGAACCCTAATCCTGCTGCAAACTCTTCAGGATTAAGAGGTATGGAGGGTTCAAAGCGTGACATTTCCTCTTCATCAGGCAATTTGGTATAGTTGTGTTTCATCGGGAGGGGGGGGGGGGGCACGACTTATGTCACACCCCGACCCGCAGCGGAAAAGGTGATCGGGGCATGATTGGGTTATCATCAAAGCTCATGACATTTATTATAACGTTTCATATTCATTAATACAATTTTAAAGGGAATTATACAATCATTATTACATCATGTCCTAACATCAATCTAGGCTTCATTGTTTTCTTCTAAGGCAATTCCTATGTTTTCCTTGCTTCATCCTGTTCACCTGTATCATGTGTAAAAAGGGTTTTTTGGATCAACAAAAAGTTGGCGAGTGAATCCTATGAAAAACATTTGAACAAGTTTATTTAATTGATTATAAAATAAAGTGCACAACCACACATGAGTAAAATTAGATGTAAACTTATTCACCAATCAATTAATATTAAATAATGCACACATGAACAATAATGGACCGTTTTGAGGCACGCGTTGCTCAACTCGTCTCTCACGAGGAACTGATGGGCCTAATGAATGATTTGCATATACTTGACAATATGAAATACGTAACTACAAACAATATAAACTAAATAATACACACACGAACAATAATGGATTTGTTTTGAGGCACGCGTTGCTCAACTCGTCTCTCACGAGGAACTGATGGGCCTAATGAATGAATTGCATATAAATTGACAATATGAAATACATAACTATAAACAATGTATACAATCTAAGTTTAGATCACAATATGGTATGGCACAAGTTTAAATAAACGAGTTAATTTTTGGTGACACATGACACACCCCAAAACGTGTAATTAAAAAGGGGAGTTGTAAGATTCACTCACATTGGGTGCGTTCGGTTGATGATGTTGAACACGCACGAAGTTGGATTTAACCACGAGTGAAACTAACCTAGATAATAACATAAGGGTTTGGTAAATAAGGGGATTTTATTAATCAATTTTAGTAGGATGATTAGATATATTTTTGTGAGTTTAAGGCTATTTTCTAACCTTAAAAATGTTATTTTTAAGTATTTTTAATTGATTTTAAATAAAATAAATAAATAAAAATAATAAAAAATTGACTTTTTGACCGTTGACCGTTGACCGTTGACTTTGACTGTTGACTGTTGACCGGTTCGTATGTGTGTAAGTATGCGCCGGGCAGGACTCGAACCCGAGACCTCCCGTTCGCGTGCACGCAGCTCTACCAACTGAGCTACGTGTCTAACCCGAAATATTTCTGTTTTTAATTATATTTATATACTAATTGAGTTAAACAGAAAATCATTTATTTTTAAAAACGATTTTAACGCATCGAACCGGTGTTCTCCACAGGTCTCGAACCCGGGACCTGTGGTTTAAGTTAACACACAGTCCACCGCTGGACTGTGTGTCTAACTTGTTAAATAGTCTGATTTTTGTTATACTTATATACAAATTAAATAGTTTCGTTTCTGTTTAAAATAAAAGTTTGATAATTGTCCGGACCGGTGCGGTAGTCCGGACTCGAACTCGTGACGTGTGATTAAACGTTCACACAGTCCACCACTGGACTGTGTGTCTATCTTGGTTATTATTCCGGTTTTTATTAAACTTAACATCTATAAGCGGTGACTCCGGTTCAGTAAAAAAAAGGACATTTTTATTAAGGTGAGTGTGCGTGGGACAAGTCTCGAACTCGGGACGTAAGCGTGTTTTATGTGCACACAGTCCACCGCTGGACTGTGTGTCTAACCCGAGTTATATCTTGATTTTAATTATACATATAGACAACTGAAACTTCGTCTTCTTCGTTGGACTTAACCAGAACTAAAGTCCGACTGGTTCGTCGATTAAATCATGTTCTTTTAGTGTGTTGTGGTTAATTACAGGTGAGATAAATAAAAAGAATGAAAGATTAAGCGTAAGGTATACCGAATAGTGGCTCCTCTGTTTCGCCGGCGAAACTCCGGTGACAGCAAACTATTCTGGCGACGTGTGTCTTGCGGCAGAGGGTCTTCAGCGAGCTTGAGGTGAGTGTAGGTGGCTTCAGTATGAGCTCTGGGGGTTCAGTAAGGCTCAAAGGTGAAAGGCTCGGTTTTCCGGCGAGTTGCAGAACTTTTCCGGCGAGTGGAATTACGTCGGGTAAAGGTGTGATTGTGAGCGAAAAAGCTAGCAGTGGTTTGAGGGGGTATTTATAGGGCAGGGCATCGATGTATTTAGTCCGTTTTCCATCTTGATTCGTCGGTCATTATGTTTTCCGGCGGTTATGACTTGCGTCGCCGGTTCAGGCGTCGGTTATAACCGATGTCATAGTTAAAGTTTACGTTAAAACTGAAGAAACCGTCCAATCTTGGCGAGATAGTCGGGATTTCCGACGACTGCAAATAGGCGCGTCGGTTTTGAAATTGAGATTCATGTTATGAATTAATTGTTTCCATTAATTAACAAGAAACATAAGTGGCGCAGTGGTTGGGCAGGTGTGTGTTAAGTCATTGCTGAAACCGGTTGACTGACCCGGGTTCGAAACCCGGCAGCAACCTTTTATTTTTAAACCACTATTTTTAATACTTTTTCAAATATAAATTATATATTCCAATATATTTATTAATTATGTATCGTTTAAAATTATTTTGGGCATTAAATACGCCACAAAATTTTTAACTGATTGTTCGGTTAATAAACGGAGCGGGTTTGGTAAATCCGGTTTTTGACGGATGTTACAACTTATACCCAATGCATTTAACATCTCCTTTTAGTTTTTGAACATCAATGATATGATCAAGCACATATCGGGAGTTAGAATAACTGTCCAATTTTAGCTTGATCGCATCATGTTCGCATTTAGCGATGGCTAACTCTTTCTTTGTTTCTTCTAGGAGATTAATGTAGTTATTAATTCCTGGTTGTTTGTTCAAAACTGTCTTTGTCAATTCAGAAACGCTTTTCTTAAGGGTTTCTATTACAGATTTGAATTCTTTTTTGTTTCGCGTTAAAGCCAAGTTCGCCTCTTTGCATTTTGACAGTTCAACAACTAAGTTTTAGTTATGACTGTTAATTGTTTCAAAATTTGTTTTTAATTCAGCACAGTCATTGCAAACTTTAGTAGAGTCGAAATTTACCTGACTTGTCGAACCGGCAACATTCACCATGAAGGCAATATGATGAGGGAAGGCTGCACTATTTGTAAAGAATTTTTATGTTTCCTTCGATGCAGCTTCTGCTTTCTTCATCAAACCCACCTTTTCACTCTTCATCTTCTCTTCTTCTTTCAGAAACTTTCTGACCTCAGCATCATTTCCTTCCCTGATATCTGAATCAGATCCATAACCACCTGAACTTGAGCATTCTTCATCAGAACCACCATTATACCCTGAACTATCATCATCATCAGAACTATCAATGCTGTGAACATGTTTGATTTGACTGATGATCTTGGCATAACATGCAGTTCCTCCGTTATTCTCAGTTCCCAATTGTACTGACCAATCGCATCCTTCATCAGATTGAACTACCAAAGCACTGTGTGTGTTGTTTGAAGGTCCTGATTGGTTGGTGTTGTTTGGGTTGTTAATAGCTACTATTCTTCTATCATTGTTGACTTGAGCTGTGTTGGATGGTTGAGATTGATTTCGGGAGGGGTTGTGATTTCCTTATTTGCTGGGTCTCGTGCACTCACGTTTGAAGTGACCTCTTTCACCGCAGTTGAAGCAAGTAACAACATTTTTATCAAAGCCATATTTTGTATCTTTCTTGCTCTCCAAACTGGTTCTTCCTGTTCTGCTCATGTAATCCTTGGCTCTTCTCACCACACTTGCAAACGCCCACTTGATATCTATCAGCTCCATCTCATCTCGGTCTATTTGTTGGTAGTCTTCATTAGTCAAATTGATGTTTCCTATTTGACCAGCTACTAATCCGCAATAGGCACTAACCATGGTGTTTAGAAGTTCCATATGTTCTTGAGCAACTTCTACGCTGACCTTGGAAAGATGTGATGTGTCAAGTCTGACTGTGTTGGGGTTTGCGGCTTGAAAGTTGTTTCCATAGAAAGCTTGTTGAGGAGATTGTTGTGGAACTTGAGGTGCTAGATCTCGTAGTTGTGGTAGAAAGGCTTTCGGATCAAATACTTGTCCATAGGCTTGAGTACTTGAGCTTGCAGACTGATTTGATTGAACAGGTTGTGGTAGAAAGGGATTCACGTTTGACACACACGCGGTTTGAAGCTTGGGTTGCTGACTTGCACTAATACTTGTATTTAGAGATGGGCATAATAACCGGTTCCAAACCCGACCCGGTGGAACCTACCTGGGACCGGTTCCGGTTCCTACCCGACATATAGTAGAACCGGTTCCGGGTTCAAAATACCCGATGGTTCCTACCCGGTTCCACATTTTTGGAAAAAAATAAGTTCCGAAACGGGTTCCAACCCGTACCCGGGTTGTACCCGTAACCGGTTCTTATCATACCCGGTTCCTACGGTAACCTTCCAGACCCGGCGCCAATATATTTTTAATGTTAGTTTTTTTATAAGTCTTTGCTAGAACAAGGTATAATACATAAACATAAAACTATTTATTACGAGAAACAAGTACCCGGTTACACAAACAACCTAAACATGAAACGTTAAACAAAACACATAAAACACTAAACATACTAATCATAAAACACAAATGGGTTTACAATACATAAAACAAACTAAACTTTCGATGACCCTGTCCCAGATGCTTCACCCTTTTCATTGTTTTTCGCCTTTGTCACCGGACAATGGCGGTCGGTGTGTTTCTTGAGTGTCGAGTTGGCCGACGCCTTCATGAACTTCCCGCACCCTTGCATCTAGCCATTTCATGGCTATCCCACATCAAGCACAAGTCAAATTGCTTCCAAATAGCGGAGTTTCTTTTGGTTTCCAAAACATCCACGACCTCATCGTTGCAAGCCATTGTTATCTCTTTGATAGTATTAGATTTGAAGTGGTTAAAGTGTTGATTTTTTGTAGTAAGTAAATGAAATTAGAGTGGTGTAGAGAATCAGGTTTAAATACAAGAAAAAACCGATTTTAAAAGTAATATTCAGTTTCAAATATTAGGAACCGGTTCCTAATAGTAAATGCAGCTTTTTATGACAGAACCGGTTCCACACAGAAGCTTGCAGTCTTTTCTTCACATATACGACAGAACCGGTTCCTACTCGTACCCGATTCCTACCCGTACCCGGTTCCTACCATACCCGGTTCCAAATTACCCGAAACCGGTTACAACCGGTTCCACATTTAAAAACTTATACCGGGTACGAACTGGAACCGGTTCCACAGAGGAACCGGGTCTACTGACTAGCATGAGGAACCGGGTCCGGGTTGGAACCGGGTCCGGGTATTCAAAAGACCCGATTGTGCCCATCTCTACTTGTATTAATACCTCCAAAGTACATCTCATTGTTTTGTGGAACAATAACTCTTTGTGCCTTTCGAAGTTCTTCTTCGTTCTCGTTCTCCAATTTCTGCACAAATTCATAAATACTGATTGAATCCAAAACACCAGTATGTTTCAATAAGTCAATAAATTGACCCCATTTTGGCGGTAACGCATAAGCAAAACGCATCACAATTTCTTGTGGAGATGCTAATACTTTGTAAGAGTATATTTCGCTAAGCAGATGGTAAAAATGTGTGGTCATATCATTCAATGTTTCATTCTCCATGAACATAACTTAAGCAGATCATGAGCATTACCCTCTCCTCTTGCTTCCAGGGTATCCCACAGATTCTTGGTGGTGGTACAACACACAAACTAATGATAAATGTCCTTATGAAGTGCTTGTGTAAGGATAGCAAACACCTTTTTCTCTAGATCGTAAGCCTTTTTGTCGCTTTCATCTAGATTGGCTAAGGAGGTTGGATTCGATCCCGCTTCTTCAAGAGATTCTTTATAGGGTGTAGTGAAACATGTCCACAATTCTGTGTTCTGACCGAGAACATATGTGTGAAAATGACTTTTCCACAAAGGATAATCGTTCATATGATTCAACTTAGGTGGACGGTTATTACTCCCAGTCTCACTCTCGCTCATAAGAAGAGTCTGAATACTTTGGTTCTGATTTGCGACACACGCCCATCGGTTTGCGGTAATCATGGCTGTATGTTGAGGCATAAATGATTTAACCCATGAAGTTGCGGAGCTTTGCGAAGAGTCCTGATTTGTGCTTGAACTACTACTCCAATCCCATGGATTAGAACTCATTTTCTTGATTATGAAAATTAAAAGGTATAAAATTTGATTTTTGAAAATAACAGTGTCCCTTTTAAAAATTCACAATTTTAGAAATCACAAAGTTTGAGAAATCACAAAGTTTGAAAAATCACAAAGTTTGAAAAACTGAAACATGAAAAACAGACTAAGATGTTCTTAGTACGAACTACTGTTACGTACGAATGATATGTCCTTCGTACGAAGGATACTCCTTCGTGCGAACAACTAAGTCTTTTGTGCGAACCATGTTCTTCGTGCGGATGACTAGTCTTTCGTACGGACAATCTAGCTCTTTCTGCGGATGGGTTATTCGCACAGATGTTTTTCGCAAAGGAATCTTTTTGCAGGGATGGTTGGTGAAAAATTTCCTTCTCTACACAGACAGGTTTTCGAAAGTGGTCTGTTCTCTACACAATTTTAGTTAAAAAAGACAAACATTCCATCAACTTTTCAGTTATAAAAGTCAAGTCCCGAATGTCAGAGATTTGGTCAGCCCTACAACAACATTCCGTTGAGTTTCTCCGATGAGTTTCTCCTGCAAATGTGTTCAACTTAGAAGAAAATTTTAAGAAAAACCAGATTTTGACATGTCTCCATTTGTTCTAACTAGGTTTTTATGAAAATTTTCTGGATACAACAAGTTTTAACTAAGTTTTAAGTTTGTTATCTTTCAAAAACTTAAGTTCATGCTGAAAGTTCAAGAACACTTCAAGAAACCTTCTCAACTAGCTCAGACACAATCACTAAGCTTGGTTTTGAACAAGGAAGAGAACCTGGCTCTGATACCACTTGTAGGTCCACTTGGAGGATCAAGATAAACCTGCTTCCTCGTTCATACAACACAAATACGAGTGCGGAATCCTCGTAGAATGCAAACCAAAGCAAAGTAAGAACACAAGATAACCAAAGATTCAATATCTTGATTAACTGAAGAGAACTAGTACAAACATATACAAACAATGCTCATACAGACTCATGCAACACTCTCTATGCTCTTACGTCTCTCTCTAGTTCACTAGTGTCTCACTCATAAGGTCTCTAGCATAACACTGAGAAGTGCATGTCTGCTTATATAGTGTCCATACTCAGCAACTGTACGAAGTATGTTGTTGGTCCTACGAAACACTAGAATACATGAAGTATATTCTCCAAAGATGCTCGTACGAATGATCTGGCTCGTACGAACCATGAACTTGCTAGTACGAAACAAGCAGAATGCTTGTTTGGATGAGCTCATTCGTACGAATGGCAAAACACTCGTACGAATGGTGAGTGGCTTGTATGAGCAATATGTTGCTTGTACGAAGGACTTCCCACTTGCACATGAAGTTTGCTTCGGAGAACGTGTCACAGACATGATGTACACAAGCCTCAACAGTATGCACACATGCAACTTGTGACAATTGTCACTTTTGGATAATTTTTGTACAATTAAACAGTAAAGTATGTGATATAAATATGTGTTTTAAATGACTGAACTGCTTGAATTGCATGACATCAATCTAGAAAGTGCACTGAATATGTTATACGATGCATATTATTTATTTAGTGGTTACATTTAAAAACTGTCTGAAACAGTGCATCGGAAACGACTATTAGACTAGCTGCAACAACGCAGTGTTGGTACGCAGTTAAACTGCAGATTTAGGACCTATATGAGAGTCCAATGCAAACTGTAGATTAAACCCCATGTGGGAAAGCAAGGATTAATGCTAACAATTTCCGAAAACAATACATGCACTGAAAACTGTCGGAACTATACACTAAACAGCAATTCAGCAAAATCCAGCAAAAATTCAGCAAATACAAGCTTAAATAATATGCAGAATTATTGTCAAACATCCTGCAATTCTTAAAATACATTGAAAGTATTGTTTGGCACAATAACATAACATATCACATAAGTCTTGAAAGTTAACGTTTTAACGAACCGGCAACGAAACGAACACCCGGACACAATCTGAAACATCATATGAACTAGTTAACAATATTTTTACAACATACAACTAGTTAAAAACATTAAACACATTGTTTTAATTTAAAATCCCAAAATCCCTACTAGTTGCTTAAATTCCGCTTAAGGACCCGTTAACGAACCAAGCAACCGTTAAACAACCGAACACGAACTAGACAAAAAAAATAAACTAGTTAATATTATTTAGCAATATTAAACTAGTACATGAAATTTTACATCTTAAAATACATTAAAAATCACTAATACTTAAACCCCCAACTAAATCTCCCCTAATCCTAACTAAATGCTTAACCTAACAAACTAACCTAGTTAAAACTAAAACAAGCATATTTCTGGAAGGCCAACATGTGGGTCCCCAGCCTACATGTTGTCTAACATTGGACATAATATATGGTGTGTAATGTTAAGGTTTAGGAGATGCATGATTAGTAAATGGTTAAATACTAACCTTATCCCAACATTTCTCAACACTTCCCAATATTCACCTTCAAGCTCCATCTTCTTCTTCTCCTTATCAAACTCACGGCCACTTCCTTTTACATATAACCTCCATTTTCAAGTTTAGTTCAAGGTATTATAAGGTGATCCAAAGGTGCCTCTAGCCTAACTAAGGAAGGTGCAAGTTTTGGAAGCTCAAGGACCACCCAAAGGAGCTTTTATCCACCTATTTTGCATCATCATCTTCAAGTTGTTCATTTTGCACTTCCCTAGCCACAAGAGCTAGTAGTGAGCCTTCTAATCTCTTTTTTGATATCTTATTACTAATATTTTGATAATATATAAGTGACACCATGCAAGAAACATCAACTTTAAAAGATGAACATATTAACAAATAACATAATCTAAAGGAAACAAAGCTATCTTGAAGATGTAATAAAGATGTAGATGTTTATTTTGTGCTATGGGTCATAACCATCATATGTGAACTTGTTAGATGATGATTAAAAACATGATCTAACAAGTATACTCATGGATCTTACAAGATCCATGATCAAAGAAGTGATGAACATGATATATATAATAAATGGACTATTAAAGTGGATAAAAAAGGTGGTAAGATTCTTGAGATGTTGGATGATCATATGGTTAAAAATAATAAAAAGCTTGATGAATACAGTTTAACATTAAGGATGATCTTGAAAATGTCATTAAAACGAATAGTAATGTTTTCTAAGAATATATATAAGTAAGTTGTTAAAAATGATTTTTAACAAAGTTAGTGTATATTAGAAACTAAACCCATTTTTAAAGATGTATGAACATCTTAAAAACATGGTTAAAAGACTACATGTTTTGGTAAAGTTCCATGTTCATCATAACCTAAAAATACATATATGTGTACATGGATTACTTGTTGAAAAGATTGGGAATAAATTGATGATTTTTGAAGCTTAAAACATGTTTTAAAAACATGGGAAACCTCCTAAATCTAGAAGAAACTATGGCAAAATTTTTATAAAAATTAAACACTTAGAAAAATATATGGTTTGAGGTTCTTACAAGTAAACTTGTTCAAAAATCATAAACATAAAAACTCCCATGTTGTTGTATAAAATATAAGTTCAAGAAGACATGATTTTATAAAGATAAAAATGGGCATAAATATATATTTTTGGAAAAATATACATTTAGTGATCATAAGAATCACAATTTATGTGCTTGTTATTTGTATTACATATATATATAGTTAGGAACTTGAAAATAAATCATACAAATAAATACATAATAATTGACAAACAAATAATTACAAAGCATATATATGCCTATCCAATACCATATACGGAAGCAAATATGGACTATTCGGACGTTTGGACTATATATAAATTATAGACTAAAAATATAATATATCGAGGCTTGGTAAATATTATTTTCAAAACCGAACAATTGACAAAATATATATTTTTACAAGTATATACATTATATCGTATTTTGTTGATACTAAAAACATATTATTTTCAAAGTGTGTAAAAATATATATTTCATAAACCCCCTAAAAATATATTATTTTGGTGGAAACTAAAATATATATTTTTCTATAACTAATCGCAAAAATATATATTATTTAGATATATACACCTACCAAGCATTATAATACATATACTAATTTATTATATCTTAAAGTTATATAATCTAAGAATATACAAAAATAGGGGTAATACATACAAGAAATATACGTATTCCTATACGTACAAATGCATGCCAATATATATACCATTAATATTAGGTGAAAATACATTTATACAAGTATTGTACTTAACCATGAGAATACAAATAGGGATACACAAATACACAATACAAGTATACCTATACTTGGGGGAAAATACATAAGTATAATACTTGACAATCATTAGAAATGGATAAGTAAACCATAAAACCAATGAAGTATTATATATATCAAGACACGTTAAAAAATAGATTATTTTTAACGACCCCAACGTAAACAAAATGATATATATATATAAAGTAATGCATACAAATAATGCAAGTTAAAATATGATATTTTAACTAACACATCGAACTTGGAATTATATATAATCAAAAAGAATTATATATGGAATAATTCCGACGATGGAGTCGTCGAGGCAAACGGGTGGGACCCGTCCATGAGGTGTTATGGAACACATACGTATTACTTGTGCGAGGCATGGAGTCTAGCCGGCCGGGCCCGTGCAAGCAACAAATGCGTTGCAAGGATACACATATACTTAATGAAGTATATCTATTGTTATCATACATTGAGATGTATATCTAAACAAAATCAAAACTGAACAAGTCTTAATAAATAATTAAGACAAGAAACAAGAAACAAGAATCATTCAAAGACCGAAGTGTCTAACAAAACCTAACGCATTTGTAGGTTGTGGTACGAAACCGGAGAAAAGTATTTGAGTTAATCAGTTTAGCAGAAAGCAAAGCAGTGAGTTCATGTCCCCTTTTCATCTTAAATGTTTTACTGTCTTACAACTATCGGGGGAAATACATGTTCAATGGTATGATAAGCTAAGGAATGAAACAACTTAGATCATGTGAGAATAGGGTGGAACTTAAGCACCATTAATCTTATTTAAGACCACGATACAAAGGTTAGATCTAGCGGGTGTTGGCGAGCCCCACTCTAGGTCATGGACCCACACAGAAGAGTGCATTTGTCGTCCTAGTCGAAGTTAATCGACAGAAATCGTCTAGGTTTTGATTGCTTCCTATGTCGTCACACATATTAATGTCCTTGCAAAACATTAATGATCAACGATTTCATTGAGGCTTTACATACCGAGTTTTGATACAAATACATTATACGTTTTATGGATTCAACTCATACAGTTAAAACACATAAACTCGCCAACTTTTGTTGATTTTCAACTTAACATGTATTTCAGGTAATTAGCGGATCTTTGCAAGCAGTTAAATCAAGAAACAAGCATCAAGTCTCCAATGCCACTTTTGAAGCATTTGTCCGGTATATCCCGCCTACTTGCGGTGATATAAAGGACAAAACCTTATATTTTAAAATCTTGTATTTTGGTTACTTAACAATTTGACAATTTAATGGCTTGTAACAATATACTTAACTTATGTTGCGTTTGAACCAATTTCAGCAATGGCATATGGAGAATGTTTTATTCATATAGTTTGTTTACTTATGTTGTATGCAATGAGAACCAATCAGATCACACCGTGCGCTTCCGCCTATGAGCGGGTGTGACACAACTGTTTTACACAGACAAACTAATTGTCGTACTAAACCAAAATACGAGGATATCTTGATTTGGTCGACACGACTAAACTATACAGGCACTATAAACAAAGACCGTACGGTTACAGACGTAACTAAGAACAAGTGACAGACACAAAAGTGTATCAACACAAACTTCACTGCCCTTTAATAGAGAATTCTTTAACACAACTACAAACTAGATGAACCTTGCATTTAACACATACTACCAACTCCACTGCTCTTCAACACAAAATTCTTTACGTATTTGTTCTGTAATAGCTAATAACTTTCCAATCACCTTGTAATCATTCAATATAAAATTGAAAATTTTATAGTTTGGTTTCTTGAAAGTTTGATTTCTAATTTCGCACACTATTTTCTATATATGTTGAAATCAATTGCCAAGTGTAGATAAATATTGTTATATAGGATCAGCAAGTTTAGAACTAAGTATTTGAGGGGCAAGTTGGACAACGATTGGTTAATTGCATTTTTATGGGTCAAAAGACAGGATTTTCTAGTCTTTTCTTGAGCTTAGATGAATAGTTAATTTTACTTATTCATTACATTGATAATCTAATATTTCTAACATAAAGTTATGGAAATCTTATTCATTTTGAATATCTTTTAGTTGGAATATGTACTGTTTTTTTTAGTATTTTAGCTAATATCAGAGAGAGAGTAATCGAGTACAACCCAAAGATGCTTCAAGATTTCAACTTCGAATAGATACTATGATCTTTTCACTTTGATTGTAGAGGGTGGTAAAATGGGTGTGTGGGACAGGTTAGGTGTTGTTTAGATGGGTTTGTAGCATATATTTTTTTATTAGTTTTGATGTATAGGATGGTTAATATGGTTACAAAATCTTTACTATTACAACATAGTTAATCTAAATATTTTAAATTTAACAATTTTGAATGCTATTTCCTTTTAATTACCTATTTAATATTTCTCGTATGATTTATGTTAAACTTTACTCATTTGATTCATTAGAAATAAATTGTGGGTTTAATTCTTCATCACATTAACTATATACATATCGTCATCCGTTTTTTATTCACTTCTATTGTTATTTTGGAAGGTGTCAACAGGTGCTCATCTATTGGTACACCACTGTGCTATGGCTGCCAATAATTTTAAGATCTACTTTAGGTTCATATCAATTCCTTGTAGTTGTAATGGGTTAAGTATGTATTTATAACAAATAATAATTAATATAAGTAACTTTCTCGAGCTTAGGAAGCAATCGCAGGTGATAACCTAGTATTTTTATTTAATAAGATAATTTCATTAATAATCTTTGTTAGTTTGAATCTCAATACCCACACTTTCTTAGTTTTTCATGTCTTTTACTTCTTTTAGAACCATAGGCCCAAAACAAAGATTTAGTTTTCTTGGGTAGTCCAATAATATAAATAAAAAACATATCATACCCTACTCTACGCCCAATCAAAAAACCTAATTATCCTTTGGTTTTCTCATTAGACGGGTATTCCGCCGCCTACGATTGACTCAATCGACAACCCTAACCCTAATCTGGAACGTTTCATTCTCATTGCAAGGGAAAACAAGAAATGCCACCTCAGGGTAAGCATTCTTTAATTCTTGTTTCGTTACTTATATTTTATTCTATATTTTGAGCTTTTATTGTGATGAGAACTCCGTTTTGATTTTATGGTAAGCTTTTAATTTTATTACACCTATAGCACGCTTGTTACAGGTTTCATCATGAAGGGAACTCATGTAGAACTCATATTTTTAACCATTCATAACATGTTGATAATTCATAGCATTACAAGGATCTGTGGCATTCGACTGCACATGGTAATGTTAAACATTCCAAGTATGAAATTTTAATTAAATTACTTCTTGGATCTGCTCTATATGTCTTCATAAACATATCCATATAGAAAAAGGTATTAGTGGAGTAGGGACTAATCGAAATCAATTGGAATTAATAAGGGATTAATCGATATCAACTTGAACTAATCCGGGTTAATTGTGATTAATAGGTGATTAATGGACTCGTGATTTTTTCAACCATCATAACTGCTCATAACGGGCAGGGTAGGTGACGGCCCGAGCCTGATCTCCCCGGGTCCGTAACTTTTTAATAATCCATTTTTTGAAAAAAGAAAAATCTCTATACCTTGTAACATTTAATTTATTTTAACCCCATTAAACACTAAAACTCATTTTAAATTAAGCTTATTACTCATTTTTCATCAACATCCATTAGTAAAAGTAAAACATATTTAAAATTGGTCCAATAGTTTAAACCTAATCCCAATTAAAATTTTACCCCATTTAAAATAGGTCAAATAGTGGCCCAAAATCTTTGAAACCGCTGTGAAACTGCCTTACTAGTGTTTTATATATTAAATATTTTTGTTCCTTCATTATGATATTTGTATGTGTAGCATTAAAGTTATTTTTGTTCCTTTATTACAATATTTGTATGTGCAGCAAAGGCGTACAAAAGAGGGGAACATTTTCCAATGCCCCAACTGCTTGAAGGTTGGACAGAAGAGAAAAGGAGAAGAGCTAAGTCTGGCACAATTGATAAGGTTCAATCAATGTACAAAGTTTTGCATAATCACTTAAGCACCAAAAAAACTCTCTTAATAATCACATGATGAAAATAACGTATATAAGATACCCCTTTACAGTTTTACAGGCATAACTTTTCCAGCAAGACAATCCGCTGTATGGTGGAAGTTAAAAATTATATTAAGAATAAGAGCAATCCACCTAAAAAAAATTCTATTACACTTGCAGACTCACAAGAACGAACTCAGGTATGTACCATCAAATAAAAGACTTTTGATATAAGATTTTCATTCATAATCAAAATCAGTTGGAATTAATCAGGGATTAATCGATATCAATTGGAACTAATCCAGGTTAATTGTGATTAATCCGTGATCAATGGACTCATGATTTTTACAACCATGGTTGAGACTGCTCATAACAGGCGGGGATGGGGGCAGGGTGGGCGACAGCCCGAGCCTGATCTCCCTGGGTCCGTAACTTTTTTATAAATCCATTTTTTGAAAAAAGAAAAATCTATATACCTTGTAACATTTAATTTATTTTAACCCCATTAAACACTAAAAATTATTTTAAATTAAGCTTATTACTCATATTTCATCAACACCCACTAGCAAACGTTAAATACATTTAAAATTCGTCCAATAGTTTAAACTTAAACCCAATTAAAATTGTACCCTATTTAAAATTGGTCAAATAGTGGCTCAAAATCTTTAAAATTACCATCAAACTGCCTTACTAGTGTTTTATATATATTAAATATTTTTATTCCTTTATTATAATATTTGTATGTGTTGCATTAAAGTTATTTTTGTTCCTTTATTATAATATTTGTACGTGCAGCAAAGGGGTACAAAAAGAGGGAACATTTCCCAATGCCCCAACTGCTTGAAGGTTGGACAATTGATAAGGTTCAGTCAATGTACAGAGTTTTGCATATTCGCTTAAGCACCAAAAACTCTCTTAATCATCACATGATGAAAATAACGTATATGTGATACCCCTTTATAGTTTACAAGCATAACATTTCCTGCAAAACATTCCGCTGTATGGTGGAAGTTAAAAAATATATTAAGAATAAGAGCAATCCACCTAAAAAAATTCTATTACACTTGCAGACTCACAAGAACGAACTCAGGTACGTACCATCAAATAAATGACTTTTGATATATGATTTTCATTTATAAGCAAGTTCATACGATTCTATGGTTCTTTTGAATTTGCTCCTCAGAATAATAATATGCCTTTGAGTGATGAAGAAGACATGACACTGAAAATAAACAGCGTATTGTTGAATTGGCACAAGGTATCCTTGTTTTTCTACGAGGCAATGCTATCATAAGGCATTAGTCCTGCTCGCATTATTCTTGTTGAAGTGATTTGAGAAATTGTATGACTAATAGTAATTTTTCAAATTCAGGGTCGAAAAAAGAGAACGTTAAAGAAATCTGTCGTAATAGGTACTTCAAGCATCAAAATCCGTCTTTCTGAACCGGAACGTACTGAAATTGAAGCCATGGATGAGGTGATTATTCTTGAACTTTTTTTTGTAACACATGATTGTGTAAATTTAACCTCCCAATATCGGTTACAATTGCCTGAACCACTTGTAGTGTGGACTTGCACTAAACCAATGGTTCAGGTTTACAACAGGTGCATAACAACTATTTGATGGAAAACATTTATTCATATTCAGACTTTATTGTTTTGAACAAAACTAAAGCCTTCTTGATTGGAATTTTGCTTCAATTTTAATGTAGCAGTACACAATAAAACAAATGGTCCAGATTTACAATAGTTTATCCTAACTTAGTATATTACTATGGTTGGTCTAACCATCTCAAAATCTAGCTAGATACACCCATGTGTACTTTAATCCCTGGAGAGTCTTCAGTGCCTTGCTTATGTAGGAGTAAACTGTGTTATAACTTTTTCTTTGAACTGTGAACTTCATTGAAAAACAAAGGTCGCGTCCTCAATTCAAGGACCGCCTATAAAAACAATTACATCATATACTATGGTTTTACCCTCCAATTCTTCCAATCTAAAGATTTAAATCTAGATCGACATTTCAACCAAAGAAAATAAACAGTTTTGACACAAGCCACAACTTCGGTTACTCTGTAATGTGCCCCTCAAGGATCTTTTTATTCGTTCCTTCCAGATGGCCCAGCACGAGATCATAACAATGCCTCTAATGATCTTCTTAGCCCACTTTGTACCGTCAAAATGTTTGTGCAGCAGCAATACATCCGAAAGATCAAAAGTGAAAATTGGGTCTACTTTGCACCACTTCCCAACCGCGTCCCAAACCACATCCTATGAGAACATGGTTATGGTCCTCATCGGCTGTATCACATAGAGCACACAAAATATTATCTAATTGAACCTGTCTTCTTGCCAAGGCGCTGCGAATAGGAATACGGCCCATCTCCGCTCTCCACATGAACATGTTGATTTTAGCCTGAACCCAATTTTCCCACTTCATAAGCTGATTCCTTCGAGTGTCTCTATCTTTTCTGAACATATCTTTGAGCTGCGCAACTGAAAAGGAGTTATCTTTGCTACCGATCCATGCCCATCTGTCCCTTTTAGCCGAGAACGAGACTCGGTTCTGCATGTAAATAACATCCTGTCCTTCGGAAATTTCCTCCACAGTGCATGGGCTTCTCGACCAACTTGGTTGCAGCCGTATTTCCCCGTTCTGTAAGAAGAGTCTCTCCGCAACCTTGCAATCCTTGTTCCTTTCCAGAGAGAATAGCTTCGGCCATCGATCTTTAAGAGGAACCGTACCATACCAAATATCTTTCTAAAGCTAATATCTTCACCGGCTCCCAAGCTAGCCTGCATAAAAATTTGTGAACTTTTTCCTTGAATTTTGATATTTTCCAAGCTCTTAACAATGGTTTGCCACGGTCCCGTAAAAGATCTTCTTATCGTTAAGAAAGACCACCTTCGCCGCCCACAGTGGATTAACTCAATGACCTTCCTTGTCACACCCCGACCCGCAGCGGAATAAAAGTCGGGGCATAATTGGGTTACACCAAAGCTCATGATATTTACTAAGATGTTTCATATATATTAAATTCAAATTACAAACTTAAGTATCCAAAAACAAAATCCATACAATTACAAAGGAAAATGAAACTATATATTTATTCCAAAGCATTAACTTGTTTATTCTTCTAGGCCATCCTAAGTGTTTCCTGTCTCAGATGGATCACCTGTATCATGTGTAAAACAGGGGAGATTTTGGGTTAACAAAAGTTGGCGAGTGAACCTTGATAAAACATTTTAACTAATTTCTTGTTTTATTTATTAAAGAAAATTCGTGCGTTAATCACATGTGAGCAAACATATATATGTAAACAATCACAAACCACTTTGGATGAGTATATGACATGAATGATGATGTATTTGAGATCAAGACTCAATCAAACGGAGCCGATCTAATAAGGCTCCTGATGCTCAACCCGTATCCCACGGGGAACTGATGGGCCTAATGAAATGCGTGCACTGAAATGATAAATTCAATCTACATATAATTCACACAACAATCAATACACATTTGATCACGGATATGATGTATGCACAAGTGTTTAAATAAAATAAAAGAATAGTACGACACATGATACACCCCAAAACATGATTAAAACGGGGAATTGGTAGAGGTTCACTCACAGTGGGTGCGTTCATTGATAATGATGAATGCGCACGAATTTATGGTTCAACCGACGAGGGAAAACTAACCTAAATAATAACGAAATAATTCGATAAATAAATAATTTTATTTGGGATTAATATTTTTAATTAGTGCTCTTAATGAGATTTTTAGATTTATTTTTATGAGTTTATTGTAAATTTTTAACCTTAGAAATCTTATTTTTAAGTATTTTTAAATAATTTTTCAATTTAATAAGTTAAAAGAGAAAACAAAATTTAAAAAAAAATATGTTGACCTTGTCAGGTCTGACCGGGTCTGACCGGTCAGATAGCATGAAATTCAGGCGGCGAGTGAGGTTCGAACCCGTGACCTCTCATATACGTGCACGCAGCTCTACCAACTGAGCTACGTGTCTAACCCGAAATATTCTCTGTTTTAATTATATATATATACTAACTAACTTTAACCTTATTTGGTTTTTATTAAAAAAGATTTTATATGGCCGAAACTAGTTACAGAACCCGGACTTGAACTCGGGACCTATGGTTCGAGTGCACACAGCCCAACCAGTTGGGCTGTGTGTCTAATCTGCATAAACACTCGATTAAATTAATTTTATATATATACTGTGAATTGATCTGAATAAGTTTAAAAAGTGTTGGCTTTATTTCAGAAAATCGGTAACATGTGCGACTCGAACTCGGGACGTGTGCTTTGTAATTGCACACAGTCCACCGTTGGACTGTGTGTCTAACCCGGTTAAATACCCGTTTTTATTTATATTAAAACATTAACTTAACTTCGTGTTCTTCACCATTCAACAATCCCGACCATGATTCCGACTGAATAAACTGATTAAACAGTTTTGATTACTGTTTTGAGCTATTAATTTACTAAACAAGAGATAGCAAGGAGGTTTAGATGATTATACCGGTTTGGAGAACTACGGTTTTCTGGTTTAGAAATTCCGGCGATATTCCGGCGAGTGCGAAAATCTCTGGCGACGTGCTTTGAAAGGAATAAAGCTTCAGGAAGAGAGTGCGGTTCTGAGCGAAATGTTTACAAGAAGTTTGAGTGGGTATTTATAAGGGGGAGCCGGCCGATTGGTTTCGAATTAGAGGCCAAAATTCACGGTCAATGATTTCAATTCTCAAAGGAAATGGTTTTGACTAAATTGAGTGTTAAGCAACGGTTATAACTGATGTCGAAATCAGTTTACGCGTTTCAGTCAAGGGAAAGTAGCAACATTTGCGGAGTCTTCGTTTTTGCCGGCGATTTCGGGTTCTGAGTTTTCTGATTTACAGGTTTTGATTTTT
Source organism: Scalesia atractyloides (assembly GCA_947069175.1). Classification (NCBI taxonomy): domain Eukaryota; kingdom Viridiplantae; phylum Streptophyta; class Magnoliopsida; order Asterales; family Asteraceae; genus Scalesia; species Scalesia atractyloides. The sequence continues at coordinate 2,175,936 of CAMTDV010000116.1, read as the reverse complement.
GGTTTTACCATAAGTGTTATTTGATTAAGTATTAAACACAAAAACGTGTGTGGCGGAGTGGTGTGATGTGTGTGTATCTACGCGGTAGACCCGGGTTCGAGACCCGGCTACCCTGTTCTGTTCTTTTATTTAATTTTAATATTATTATTTATTAATTATGGTTTTTAAACTCTAAAATATTTATTAATTATGTATTATTTAAAATAACCGGCACAATAAATACGCAACGAACTTATAACTGAATATTTGATTATAAAACGAAGCGGGTTTCGAAACCCGTTTTACGACGAATGTTACATTCCTCCACAAGGAATTTTTTTCTGTAACAAACCGCCACGCCCATTTTGAGAGAAGGGCGGAGTTCACATCACACATTTGGATATACCGAGGCCCCCGTCTTTCTTTGTAGCAGTATCCCAAGCTACCCAATGAATCCGGTTACCATCGGCCACCCCAGCCCAGAAGAAGCTTTTCATGATGCGTTCAATCTGATCTATAACATTTATTGGCCCTTGTATAACGAGAAGTAATATATAGGAAGACTCGCGAAGACAGATTTAATCAAAGTTAAACGACCTCCATAGACAACGTCTTTGCCTTCCACGAAGCCAATCGGGACTGAATAGTTTCAATAACCGGATTCCAATGACAAATCCGATTCATATTTGCCCCCACCGTAATTTCCAAGTAACTGAAAGGGAAGTCCCCCACCTTGCACCCGAGGAAACCTGCCAAATTAAACTGTGTTAAAACTGTTTAAAGGATTCTATCTATATGAATTTCTTAATTTAATTAAAAAGAGGTAATTGCATAGTGTGTGCTGTTTTTTTCTAGTTTCCGTTTTGCTACAGCTTGATGTTTCCAAATTAGAAGTCCACTGATTTTGCATTTATCTTGAAACCAACGTTCTGTAATTTCTTGAAAAGGTATTAGCTAGTTCAAACTTCTTTACTAAAAATTTTCAGCTTGATCTATTTGAAAGTTAATCAGGTTCCTTCAAATTTTTACGGTACCGGCATCTTTCTCTCTAGTTCCAATATTTTTAAACTTTGTAAGTGCAGCAATGGAGTACAGAGGGAGGGGAATATCTCCCAATGTCATATCTACTTGACGGTTGGATCGAGGAGAAAAGGAGAAGAGCAGACTCTGGCACAATTGATAAGGTTCGGCCAATATACAGAGATTTGCATGATCAATTAACCACCTAAAAACTCTCTTAAATATCATCTGATATCCCTTTACAGTTTTACAGCCATAATTATTCCAGCAAGACTTTCCACTCTATGAGGGAAGTTAGAAGTTATATTAAGCATCATAGTAATCCACATAAAAAGAATTCTAGTACAATTGGAGACTCACAAGAAAGAAATCAGGTATGTACAATCAAATAAATGACTTTTGATATATGATTTTCTTTGGAGGCAAGTTCATACTATTCGGTGGTTCTTTTGTATTTTGTTGCTTAGAATAATAATACGCCTTTGCGTGATGAAGATGACATGACATAAAAAATAAACAACATATTGTCGAATTGGGACAAGGTATCCATTTTTTTTCCATTCACTATTAAGAAACTAAATTTCAGGTAATAGGATCTAGCATATCATTAGATAGAATTTCTTAATAGCTGACTTACTATATAATAAATGATAAATCACACGAATATCAGCTGTAGCTACAAAATCATAGAGTTTCACTTACGGGAAAGCCTCAAAAGAGATATGCAAATGCATGTTGTTACAGAATTAAATTTTGTGACGTCAAAAGGTTTTCTTTAGCGTGATTCTACATGATAAACTACACTAGTGCATCTGATTTAATTTTCCACCTTTCTTGTGTATCATGCATGCTAAAATTTAAGATGGATACTATCATTAAATTTTTCTAGGTGGAATTTAGCCTCATGTCCTTGGTTGAAATTCTATCAAAAGCATGAGAGCCCAACGCCCATTTTTCATCTTCTATACTTCTTATTACAATACGTAGGTGTCTTCAAGCAATAAAATTAAGAGTAATACCTGTGGTTTTGTTTCAAAATTACGGTGGCACGTTTGTAGTGTATACATAAGTAAAAGCTTATACTGGGCCAACTTTGAGGACATGGTTGAGGCGTTTGTTGCTCTTTCTCAGTAACATTTCTTTTTATAATTGTCAATAGCGAGCTAGCGAACGCTATAGCGCCCTATGTAGTGTATAGATCTAGGCTCGCTGTTAATAGTTTGCCTTGCTTTTTTTAAACATAAATAGTAATAAATATATTTATAAAATAGCTGTATTTTAGGTTTTTGTTAATATGCAAGTAAAATAGCATATTTAACAAGGTATTTTGATATAATATACATATAAAAATTAATTTTTTTCTTCTAGTGCTATTTATAAAATAGCCGCCTTATAGTTATGTTAATTGCTATGTAGCATATAGGTTAACTTATCTAAATTGTCGCTATTCGTCATTAACAAATACGCTTCTTTGTGCAAATATTGTTAAATGGGATAATGATGTGGACCACATTCAGAAAATATTATCATTAACACAAAACCATTTTCATTGAAATATCGCTTGAAACCGACCAAAAACAATAATTTGTGGACACGTAACACTAGTTAAGCTTCCCGATTATATAGACATTTCTTAATCTTTTTAGTACGGAGGCATATGAAACTTCCTATTGGGATGGTGTTCTGTATGGACCTTTCTTAATATTCTTTAAAAGGCAAGCCTGTATGCATTGGTTTGATACAGTTAGATATTTTGAAAATGTGAAATACAAATTTTTGGCTTCATCATAAGCATATCCTTAGAAATTCATGGATTGTTCCTATTTTGTTTAACAGAATAACCATATGACGCTGCCTATTGAAGAAGACAAGAAAATTACAGAAGAAATGATTCAATATTATTTACTTTTGAGCACACAAAGTACAATGGAATTTATCAACATGGGAGAAGGTAACCTTACGTTTTGCTTACTATTTGTGTCACTGTAGAAGCTAAATGTCTAGTTGAATGTCCTTATGCAGAAAATAAAAGAGGAGAGAATTCATGGAATAAAGATAGATGGGGTTATTTAAACAATTGCTTTATAACCAATTGGTTTGAACAGAGCTTGAAAACTCCAACTTCTGAGCTGATTGGAGGTTAAAGAAGTCATGACATAAAGTCATGTTCAAACGAGGACAGCAAATTAATCCCATTGAAAGTCATGGTACCAGTGAGGGATCATCAAAATGTCTACTGCTAATGGCCAACACTAACGACAAAAAATCACTTGAAACCAAACTACTGGTTAGGATGATATTTGGTTCCTTCCAATAAGATTTATGTCGATCTTAGCTTCAATTGGGCAGTCAACAAATGTCGAAACCATGTCGTTTGAAGAGGCGGTTGGCAACTTAATGGCATTCAAGAAAGAGTAGAAGTGTAGGATGAGAATGGCAACAAATTGTATATGTTGAACTACAAACTTAATCTAGTATGTATGTAATGCACATTATTTGTATCTTAGGTTAATTGACTCACAATTATGTTTATTAGGATTGTAAACCATGTATTATATTTGTAACGGAACCGTGTTGGCAAACCGTCATGGATGTTACCTTCAAATTCTTAACTGCCATAAATGTTATACTAAGAATGTATATAAGGTTATCATCCTGCAATTCAGAAGAATACCAATATATTGTTTTTCAATTTAATATCCCTATCCTATTTGATATCAATTTTTAGTTCAAGTGTATGTGTCGTGTTCTTCATTCCAATATAGTTGTATTAGAGCATTCATAAACTCCACACTAAGGCTAAACACGATCTAAGAAATATAAAAAAAACTCTTAGAATTCATAATGCTTCCCTACCATCACTGCAATGATGAACCATGAAGAAAATTGATGCGAACACAATGTTACCAATGTCATTGCTATGGACATTATTTAGCGAACTGTGCAGTCAAAGAACAAGATGAAGCAACGATTCTTATACGTCATCTGATCTGGATCACAAGACTAATATGTAGGATCAGATTTAGATCTTTGTTAGATCCATTTTTGGAACTTACATCAGATCTCCAAACAAATATTACAAGATATATACACTACAGGTCTCTAATGAGAATATGCTTTTTCCGGAGTATCATCTCAAACATTTTTATAGAAAAGGGGAATAAGAAATTGAAAGACCTTTGAGTCCTGTGACCAAAAAGTTTTATCTGCAGAGAATCGTTAGAGTGGAATTCATCCTTCATAGGCCACTTACCAATCCGATCAAATGGGTCATGAAGGTATTAGATTATGTTGGGTTTCCATGATCAAAATAAATACATAGTACTAAGAATCCTGGGTGATGAACAAACATTCATTGATGGGGAACTGGCATCTAAGGTTCATCCGGTTGATCAGATGAAACTAAGAAAAACGTATGAAGAAGAAAAATCATGCAGAAGAACTGCCAGAATAACTATCAATAGTATCTTTAGCAGATTGCTCTGAGTGACTTTGATTTATGTATTCACTTTGAACATATGATCTCTGGGATGATGCTTGTAACCCCACCTCATACAGATATCCCGATGAACTCAAAGCTGAGGCAAGAACAAGTCTAATATTTGAAAAGCCTGAATTATCTGTTATTTATAGGGATATCAATTAAGAAAGGGCAATGTTCAGATTTAGTGAAATATGCAAATATTCCAACAAGACTCTAAACTACATTATGGAGTGCATGAACAAGAAGTAGGAACAACTAATGATCATGGGACGTGCCAAGATAGATCTCATGAAGCAAATTAAACAAAAAAATTATGAATGGATTGAAGCTAGAGAGATTTACAAAGCTCTGTACAAGGAGTGCAGCAAACTAATTCCACAAAACAAGAGGTTAAAGAAAGGAGATCTTTACCATCTTGATTTAAGTAAATAAATTAAATTAGGTGTATTTTCTAAAATTGGTTGGACTAAATTTTACTGTTCAGTTGATGTACCCTTGAAAGTTTTTCTGTTGATTGCTATGTTTCTGATTGTATGCGATAGTTGTCATTTTACTTATAACACTTAGGTGGAAATTGTTAGAAACTTTTTAATGCAAGTGTTGAACAAAAATGATGAAGAAATCTGATATTTCTAGTTAGATTTGATGTTGACAAAGTCAACAGTTCAAATAGAAAGAAGAAACTTGACTTTAGACAAGAAAATGAAGAGTTGGCATAAGTAAAGATCAGAAAGTCATCTACAAGATAAGAAGACTAGATCAGAGATTAATCGAATCTCATCAGAACGGATCATCATAAATCTAATGATCCAAGTCATCAAATTTCTAATACAAGACTGATAAAGCAACTTGCTGTAACCGATAAAGTGTACACGAATTCCTAAGTAACTAGTGGATCAACAGATTCAGTGTAAAAAAGCTAATTTTCATAGCACAAATGCAAGAATAAACAAATGTTTATTCATGTCAAACTCCACTTCCATTCAACAGAGAATTCTTTAACACATACTACAAACTAGATGAACCTTGCATTTAACACATACTACCAACTCCACTGCCCTACAACACAAAATTCTTTATGTATTTGTTTTGTAATAGTTAATGACTTTCCAATCACCTTGTAATCAGTTAAAGTGATATAAACTTGAAAATTCTATAGTTTGGTTTCTTGAAAGTTTGATTTCTAATTCCGCACACTATTTTCTATACATGTTGGAATCAATTGCCAAGTTTAATATTGTTATCTGGGATCAGCAAGTTTGGAACTAAGTATTTGAGGGGTAAGTTGGGCGGGTTGGGAAACGATTGGTTAATTGCATTTGTATGGGTCAAAAGGCAGGATTGGTTCTCTTTGATTAAAGCACACTTTATCTTATGGTCTTTTCTTGAGCTTAGATGAATAGTTAATGTTACTTATTCAATACACTGATAATCTAATAATACTATTATAGAGATTTTGGAAATCTTATTTATTTTGAATACCTTTTAGCGGAATATATACTTGTTTTTTTAATTTTAGATTATACTAGAGAGTAATGGAGTGCAACCCAAATCGTTCATCACATTAACTATCTACATATTGTTATCCCTTTTTTATTCTCACTTCTATTGTTATTTTGGAAGGTGTCAACACGTGCTCATCTATTGGTACACCACTACGTTATGGCTACCAATAATTTTTAGATCTTCTTATTTTCATATGAATTCCTCATAGTTGGTAATGGGTTAAGTATGTATTAATCATAAGTAATAATTAATACAAGTAACTTTCTTGAGCTCAGAAAGCAATCGTGTGTGATAACCAAGTATTTTTGTATAATAAGATAATTTCATTAATAATCTTTGTTAGTTTGAATCTCAATAGCCACACTTTCTTGGTTTTTCATGCCTACTTCTTTTTTAGATTGGACGGCCATAGCTGCAAAACAAAGATTCAATTTTCTTGGGTAGTCCAATAATATAAATAATAAACATACCACACCCTACTCTATGCACAATAAAAAACCTAATTATTCTTTATTTTCTCATTAAACATGTATTTAGCCGCCAGTATCGCTACTGTGATTGACTCAATCGACAACCCTAATCCTAATCTGGAACGTTTGGTTCTCATTGCAAGGGAAATCAAGAAATGCCATCTCAGGGTAAGCCTTCTTTAATTCTTGTTTTGTTACTTCTATTTTATTCTATTTTTTGAGCTTTTATTGTGATGAGAACTTCATTATGATTTTATCGTAAGCTTTTTATTTTGTTACACCTATAGAACGCTTGTTACAGGTTTCATCATGAAGGGAACTGAATTCGAACTCATATGTTATCAAAATCATAGTAGGTCATACTGTGTGTCGTAGCATGGAATGTAACATGACACCGAATAGCAAAACGGATGTAACGTGGTTAGGACATGGTGAATATGACGTTGTACTTCCTATATATAAGTTTTCATCCCATGTTACCAAACTTCGTAAAACATGCCATGTAAAACTCGGTGTTATTCGAACGTTACTAAATACTATTATCTAACAAACAAACTGTGGTACCTCACAAACTTCTGCTTGCTTATACTTGAATACATCTTGAAACGCTTAATACACAGTTAGCTATAACAAAATCACGTACTCAAAATCGATGGCCCTGGATGCTACAACTAACAGTCACATCCTTTGACGCTTTATGCTCACATTCCATCCGGTACCCTTATTATGTTACCCCTCGTGTTTAGCTTTCAAACTGTTTACTCACTCCAATGCAAGAATTATTCCCCACTATTCACTCGACATCGGTCTAAATCTTATCTATAGTAATTCGGCCTAAACGTCCTATCTATTTTGCCAGACATCCTGACTAGCTCAACTTAGCCAAAAATATTTTTGAAACTTCATCCTTCATTACACTTAAACACCAACTAGTCGGCCCATTTACCCGTCGAAACATTTTGACAACCCTAAAAATTTTACCATCCCATTTACTCACCAATAACACTTTTTCTACAAATTTTGATTTTTTCTAATGCATTTTGAACCAATAAAACTTTTCTTACAACAATGATATGCATCGACGCATTACATAAGGTTACATCTTTGTTTATCCTAAATCTTTTTCATTCCTCAAGTCGCACTTCCTTAAACACTCCTTTCACCGAGTCATCCAAACTCGGGCAACTTGACATTGCCTATATGCACATTCTATTTTTAGAAACCTTACATTCGTATTTCAATTATTTGAGGCGTTAATCATAATCGAAATTCCTTTTTTATTATAGACGCGTTACCCATATTTGTGTTATATACGCAATCAATCTTTAAATATGTGTTTATAGGCAAAACTGAGACTTAAAATACACTTTGGATACCTAAAACCAAGTTAAAGTACAAGACAACGACATAAAATAACTTAGTTACAAAGTGCAGGGACTAAAAGTGAGCGAAAGCAAAAGCTTTTTCCACCTCATTTCTCCTCCAATCACATTCCACCCTTCTTTAAGTCAATCATATTTCACTCTTTACCACCTCCTTTCTCCTCCAATCACCTTCCACCTTCATTGACTCTGAATCTCTAATCCTCACATATAAATACAAGCCTCCACCACCTTCTAAACACTTTCCACACACTAATCTAGTCCCAAACTCTCTAATCCTCTCAAGTATTCCAATCAAGGAAGAATACTTTCATAGTGTTCTAAGTGAGTTTTCACTCACTTTTCCTCTCGTTTCTTCTTCTAAACTTCTTTCAAACTAATTAGGTAACCTCTAGGAAGGTTTCCACAAGTTTTCCATGGCAAACTAAGGTAGAACCTTACCATATTTGAGGTCCAAAGTAGAATAAAATTCTGCTCTAATTTATCTTTTTGTTTCTTATATATAATGCCTAACTAAGCTCATAGTTGTGGGTTTGTGTAGTGGTTGATTTCCATAAGAAAAAGGCTCAAAACCTTTATAAAATTCTGCCCTAAAAAGCTTCAAGTGACTTCAAGTTGTTGGAACCATCCAAGCTTTCAATACTGAAAGTTGAAAGACTTTTGTTTTGGGCAAGTAAGGAACCATGAAAACACCTGAAAACATAGTGTCCAAACGAGTATTTAGACAAGATATACTTTCGTATACATATAATTTTATACTTAAATCTGAATCTAACTCCCTGCAAACCCCATATACTCAAGAGCCATCGTTTCCCCAAATGTAAAGTAACTTCGGTGCTCCACTCTCATCAAACTGTCAACTCATGGTTAATCGGAAAGCTTTGTAAAACCGTTAGTATACATGACCCTTTTTTGGTTTTTACACTTTTGGCTACAATGCATATATCATATAAAAACTCCTATGAACACTTATACATAAACACATTATTCATACAATCGTATCCAACTTACGTGCTTTATATGTTTATGCTTTATACATGCTTCGTACAAGCCTCCCATAACATGTATAGCACTATAGGATTAACACACCACCCGTATTCTTGAGGTTATGTTAAGTCAAACAATTGCTACGACAAGATTACACTAGTGGGAATCTTTGGGTTGACAAGTAGGTGTTGCATGCTAGCTTATGTCATGTTATGCCTTAGTATACGTTTTTGTTATGTGGATCTCGATAAACTCTTTTATACATATGCTAGTACACTAAAAACTTGTATGTTCGCCAATACTTTATGTGTTGACATATTACTTTAATATTTATTGTAGGATTGTGATCATGACGCATTGAAAAGAATCTAGTAAGAGGGACTAAAACACACGAAACTTTAATTCATGTTTCTTAGTTTAATCATACGTTACTTGTTGTACTTTTGTTTGCAAATCATATACTTGAACTGTTTGCAATAAAATGAAAATTTACTTTTAAATACCGTATGAAACCGTTTGCAAAACAAGTATTACTTTTGTTTGCAAATGTGTCCTAATGTGGGGACTAATGGAAATGGATTGGAATTAATCAGGAATTAATCGAAATAAATTAGAATTAAACGGAGTTAATTTTGATTAATCTGTGATTAATTGACGCCTAGTCGTGATTTTTACAACCATGGTTGAAACTGCTCATAATGGGCGGGGATGGGGCAGGGTGGGCGACGGCCCGAGCCTATCTCCCCGAGTTCGTAACTTTTTTTATTAATCCATTTTTTGAAAAAGAAAAATCTATATTCCTTAAACTCAATTTAAATTAAGCACTAAACACTAAAACTCATTTTAAATTAAGCTTATTACTCATTTTTCATCAACACCCATTAGTAAAATTTAAACCTATTTAAAACTTGTCCAATATTTTAAACCTAAACCAATTAAAATTTCAACCCATTTAAAATTGGTCATAGTGGCCCAAAATCTTTGAACTCGCCATGAAACTGCCATACTAGTGTTTTATATATATATTTAATATTTTGTTCTTTTATTATAATATTTGTATGTGCAACATTAAAGTTATTTTTGTTCTTTTATTATAATATTTGTATGTGCACCAAGGCGTATAAAAAGAGGGGAGCATTTCCCAATGCCCCAACTGCTTGCAGGTTGGACAGAAGAGAAAAGGAGAACAGCTAAGTCTGGCATAATTGATAAGGCTCAGTCAATGTACAAAGTTTTGCATAATCACTTAAGCATAAAAAAAACTCAATCATCACATGATGAAAAATAACGTATATGTGATACCCCTTTATAGTTTTTACAGGCATAACCTCTCCGGAAAGACATTCTGCTGTATGGTGGAAGTTAAAAAATATATTAAGAATAAGAGTAATCCACCTAAAAAAAATTCTATTACACTTGCAGACTCACAAGAACCAACTCAGGTATGTACCATCAATAAAAGACTTTTGATATATGATTTTCATTCAAAAGTGTAACACATCGACCACGTAAAACAACGAACCGCGGTGAAAAGTCGGGGAGTCGTGTCACAGAAAAATTGTTTCACAACTAATGGAATTTAAAATTTTGTTTTATTAAGTTAAATATTAACATTGTCTTGGGATAAACAGAAACAACACACAAATAAATTGTCTTTCGTGTTTTAAGTCACTAAGGCCCGCGTCTATTCCTACGTGAAGCATGCATCATATTATCAAGCATTGACTCCTAAAACATATGTGAAAAGAGAGTACATAGGTTTTGTGAGTGTGTCAAATTTATGGCTTTGTATACATATTGTAACACCTCGTCCGACTACAAGAGTTGTTAAGTGAAAACATCGTATCAAAAGTGTTTGATATTGCAATACAATTAATCAACTAAAACAAGTTGGTTAGAGTTGTGAAAACCTTATAGCCATGAATCTTGACCAAAACGTTTCTTTTGTAAAAACCTTGTAATAGATTGATTCAAAAGAAAACTTCGTATGGTTTATATCTTTAAGTGAAAATCATTGCGTGACATTGTTCAAAACCATTTGTCCGTGTTATAAACCATTCGTCCATGTTATAAATCAATCGTCTGTGTTTTAATTGTGAAAACTTTTGATCTTTCTTTAATGAACACATTCAAACCTCTCTTAACTATACCACCAAAGGGTATCTTCAATAGACCACCAAAGGGTCTCTTTAACTAGACTAACAAATCAACAAATGATTTGTTAATCATAAACAGTGTCTGTCATTACACAAACTTCCACCAAATCCAGTGAACAGTCCGATAATGGGATTGTCAGTCCTATGGTACCATAACATACTACTGGTCGGCTCGGCTAAAGCTAATGAATGTCACTCATGCTATGGACAACGCATCAACAAGTTGTTCACATTATTGAAATCATATTGTTTTTTATATCGTTTTTTTTTGAAAACATGAAAATGATTTATCACATATGAGTCACCCCAAAACATTTGCAAAACGTAAAACAGGAGAACTATGTACTCACTTTGAAATTCATTTTGTATATATAAACCATGTATATTGTTTTGAAATCTTGAAAATTATTATAGGAACATATGAATCACCCCAAAACATTCAGAAAATGCAAAAGAAGGGAACTATGTACTCACTTTGAAAATCATTTTGTATATATAAACCATGTATATTGTTTTGAAATCTTTAAAATAATTATAGGAACATATGAATCACCCCAAAAAATTTAGAAAATGTAAAAGAGGGGAACTATGTACTCACTTGGGATTGCAAAAGTGTTCTTGATCAACGGAATAAACACAGCTCAAACGTGTCCTAATGTGTTAGATAAATATGTTAGCGTGTCGGGACTACAAACGGCAGATCGATAGAATGAAGTCTTATAAACCAAACGAGTGTTGCAACTCATGTGATATGGTTTAACAAACTTAAATTTTGATTTGGAAAGGATCTTAAGTGCTTTTGACCCATTATGACTCGTTACGGTAGTTTATGCTACTTTAATGGGTCATTAGTGTAAACGCGTGATTGGACGGTTAAACATGTCCTATGATAAGTCTTAAATGCCCAAACATGTTTTGAAATGTTCTAACATTAGTTTATATGTCAAAATTTTGGTTACATGTGTTTAAAATGGATTAATGCGCAAAAGGGCATTTTGGTCATATTTTTTTAAGAACATAGAAGTAACTTATCATAACACTAACCAAACGACGTGACCATAAGGTATAACCTTAGTAGGTTATTCCCTATACAACTATGGTCACAAATATGGGTTTGGTTCGATCCTAAGATCGACCAAACGGGTCAGATTCGAAAGTCAAAGCGGTGGTCAAGATCGCTCGACTTACGACCCTAAATAAAACTAAACTAGAAGTGACAGGTCAAACATGTCAAAATATGTCTAACTAAGTTTAGAAAACAGATTTGGTATCAAAACTTGGTGTTTTAATACCTGGAAATAGTTTCGTCGTAAAATGCACATCATGCGCATTTTTACCGAAAATTTGACTCGTCACTTCGACTAGTAAATGTGGTAATCAGAAAGTGAAATCGTTAGGGATTATAAACTTTGTGATTACGATCATGTTGCAAAGTTCAATTGAACTTTGACTTGACCAAATATGGCAAGAACCGAAAGTCAATCAGGAAGCCAAACTACTCGACTTTTAGCTCAAAATAGCTAAAATAATGAAGGAACTAGGAAGAGTACTTACTCGTGTTGACGAACACTTTCAGAAATCAAGATAAGAGGCTTCCAAATGCTGGAAACAAGCTCCAAGAAGGATAGAATGAAGAACTTCACACTTTGCTTTGAAGCGTTTTGAAGTGGGGTGAAAAAATGGAAGAATCATGGGTATTTATTGTATTTTAGGATTAAAGGTGATGACAAGTGTCCTCAAGTGTGGATTAGTGTCCTAACATGTGTCAACACCATATTAAGTGTGGCAAAGCGAGTGCTAGGTGTCGAAAATTGGAGATAGGTGGCAAACTTGGTGAAGACGCAAAAATATTTGTTATTTGTTTTGACATTTTTGGCCATTGGACTTGTATTTTCACTTGTTTGCCATTTGTAACCCTTTAACCTAATATTTAGGTTATATAAAGATGTTAAGACATGTGTAACTTGGATTAAACCCAAAAATGTCGTGGATGTCGGTTCGTTCGGTTGTACGTTTACGCGTTTCGCAAAAATGCGTAAAACGCTTTAACGAACATGAAAAAATCGAAATTCTGCAACGATTGACGTTTTTGCATTCTCATCAATAAAATACAAGATTTTATTGAATACAAAAATATTTGGATTGATACACATGGTTCGTGTGTTGAATACGGACCAACAGACTTTCGCAGTTTGACAAAAATTGTCCCAATCGAACCCTTCAAAACTTATATCTAAGTTATGTAAAGGGTATTTAGGGTATGTATAGCTTATGTCCTTTTTTCAGAGTGTATGTCGCGTTAAAATGACTGCGTTTGAGTGTCAGTTAACGAATTACTTCCACCAAAATTTTTGAGGGTTTGAAATTGTGCAAGAAATTGAAATTGTGCAAATGTCTTAGATAATTATACAAATTTCGAAAATAAAACATCGGGTTTCATTGAATACGAAATTGTTTGTAATTGTGCAATGATTGAAAATGCACAAATGTCACAAAAAGCAAGTTCATACGATTCAAGGTTCTTTTGTATTTTCTTCCTCAGAATAATAATACGCCTTTGCGTGATGAAGAAGACATGATACTGAAAATAAACAACATATTGTTGAATTGGCACAAGGTATCCATGTTTTTTCCATTCACTATTAAGAAACAAAATTTCAGGTTACAGGATCTAGCATATCATAAGATAGAATTTCTTAATAACTGACTTACAATATAATCAGGGGCGGATCTATGTTGAGAACTACGGGCTCACACGAACCCACTCGGTTTCAAATTTTTAGTAGAAATGTTAATAAAAAATTTGGTATGAACCCATAAAAACATCTGGGATGAACCCAGTAACCAAATTTATGGATGGTGGAGTGGTTAAGTCATGTAGTTCCACGCAACAAGAATGGGCCAACTTTGAAGACATCAATTTACGTTTGTTTAAAATATAGATCTTTGGCCATTGAAATTGATAGCGTTTTGAGTTTAAAAACTCAATTAAAGTTGTAAGATTGTCCAGTAACTAAAACCTATGTGGTAGTGTTTATGCTTTATAACAATTGCTTCCAACGTACTGTGGCAAAGAGAATAACCAATTGGTTTGAATAGAGCTTGAAAACACCAACTTCTGAGCTGATTGGAGGTTGAAGATGTCATGACACAAAGTCATGGTCAAACGGGGAGGACAGCGAATTAATCCCAATGAAAGTCATGGTACCTGTGAGAGATCATCAAAATGTCTCTTAGTAGTGCCCAACACTAACCATAAAATATCACCTGTAACCAAAGTACTAGTTAGGATGATATTTAGTTCCTGCCAATAAGATTTATGCCGATCTTAGCTTCAATTGGGCAGAAAGAGTAAAGGTGTAGGATGAGAATGGCAACAACATGTATATATTGAACTATAAACTTAATCTAGTATGTATGTTATGTACATTATTCTATCTTAGGTTAATCGACTCATTATTATGTTTATTAGGATTGTAAACATGTATTATATTTGTAATCGTGTTGGCAAACCGTCACGTGTCATGATGGTTGTTACCACCAGATTCTTAACTGCCATAACCGTCACATTAACAATGTATATAAGGTTATCTTCCTGCAATTTAGAAGATTACCAAGATATTGTATTTCAATTTAATATCCCAATCCTAATCCTACTTGATATAAATTATTAGTTCGAGTGTATGTGTTGTGTGCTTGACTCCAGTATACTTGTATTAGAGAATTCATAAACTCCACGTTAAGGCTAAACACCATCCAAGAAAAAAAAACTCTAAGGATTCATAATGCTTCCATACCATCACTGCAATGATGAACCAGGAAAAAATTGGATGTGAAGACCATTGAACCAGAGACAATGTTAGTATTGTCATTGCTATGGACATTATTTAGCGAATTGTGCAGTCAAAGAAGAAGACGAAGCAACAGTTCTTATATGAATTGTAGGAGATCCGGAACACAAGACCAATCTGTAGGATCAGATTCATATCTTTTTGTTCACAAACACGAAGAATGCCATAAATTCAACCTATACGAATTGATTCGTGTGTAGAATCCACTAATCGATCTATCAAATGCAAGTACAACGATCTAATTTAAAGTGATTTGTATGTAGTTAACACACGAACAAGTTTGATTACAAAAGGATGGGAAATATAGGGTTTGGGGTTTCTAGAGATTATCAATGGAGTGTGTGTGAATTGTGAAGGAAATGTTTTTTAGAACGTTATGAAAATTAGCAACCAATTCACCTTATGTAGTAGGTCTGATTTGCTAACCCATAACTCCATTAAACAAGGCTGAAACACATATCAACGAGATCTTCAAGTTGTTGACCCAATTATTCATTTAAAGACTCCCCTTGGCAACAGCTGGAGATCTTCTATCTTCGGTCATGATTTGTCTGTATCCCGCCTCTTCATTTTGGAATGTCGGCTTTAAGGATGTGTCAACAAAATCCTAAGTTGATTTTTCATTCTTTTAACTGAGTGCTTTGGATGTAGAAGCAGGATCCAAACCCGGTATGTTTTGTTAATCGTGGAATATGTTCACGTTTGTATGCCTGCAGTTGCTGTGAGGTGTTGAAGTATCTGGGGATATTCATGAATTCTTTATACGGTGAATCCCAAACTTTGCACATCATGCGTTTTGCAGCAACTTATCTGTTCACTATCACAAACAGTTTAGTTTTCTTGAAAGTCAGGTTAGACATGTTCACATTATCAGACAAACCAGTGTTAGTGTGTGTTTATCTGAAATGCCTTCATGCTTTTCTAAAAACGCCAATTTATTAGTTGAATGTGAAAGACAATCAAAAAGAAATTGGAAGATATATTTTTTTGGATTTTCCAAAGTTTATGCTAAAACACAACAAAAACAAAAACGTCTCAAAATGTTTTTGGCATTTTGTAAAATAGAAAAAATACTCAACTTTTTTTTGGAAATTTTCAAAAACAATCACAAAAACTCTAAAATATTTACAACACATATTTTTGTGTGAGAGTCATATGCAAGAGGATTGTACTATATTTTTGTGTGAGAGTCATATGCAAGATTATCACAAAGGTTAGTGATGGTGAATCTTCTGGAGATGAAGATAGTTCTAGGTATAGTGGCGGTTTAGATGAAGAGGGTTCAACTTCGAGTGTAGATGGATATGAAGGATTGTCTAAGAAGGATATCCAGATGTTGTTCAACGACCATATTTTTATGAAGAGCGTGATAAAGTTCAACCCTTGAAGTTTCAAAATTTTGTTAGAATATTATACTTTTGGAGACCCGAAGAATTAAAGACTGAAGAATCACAAGCTACATGAAAGGGGGAGTTTGTTAATGCACTTTTTGTCAGTAGCCGGTGATTAGTTTTGTTGTATAACTTTTGGTCTTGGCTTGAACAACTTAAGTTTTGTTTTGTTTGATTTTTTTAATGTTGAGCAAAGTTAAACAACGTCCTCCTGTTGTTTGACTTGAATAACCTGATTCAAACAACAAGCCTTCATCTAAACAACATTGGAAGTTGTTTGGATTATCCAAGTTACAATCATAGTTGTTTGCATTACCCAAGTGACATTGGTTACTGTTTGGATTATCCTACTGACATTATCGTTTTTTGGAATGCTACCGCAAATTACAATTATGTAATAGATCCATAATGGTAATTTTTCTTGAATGGTCACCCTAGCAGCCTCATATTTCGAGTTTCCAGCTAAGGGTTTGAAATCTCCATTATGTCATATCATTGAGTATCTAATGTCAAAAAATGTGTAAAGATATCAAAGGATTCAGTCAATAATCATGGGCAGTCCTCTATCTTGGACACACTCCACTTGTCTTTTGGTTTCGTGTTAGTGAGTGCGTCCGTCTATCAGAGGTCTAATCATGTATTTCACAAAAGGAAACTACAAGTAGTAATGCAAATAATCGAAAAAGTGAAGGGTGACTTGTCAATAATAACCATGGAACAGACTCTTTAATCTCATGGCATAACCTACTCCATCTCAAGCGGCTATAGTCCATATCTCACAATGGGAAGCCTAATTCTCTATAACAACACATGACTCATGTCACACCCTCAATTTCCACTTGCGGAGTTTTACCGCGAGGCGTGTGAACAAACCAGAATCTGAAACACTAGTACGTCGAACGACTCTATATGATTCGATTATACGTTTTCCAAAAATCATTTGTTTAACCATTCATCGTAAATTTTATATTGTCTTAGTTAGTTACCAATATTTAGCGGAAGCATTGATTTTTATGGTTGAGCGGAAGCATAAAATAAGTAGAGAAACGGGCGCCAACACAAACGCCAAAACAAATGAAAAACCCAAAACAACGTTTGTAAATGAGACTCGATAAAAGATGTCTTGTTCAATGCATGTGAGTGCACCTAGGGCTCCTAGCATCCTGAGAAACATGTAAAGAAACAAGTGTCAACATTAAAGATGAGTGAGTTCACAGGTTTTCATAAATTCGTTTGTTTCCCCGTTATCCCTAACCCGGGATAACGATTTAGTCCATTATTCCCAACCCGGAATAATACCGATAGTTCCATTATTCCTTAACCGGAATAATAATGATGTTGGTTCCATTATTCCAAACCCGGAATAATAAAGTTTTTGTTTCCATTATCCCCAACCCGGGATAATATAGTTTTTGTTTCCATTATCCCCAACCGGGGATAATATAGTTGTTGTTTCCATTATCCCCAACCCGGGATAATATAGTTGATTCGTAATTAAGTTCAATGTTAACATATATAGGTAGCTAGCCTAAAGTTATGTCACGTAAGAGTTCGCGATCGAAGCTGACCGTTGTGCCTCCGTGTTGCCAGGCCTATCACTGACCATGGCGAAGTTAGGCCAAATTATTCACCCGTTGACCATACCCGGTCGGCTAGCGCGACTAGCTCGGATGGGGCTTGTCGGGCCCAGTAGTACTACTTATAATTCCCCCGCTATTAAAACCCAATACTAACGATCTGAGAGATTGACGAGGACTTAAGTGATATAGCTGCTTAGTGACCATAACATTACATTAACATCAACTTAGTTACGGAATAGTTATGTGACGTTAATTTCATATAACGTAAAGAGATTGAGTTTGAAGAGTGTATACATGTTTCTCCCCCTGTTGTTTAAAAACCGGATAAAGTTAGGGGCCGTAAACTCACCTTTAGTTGCTCGGTTAGTGTAGCAAAGAAGTTGTAAGGGATGGGACCGCTAATTGCGTCCTAACAAACCAATTGATTTCAAGTCAGTGTGTGAACACACCAATACAGATTCTACACTTAATTTATGCACAAAATGATACACACAAACAACATACCTAACACTCATACATGCATGCAAGTATCCTCATTTGATCATAGTAATCAAAACAATTTATCATGAACATAATCAAATCCATGCAACACTTTGGTGCACACAATCACAAGTTATCAAATTTCAGCTTAATACTCCTAATTCAGCTGTTTTCTAGGATTTTTATAAAATAGTTTCAACGTTCCAAAAATTCCAATTATTTTACAGCAGGTGAAATTTATAATGTAGAAATTTATATAAATTTTCCAAGTCCTAAATCTTTACCAATTAACCATAAATATTAATATACTAGGCTGCAGTCAGATTCGTCGCTTTCTGACTGCAGTCCACGGAAGAATTTATTTAAAAATCACTGATCGTCCAATTAACAAAATTCCAATTGGAGTTGCCCGGAAATTTCCATACCTAGTTTCTGTACAAAATTCATGACTCGACTCCCTACTGATTATAAAATCCAACTCGATAAACAACTAACAAAATTTCAGGATTTTCACAGCTTTAGTTACTGAACTTATTTGGCTATTTAAAAATATCAAACGACTTCAGAAAAATATGAATCCAGCGCCATTAGATTCTTTATTCAAATCTCTACGTTCTAGACATCAGAAAATCCGTTTTTCGACAACTAATGACCGAGTTACAGCCAGATGAAGTCGGCTGTAACTATTACTCAGCAAACTGTTTCAGCATTCTATCGCATAAACCGTCCATATAATTAACCTAAGCGATCAAGAACCGGTTTTTCTAATCATAGATCAATACATATAACATATCCATGCAAACCCTAATCAACATCTCTAGTTTTTATAAACAAATACAGCCTATGATTTCAGATTCTCAAACAAACATCCAACTTTCAATCTAGCATTAACAATCCGAAACAACACAATCACTTCATTCAATCATACAATCCGAAAACAACAAAATCAAAACACATGTATCCGAATATGATCTTGTAACATATGATAAATTCTAATCTTTTAATGATAAGGTAAACGAACCGTGAGTAAGATAAGGAACCGGTGATCAAAGATGCTTGCGACCGAGAGATGATGATGAAGTAGGCTGCTTGTGATCGAGGAAGTGAACAATGGGCTGATCTCGCGACCGAATGGAATGTAACACGGCTGATCACGATTGATATGATGAAGGAAGGAGCTGCTCGCGATCGATGGAACAAGAGTAAGGCTGCCGACGGCTGGTTTGCTATTAGGGTTTTGTGTGTGTTGTGAAGGAAGCATGCATGTGGGTTTGTATATATAGCGCAAAGAGAGATAAGGGTTACGGTTTGGGTTTGATCTCATGGCCGAGGACTTGGGTTGGTTCGGTTTGGGTTTGATCTTGCGGCCGAAGACTTGGGTTTAAGGTTTGGGTTGCACACAATGGGTTTGCGGTTCGGGTTTGCACACAATGGGTTTGCGGTTTGGGCTTGAACTTGGTTCACTCCTAGAGTCACAAGGAGTTTAAGGTTTGGTTCGTGTCGCGGTTCGGTTCGGTTCATGCACATATTTACCATAATTATTTTATAACTAAAACAATCACATAATCGAACATCACGTATTCACTAACTCGTACACGTTTAATACGTAGCATATAATTTATTCGACAAGTATTGTGTTTAAGTTATCCGAAAAACCGGGATGTCACATTATCCCCATGTTGAAAGAATTTTCGTCCCGAAAATTGAGTAAACGCGGTTTAGAATGCAGCGTACATGTTTAGAGTGCCACGCACAAAGAGTTAGTTCGTTTATGATGGTACGCGAAGTTACAAGAAGTTCCCAAGTGCCATGCACAAATATTTCCAAGTGCCATGCACAAGAATTTAGTTAACAATGGTACGCGAAAGTATTAGAAATTTCCAGGTTGTCACATCATCCCCATGTTGAAAGAATTTTCGTCCCAAAATTTAGTTGTTGGTATCGTTAGTTTGCTGCTCAGTTGCGAAGAGGTGTGGGTATTTGCTTTTCATTTGGTCCTCTCTTTCCCACGTGAACTCCGGTCCATGCTTAGAGTCCCAACGAACCTTAACGATCGGAATTTTGCTGTGCCTTCGAGTCTTGATCTCACGATCCATGATCTCGATAGGCTGTTCCACAAAGTGCAGTTGTTCATCCACTTGGATCTCATCCAATGGAATGACTAGAGTTTCATCTGATAGACACTTCTTTAGATTTGACACGTGAAATACGTTGTGAACTCCACTGAGTTCGGCAGGAAGGTCTAATTGATAAGCTACGGGTCCAATACGTTTCAAGATTACAAACGGGCCTACGTACCGTGGGTTTAGTTTGCCCCGTTCTCCAAAGCGGATTACACCCTTCCAGGGTGACACCTTTAGTAGGACGCGGTCGTCTACTTGAAATTCGAGCGGTTTGCATCGTTAATCAGCGTAGCTTTTCTGTCGATCTCGTGCCGCCGCCATGCGGTTTCTGATTTGTACAATCTTTTCAGTAGCCTCAAGTATTAACTCAGGGCCTGTGAGTTGACTGTCACCGACTTCTGCCCAGCAGACCGGTGATCTACATTTACGACCGTATAATGCCTCAAACGGTGCTGCCGAAATACTCGTATGATAACTGTTGTTATATGAGAATTCTACTAGAGGCAGGTGGATTTCCCGACTATTTCCAAAGTCTACGACGCATGCCCTAAGCATGTCTTCCAAGGTTTGTATGGTCCTTTCACTTTGACCGTCAGTCTGAGGGTGATAGGCTGTGCTCATATATAAGCGTGTTCCCAACGCTTTCTGGAGTGACTGCCAGAAGTTGGATGTGAAGCGAGCATCTCTGTCTGAGATGATAGATGTTGGCACTCCGTGCCGAGAAACTACTTCCTTAATGTAGATGCGAGTCAACTTCTCCATCTTATCTGTTTCTTTAATAGCTAGGAAGTGTGCGGACTTAGTTAAACGATCCACAATCACCCAGATGGTATCGCAACCACCCAAAGTTTGCGGGAGTTTAGTGATGAAATCCATAGAGATCTGATCACATTTCCACACTGGGATCTCAGGTTGTTGAAGTAGCCCCGATGGCTTTCGATACTCTACTTTGACTTTTGCACAAGTCAAACATTTACTCACGTAGGTGGCTATATCGGCTTTCATGTTGGGCCACCAATACGCAGCTTTAAGGTCTTGATACATCTTATCTGAACCAGGATGGACAGAGTATCGGGATTTGTGAGCTTCGTCCATGACTAGCTCTCTGAGGTTTCCGTAGAGAGGTACCCATATGCGATTCATGAAATACCGGGCTCCATTGGGTTTTACTTCCCAATCGCGTTCCATTTTTCCCAACGATTCGGCCCTGATGTTTTCCTCCTTAACTGCTTCTAACTGGGCGTCGCGTATTTGTTCGGGTAGCCCCGAATGAATAGTGAGTTGTAATGCTCGTACACGACGAGGTTTCAAGTGTTCCTTCCTACTGAGGGCATCAGCTACCACGTTAGCTTTACCCGGGTGATACCGAATGGCACACTCATAATCGTTCAAGAGTTCGACCCAGCGACGCTGTCGCATGTTCAACTCCTTCTGATCAAAGATGTGTTGGAGGCTCTTGTGGTCCGTAAAGATTGTGCACTTCGTTCCATAGAGGTAGTGTCTCCAAATCTTAAGTGCAAACACTACTGCTCCCAATTCCAGGTCATGCGTCGTGTAGTTTTTCTCATGAACCTTCAGTTGTCGCGACGCATACGCGATGACCTTATCGCGTTGCATGAGTACGCATCCCAATCCCTGAATGGAAGCATCACAATATACTACAAAGTCTTCTGTCCCTTCCGGCAAGGACAGAATAGGTGCACTGCAAAGTTTCTGTTTCAGCAATTGAAATGCTGCTTCTTGCTTGTCACCCCAAGCATACTTGATGCCTTTCTGGGTGAGGGTAGTAAGCGGTTGTGCGATCTTTGAAAACCCCTCGATGAAACATCTGTAGTAACCAGCCAAACCCAAAAATTGGCGGATCTCCGTCGGTGTCCTGGGTGCTTCCCAGTTTTTGATTGCTTCAATCTTGGCAGGGTCTACGTGGATACCCTTTTCATTCATGATATGCCCGGGAAACTGAACTTCCCGAATCCAGAAATCACACTTCGAAAGCTTGGCATATAGCTTTTCCTGTTGAAGTAATCCTAGCAGTAATCGTAGATGTTCAGCATGTTCTTCTTCACTTTTGGAGTAGATGAGTATGTCATCGATGAACACAATGACAAATTTGTCGAGGTATGGTTTACACACGCGGTTCATGAGGTCCATGAACACCGCAGGTGCGTTGGTGAGACCGAAGGGCATGACCAAGAACTCATAATGGCCATACCTAGTACGAAATGCCGTCTTGGCGATATCTTCCTCCCTGACGCGTAGCTGATGGTAACCGGACCGTAGGTCAATCTTGGAGCAGTAGCTTGACCCTTGAAGTTGGTCGAAAAGATCGTCGATGCGAGGTAACGGGTATCGGTTCTTGACGGTAACCTTGTTGAGTTCCCTGTAGTCGATGCACATGCGGAAGGTCCCGTCCTTCTTCTTGACAAAAAGGACTGGAGCTCCCCATGGCGAAACGCTTGGTCGGATAAATCCTTTTTCTAATAGCTCCTGAAGTTGGGTAGACAGCTCCTGCAGCTCGGCTGGAGCTAGGCGGTATGGAGCCTTGGCGATAGGAGTTGCATGGTTCGCCAATTCGATTTCAAACTCCAATTGTCGATGGGGTGGAAGACCAGGTAATTCCTCTGGGAATACATCGGAAAATTCACGGACGACAGGGATGTCTTCTATACGTTTCTCGTCCTTAGGCTGTTCGGTAACCAGTGCGAGTAAAGCGAAGGAGTTCTTTCTCCGAAGATACTTCTGTGCTTGCATGTAAGAGATGATGTTTGTGATGGCGCTTGCCTTCTCGCCTTGCACCGTCAAGATTTCGTCGTTGGAGAGCGGAATACGGATAGATTTTTCGAAGCAGAGAACTTCAGCCCGGACGTCGGATAGCCAGTCCATTCCGACTACCACGTCAAAACTACCCAGGGTAGTTGTCATCAGATCAATGGTAAAAGTGTGACCCGCGAGTTTGAGTTGACAGCCGGATACTATATGGGTCACGTCTACAGATTTACCATCGGCTAATTCTATGATATAAGGGGTCTCTAAGGGTTTAGGCGTGAGATTTAGGTTCTTCCTAAAAGACTCAGATATAAAGCTCCTATCCGCACCCGTATCAAAAAGCACAGTAGCAAAATGTTCATTAAGGGGAAACTTACCGGTGACCACGTTCGAGTCGTTTCTGGCCTCTCCGCGGCCCAATGTAAATGCGCGACCTTTGGCACCTCCTGTGCCACCGTTCCCATTATTGTTGTTGTTATTATTGTTGTTGTGGTTATTGTGGTTGTGGTTGTTCCCACCATTGTTGTTGTTGTTACGCAGCTGTGGGCAGTCTCTTTTGAAATGGGCAGTGCTACCACAGTGATAGCATCCCCGGTTAATACCCTGCTGCTGACCCTGGGGTTGATTTTGATTTTGTCGGGACATGATTTCCCCACGACAATCCTTTGCCGCATGTCCCATATTGCCACATCGTTGGCAGCGATTTCCGGCACAAGGGCCGTTATGATGAAGATTACATCGGTTGCACTGCGACTTTCGACCTGCATAGCCGCTTGCGTTCTGGTTGTTGTTGTTGTTGGCGGACTGATTTTGGTGATCCCGGTGGCTGTTGTAATGATTGAACCGTTTCTGGTTCCCCTGTTGCGGCTGGGATGATGAAGACTGTCGAGCAGACGAGTCTTCAAACTTTCTTTTGTTATCAGGGGCAACTTCAGTTGTACCCCGTGCTGGCAACTTCTTTTGTTCCACCGCCTTATCGGTGAGTTTGTGCGCCAATCGGATTGCTTGATGTTCAGTTACAGGGTTACTAGCCATTACCATACCCTGAATCTCCGGGACCAGACCCCCAAGATAGAACTCGAGTCTTTTCTCCACAGTGTTGGCCAGATCGGGACATAGAAATACCAAGTCATGATGTTTTGCTGTGTATGCCTCTATTTCAGATCCCACCATCTTGTGGTTCCATAAAGTTTGCTCCAACTGTTGCACTCTGTCTCGCGGACAATACTCTTCTTTGATTAGGGCCTTAAACTCGGCCTAGGCTATAGCATTTGCAGCAATAAGTCCACGCGTTTGGACTTGTGAATTCCACCAAGTTAATGCCCCATCTTCCAGTGTTGAGGCTGCATACTTGACCTTGTTGGCCTCCAGACAGTTGCACATTTCAGATAAACTAAAGAAAACAAAGCGGGGATTGGCGAGACGAGTTAGTCTTCTACGTCTCCATCTCCCAAGTTGCTATCGTTGCCGTCATCCCCCGCGGCGTTTCCAGCTTCTACAACTGGGTCCTCCTCCGGATCCTCCTCTGGATCCTCCTCTGGATCCTCCTCTGGATCCTCTTCTGGATCCTCTTCAGGGTCCTCCTCTGGATCCTCTTCTGGATCCTCCTCTACCGGCACCGGAGGGGCCGGTGCTGGTGCAGGTGCCTGATTTTGTTCCAGTTCTTGAATTCTCCAGCTAGACTCAAGAACTCTGTCCTCTAGCCAGTCAGCCCTTAGCTGCTCAGCACGAAGATCTCTGGCTAAGGTGTTACGAGCTATCTTACTCGTATGTTGCTCTTCCTCGAGCGAGTCGGTTTTACCTGTCAGTTGTCGGATCATCCATCCCTGTGCTAGGATGGTTTCCTACATTCTTTCTAACTGTTCTTGTTGTTTCTGTATCATGATTCTAAGTAGGTCATTTCCTACTTCTACAGAGTTAACCGGTTCAACCGGCACAGCGATGGTTGGGCGTGATGACGACTCCTCCCCCAGAGCGAGCCTTTTCCTCGCAGCTGAGCACGTTTCCACGCCATAAGATGGTAAGGGTTCCACCATAGGTGCCTTTCCTGGCGCTCTTGGTGGCATAAGTTTGTCGGATGATGATGATGATGATGATGATGATGACATTGCCTCTTAGGTTGTGTAGTTAGTTACGAGTTGTTTTCATTTCCTATTATGAAGTCATAATCTACATAACACAGTTGTGGTACATCGCATAACAAGATATAACAGTTCGGTGCCAAACTACGTCTAGTGTCGTGTAATCAGCTATAGTTTAGGTCTACTTCTAATGCAAACCTGGTTCTCTATAGCTAGTGGCTCTGATACCAATCTGTCACACCCTCAATTTCCACTTGCGGAGTTTTACCGCGAGGCGTGTGAACAAACCAGAATCTGAAACACTAGTACGTCGAACGACTCTATATGATTCGATAATACGTTTTCCAAAAATCATTTGTTTAACCATTCATCGTAAATTTTATATTGTCTTAGTTAGTTACCAATATTTAGCGGAAGCATTGATTTTTATGGTTGAGCGGAAGCATAAAATAAGTAGAGAAACAGGCGCCAACACAAACGGCAAAACAAATGAAAAACCCAAAACAACGTTTGTAAATGAGACTCGATAAAAGATGTCTTGTTCAATTCATGTGAGTGCACCTAGGGCTCCTAGCGTCCTGAGAAACATGTAAAGAAACAAGTGTAAACATTAAAGATAAGTGAGTTCACAGGTTTTCATAAATTCGTTTGTTCGGTTATGAGTTTGTTTCCCCCGTTATCCCTAACCCGGGATAACGATTTAGTCCATTATTCCCAACCCGGAATAATACCGATAGTTCCATTATTCCTTAACCGGAATAATAATGATGTTGGTTCCATTATTCCAAACCCGGAATAATAAAGTTGTTGTTTCCATTATCCCTAACCCGGGATAATATAGTTGTTGTTTCCATTATCCCCAACCCGGGATAATATAGTTGTTGTTTCCCCCCAACCCGGGATAATATAGTTGATTCGTAATTAAGTTCAATGTTAACATATATAGGTAGCTAGCCTAAAGTTATGTCACGTAAGAGTTCGCGATCGAAGCTGACTGTTGTGCCTCCGTGTTGCCAGGCCTATCACTGACCATGGCGAAGTTAGGCCAAATTATTCACCCGTTGACCATACCCGGTCGGCTAGCGCGACTAGCTCGGATGGGGCTTGTCGGGCCCAGTAGTACTACTTATAATTCCCCCGCTATTAAAACCCAATACTAACGATCCGAGAGATTGACGAGGACTTAAGTGATATAGCTGCTTAGTGACCATAACATTACATTAACATCAACTTAGTTACGGAATAGTTATGTGACGTTAATTTCATATAACGTAAAGAGATTGAGTTTGAAGAGTGTATACATGTTTCTCCCCCTGTTGTTTAAAAACCGGATAAAGTTAGGGGCCGTAAACTCACCTTTAGTTGCTCGGTTAGTGTAGCAAAGAAGTTGTCAGGGATGGGACCGCTAATTGCGTCCTAACAAACCAATTGATTTCAAGTCAGTGTGTGAACACACCAATACAGATTCTACACTTAATTTACGCACAAAATGATGCACACAAACAACATACCTAACACTCATACATGCATGCAAGTATCCTCATGTGATCATAGTAATCAAAACAATTTATCATGAACATAATCAAATCCATGCAACACTTTGGTGCACACAATCACAAGTTATCAAATTTCAGCTTAATACTCCTAATTCAGCTGTTTTCTAGGATTTTTATAAAATAGTTCCAACGTTCCAAAAATTCCAATTATTTTACAGCAGGTGACATTTATAATGTATAAATTTATATAAATTTTCCAAGTCCTAAATCTTTACCAATTAACCATAAATATTAATATACTAGGCTGCAGTCATATTCGTCGCTTTCTGACTGCAGTCCACGGAAGAATTTATTTAAAAATCACTGATCGTCCAATTAACAAAATTCCAATTGGAGTTGCCCGGAAATTTCCATACCTAGTTGCTGTAAAAAATTCATGACTCGACTCCCTACTGATTATAAATCCAACTCGATAAACAACTAACAAAATTTCAGGATTTTCACAGCTTTAGTTACTGAACTTATTTGGCTATTTAAAAATATCAAACGACTTCAGAAAAATATGAATCCAGCGCCATTAGATTCGTTATTCAAATCTCTACGTTCTAGGCATCAGAAAATCCGTTTTTCGACAACTAATGACCGAGTTACAGCCAGATGAAGTCGGCTGTAACTATTACTCAGCAAACTGTTTCAGCATTCTATCGCATAAACCGTCCATATAATTAACCTAAGCGATCAAGAACCGGTTTTTCTAATCATAGATCAATACATATAACATATCCATGCAAACCCTAATCAACATCTCTAGTTTTTTATAAACAAATACAGCCTATGATTTCAGATTCTCAAACAAACATCCAACTTTCAATCTAGCATTAACAATCCGAAACAACACAATCACTTCATTCAATCATACAATCCGAAAACAACAAAATCAAAACACATGTATCCGAATATGATCTTGTAACATATGATAAATTCTAATCTTTTAATGATAAGGTAAACGAACCGTGAGTAAGATAAGGAACCGGTGATCAAAGATGCTTGCGACCGAGAGATGATGATGAAGTAGGCTGCTTGTGATCGAGGAAGTGAACAATGGGCTGATCTCGCGACCGAATGGAATGTAACACGCCTGATCACGATTGATATGATGAAGGAAGGAGCTGCTCGCGATCGATGGATCAAGAGTAAGGCTGCCGACGGCTGGTTTGCTATTAGGGTTTTGTGTGTGTTGTGAAGGAAGCATGCATGTGGGTTTGTATATATAGCGCAAAGAGAGATAAGGGTTACGGTTTGGGTTTGATCTCGTGGCCGAGGACTTGGGTTGGTTCGGTTTGGGTTTGATCTTGCGGCCGAAGACTTGGGTTTAAGGTTTGGGTTGCACACAATGGGTTTGCGGTTCGGGTTTGCACACAATGGGTTTGCGGTTGGGCTTGAACTCGGTTCACTCCTAGAGTCACAAGGAGTTTAAGGTTTGGTTCGTGTCGCGGTTTGGTTCGGTTCGTGCACATATTTACCATAATTATTTTATAACTAAAACAATCACATAATCGCACATCACGTATTCACTAACTCGTACACGTTTAATACGTAGCATATAATTTATTCGACAAGTATTGTGTTTAAGTTATCCGAAAAACCAGGATGTCACAACTCAAACTAACGTTGTGACTCTCGTTGCCACTAGTCACCACAACCGTCACCACCACCACTACCCAACACCAGTTGTCAGCTCTCACAACTCTGACCCTAGTCGGGATTCTTACCGCTCATTAAACAATAAACATATGATAAAATATAACAGGGATTACATGGAATTCAATTAGGAAGCCAAACATTCAAACCGTTGGTCGATTTTACAACACATATTTTTTTGTGTGAGAATCATTTACAACACAAAATGTTTATTCGGTAATCCGGAACAGAAGATCAATCTGTAGGATCAGAATTAGATCTTGTTCTTCACAAACACGAGAATGCCCTAAATTCAACCTATACGAATCGATTAGTGTGCGGAATCCACTAATCGATCTATCAAAATCAAGCACAACGATCTCATTTAAACCAATTTGTATTCGTTTAACACACGAAGAAGTTTGATTACAAAAGGATTGGAAATATAGGGTTTGGGGTTTCTAGAGAGATAATTTATAGAGTGTGTGTGAACTGCGAGATAAATGTTTTCTAGAACGTTACGACAATTAGCAACCGATTCCCCTTATATAGTAGGTCTAATTTGCTATCCCATAACTCCATTAAACAAAACTACACACGTATTAACCCAATACTTCAAGTTATTGTCCAAATTATGCATCGAAAGACTCCCCTTCGCAACAGCAGGAGATCTTTTATCTTCGGTCATGGTTTGTGTCGATCTCGCCTCTCCATTTTAGAACGTCAGCTTCAAGGATGTGTCAGTAGACTCCCCCTCCCTAGGCTGTTTTTTCTATGTTTTAACTCGAGTGCTTCCGAAGATGGAGGAGCAGGGTCCTAACCCAGTATCTTTTGTTAATTGCAGAATAGGTTCACGTTTCTATGTCTGCAGTTGTTTGTTGTGAGGTGTTGAAGTATCTTATGATACATGAATTCTTTACTGAGGTGAGTATCCCGAATTTTGCACATCATGCGTTTTGATGCAACTTATTTGTTTAATATCACAAATAGTTTCCGGAAAGTTTCATTAGACTTGTTCACTTTACCAGATAAACCAATGCCTTCATGCTTTTGTATAAACGCCAGTTTATTAGAGTTCAGTGTGAATGACCATCAAGAATAAATTGGAAGATATAATCCTTATGGATTTTCAAAAGTTTATGCTAAAACACAAGAAAAACGTCTGAAAATGTTTTTGGCAATTTGTAAAATAGAAAAAAATACACAACTTTTTTTTATTGGAATTTTTCAAAAACAATCACAAAAACTCTAAAATATTTACAACACATAATTTTGTGAGAGTCATATGCAAGAGGATCATACCAATATTCGGATACGTGAAAATCACATCTTTGTTCAATTAGATAATATTCTTGACAACAGTCGAAAGATCATAGGTATTTTTGTCCACTTAAACTCAAGCACAAAAATTTTTAGGCAGTGCTTATGTGATATGAATTAGGTAAGTGTTATAGCAGACTAAGTAGTGGTTCCGATGCAAACAACAAACTTTTGTATCAAGGTATGCACAAGAATTTCATCCTACAGGTGAGTATACAACTTGAATCTATAATTGGGCTATTGCGAGACTTCAAGAACTCAGGTTAGTAACACCGTATAGGCAACGAGATTGAAGCTCGACATTAAGGATTGGACCATTTAGGTGTCTTTTTCTGCATAAATTTCATATATTTGGACACTGATTTAGCTATTTGAACGTATATACCATTCGGTTGTCACACCCGGACCCGCAGCGGATATGTAGTCGGGGCATGATTGGGTTTTCATCAAAGCTTATGACAGTTACTATTATAAAAGTTTCATATTTATTATTTCAAATTTAAATAAGATATTCCAAACAACACATAATACATACAAACACAAAATATTCTAAACAAAGCTTTCAAGTAACGTTTTATTTTCTTCTAAGGCCCACGTCCTATGTGATCCTTGCTTCAAACCTATTCACTTGTATCATGTATAAAAATACAGATTTGGGTCCACATAAGTTGGCGAGTGAATCCCATTAATCATTAGGAAAAATGGTATGTTTATTATTTTAATAAAAATGTGCATTATCCAAATATGAGCAACGTATATGTAATCTAAACCACAAACCACACAATCATCTAGTAATGTACATGTGAGCACGATAAGCGATGTGCTGTGAGATAAGGCTGAATCAAAAGGAGCCGATCTAATATATTAGGCAACACGATGCTCCACCCGTAAGTAACGGGGAACAAATGGGCCTAATGTGAGAGCTTGACTGTAATGAAAAAATATAAACACAAATAATAATAATCAACATTATCACATAGCACGTTAGATCACACCAAGATAATAGCACGAGATTTGAGATAGTGAAATAAACAAAAGCGACACATGATACACCCCAAAATATGAATAAAAAGGGGAGTTGTAAGAATTCACTCACAGGGTGCGTTTTTTGATTTGATGAAGATTGCGCATGATTTAGCGTTTGAGATACTAAAAGACGAGAAAAGCTATCCTAAATATTCACATAATAAATTCGATAAGTATATATTTCTTTTAGTTAAAAATTAGTATATTACTTAGTTTATTATTTACACGTTTTTATTAGATATTTTAGAAAATTTTATTGTATTTATTACTATTTTTATTTGCTTAAAATAATATTATCTGATTATATAATATTATAGTTTTTAAAATAATTAAAAGTTTAATTAAAAAACATTTTTCTTTTCGGATCGAACCGGCCGGTCTCCACGCAGCATGTGGGGATCGAACTTGTGACCTCTCGTTTATGTGCATGCAGCTCGACCAACTGAGCTACGTGTCTAACCCGGAATATATCAAGATTTAATTAGTTTTATATATACTAACTGGTTCAAGCTATATTTTGATTTATTAAAAAGGTTTGGTATATTATAAGGACAGTGCGTGGAACAGGATTCGAACTCATGACCTTTGCTTTGGGTTGCACACAGCCCGACCAATTGGGCTGTGTGTCTAACCTGAAGGATATAAGATTTTAATTAATCTTATATACTAACTGGGTCCTTTCATGTGAGAGTTATAAAAAGGTTTTGTAATATTTATGGAATCGGAAACGTATCGCAACTCGAACCGGGGACCTTATACTTCAAATGCACACAGTCCACCACTGGACTGTGTGTCTAACCCGGTTTAAATACGGATTTTAATCTCATTTAAACACAGACTCCACTTCATCTTCTTCATTTCAAAAAGACATAAAACTGTCAACCCGTCTGAATCTGATTAACTCCACCGTTATTAGCTACTAACAGAGTTTATATATGATTTATAAAGATTTGAAAAGGATAGAGTGAAGATATATACCAAAGGTAAAGACACTCTAAAACTCAGGCGGAATTCCGGCGAAACTGCGACTTCTGGTGAGGTGTAACCGAAGAACGGAACTTGCAGAGAGTTTAGTATGAGTGTGCGAGGTGTGTGTGTGCATTCTAAACGAATCTAGGTTCTCTATTTATAAGTGAAGATGATTACCCAATTTTAAATTCGGTTAAGGTCAAACAATGATGTCCAAAGTTTGAAACTCCAAAATTGAATGCATTTGACTCAATAATTGAGTCTTGTTGCACACTTAGAAACTGTTTTCATATGTTAATTGCAGAGGATAAACAGATTTGATGATTACCGGCAATTATGCGTGGCTGTTACAACCTTCTTTTGAATTTGGATCAAAGGAATAAAGGTATAGATGTTTATTAGATTCGGTTTCTTTCAATGTTATGCGTCTGATGTAGCGGTGTGTAGTGTGTGTGACTTTAAGTGGAGACCCGGGTTCGATCTCGCGGTCCACTTTTTGTTTTATTAAGTATTATATTTATATATTTTTATTTATTTATTTATTATTATTATTTTATTATCTTTATTATTATTTATTTTTTTAATAACACAATATTTATTAGCCGACTAACATAAATTCGAAACAAAAGATTATGACATATATTCGATTAGAAAAATGGAGCGGGTTTTCGGACCCGTTTTTCGTCAGATGTTACATCGGTAATATAGTTCGGCATAAAAAATCCACCTAGGGTTTACGCAAATGAAGCATTTTGATAAATTAACATGGTAGTTCTAGGTTAGCAATATAAAGCACGCAAAAGAATGACTACCATAACCCATATCACAAGGAATATAAAGACATAATATATTAGATCTTGGTAATCTATCACACAGACTTACGGTACTAAGTCCTTATGCCAATGAGATGTTCACATACACAGTTAAAGCCCGTTATCTTTATATCACTTATGCAACTAGATGAACCCGAGCGCTTTTTAAGAAAAAGACATCAAGCTAAAAACCGACAAAAAGCCGCGACTCAAAAACCCCTACCCCCTCTGGCGGATTAACGAATACTCATGGATTACCTACGGCCTATGGTGGGTAAACTTGGAGCTAGTATTAACCCTATTAATGTCAATGCCAACAACTTTGAGCTTCAACCACACCTCACCGTATTGGCCCAAAATTTCGCCACCTTTCTCGGCCTACCCGATGAAGATCCCCATTTAGATATTACCAACTTTTTGGAAATATGTGACACCTTTCGGATCAACGGAGCCTCTAACGATGCTATATGGCTCCCTATGTTCCCCTTTCCCTCAAAGACCTAGCAAAAGCTTGGCTAAACACTCTCCCAAGTGGGTTCGTGCACACTTAGGATGAACTTGCCCAAAAAAATTTCTCTACAAATATTTCCCTCTGGCTAAAACCGCCAAACTCATGACCGAGATCAATTCATACTCTCAAGACGACAGGTAATCTTCTATGAGACATGGGAAAAGTTCAAGGATTTATTAAGGAAATGCCCGCATCATGGTCTTGAACGTTGGCAATAGTATCCATTTTCGACAATAGACTCTTACCACACACAAGGCTACCCAACGAAATTTGTAACCAAATTGTGGAAATTGCTGAAAATAGTTTTCAATAGCATACCCCTAGGAGTTCAAAATCAATAGCCCCGGATGCCCATAAAGTGGATGAAGCTACCTCCTTACACGCCCAAATCGAAGCCTTAACCACGAAAATAAAAATAACTTGAATTAAATAAAACGGTTTCGGTTATGGCTTGTGAAGGGTGTGGCTAACCTCACAAAAACTGGAGTTTTAAGAAAGAAATGGAAAATCAAAAGGAAGTGGTAAACTACCTCCACAACCGCCCGCGACCACCGGGAGGCCAAAGCACCATCTTCACCCCCGAGTGGCGAAATCATCCCAACTTTGGTTGGAAGGAGTCGGTGGTAGCAACCAACAAAATATAAATCAACGATCTAACTTTCAAAAACAACCCCAAAATGAGAAACAAGGCTCCAACCACAAAAATAAGGAGGAAGAGAAAGACTTGAGGATCTCATCACTCGTCTTTTCTCCAAATCCGACAACCGGTACTCAGAGAGGTTCCTACAAACCAAAGCTGAAATTAGAAACCAACGGGCTAGTATGCAAAATATTGAAAAAAAAGTAAGCCAACTTGCCCAAAATTTCTCCAAAAGACCACAAGGAGCCTTGCCTAGTAACACCAAACTACACCCAAAAGCCCAAGTAAACGTTATAAATTAAAGAAACCGGAAGGTAGGACCCGATGACGAACCAACACCACCCCAAGCCACTACAAAAGGAAGATTAAGTCAATCCTACAAGTCAACTTAAGTGAAGATTGCTCGGCGACACTACTCAAGAAACTCTCCCAAAAGAAGATTGATCCCGGAAGCTTCACCATTCCTTGCTCCTTTGAAGGGTCACCAATAAGCAACGCGCTTGCCGACCTAGTGGTAAGTATTAACCTAATGTCCGCCTCTATGTTCAACCGACTCGGAATACGAAGCCACATCCTATAAGGATGAGCATACAACTTGCGGATAGGTCGGTAAAATACCCTTAAGGTGTCGTAGAAAATTTCTTGGTAAAGGTTGGGGAATTTGTTTTCCCGGCCGACTTTGTGATCCTTGATATGGAGGAAGACACTGAAATCCTACTCATATTAGGAAGGCCAGTTTAACATTAAGGGTAGGTGACAAGAAAATCTAGTTTGAAGTGGGACAACGAGTGGACGATGATCCAGTCAACAACATCGAAGCAATAGACTCGAGCCTAGACTACGCCCTTAGCCGGTGCAAATTGGGGTGCGAGTCATCCTACTCGGGTAACATTTGACCGACTTTGGGTTCTAGCCATGGACCCTTATAAACGTGGTCCACCATGGAGGCATTCCATGGATTATCCAATAATTAAGTAGTTTAAATCTTAGTGTAACCTTTAGTTAAGGATTTTCTTTTTAAGTTTTATCTTTGTAAGAATAAACTACACTAAAAAAAGGATGAAAATGGCAAAGGAATGATGAAATAGCACCCATGCACGTAAACAGACGCCCCCGAAGCAAAATCTTCAAAATAGTAAGTGCAGCACGGGGCCGTCTGAGGTAAGTATGCCCCCGTGCCTCAAGTATGCAACCAAAATTTGATTCTAGAACCTTGACACGAGGCCGTGTCCCATAGACATGCCCCGTGCTTGGCTTCTGAAAATTTTTCGTTACTAGCACTTTTGACACAGGGTCGTGTCCCCCCAAAACGCCCATGTGTCTACCTTCTACAAATTTTCACAAAAGCCATGATACTGTCACTTTTCACATGAGGTTTTGTCCCCAAACACGTCCTCGTGTCTAGTGTCATTTTGAAATAAATTGTTGTTTTTAACCCACTTTTACACATTTAATCAAATTTAACATATTTTGGACACATTGAGGACAATTTAAGTGTTGGGTGGGGGGGGGGGGGGGCTTGAATTTGTTTATCTTAAATCAAGCTTTACACAAAACTCTACTTGGAACCGCTAAAGAACCATAAATCTTTTTCAAAAATAAATTTTCTTTTTAGTTTATTTTGTCTTGTTTTTAATTTAAGTTAGAAACTACGTTATAAAAAGTTCAAGTTTTACAAATTTACAACGGATAGCGCCATCAAAAAAGAACCAAATAAGAAAAATCTATAAAAAGGCATGCCAATTCTTTTTAAAATTTGATTGGATATATAATTTCACACTTTTACCCTTTTTCCACAAAATGTGAGTTTTGAGCCTTTACAGAGCATTCAATATCATATCTTTACTAAATGCTCACTTTTCATTTCTTGTGTCAATAGCCCGTACGGTTCCTACAAATCTAGAACTTGACAAGACAATATATTCCCGGTCATTACCAACTAATCCAAGTAAGTATATGATTGAGGCATTAGGATTTTAAACCTTTTTGGTTCCAAACCTTATTTTCTATTTATCTCCCCACAAAAAAAAAAACAAATGTTCCCTTAGTTAAACCCTTTGAGCCTAAACCTTTCATTTTAAAACCGTAAATACACATTTTGCATAAATCACCCATCATCAAAACCACTTTTCATTTTTACACCCCTTTATTTTATTAAAATTCGGTTCATTTGAAATTTATATGAAAAGAGTCAGTAAATTTTTATCAAAAAAAAAAAGAAAGAGAAAGAGAGATATACATATCTCTAGTTGCTTTAAATAAAATAAGCAAGATTATTTCTTTTAGACCTTTACTTTGTACCTAAGTCACAAATAAATAAATTTTAAAAAGAAAACCCACATTTTACGTATTTAGCCACTTTTCAAATAAAACTACCATACCCCTAACCAAAACCTACTCTTTTAAAGTCCTCTTGATAACCAATTGAAGTATTTTAAGAAATGAGCCTATAAATGCATGCTTTACAAAGATTATGTTAAAAGGAGGAGGTATAATTACTTCTCTAGCTTAAGGTAGGAGTAAGTTTCACACTGGGTTCGAGTGTTTACCGGGTTCGAGCTTTTCACTTATACATCTTCGACAGAGTGTTGAGTGATCACTTGTGAGTTGTGTTAATTTATATATAGATAAATGAAATTTTATAAATGCATGTTATGCCCAAAAATAGTTATTTTTCTTAAGAGAGTTATAAATAAATCATGTGAAAACGAATTGTAAATAAAATGAAAACAAGAATAAAATAACTTGGATTTCTGACACTATACAAACAAGACCCAAAAAGCTTCTTGTAATAACCAAAAAGATGATGATAATAATAATAATAACAAAATAATAATAATAATAATAATAATTTAATAATATAGTGCTTTATTATTGTGAAGTCTTGCAAGTGGAAAAGAAAGACAAAAGGTGTAGATATAACTTTGTCAGGCAAATTGAAATTGAGTGGCTAAGATTTATTTGCTTCTTTACAACTTGCAGGAATTATTTCATACAAACTTGACTTTGGGAAATATCTCTGCAAAACTTCCTACAACTTGCATCATATAGAACCTCCATTTTGCTCTATAAATCAGAGACCCGATCATTCATTTCCTTCGCCCATTTCTCAGGCTTAATTCCTTTTTATAATATTCCTTCCTTATTTTAGTGAAGAAAACCCGGTTCCGGTAACCATAACCGAAATCGAACACCATACCGACACCACTTTTCATTCACCACTATGCGTACTAAACCACTTAACTATGTCTACTAAACCACGCGAAGCTTTAACCACGGAAAACATACTACCCGAAACCACTTCCGGTGAAGAAATACAAACTCCGGCGACACTAACGTATTCTCCAATGACGTCTTTCATAACTGAAATGTGTTTTTTATCAAGGTAAACCATAAACTAAATCTTTATTTTTGATGCTTTAAGGTTAATCTATAATGAAAATGGAATCTAGAATTTATCATATAAATGTTAGTTTTGTATAAAACATGACCAAGAAGAAGATAACCTAGTGAACTAAGTAAATAAAGAATTAATGAATTCCTTTGTTCATAAGGGCTCATGTAGCCTAGTTGGTTTAGTGTCTGGTTTATAACCCAGAGGTCTCAAGTTCAAATATTGCTATAGACATATTTTTACGAGAATTTTCATATATAACTCATCTCATGAAATATTAGATTTACAACTGATTTTCTTTTTTGGTAAACATTATATTTTCGTAAAAAACACCAGATTTTCTATTAAATGCACCAGATTTCTTATATAAAATATTAGAATTCATAAATTAAGCATAAATAACTAAGTGGTCCACTAGTTAAGACTCTAACTTATAACCCAGGTGTCTTGGGTGCATATCTTGTAAGAGACATTCTTTTTAATACACCATAATTATATTTAAACCCATCAGATTTCAAAATTCATAACAAAAGGTATGTAGTCCAAGTGGTTAAAACTTAGAACTTAGAAGCTAAAGGTCTGGGATTCAAACCTTGCTGAAGACATTATTTTTCCTAGATTTCTAATTAATAACATCAGATTTCTTTTTTAAATAATCAGATTTATAAGAAAAATTTAAATGATCAAGTGGTTCGCTGGTTAAATCTTTTTGCTTACAACCTATGGGTCACAAGTTAAAATCTTGTGACTAACATTTATTTTTAATTAATGCTTATTTTATTTAAACCTATATCTAGTGATCCTTACTTATTATATCTTTATAATTACGATTATAAAACCGAAATAATATTATTTTTTATTAAGTACAAATATAAATACACATATGTATTCTTTAATCTAAAGCAAACTAATTTATGATTACTTAAGCAAACTTGAGGTTTAACTAGACATGAATTAAACAAATAAAATACATATATACCTTTATGTACACACACAACCTTATCAAATATATGAACACGGTGTAGGTTTATATGAACATGCTTTGACAAGCATATAATCTTAAGACAACAAATCAATAAATAAGGTACGGATCCTTAAACCTCTCCTTTTGTTATCTAGTTAGTTGCTAGAAACCCTTATATATATATATATATATATATATCGAGAACCCTAACGTCTTTGAGCCTCGATTTAATTGACTATCTGTTCATTTCTTGTTCCGATTACAATTGTTACGTGGCTTGAAATCATGTGATAAGTTTATGATTATGTTGTAATCATTATAGCATTTTCTTATACTTATAATATTTGTTAATGTTAGTGTTATATTTATTTTTGATTATCTGAGATCTATTACCCTAAGCTCTTTGGCTCCTCCCGTGACGGAGTTATTAGTTCACGACCTCCCTTGGTACAAGTGTGATACATAGCAACTAGGAGGCGTATGGATATATCCTAGGTATGTTTCTTGAGATGGATGCCGGGTACGCTAACCCGCACCATCTCATGTGACAGACTTTGTGGTTGTCACCTTTGTTTAGCTTTAAGGTACATCCGTATGATATGATTCAGTTCAGTTATATGTTTTGCTTTGCTGTGTTGTGCTTCTTATCAGTGATATCATTTTAGTTGTTTATTTATTTGCTATTTGAACCTATTATATTTCGTACTATGCATTTTGCTGATTCTGTATATTTCATTTCACCACAGGTTCACAGGTTACTTTGGGAAGGGTGAAGAGTGAAGAATAAACCCTAGGATGCTAATCGAAGACGTTTGTCACTGTTATACGACAAATATGTATTTAGGGTCTAGGGCTATGAAATATCTTTTGAAATGTAACCCTAACTTCAATTAATGGAATTATGACTTTTGTTCTGATCCACTATTATAGTGACACGTCACCCATCCAGTTGGGGTGTTACAACTATGGTATCAGAGCAAAGTCTCTTTCATGTAGAAAACTTAAACAATAGTAATTAGGCCTGTGAGGTTGGGGTAGACGTCTAGGATAGCATTCTTCTAAATGTCCCTAGTTTCGCATCACCACTTTCATATTCTAACTCATGCGTCTACTTTTGATAGATGCTTCCTCGTCGCGAAACTCGTAGGAACACCCACGCGACTAACCGTCAGCCTAACGACACTACCTCAAATGAAACTCCACCTAACCCTAACATGGTTCCTTTATGTAATACTTGTGGCAAGAAACATCACTGTATGTGCCGAAGGGCCACGGGAACATGCTTTAGGTATGGCCAGACTGGACACATGATTAAAGACTGTACCAAGCCAGATACCAAGAAGATTACCGAAGGGAATGTAGCACCACCAAACACTAGGGAAGAGTTTTTGCCCTTTCTGCTATAGATGCTGCTAACGCCTCAGGTAATGTGTCTTGAGCCCTTCAGCTTAGTGATCGTAGTATCTATGTGTTATTCGATACAAGAGCGACACATTCTGTAGTTTCCAACTCATTCACTAGATACCTTAAGATCACACCGACATCGTCAGAACACACTTTGTCAATTTCTACTCCTATGGAGAACTCCTTCATGATCACTCATGTTTATAAAGATTGTCCTATCCGTATAGTGTGTAACTCAGATCTTTTTCCGATGCATACGTGTGACCTTGATGTGATCCTTGGGATGGATTGGCTAACTCGCCACCGTGTGGCTATTGATTGTTATTCTAAATGTGTCATATTTGACAATTTTTGTGGTCATGATCTTATTTATTAGGGGGTTCAACCCCATAAACCTCTTAAGATTATTTATGTGCTCAAAGCTCATAAGTTAATCTCGCACGGTTGTGCTGGATTCTTAGCTTCGATTAGAGATACCTCTTTTATTGGAAATGGTATCTATAGCCATCATGTGGTTCGTGAGTTTCCTGACGTATTTCCAGAGGAAGTACCTGGACTACCACCTGAACGGGAGATAGAAATTTCTATCGATTTGATCCCTTGCACCGAGCTAATCTCTAAAGCACCATATCTTATGGCACCATTGGAACTAAAGGAGTTAAAGGAGCAATTGTAGAATTGTTAGATTTGGAATTTATAAGGCCAAGTGTTTCACCTTGAGGTGCACCGGTCTTACTCGTCAAGAAAAAGGATGGTAGTATGCGGTTGTGTATTGACTACTGAGAGCTGAATAAGATTACCGTTTGTAGTATCCCCTACCTCGCATTGATGACCTCTTTGACCAAATTCAGGGTCCTAAGTTCTTCTCAAAGATCGATCTACGGACTGGTTATCATCAACAGAAGATCAAGGAAGAGGATGTTCCTAAGACTGCTTTCCGGACTCGCTATGGCTACTACGAGTTCTTGGTTATGCCTTTTGGGCTAACAAATGCACCTGCTGTCTTCATGGAGTTGATGAATCGAGTATTCCATGATTTCTTGGAAAAATTCGTCATAGTCTTTATTGACGACATCTTGATGTATTCTAAGAGCCAAGAGGAACATGAAGGACATCTACATGTAGTGCTAGGAACTTTGCGACAGAAAAAGCTATGCGCAAAGTTTTCAAAATGTGAGTTTTGGCTCAACCAAGAAACATTCTTCGGCCATATCGTGTCAACAAACAAAATCAAGATGGACCCTGCCAAGATTGAGGCTATTACGAACTGGCCTAGACCCACTTCTACTATAGAGGTACGAAATTTCTTGGGTCTAGCCGGCTACTACCGAAGGTTTGTTGAAGGATTCTCCACCATTTCCTTACCCCTTACACAAATTTTGAGGAAAGGATTTAAGTTCTCATGGAACAAGGAACCTGGAAAAGAGCTTTGAAGAATTAAAGAAACGGCTCGTATCTGGATCAGGCGGTTACAAGATATACAGTAATGCTTCAAAGAAAGGCTTAGGTTGCGTCTTAATGCAACATGGGAAGGTTATTGCTTATGCCTCGCGTCAGTTTAAGCCCTATGAAGCTAACTATCCGACACATGACTTGGAGTTAGTCGCATTGTTTTCACGTTGAAGATATGGCGTCACTATCTGTATGGTGAGACTTGTGACATTTTCACTGACCACAAAATCCTCAAGTATATATTTACTCAGAAGGAGTTGAACATCAGGCAAAGAAGGTGGTCATAAAATTTTAAGGATCATAATGCTAATATTCAATATCACCCTAGCAAGGCTAATGTCATAGTTGATGCTTTGAGTCAGAAGAATTTTGGAACTGTATCTTGCCTTCTTATCCAACCTCGCAACATCTCGGATCTCGATAAGATGGATACTGAAATTTACATTGGTAAGTTAGATTGCTATCTTGCAAAAATGCACATGGAACCTGACCTCATATCATGAATCAAGGAAGCACAGAAGCAGGATGGAGAGTTATGGGCGATTGTGTAGAACCTGGAGGGGGGAAACAATCAGAATTCCGCATAGATGAACACGGTGTTATATGGTGTGGCAAAAGGCTATGTGTACCCAATGATTCTATCATTTGTGTGTCATTGTTAGCCAAGGCTCATAGCTCACCATTTTCCATTCACTCTGGATCTACGAATATGTATCAAGACTTACGTCAGAACTTTTGGTGGAATAGCATGAAGGAAGATATTGCCCGATATGTAAGTAATATGTTGCCTAATCAAGCACCAACGAGCAAGTGGTTTGTTGTAGCCATTGGATATCCAAGTATGGAAACCGGATGAAATCTCGATGGTTTTTGTTACAGGTTTGCCAAAGACATTCAAGAAGAATGATACTATATGGGTTGTAGTCGACCGACTATCTAAGTCAGCTCACTTCCTACCGATTCGGAAAGGATTTTCAGTCAGCAAGTTATCTAAAAATTTTCCTTCATGGGATTATTCCCGATTCCATGGCACATCGTCTTCAATCGTTTCAGATAGAGATAAAGATTCACTTCTCGACTTTTGAAAGGCTTCCAAGCATCCTGGAGAAAACAATTTTAATACTGTTTTCCACCCGCAGACAGACGTGCTGTCAGAATGCATGATCTAGACTTTGGAGGACATGCTTTGTACTTGTGCACTTGAATGTACTGGAAACTTGGATGAATACTTGTGTGTTGTTGAGTTCACCTACAACAAAAGTTGGCAAACAAGCATTGGTATGGCACCTTTTGAACTCTTGTATGGTCGGAAATATCGAGCACCAATATGCTGGGAAGAAGTTGGAGCACAAATCATAGAAGGACCCGAGTTGGTCCAGATTACTAATGAGAAAGTCACCATTGCACGCGAGAAACTTAAAGAAGCTCAGAGCCGACCGAAGAGCTATGCAGATCAACATCGACGAGCACTCGAATTCAAAGTTGGTGACCATGTATTTCTGAAAGTATCACCCTATTGTGGTATTCGTAGATTTGGTATTAAGGGAAAGCTTAGCCCTTGTTTTAAAGGTCCATTCGAAATTCTAGGGAGAGTTGGAGAGGTTTCCTATCGTCTAGCATTACCGCCTCAACTCTCGCATGTTCATAATGTCTTTCACGTGTCCTTGCTGAGAGGATATAATTATCACCCGCTCCACGTCATTAGTTATCCGTTGCATACCATTCATGAGGATCTTTCTTATAAGGAAGAACCTAAAGCTATTTTAGACCGTTAGGAAAGGGTTATGCGTAGGAAAGTGATTTCTTTCATTAAGGTTCTGTGGAGAACCACACTGAACGAGAAGCAACCTGGGAAATCGAGGAATCAATGTGCACTGCATATCCTAGTCTCTTTGAGTCATAGATCCTTTAGTTTAGGTAACTGTGAACCATGCTTTGTTTATGTGGTGAAATTTCTAACCTCTCTGTGTTAACTTATATTTTGTTTTATATTTCTTATCTATGATTAAATATTTGTGGTAGGTATTAGTATGGATAGTTACTGCGTTATTCGTTGACTATCCGTCTGGTTTTGTACGTATGGTGGAAGGACTGTTAGGGCATGGTTGTAAGGTAATTGACAATTATGGTCTTGAACATAATTATGAATTACATGTACAAATGTGCACTTCTGGGATTTCTATCATATATTAGTGTATCTGTCATGAAACCTTCATTTTGATACTATCATATTGATCTGTATCTTGATCTACAAATTTCGAGAACGGAATTTCTTTTAAGGTGTTAATAGTTGTAATAACCAAAATAATGATAATAATAATAATAAAAATAAAAATAAAATAATAATAATATAATAATTTTATTATTGTGAAGTCTTGCAAGTAGAAACGAAAGACAAAAGGTATAGATATAACCTTGTCAGGCAAATTGAAATTGAGTGGCTAAGATTTATTTGCTTCTTTACATCTTGCATGAATTATTTCATACAAACTTGACTTTGGGAAATATCTCTGCAAAACGTCCTACAACTTGCATCGTATAGAACCTCCATTTTGCTCTATAAATAAGAGACCCGATCATTCATTTCCTTAGCCCCATTTCTCATGCTTAATTCCTTTGTATAATATTCCTTCCTTATTTTAATGAAGAAAACCCTGTTCCGGTAACCGTAACCGAAATCGAACACCATACCGTCACCACTTTTCATTCATCACTATGCCTACTAAACCACCAAACTATCTCTACTAAACCACTCGAAGCTTTAACGACGGAAAACATACTACCCGAAACCATTTCTGGTGACGAAATACAAACTCCGGCGACAATAACGTATTTTCCGACGACGTCTTTCATAACCAAAATGTGTTTTTTACGAAGGTAAACCATAGACTAAATCTTTATTTTTGGTGCTTTAAGGTTAATCTATAATGAAAATGGAACCTAGAATTTATTATATAAATGTTAGTTTTGTAAAAAAGATGAAGAAGAAGAAGATAATAAGTAAATAAAGAATTAATGAATCTGTTTGTTCACAAGGGCTCATGAGCCTAGTTGGTTCAGCATCTGGTTTACAACCTAGAGGTCTTAAGTTCGAATCCTGTTGGAGACATATATTTTTACCAAAATTATGATATAATTCATGAGAATCTGTAGCAATATTAGATTTACATCTGATTTTCTTTTTTGGTAAACATCAGATTTTCGTAAAAACACCAGATTTTCGTAAAAACACCAGATTACTTATATATAACATCATAATTCATAAATTTAGTACAACTAACTAAGTGGTCCACTGGTTAAGAAACTTATAACATAGGGGTCTTGGGTTCAAATCCTACAAAAGACATTCTTTTTAATACACCATAATCATATTTAAACCCATCAAAATTCTAGTTAAACCCATCAGATTTCAAAATTCATAACAAAAGGTGGTGTAGTTAATCATATTTAAACCCATCAGAATTCTAGTTAAACCTATTAGATTTCAAAATTCATAACTAAATGTGGTGTAGTCCAATTGGTTAAAACATGGAACTTGGAAGCTCAAAGTCTGTGGTTCAAACCTTGCTCAAGACATTATTTTTACTAGAATTTCTAATTAATAACATCAGTTTTCTTATTTAAATAATCAGATTTATAAGACTAATATAAATAATTAAGTGGCTCGCTGGTTAAGTCTTTTTACTTACAACCTATAGGTCATAGGTTCAAATCTTGTGACTAACATTTTTTAATTAATGCTTATTTATTTAAACTTATATTTAATGATTACTTACTTATTATATCTTTATAATTACCATTATAAAACCGAAAATAAGATTATGTTTTGTTAATAAGTACAAATATAAATACACATATGTATTCTTTAATCTAAAGCAAACTAATTTATGATTACTTAAGCAAACTTGAGGTTTTTAACTAGACATGAATTAAACAAACAAAATACATATATAACTTTATGTACAAAGACAACCTTATGAAATATATGAACACGGTATAGGTTTATACGAACATGCTTTGACAAGCATATTATTTTAAGACAACAAATCAAGAAATAAGGTACGGATCCTTA
Source organism: Scalesia atractyloides (assembly GCA_947069175.1). Taxonomy (NCBI): domain Eukaryota; kingdom Viridiplantae; phylum Streptophyta; class Magnoliopsida; order Asterales; family Asteraceae; genus Scalesia; species Scalesia atractyloides. The sequence continues at coordinate 2,130,940 of CAMTDV010000116.1, read as the reverse complement.
AGCCCTCTCCTTTTGTTATCTGGTTCGTTTTCTATATATATATATAAACAAGGGTTTATAGAAAACGAACCAGATAACAAAAGGAGAGGGCTTAAGGATCCGTACCTTATTTCTTGATTTGTTGTCTTAAAATAATATGCTTGTCAAAGCATGTTCGTATAAACCTATATATATATCCATAACTCTAACATCTTTGAGCCTCGTTCAATTGAGCGTCCGTTCATTTGTTGCTCCGCAATTGTTATTTGGCTTGACAATAAGTGATAAGTTTATGATTATATTGTGCTTATTATCACATGTTCTCATACTTATAATATTGGTTATGTTAGTGTTATATTTATTTCTGATTATCTGAGATCTGTTACCCTAAGCTCTCTGGCTCCTCCCGTGACGGAGTTATCAGTTCACGATGTCTCTAGGTACAAGTGTGGTACATAGCAACTAGGAGGCGTGTGGATAGATCCTAGTTATGTTTCTTGAGATGGATGTCGGGTAGGCCAACCCGCACTGTCTCATGTGATAAACTTTGTGGATGTCACCTCCGTTTAGCTTTTGGGTACATCTTTATGATATGATTTAGTTTAGTTATATGTTATGCTTTGTTGTATTGTGCTTCTTATCAATGATATCGTTTTAGTTGTTTATTTATGTCACATCCCAACCGATGGCAGAATCATCGGGGTGGACGTAAATAGATTGCTCAAGACAACATAATGCTAAATTGAGACAAATATTTAAAGGAACAATATATCATTTCAATACTAAAGATTCACATACATTGCCTGGAAATAAATACAACATCGATTTCAAGTACAAGTATAACAAAAGTACAACATTTCAATTAGAAACACGATACTACATAAATCTAAATTAAGATGAGTCTCTATGTCCATCCTACTAGATTCCAGGGGTCGTCATCGTCATCAACCTGCAATACATGTTAAAGTGTAGTTCAACACACAAGGCATTGGCAAGTATACGAGGTTGCTAATAGCATAATACAAATGTTTATCAAATCCTCATGCATAAGTGTTAACTCAAAGCTAACATGACAAAACTATAATGCAATTTATACCTATCAACCCAAAGTTTACCGCTAGGGTAATCTAATTATAGCAATGACTAGACCGTTTTGTTTACTTTACATGACCTCACGAATACGGGCGGTGCGTTAATCCTATAGCGCTATACATATTAAGGAGGCTTGATCGAAGTTAATGACATGATATAAGCATATTAAGTATAATCATGTATGTATTCAAGTATGTCACGTAAGTATGGATATGGATTGTTTGTGATTTAGTTTAAGCATGGTTGTGTGACTTTTGTAATTTATATGTATTGCACCCAAAAGTGATAAAAGTAAACAGGTCGAGTATACTCACGGTTTTGCAAGCTTTCTAGAAATTCGCGAGTCGTTGAGTTGGAGTGTTGAAGTGATGAACACCGAAGTTACCCTACAAGGGGTAAACAGAGGTGTGTGAATAGATTGTGGTAAACGAATGATTCAGACAAGGATTCAGAAAAATACGGAACAAAACGTAGAAAACACCACTTCATGCGAAGTAGGTTGATCACTTCGTGCGAAGTGACTGTTCACTTCGTGCGAAGTGACAGTTTGGGAATGTTTTAGCTCATTTAATGCCCATTTTGACATTGTTTACTATATCTGAGGAGTTTAGGAACGAGGTAGAACAGTCTGAGATCGCAATACTAATTCATTATTTGGTAGTGTCGTGATTCTGATTAGTTTACAAGGAAAACGTGTTATATATGTGTGTTTGTGTGTGTGTTTTATATACTTAGTCCATCAGATATGTCATAGATGTCAAGTAATGAGGTATGAATACGTCATTATACGATTCACCAAAGCTCAAAGTTCATCAACATAGTTGATAAACCTGGTTGGTCTTGAATGTATAGAAAGTAAAATACAAAATGTTCAAGTGAGGTGTGGAACTTAATTCGGGTAGCCAAGGCTCCCAACATTCTAACACTTGCTGAAACGTACTCTAATCCTAGTGAGGATGATGAACTAAGTCAGTGGTCGCACATGGTTCAAAGGAGAAAGAATAAAAAGATGAACAAGTTATGAAAAGTAAAGTAAGTAGTGAGCTAAACTCAATTAGAAGCTGAGAATAATCTGCCACGAATCTGGGAATCTGAGAGTGAGGGTGTACGGAAAGTTTGAAGTTATGAGAGTGCGTCTTATTTATAGGTGAACAGGTGAAGTTCGTAAAAGTTGGACACAACTTCGCACGAGTTGGCTTCACGTCGTGCGAAGTCATGTGCACTTCGTGCGAAGTTGACCTATTGGGCTGTTTTCGCATGTTTTAATCGGTTTTAACTATTTCTAGCATTGGGTTATAACGTATGGGTATTGTATGCATAAGAAGTGTAAATTGTATGTAAATATGTATTTGAACGAATGATTTGAACGCATAATAGGTATATATTCGAATGAATGATTGATCGCTATGAGTAAAATAAGTATTTCATTATGATGAACGTCTCAGATTTACAAAGTTGGAAAGAGAAATATGGATAAGACATGAATACAAGTTTCCAAAAATAGAAATATGATTACACTTTCTAAATAAGAAAAGTACAAGAATGGAAAGCGTTACTGTCTCCCTACTTTAGGGAATTTAGTTCTAAAATTCTTTCAAGAGGAAGACTCAACGAAGAGTTATGGATGCTTGGTCTTCATTTCACTATCTAGTTCCCAAGTGAACCCAGAGCCGCGCTTGCCTTCCAATCGAACCTTGACTATGGGAATGTGATTGAGCCTAAGTTGCTTTGTTCCCCGGTCCATGATTTCGACCGGTTTTTCCACAAAGTGTAAAGACTCATTGATTTGATGATCATCGAGTGGAACGTGAAGTCCTTCTTCAGCTAGACAATTCTTGTGGTCTGAGACATGGAAAGTCGGATGGATGTTGTTGAGTTCTTGAGGTAAATCCAGTCGATACACTACCTTGCCAATCCTTTCGAGTATCTTGAAAAAACCTACGAAGCGACGGGCGAGTTTGCCTTTCTTACCAAATCGAACTACGCCTTCCAAGGGGATACCTTAAATTCCAAGGGCTTGCATCTTTTGTCAACGTACTCTTTTGTCGACTTCTAGCCTTGTGCAGGTTATCACGAATTTGCAGGATCTTGTCCATCGTCTCTTGTATGAGTTCGGGACCAGTGATTTGAGCTTCACCAATCTCGTGCCAATAGATATGCAATCGGCATTTACGTCCATACAGTGCATCAAATGGTGCCATTTTAATATTAGCGGGATAATTGTTATTGTACGAGAATTCTACCAAAGGCAAGTGTATATTCTAATTGCCACCAAATCTATTACGCAAGAATGAAGCATATCCTCAAGTGTCTGGAATTTTTGCTCAGTTTGATCGTCGGATTGGGGATGGAAGGTAGTACTTAGGTTAAGATGAGTACCAAGAGCCTTTTGAAAAGTCTGCCAGAGACGCGAGGTGAAACGACCATCACGGTAAAAATGATGTCAATGGGGATACCATGATGACAAATGACTTCATCCGTGAAGATACGTGGCAATTTCTCGACTTTGTAATCTTCACGAATGGGGAGGTAGTGAGCGGACTTGGTCAAACGATCAATGATTACCCAAATGATATCATGACTAAAGGATGTAAGAGGGAGTTTGGCAATGAAATCCATTGCTATGCTCTCCCATTTCCAGACTGGGATTTCTTGTTGTATGAGTAGGCTAAAGGGACGCTGATGCTCAACCTTTACCTTGGAACAGGTAAGGCATTTCAAAATGTAGACAATATCCTTCTTTATCTCAGGCCACCAATAAGACGTACGAAGATCTTGATACATCTTGTTGCGCCAGGATGAATGGAATATCGGAATTTGTGAGCTTCCTTCATCAAGGAGTCACGAAGATTGTTATGATTACAAATCCACACGCGATCGAGATAGTACAAAATATCATCGGATTTGGACACAAGCTGATTCTTAGCACCACACTTCATCTCGTTAGATACGTTGTTCTCGCTAACAAATGAGTATTGCACTTCTCAAATATGTTCACGAAGGTTGTTCAAAATTTGGAAGAAATGAATACTCTTCACATGAGTTTTACGACTAAGAGCGTCCGCCACAACATTCACCTTACCATGATGGTGGTGAATCTTGCAGTCGTAGTCGTTGAGCAATTCCACCCATGGACGTTGACGCATGTTGAGCTCTTTTTGGTTAAAGATGTGTTGAAGGCACTTATGGTTGGTGAAGACCACACACTTGGTACCATAAAGGTAGTGTAGCTAAATCTTTAATGAAAAAAAAATCGCACCACATTCAACATCGTGAGTAGTGTAGTTCTTATCATGAATTTTGAGTTGCGTCGAAGCTTATGCGTTAACCTTGTCTCGTTGCATGAGGACACAACCAAGACCTTAGTTAGATGTGTTGCAATACACGGCGATGCCATCGTTTCCATCAGGAAGAGCTAGGATAGGAGCATTGCTAAGCATGTTCTTGAGCGTTTGGAAAAACTTCTCTTGTTCAGGGTCCCCAAAAAAGGTTTATATTTTTTAGTCAAAGAAGTGAGAGGAACGGCGATTTTTGAGAAGTTGGAGATGAACCGACGATAATCACCCACTAATCCAAGGAATGAACGAATTTCTGACGGTGACATTGGTGCAATCCAGTTCTTGGCAACTTCAATCTTAGCAGGGTCTACGTGTATGCCTTTCTCGTTCATGTGTCTGAGAAATTGAACTTTGGATAGCCAAAATTCACACTTGGAGAATTTGGCATACAACTATTGATCACGTAGGAGTTCGAGGATTAGGCGTAAGTGTTGCGTGTCTTGGAGTAGATGAGGATATCTTCTATGAAAACCATCACGAAACGGTCCAAGTATGGTGTGCACACACGGTTCATCAAATCCATGAAAACCGTAGGTGCATTGGTTAATCCGAAGGGCATAACTACAAACTCATAATGACCGTATCTAGTACGAAAGGTGGTTTTGGGAATATCTTCTTCGAGGACTCGAAGTTGATGATAGCCAGAACGGATATTGATTTTTGAAAAGCATGTTGCACCTTGAAATTGATTGAAGAGGTCGTCAATATGAGGAAGATGATAGCAATTCTTAACAGTGAGTTTGTTAAGTTTCGCGATAATCGATACACATTCGAAACAATCCATCCTTCTTCTTGATAAAGAGACATAAGCGCCCCATGGGGAGGTACTAGGGCGTATAAAGCCTTTATCAAGTAATTCTTGAAGTTGGCTCGATAGCTCTTGCGTTTCCAAGGGTGCGAGACGATAAGGAGCTTTAGCAATAGGAGTTGCTCAAGGAATGAGATCGGTATGAAAGTCAACGAAACGAGGAGATGGAACATGCAAGTCTTCAGGAAAAACGTAAGGGAAGTTACAGACGACAAGAACATTACTCACGCTTTTTCCTTTATCTTTCTTTTCCACTATATGGGCAAGAAAGGTAAAGTACTCCTTGGGTAAATACTTGTTCGCTTGGGTACATGAGATAAGTTTAAGACCTTTAGAGGGTTTCTTGCCAAAGACATGTAATGAATCATCAGAAGAGGGATACGAATGAATTTCTCCGAACAAATGACTTCAGCATGGACCTTATGAAGCCAATCCATGCCTATGATGGTATCGAAACTGCCCATTTGCATAATCGTTAAGATCAAGAATACAATTAGAAAGAACGGAATCCACAAGAACGGATTTACCATTAGCGACTTCCACAATAAACGATTTTGGCAACTTAGAGCTTCTACACTTAAGCATTTGTTCTAATTCAGCGGATACAAAACTTTAATCCGCACTAGTATCTGAAGCATAAACATTGTTTACTAGGGACGTACAGTTAATGACGTTGTTGCTGTTCTGGGCTTTGGCAGCAGTGATGACGAAAGCTCGTCCATGAGGAGTTTGCTGAGACTGGTTGCATTGCGGACAAACGTTGCTGAGGTGATTTGGGTCGCCACACTTGTAACAAGCGCGACCATTGTTTGCTGGCTGCTGGACTTGATTTTGGGCAGGTGGCGGGGTATAGTTAACTAGAGGTCTTTGGCCAAAACGATAGTCGGTATTAAGTGAACGTAGTGTAAAGGCGACATGGTGCGGTAGTAGGGTGGTGATACGTACAAGTCACACACTGGAGAAAAGTCCTAGTGTAACCCGGTTTGGCTGGTTTAGGGTTTTAGGTTAAGGTCATCTTTTGTTGTGGAGGGTTTTACGGAGTAACAACCGCAAAGTTTTGGCTTGAAGCCTTTCGCTTCATACCGTTTCTGTTGTTGTGTTTGGTGGGTCGTTTAGTAGGTGTGGGTTGATGGGTTGGTTAAGTGCTTTGGTGGAACCCTTCGTCTTGAAGGCTCCATCCATAAGCAGGTTAAGGTTTTAGGTTGAGCAGACTCATCATAGTTGGAGAAGGAAGAAGGGAGGGCTCGAATGTACTTGGCTATGGCCTTGTTGGTTGAATCGACTTGGCCAGGGCACAACATACTAAGCTATTTAAACCTAGTGGTGAGACCGAGGTTGTCACTCCTGACCTGTTTGAAATTCCAAAACTCGTTCTCGAGTTGTTGGCGCTTGTGTGGAGGACAAACTCGTCTTCCATGAGCTTTTTGAGCTAGGTCAACGTCAGGGGCATACGTAGTGTCTTCGCCACGAATGCTACGCTCCAACGTCCACCAATCGAGAGTTCGCGATCGGAAGACGCTAGTGGCGTTGGTGGTGCGCAGATGGTTAGGGCATCCGCTTTTGTGGAAAGTGACTTCAATGGCATCGAACCATTGAAGTAACTTGATCGCGCCTTCTTTGCCAGTGAATGATGCTGGGCTGCAGGAATTGAACTGCTTAAAGGTGAAGGTAGGCTTGGGTGGTGTGACTTTGTATGACCCGATTCTAGGGGAAATCGACGTTGACGGGGGTGGGTGTTGGTTGGATCCGACTGACAATGTCAGGGATCACCTTGGCCATATGCTTAGGCATAAGCTTCTTCATCTCCTTTTTGTTCACTTAGTTACCACTGTTGGAGTGCTTCTTGGAGTCAGAGTATTCATCGTTCGAAGGCATCTAAAAGGTTGAGGTAGGGGAAATATGAGACTCGATCATAATGTGTTTTAAAAATAAAGTTCGTTTTCATGTATAAGCACAAAGTATGTCACGTAACATGTATGTTCCACATAGATTACAAAGCATAACACGTATTCTCTTGGTAATAGCACGTATGAAAGTAATAAGGGTAGTAAATTTAGTTTTTTCATGATTATTAGAGTTGTTTTAGATTACGAAAGGGTGTGCGAATTGTGCTCTCGACTTGAAATGATAAGTTTATCAAAGTAAAACACATAGTAATTGATGTAATCGTAAAAGAGTCGCTTGATAAAACATTAGAGTGTTTCAAGTTTACAACTTAGACTATTCCAAAGTGAATCGAAAGTCCTTTCGAATCAGGGAGACATGTTTTGGCCTAATAGGTAAAATACTCTCGCCGAGGAGCGGTTAACGACATCTTACCTTTTCAGTTACTACATGCGCGTAACTGATCGAAAATTCAAAACTTTGGCAGGATTGAAAATCGTGGAATGGGACTAGATATCAAGATGAAGGTTTCACCCCTAACTTGATAGCATCGTACACTAGGTGTGGTTTGTACCAACCATACGAGGAGCAAATTCTGACTCGTCGGTAAGGTCTAATAGAGTATGAAATGGAAGTTTTCCATTTAGATATAGATTTTACTCCTAACTTGATAGCGTAACTTCATGTAAAGTCGAATACGCGGAATGAAGGATTTCACCAAAAATTATGGGCCATTGGGCCTATCTTGGTCCAAATCGCCTCGTTGATGAAATACGAGTGTCTTCATATCTCAAGTCTGTATTGTGTTAGCCTTAGGAAAGGCAGGTAATGTTTAAGAAACAGGATTAGATCAGAAGCAGAATAGGCAAGTTTAGACGTTTTAATCGAGGGAAACAGTTCGCTTCATGCGAAGTGGTTGCCACTTCGTGCGAAGTTGTTCAGCTTGCACGAAGAGGTCCAGTTCACACCAAGTGCTCCAGTTCGCACAAAGATTTCGTATGAAGGGGTCTGATTTGGTGCTTAGACTATAGAAATCAAGCAATTTTTCTATTTCACTATAGTTTTGTCTCTGATACCAATCTGTCACACACCAACCCGATGGCGGAATCATCGGGGCAGACACAAATAGATTACTCAAGACAACACAATGCTAAATTGTGACAAGTATTTAAAGGGACAATATTTCATTTCATTACTACAGATTCAAGTACATTGCCTGGAAACAAATACAACATCAATTTCAAGTAAAAATATATCAAAAGTACAACATTTAAATTAGAAGCACGATCCTACAAAAATCTAAATTAAGATGAGTTTCTATGTCCATCCTACTTGATTCCATGGGTCGTCATCATCATCATCATCAACCTGCAATACATGTTAAAATATAGTTCAACACACAAGGCATTACCGAGTATATAAGTTTGACTAATAGCATAATATAAACGTTTAACAAATCCTCGTGCATAAGTGTTAACTTAAAACTAACATGACAAAACTATCATGCAATTTATACATGTTAACCCATAGTTTTCCAGTAGCGTAATCTAATCATAACAATGACTAGACCATTTTGTTTACTTAACATGAACTCACGAATACGGGTTGTGCGTTAATCCTATAGCGCTATACATGTTATAGGAGGCTTGATCCAAGTTAATGTCATGGTATAAGCATGTTAAGTGTAAGCATGTTAAGTATAAGCATGTATGTATTCAAGTATGTGAGTAAGTATGGATAAGGATTGTTTGTGATTTAGTTTAAGCATGATTGTGTGACTTTGGTAATTTACATGTATTGCACTCAAAAGTGATAAAAGTAAACGGGTCGAGTATACTCAAGGTTTTGCAAGCTTCCTAGAAATCTGCGAGTCATTGAGTTGGAGTGTTGATGTGATTAACACCCAAGTTACCCTACAAGGGGTAAACAAAGGTATGTGAATAGACTGTGGTTAAAGAATGATTCAGACGAGGATTCAGAAAAATACGGAACGAAACATAGAAATCACCACTCCGTGCGAACTGACTTGCACTTCATACCAAGTGATTGTTCACTTCATGCAAAGTGACAGTTGTAGAATGTTTAAGCTCACTTAACGCCTATTTCGACATTGTTTTTTGTGTGTGAGGAGTTTAGGAACGAGGCAGAACAGTATGAGATCACAACATTAATTCATTATTTGATAGTGTCGTGATTTTGACCAATTTACAAGGACAAATACGTGTTATATATATATATATGTATATATATATATATTATACTTAGTCCATCAGATATGTCACAAATGTTAAGCAAGGAGGTATGAATACCTCGTTATATGATTCACCAAAGCTTAAAATTCATCAACATAGTTGATGAACCCGGTTGGTCATGAATGTACAGAAAGTAAAGACACAAAATGTTAAAGTGAGGTGTGGAACTTAATTCGGGTAGCCAAGGTTCCCAACGTTCTCACACTTGTTGAAACGTAGTCCAATCCCAGTGAGGATGATGAACTAAGTCAGTGGTAACACTTGCTACAAAGGAGAAAGAATAAAAAGATGAAGAAGTTATGAAAAGTAAGGTAAGTAGTGAGCTAAAACTCACTTAGAAGGTGAGAATAATCAGCCACAAATCCAAGAATCTGAGAGTGAGAGTGATAGTGTATGGAATGTTTGAAGTTTTGAGAGTGTGTCTTATTATAAGCGAGTAGGTGCAGTTCGTACGAGCTGGACACCACTTCGCACGAGGTGGCTTCACGTCGTGCGAAGTCATGTGCACTTCGTGCGAAGCTGACCTATTTGGGCCGTTTTCGCATGTTTTAGCTAGTTTTAAGTATTTCAAGCATTGGGTGGCAACATATGGGTATTGTATGCATAAGAAATATAAGTTGTACGTAAATATGTATTTGAACGATTTATTTGCACAGATAATAGGTATGTATTCGAATGATTGATCGCAAGTATAACAAGTATGAGTAAAATAAGTATTTCATTATGATCAACGTCTCGAATTTACAAATTTGGAAAGAGAAATACGAATAAGACATGAATACAAGTTTCCATAAATAGAAATACAATTACTCTTTCTTAATAAGGAAAGTACAAGAAGCGTTACAATTTATTTGCTATTTGAGCCTATTATTTTTGTACTTGGCATTTGGTTCATTCCAAGTATTTTATTTCACCACCGGTTCGTAGAGGGGGGGGGGGGTGAAGAGTGAAGAATAAACCCTAGGATGCTAATCGAAGACGTTTGTCATTATTATAAAACTAATATGTATTTTGGGCTATGAACTATCTTTTGAAATGTAACCCTAACTTTAATTAATGGAATTATGACTTTTGTTCTAATCCACTGTTATAGAGACGTCAACCCATCCAGGTTGGGGTGTTAGACTTCTTATCTACCAATTGAATTTGGGTGTGTAAGCATTATTAAATAATTTTGCTTGAGGACAAGCAAAGATTCAAGTGTGGGGGTATTTGATATGCGCCAAATGCAACATATAAATTATATCAAATAAGGTGTAAAATCAACCATTTTTAGTACTAATGTTGGAAAAGTGCGTTTCTTTGTATACTTTTGATTTTGAGGATTAAAAGAGCTTAAATGTACAAAAGGAATAAATTAACGGCAAAAACCAGTATAAATACAAAAGAAGGAAAAGATGATACACTATACCAACCCTCCGAGCTTCACCCCAAGACCAAAAACAACGAATCAGAAGTCAAGCACGGGGTCGTGCCTGCCCGGCATGGGCCCATGCCCCACTCAAGATTCTAGAAAGAAGAAGACAAACAGAAACAGACAAGAGACACTGGGCCGTGTCCCTTGGACACGGGTCGTGGTCAACTTCCAGATATGCAAATCTTGAATAGTACAACAAGTACAATGGCCAAGGGGCCGTGTTGTTGATACACAGAGTGGTGCAAGCATCCGTATTGACAAGCTCACTAAATGAAGACAGAGAAGATGGAGGATACGGGGTCGTGCCCACCAGGCACGGGGCGGTGTGAAGCTTCTATTCCTAGCTATAAATAGGGGTGCTTCATTCCATTCCAACTCATCCCTTAGCAAACCACTTCTCTCACACCTACTACACACTCCACCACCACGATACCACTATCATCCACCACATTCATCCATCATCCATCTTTAACGTGTGTGTAGTAGTCTCGGGATCCAAGATTTATCATAAGAGTTTTTGTCAAAGAAAGGCCATGCTTAGCTAATCTCTTACATCACTTGGTGAAGACAAGTTATTTATATATTACTTTTGATTTTCAAGCTTTGGTTAACTTTTTAATTGGATATGTATTAATGACTTCAATAACTTGTTTTTTTATATTGAAAGTGAACTTTATTCTATCACCTCTTCATGTTTTGTTGATTCACTCATTCGTGTCTTTGGGGTCTATATAAAGCGGGTTAACTGCCTAGAAGGGGTTAGAAGGGTGGTTTGGGTAAAGTTCTTGCCTTATTTAGTGTATCGATCCTGCGAGGACTTGATTTAAGCTTATTAGCACTTCCCTTGTGGTAGATAGCATCAAATCGGCCTTGCGGGACTGTATCCCTGCTGACTCAGACCAATATGGCCAAGGGTAACGCTGCCTCCAAAAGACGGACATGTCACTTTTTGCATTAATAACTTATTTAATTATCATTGTATCCCTGCTAACCTAGACCAATATGACTGAGGGTAGTGTTGCCTCCAAAAGAGGGACATGCCACTTTAACCAAGATAATCTCTCAACAACCCAAAGTAAAGAAATCATCAAAGGATACATAAATGACGAGTTATTACATGTTAGTATGTTAGTATTGTTATGTAAACTATTTTACACCTTGTGATTTCGGTGACAATGGTAATCACGATTGTGATAAACTTTGGATGACATATAGTTATCACATGTTAGTATGCTTGTAACATAATATGCAATTTACCATGTTGGATGTGAGGCAACCTTTTCACTATTATGCTATGTAAATAAGCTTGTATGCTCACCAATTTTGTTGATCATTATTTTAATACATGTTGCAGGAAACTAGTTGTTGCCGATGAAGAAGCTTATTTAGGGTGGATTAGATACACACCTAGACTTCAATTTTTGTATTTCATGCCACACCCCGATTTTCAATGTAGCGGAAGCGTGTCGCGAGGTGTGGCCAGGGCAGAAATTGTTGCATTCAACCAAGTAAACGGCAATTGTATTATATTACTAAAAGTTCATCCATACTTTTTATCTAACACAAAAATTACATAATAACTTTAGTCTTTAAAACATACCACAAGTTTAACATCATTACTTAAAATTCAACATAAGTTTATAAAACATAACAACAAAAGACCACATGAAACATAACATCTTGACTTCACAACAAACGAACAAGATTTTCTCTGAAAGCCATCCACTAGTTTCCTGTAATACATGTTAATTTTGAAAAGAACGTCAACAAAATCTGGTGAATTCATGTTATAAATTTTCATATCAGATGAATCTTCAAAAAGATTTGAAACAATAAATTCGTTTAATATAGCTTAATGAAACTTGTAAGATCATTAGTGTGTTGCAAGGACACTAATCTGTATGCCAAATAAGGTGGAAAAAAACCTTGACGATTTATTGTGTCTGAGACACTTGTTTTAGACATAAAATCACTCTAATACGATATGTAATTATTTCCCTAATAGAGTGGGACTCGCCCGAACCCAATTGATCTATCCCCTTGTTCCTCGGTACTTGTTATTCACTAATGACCCAATGCTTGAGCCTTATTCACATGTGATCTAAATATTTTCATTTCCCCAAGTATATTAACTATAACATGTATACATCCCCGCACATTCAAAAACCTTAAAAATGTAAAAATAAAATGGGAAACATGAACTCACTGATTTGCGTTCCATGCAAATCTCTATTTTATTTCAGATACTTCGTTTGTTTCTCAACCTACAAGTGTTCTAATCTATTAGTCACTTAGGCTTTCGTTCGTTTCTCGTACAAGTATTTTATCTCGAATTTCATATTTGTATTTATAATATATATATATATATATTTCTTTTATATATATTATAGATTGATTACATGTAAATGGGTCTAGCCCAATAGTTTTTGTACGTATGGTCTAGCCCAATTTGCTTACTTTGTGTGGGCCTAGCCTAATTAGTTTCATGTATGTGGGCCTACCCCAACCTAATTTTGTTTAATAGTAGGTTAAGCCCAACTGGTTTATAAAAGTGAGTCTAGCCCAAGTTAAAATGAAAGATTAGGCCTAGCACAATATAGTTTATAAAAATTTGATTAGCCCAAGTTTAGTTTTATAAAAGTGGGCTTTAGCCGAAAGTTAGTTTTTATAGAAATGGATTAGCCCAATCTATTTCATTATAAAGTGGGCTTGACCCAAAGTTATCTTTTATATAAGTGGGCTTAGGCCATGTAATTTTTGTAAAAGTGGGCTTAGCCCAAAGTTTGATTTTTATACAAGTCGGCCTTATTCCAAGTTCTTAAAATACTTACTAGTAAATGTTTATAACTTATAAAATTTATTTGTTGAAACTATTAGTTATAAGTTAAATTTTTATAAATCCTAGTAAATATAAAGTGGTTTTGACCGTTATGTTCGCGTCGACTATTTTATTCGTTTCATCTTTCTCGTTTGTTTCGTTTATATCATATACTTTATTTGTCAGAATTGTCCAAGTTTTCCGAATTGTCCTATATATATAATTTTGTCAAAAGTTGAACACTTATACATATTTTTATACAAAATATACATGTACACATATTTGGTGATTTCAACATATATATTTTTATCAAAAATATATTTTATCTCCTTTGTAGTTTAAGAAAACCTAAGTAATCATAATCTTAACTTTTTCACCCAAACTTATGTTTAAAAAAGATTAAAGTTCCTAATCACTTCTAATCACAAACTTTTTAGTTTAATCACATCTTAATCAAGATTAATTTTTATAAAATTTTTGCCATAGTTTCCTTTAAAATATAAGCCTTCCCAAGTTTATAAATGTTTTATATCATTTTTCTAACTCAAATCATCATCAAATCATATATATTATACAAAAAAAGTTTTAACAAAAATGTCAGGAACTTGTTATAGTTTTAAAATTTCTTAAAATGGAAACTTTATTATCAGTTTTTAACAAAATTTCTAAATAATAACTTTTATTTAGTAATCTATAACATGTATGATCATCTTTAAAATATGAAATCATGTTCATGACTATTTTTGTTAATTAATCTTGTTAATCTAAACATGCATGTGTTTAGATCACCTTTTTATTTATAATTTTGCAAGATTCAAGTTTACTAGTTTATGACAAGTTCAAGATCATCCAAAATTATCAAGAAAAACACATAATCATGTTAGTGATCTTAGATTTATTAGTGTTTTTCAAGTGGGTTTTTATATAACTTTTATCATGATCTTGTGAAATTTTATAAATAAAAAGTATAAGATTAGGTTTAAGGATTTTACTACTAGCACAAGGCTAGGGATGGTCTAAAAGATGAAGAAAATGTATTGATCAAGAGTTCCAAGCTTCCAAAGTGAGCTCCTAATCCTTGCAAGTTCCTTAGATCTTCCTTAGATCTTCATGCAAGCTTGATTTTCTAGAGTTTGGTTTTTAAAAAGTTGAAGGTGATATAGGTATGCTTTTGCCAATTTTTATGAAGGAAAAGGAAGGAGTGTGTTGAGTTTTTGGTGTGATGAAAGAATAGAAGTGAATGTGGGTGATGATCTTGGTTTTATGTTAAGTTTTTACACCTCATAATACATTAACTAAACCCACAAATTGCAAACACAACATTGTGATTAAGTGGCTTGGGGTTTTACACCCATATTGCCGTGAGGTGTGTGTGTGTGTGTGGGGGGGGGGGGTTGGTTTATATTTTTTAAATAAAATGTAGTTTTTATAAACTTTAATAATTTTATATATAAGTTTTTATAAAAACTAATGCCTCAACACTTTAAATTGCTGTTATAACATGCCAAAATAATTTACTAGTCTTATGGTTTCATTGTTTGGTTGATAAAGTTGGTTCAGGTCTTGTATTATAATGTTTTACTTATAAAATTTTATGTTCATAATAATTCTAGTACAATTTTTATTGTCCCGTTAATTAATCTAGCTCTTCAGACTAATAAATTTGTCATTTTGAGTTCACCGGCTTTGTTGTCAGATTTTTTTTACTGAACAAACCGTATACCTTTAAATAATAAGATTTATATATGGGTTTTATACTATTTCTAACACCCATTATTATCCTTTAGCTAAAACTATTTATTTTTGTATTTTGGGACATTTGCTGAATTTTACTGCGGAATGCTGAATTTTGCTGTAGAATGTTGAATTTTGCTGTAGACTTGGACAATTTGGTATTTTAAATAAAATTTTTATGATAAAACAATACCGACATATTTTATGTCTTAATTCTGAAATATCAGGCTGTACCTACCCAGTTCTGATATTTATTTCGTGTTCGTGTCTTTGTCATCTGTCTAGGATATGGTTTTATATATTCGTGATTGTGACAAATTCATTATCATACCAAACTATGGTTTGGTTAAATTCCTATACTTTCAAGACTTAATATCAGAGATAAATAGACAATGTACTAGTTGTTCAAGTTGTACAAAATTACTGGAATTTTGCCAATTGTCAAATTTCAATTCATGTTGTTATGTCATTCGAAACTTGTTGTATATCCATTTTTGAAACTATGTATTGTCCTTTTGGTATCAATGAAACCGAATTATTTAAATATTGGTACAAATAGTGTTATGAAGTCTCTTGCAATCTTGTTTTCGGCCCTCCCCGATGTTTCCACCATCAGTTGGGGTGTGACACAAGTCTTTGAAATTAGAGTAACCAAGAAGATTTGAGAGTGATTTGAGTGTTTGGAGTGTGTTTAGGAGTGTATGGAGGCTTGTATTTATAAGTGTGGATTAGGGTTTGGGAGTTAATGAAGGTGATTGGAGGAGAAAGAAGGTGGAAAAAGGGTGAAATCTGATTGGCTAAAAAAATGGTAGATGGTGATTAGAGTAGGAGGGAGGTGGAGAAGGTTTTGGTTTGCTCATTTTTAGTCCATGCACTTTGTAACCAAGTTATGTTATGCCGTTTTCTTGTATTTTAACTTGTTTTTAGGTATCCAAAGTGTATTTTAAGTCTCAGTTTTGCATATAAACACGTATTTATATAAAACAAATATGAATTGTAACACGTATATTTATAAAACAAATTTCCATTATGATTAAGGCCTCAAGCTGTGATAACGGAGATGGAGTACGATTATAAGGTTTCTAAAAATAGAATACGAACACGAACTTTCTAAGAATAGGAATACGGAAATACGAGGCGTTACATTCTTTTACACATACTACAAATTAGATGAACCTTGCATTTAACACATACTACCAACTCACTGCCCTTCAACACAAAATTCTTTATGTATTTGTTTGGTAATAGCTAATAACTTTCCAGTCACTTTGTAATCATTCAATATAAACTTGAAAATTCTATGGTTTGTTTCTTTAAAGTTTGATTTCTAATTCCGCACACTATTTTCTATACATGTTGAATTCAATTGCCAAGTGTAGTTAAATATTGTTATCTAGGATCAGCAAGTTTGGAACTGAGTTTTTGAGGGGCAAATTGGGCAACAACTGGTTAATTGCATTTGTATGGGTCAAAAGACAGGATTGGTTCTCTTTGGTTAAAGCACACTTCATCTTCTAGTCTTTTCTTGAGCTTAGATGAATAGTTAATGTTACTTATTCATTACATTGATAATCTAATATTTCTAATATAAAGATTTTGGAAATCTTATTCATTTTGAATATCTTTTAGTTGGAATATATAATGTTTTTTTTTTATTTTAGCTAATATTAGAGACGATTCGAGTACAACCCAAATCAGCTCGCTTACCCAAAGATGATTCAAGATTTCCACGTCGTCGAATACATATTATGATCTTTTGATTTTGATTGTAGAGGGTGGTAAATGGGTGTGTGGGACATGTTAAGTGTTGTTTAGATGGGTTTGTTGCATACATTTTTTTATTAGTTTTGATGTAAGGGATGGTTAATATGGTTACAAAATCTTTACTACTACAACAAAAGTAATCTAAATATTTTGAATTTAACAATTTTGAATGCTATTTCCTTTTAGTTACCCATTTAATATTTCTAGTATGATTTATGTTATACTCATTTGATTCATTAGCAATAAATTGTGGGTTTAATTCTTCATCATATTAACTATCTACATATTGTTATCCGTTGTTTATTCTCACTTCAGTTGTTACTTTGGAAGGTGTCAACAGGTGCTCATCTATTGGTACACCACTATGTTATGGCTGCCAATAATTTTAAGATCTACTTATGTTCATATCAATTCCTTGTTGTTGTAACGGGTTAAATATGCATTAATCATAAATAATAATTAATACAAGTAACTTTCTCGACCCCGGGAAGCAATCGCGGGTGATAACCTAGAATTTTTATTTAATAAGATAATTTCATTAATAATCTTTGTTAGTTTGAATCTTAATACCCACGCTTTCTTGGTTTTTCATGTCTTTTACTTCTTTTAGATTGGACGGCTATAGGCCCAAAACAAAGATTTAGTTTTCTTGGGTAGTCCAATAATATAAATAAAAAAATATATCACACCCTACTCTACGCACAATCAAAAAACCTAATTATCCTTTGGTTTTCTCATTAGACAGGTATTCGGCGGCCGCCTACGACTCAATCGACAACCCTAACCCTAATCTGGAACATTTCCTTCTCATTGCAAGGGAAAACGATTTAGTTTTCTTGGGTAGTCCAATAATTTAAATAAAAAACATATCACACCCTACTCTATGCCCAATCAAAAAACCTAATTATCCTTTGGTTTTCTCATTAGACAGGTATTCCCCCGCCTACGATTGACTCAATCCACAACCCATTGCAAGGGAAAACAAGAAATGCCATCTCAGGGTAAGCATTCTTTAATTCTTGTATCCCTACTTCTATTTTATTCTATATTTTGAGCTTTTATTGTGATGAGAACTCCATTTTGATTTTATGGTAAGCTTTTAATTTCGTTACACCTATAGCACGCTTGTTACAGGTTTCCTCATGAAGGGAACTGAAGTAGAACTCATATTTAAACAATTCATAACATCTTGATAATTCATAGCATAACAAGGATTTATGGCATTCGACTACACATGGTAATGTTAAACATTCCAAGCATGAATTTTTATTTAAATAACCTCTTTGATCTGCTCTATATGTCTTCATAGGCATATCCATAGAGAAAAAGATATCAGTGGGGTGGGGACTAATCAAAATCAGTTGGAATTAATCAGAGATTAATCGATTTAAATTGGAACTATTCCAGGTTAATTGTGATTAATCCGTGATCAATGGACTCATGATTTTTACAACCATGGTTGAGATTGCTCATAACAGGCGGGGATGGGGGCAGGGTGGGCGACAACCCGAGCCTGATCTCCCTGGGTCCGTAACTTTTTTATAAATCCATTTTTTGAAAAAAAGAAAATCTATATACCTTGTAACATTTAATTTATTTTAACCCCGTTAAACACTAAAAATTATTTTAAATTAAGCTTATTACTCATATTTCATCAACACCCACTAGCAAAAGTTAAATACATTTAAAATTGGTACAATCGTTTAAACTTAAACCCAATTAAAATTTTACCCTATTTAAAATTGGTCAAATAGTGGCTCAAAATCTTTAAAATTACCATCAATCTGCCTTACTAGTGTTTTATATATATTAAATATTTGTATTCCTTTATTATAATATTTGTATGTGTTGCGTTAAAGTTATTTTTGTTCCTTTATTATAATATTTGTACGTGCAGCAAAGGGGTACAAAAAGGGGGAACATTTCCCAATGCCCCAACTGCTTGAAGGTTGGACAATTAATAAGGTTCAGTCAATGTACAGAGTTTTGCATATTCGCTTAAGCACCAAAAACTCTCTTAATCATCACATGATGAAAATAACGTATATGTGATACCCCTTTATAGTTTACAGGTATAACATTTCCTGCAAAACATTCCGCTGTATGGTGGAAGTTAAAAAATATATTAAGAATAAGAGCAATCCACCTAAAAAAAATTCTATTACACTTGCAGACTCACAAGAAAGAACTCAGGTACGTACCATCAAATAAAAGACTTTTGATATATGATTTTCATTTATAAGCAAGTTCATATGATTCTATGGTTCTTTTGAATTTGCTCCTCAGAATAATAATACGCCTTTGAGTGAGACATGACACTGAAAATAAACAGCGTATTGTTGAATTGGCACAAGGTATCCTTGTTTTTCTACGAGGCAATGATATCTTAAGGCATTAGTCCTGCTCGCATTATTCTTGTTGAAGTGATTTGAGAAATTGTGACTAATAGTAATTTTTCAAATTCAGGGTCGAAAAAAGAGAACGTTAAAGAAATTTGTCGTAATAGGTACTTCAAGCATCAAAATCCGTCTTTCTGAACCGGAACGTACTGAAATTGAAGCCATGGATGAGGTGATTATTCTTGAACTTTTTTTTGTAACACATGATTGTGTAAATTTAACCTCCCAATATCGGTTACAATTGCCTGAACCACTTGTAGTGTGGACTTGCACTAAACCAATGGTTCAGGTTTACAACAGGTGCATAACAACTATTTGATGGAAAACATTTATTCATATTCAGACTTTATTGTTTTGAACAAAACTAAAGCCTTCTTGATTGGAATTTTGCTTCAATTTTAATGTAACAGTACACAATGAAACAAATGGTCCAGATTTACAATAGTTTATCCTAACTTAGTATATTACTATGGTTAACCATCTCAAAATCTAGCTAGATACACCCATGTGTACTTTAATCCCTGGAGATCTTCAGTGCCTTGCTTATGTAGGAGTAAACTGTGTTATAACTTTTTCTTTGAACTGTGAACTTCATTGAAAAACAAAGGTCGCGTCCTCAATTCAAGGACCGCCTATAAAAACAATTACATCATATACAATGGTTTTACCCTCCAATCTTCAATCTAAGATTAATCTAGATCGACATTTCAACAAAGAAAATAAACATTTTGACACAAGCCACAACTTCGGTTACTCTAGTAATGTGCCCAAGGATCTTTTTATTCGTTCCTCCAGATGGCCAGCACGAGATATAACAATGCTCTAATGATCTTCTTAGCCCACTTGTACCGTCAAATGTTTGTGCAGCAACAGTACATCCGAAAGATCAATAGTGAAAATTGGGTCTACTTTGCCCACTTCCAACTGCGTCCCAAACCACATCCTATGAGAACTTGGTTTAGGTCCTCATGCTGTATCACATTAGAGCCACACAAATATTATCAATTGAACTGTCTTCTTGCCAGCGACTGACGAATAATGTAATTTAGGCTCATCTCCGCTCTCCATATGAAACAGGTTGATCTTTAGCCCTGACCCAATTGTCCCACTTCATAAGCTGATTTCCTATCGAGATGCCCAAATATCTATTCTGAACATACTTTGGCTGCGCAACTGAAAAGGACTTATGTTCTACCGATCCAGCCTATCTGTCTTTTAGCCGAGAACCAGACTCGTTTCTGTCCCCTGTTAAAAAAAATATACATCACTGTCCTTTCGGAAACTGTTCTGCTCACGTCGACCCCTGGGCTTCTCGACCAACTTGGTTGCAGCCGTAATTCCCCGTTCTGTAAGAAGAGTCTCTCCGCAACCTTGCAATCCTTGTTCCTTTCCAGAGAGAATAGCTTCGGCCATCGATCTTTAAGAGGAACCGTACCATACCAAATATCCTTCAAAAGCTAATATCTTCACCGGCTCCCAAGCTAGCCTGCATAAAAATTTGTGAACTTTTTCCTTGAATTTTGAGCTTTTCCAAGCTCTTAACAATGGTTTGCCACGGTCCCGTAAAAGATCTTCTTATCGTTAAGAAAGACCACCTTCGCCGCCCACAGTGGATTAACTCAATGACCTTCCTCCACAAGGAATTTTTTTCTGTAACAAACCGCCACGCCCATTTTGAGAGAAGGGCGGAGTTCACATCACACATTTGGATATACCGAGGCCCCGTCTTTCTTTGTAGCAGTATCCCAAGCTACCCAATGAATCCGGTTACCATCGGCCACCCCAGCCCAGAAGAAGCTTTTCATGATGCGTTCAATCTGATCTATAACATTTATTGGCCCTTGTATAACGAGAAGTAATATATAGGAAGACTAGCGAAGACAGATTTAATCAAAGTTAAACGACCCCCATAGACAACGTCTTTGCCTTCCACGAAGCCAATCGGGACTGAATAGTTTCAATAAACGGATTCCAATGACAAATCCGATTCATATTTGCCCCACCGTAATTTCCAAGTAACTGAAAGGGAAGTCCCCCACCTAGCACCCGAGGAAACCTGCCAAATTAAACTGTGTTAAAACTGTTTAAAGGATTCTATCTATATGAATTTCTTAATTTAATTAAAAAGAGGTAATTGCATAGTGTGTGCTGTTTTTTTCTAGTTTCCGTTTTGCTACAGCTTGATGTTTCCAAATTAGAAGTCCACTGATTTTGCATTTATCTTGAAACCAACGTTCTGTAATTTCTTGAAAAGGTATTAGCTAGTTCAAACTTCTTTACTAAAAATTTTCAGCTTGATCTATTTGAAAGTTATTCAGGTTCCTTCAAATTTTTACGGTACCGGCATCTTTCTCTCTAGTTCCAATATTTTTATACTTTGTAAGTGCAGCAATGGAGTACAGAGGGAGGGGAATATCTCCCAATGTCATATCTACTTGACGGTTGGATCAAGGTATCCTTGTTTTTCTACGAGGCAATGCTATCTTAAGGCATTAGTCCTGCTCGCATTATTCTTGTTGAAGTGATTTGAGAAATTGTATGACTAATAGTAATTTTTCAAACTAACGTTAAAGAAGTCTGTCGTAATAGGTACTTCAAGCATCAAAATACGTCTTTCTGAAAGGGAACGTACCGAAATTGAAGCCATGGATGAGGTGATTATTCTTGAAATTTTTTTGTAACACTTGATTGTGTAAATTTAACCTCCCATTACCTAATATTGGTTACAATTGCCTGAATCACTTGTAGTGTGGACTTGCACTAAACCAATGGTTCAGGTTTACAACAGGTGCATAACAACTATTTGATGGAAAACATTGATTCACATTCAGACTTTTTTTTTTATCAAAAAAAAAAAGGTCCAGATTTACAATAGTTATCCTAACTTAGTATATTACCATGGTTGGTCTAACCATGTCAAAATCTAGCTTGATACACCCATGCGTACTTTAATCCCTGGAGAGCCTCCGGTGCCTTGCTTAGGTAGGAGTAAACTGTGTTAAAACTTTTTCTTTTTGAACTGTGAACTTCACTGAAAAACAAAGGGCATGTCCTCAATTCAAGGACCGCCTACAAAAACAATTACATCATATACAATGGGTTTACCCTCCAATCCATCCAATCTAAAGATTTAAATATAGATTGACATTTCAACCAAAGAAAAGAAACAGTTTTGACACAAGCCACAACTTCGGTTATTCTAGGAATGTGCCCCTCAAAGATCTTTTTATTTCGTTCCTTCCAGATGGCCTAGCACGAGATCATTGAAGATCGTTTATTAAGCAAGTATATCCGAAGAACACGAGGGTTGCTCGTGTAATTATGTTTCTTATGTTTATTTGTTATTGGGTCGAAACAATTAAGTCCAGTATGGTTTTATTATTACTGTTTGTTGTTTGTGTTGGGCTGCATGCCACACAAAACAGTTGGGTCGAACATATTAGAAGTCCATTAGGTTTCAAGTGTCATGATATTTGGGCCGGCACACAATTGAACAGGTGCGACACAAACAAAACGGCAGGAACGGTTATTCAGGAAGAGACGTACCTATTCGTTGAATCAACTGTATGATCGCACCCCTTCAAAGAACGACGTGACTGTTTCTTCTTGTCTGTTGGTTGTGTATAAATACTCGTTCCAAATCAGTTTGTAAACGCTTTTTTGCAATTCAGTTTTATGCAATCAAGTTTCAAGTTTGGTTAGTTCGATTACTTTCAGTTTTTATTATATTGTTTCCTTTACGATTCAAGAGTTTAGAATGAAGAAGTCTTGGTGTCAAGTTTGTGGCTTTTATGTGTATGATTGTTCCCATGTTCTTCCGCAAACGCATTGGTCCTGGGAACCCAAACGTAATGATACCACCAACATTGGTATCAGAGCCGAAGGTTCAGCGAATGCGGAGAACAGTGGTGATGTTACTGGAAATCATATGAGGGGAAGAAAGGGTAAGGCGGTTGCGACCTATTCAATAGATAGGGATGATTGTGGGAGAGTTAGCGGCCGGGCAGCGGCAAGTTGGAAGAATAGCGCGCAAGGGAAGCAACCTACACGATCATGGAAATCACCAATCAAAAACTTTCCCAAGAAGATGATTCCAAAGGGTTTCGCGAAGAAATTTAACATGAGAAAAACACTCCGGTCGGAAGGCCGAGAAAGCCGGGAATTCGATGCTTTAAGTGCAAACAGTTCAGACACATTGCATCTATATGCCCAAGTAAGTTTGTCAGTTTAACTCTGTTACCCATTGAAAACAATTATATAGTTAACGATACTTGCGGAGGGGATTGGGATTCGATATGGGCGGTCGATCCTAATTACAAGATGCACATGTCCTGAAATAAAAAATTGTTCAAGAACTTCAAGAGACATTTCGGTTGATCATGGAAGAGAGGGTGAAAGATTACTCGTTTGTTCACGGTGTGGGAGAAGTGAAAGTCCCGTTGGACGGGAAAAATAAAACAATCCCGTGTGTTGCATATGCTCCTAGACTCAAAAAGAACGTATTGAGTTTAGAGCAATTGCTACTTCAAGGCATTGAAACTCTCACGACCGGGGACGCTTATGTATTGAAGAAAATGTTTGGAAGGAAGACAAAAGGGTTTGATTTTTTCGAGAACAAGTCCGAGTTCGATCTCAAACAAGAATACCTAGATACGTTTTATGATAATCTCGACATCGATAATGGTTACAAGCATGAAAAGGAGAAACTTCGGGAATGTGTTGAGGATTATTATGAAAAAGAGTTCAAGAAGGAGAGAGAAAAGAACGCTAACCGAGAAGGCACATTGGTAACAAAGAAGTTGGATGTTGTTTATTCGAAAAAGATGAAGGCCGGTTTTAGAATCTACATGGAAGGGTTGAAAGACAATCCCTACCAATCAAATGAGGAGTTAAAGGAACGAGCGATGGTACTATCTCAATTTGAGGACGATGTCATTGAAAACGATCTTATCATGGAAAGTTGCCTCGAGGCTCTTGATCTCATCAAGTTACATGAAGATTTGGAGAATTACCAAAACTTCTATGATGCCACTTTTGATGAAATCATTATTTGGTTTATACCATGCTTCCTTGGCATAGTTAAACCAAAGACCATGCCACCAACATTGCTCGACAGGCGTGAAATAAACTTGTTAACTCTCTATCAGTTGGTTCAAGAGTACGGTGGATTCAAGAAGGTTTTAGAGAATGACACTTGGGATGAAATCGCATTTCATTATGCTTATCATCCGGACGATGCTCAAGAAGTGAAGACGGCATATGTTTATTATATAGAATTGGTCGAGTGATACTTCGACTACATGAAAAGAAAGCAAGAAGCAAAAGTAAAAGATGCCGAAGAAGCACCAAAGGAAGCTACTCCCGGATGGATTGAAGATGAAACAAGCGATGATGAATTGGTGATAATTGTGGAGGTCACCGACAACACGAAAGGCAAGTGATTGAAGACGACGCTTCGGAGATACCCGCTTAAGGGGGAGAATGAAGATCGTTTATTAAGCAAGTATATCCGAAGAACACACGAGGGTTGCTCGTGTAATTATGTTTCTTATGTTTATTTGTTATTGGGTCAAAACAATTAAGTCCAATATGGTTTTACTATTACTGTTTGCTGTTTGTGTTGGGCTGCAGGCCACACAAAACAGTTGGGTCGAACATATTAGAAGTCCATTAGGTTTTAAGTATGTGGGTCATGATATTTGGGCCAGTACACAATCGAACAGGTGCGACACAAACAAAATGGCAGGAACGGTTATTCAGGAAGAGACGTACCTCTTCGCTGGATCAACTGTATGATCGCACCCCTTCACAGAACGATGTAACTGTTTCTTCGTGTCTGTTCATTGTGTATAAATACTCGCTCCAAATCAGTTTGTAAACACTTTTTTGCAATTCAGTTTTATGCAATCAAGTTTCAAGTTTGGTTAGTTCGATTACTTTCAGTTTTTATTATATTGTTTCGTTTACGATTCAAGAGTTTAGGATGAAGAAGTCTTGGTGTCAAGTTTGTGGCTTTTATGTGTATGATTGTTCCCATGTTCTTCCGCAAACGCAACCCGAACGTAATGATACCACCAACAATCATAATAGTGCCTCTAATGATCTTCTTAGCCCACTTAGTACCGTCAAAATGTTTGTGGAGCAACAATACATCCGAAAGATCAAAAGCGAAAATTGGGTCTACTTTGCACCAGTTCACAACCGTGTCCCAAACCCCAAAAGCAAAACCACATCCTATGAGAACATGGTTATGGTCCTCATCGGCTATATCACATAGAGCACACAAAATATTATCTAACTGAACCTGTCTTCTTGCCAAGGCGCTGCGAGTAGGAATACGGCCCATCTCCGCTCTCCACATGAACAGGTTGATGCGGGAACCCAATTTTCCCACTTCATAAGCTGGTTCCTTCGATGTCTCTATCTTTTATGAACATATCTTTGAGCTGCGCAACTGAAAAGGAGTTACTTTGCTACCCATGCGCCGCATCTGTCCCTTTTAGACGAGAACAAGACTCGGTTCTGCATGTAAATAACATCCTGTCCTTGGAAAAATTTCCTCCACAGTGCATGGGCTTCTTGACCAACTTTGTTGCAGACGTATTTCCTCGTTCTGTAAGAAGAGTCTCTCTGCAACCTTGCAATCCTTGTTCGTTTCCAATGATAATAGCTTCGGCCATCGATCTTTAAGAGGAACCGTACCATACCAAATATCTTTCCAAAAGCTAATATCTTCACCGTCTCCCAAGCTAGCCTGCATACAAATTTTGATCTTCTCCAAGCTCTTAAGAATGGTTTGCCACGGTCCCGTAAAAGATCTTTTTATGGGTAATAAAGAACACTTCCCCGCCCACAGTGGATTAACTCAACGACCTTCCTCCACAAGGAATTTTTATCTCTGTAACAAACCACCACGCCCATTTTGAGAGAAGGGCGGAGTTTACATCACACATTTTGGGTATACCGAGGCCCCGTCTTTCTTGGACAATGTAGCAGTATCCCAAGCTACCCAATGAGTATCCCAAGCTACCCAATGAATCCGGTTACCATCGGCCACCCCAGCCCATAAGAAGCTTTTCATGACGCGTTCAATCTGATCTATAACATTTATCGGCGCCTTGTATAACCAGAAGTAATATATAGGAAGACTCGAGAGGACAGATTTAATCAAAGTTAAACGACCCCCCATAGACAACGTCTTTGCCTTCCACGAAGCCAATTGGGGACTGAATAGTTTCAATAACCAGATTCCAATGACAAATCCGATTCATATTTGCCCCCACTGTAATTTCCATGTAACTGAAAGGGAAGTCCCCCACCTTGCACCGGAGGAAACCTGCCAAATTAAACTGTGTTAAAACTGTTTAAAGGATTCTATCTATATGAATTTCTTAATTTAATTAAAAAGAGATAATTGCATAGTGTGTGCTCTTTTTTCTAGTTTCCGTTTTGCTACAGCTTGATGTTTCCAAATTAGAAGTACACTGATTTTGCATTTATCTTGAAACCAACGTTCTGTAATTTCTTGAATTATATTATTTTCAATCCTAGCTAGTGACTAAGATGTGAGTATTTTCTGCCTTGTTCTTAAGAAAAGGTATTAGCTAGTTCAAACTTCTTTACTAGTGTTTAATCTATTCAAAAGTTATTCTGGTTACTTCAAATATTTACTGTACCGGCCTCTTTCTCTCTAGTTCCAATATTTTTGTACTTTGTAAGTGTAGCAATGGTGTACTGAGGGAGGGGAATATCTCCCAATATCATTAAATTTTTCTAGGTTGAATTTAGCCTCATGTCCTTCGTTGAAATTCTATCAAAAGCATGAGAGCCCAACGCCCATTTTTAATCTTCTATACTTCTTATTACTATACCAAGTAAAATTAAGAGTAATACCTGTGGTTTTGTTTCAAAATTACGGTGGCACGTTTGTAGTATATACAGAGTAAAAGCTTATACTGGGCCAACTTTGAGGACATTGTTGAGGTGTTTGTTGCTCTTTCTCAGTAACACTTCTTTGTATAGTTGTCAATAGCGAGCTAACGAACACTATAGCATCCTATGTAACGTATAGATCTAGGCTCGCTGTTAATAGTTTGCCTTGTTTTTTTTAACATAAATAGCAATTAAATATAGTTATAAAATAGTTGTATCTTAGGTTTTTTTTAATATGCAAGTAAAATAGCATATTTAACAAGGTATTTTGATATAATATATGTTAGAAATGATGTTTAAACTTAATTATGTTTATGATATTTATATGTAATAACCTATAACTTATATTCGGTACATATGATAAGTGTGGGTGTCGATGATAAGCGGGTAATTTCAAAACTGCCATGACAGTTTTTTTCTTCCCGTCAATTATCAACCGCCATATCCATACACATATATATATGTCTGGTTCGGCGACATATACCGGCACCAGGACAATTTGCCTTCATTCGAAATTGTCCATTCATTTACTTCCTGTTTACTTATTCAATGTTATCTTCATTCACTCGGTTGATCATAATCAACATCATGTCCATCGATTCCTCGATGCCTTGTTTATCCGCTGTAAGGATGGACGATGTCCAACAAAGTGGTATCAGAGCCATGTTAGGGAAGAGTGAAGAAATCAGATCCACTTCAACAACATTACCCTGTCAACATTGCTTTGATGAACGTAACCAAAAGGAGAGAAGGACTCACCGGGTGAGATTATGCTATTATTGCCACCAGCCCGAACATCAAATATATGCGTGCAAATCAAAAGAAAATGACGAGGCAACGCAACTGATAAACTAAGCGGTTAATGCCGGAATCCATAATCAAAGGAGGGATGCAGACGATCGAGATGAAATGATCGTAATCGGCACAGAAGGCGGCCTGTGGGAAGACATATGGTATGTTAGTTCTGCATTCTCTCATCATTATACCGGTAATTTAAATGTTTTCAAACGAATAAAACATTTAGTTGGTGTTGAGACAAAGTCTGGGGAAAACAATTTCCTCTTCATTCAGGGCATAGGGGCTGTTGAATCAAATCAAATAACGAAAGGTTGAGAATTCAAAGTGTTTTTTGTCACACCCCGACCCGCAGCGGAATAAGAGTCGGGGCATAATTGGGTTATCACCAAAGCTCATGATGTTTACTAAAATGTTTCATATTTATTAAATTCAAATTACATCTTAAATATCCAAATCAAAATTCATACAATTACAAGGAAATGAAACTATGTAAATAATCCAAAGCTTAAACTGATTTATTCTTCTAGGCCTTCCTATGTGTTTCTTGCCTCAGCTGGATCACCTGTATCATGTGTAAAACGGGGGATATTTTGGGTCAACAAAAGTTGGCAAGTGAACCTTGATAAAACATTGTTATTAATTTCTTGTTTTATTTAATATGGAAAATTTGTGCAATAATCACATGTGAGCAAACATATATAAGTAAACAAACACAAACCACTTGAATGAGTATATGATATGAATGATAATGAATGTGAGATCAAGGCTCAATCAAACGGAGCCGATCTTATGAGGCACCTGATGCTCAACCCGTCTCCCACGGGGAACTGATGGGCCTAATGATATGCGTGCACTGAAAATGATAAATCCAAACTACATATATTCCACACAACAATTGATACACATTTGATCACGGATATGATGTATGCACAAGTGTTTAAATATAATAAAGAATTAGACGACACATGATACACCCCAAAACATGATTAAAACGGGAATTGGTAGAGATTCACTCACAATGGGTGCGTTCTTTGATGATGATGAAGGCGCACGAATTTATGATTTGATTGACGAGGAAGAACTAACCTAGATAATAACAAAATGATTTGATAAATAAATAAATTTTGGTTGAGATTAATATTTTTAATTAGTGTTCTTAAATGGGAATTTTAGAATTATTTTTGTGAGTTTAAGGAAGTTTTCTAACCTTAATAATCTTGTTTTTAAGTATTTTTGAATAATTTTCTAATTAAATATATTAATAAAAAGAAATAAAAATATTGACTTTTTGACCCCGTTGACCGTTGACCGGTCGGACTGTGTGTTTGTATGTTCTGAGTGAGGTTCGAAATCGGGACCTCTCGTTTACGTGCACGCAGCTCTACCAACTGAGCTACGTGTCTAACCCGAAATATCATCTGATTTAATTATATTTATATACTAATTAATTTTAAACTTATTTGGTTTTATTAAAAATGGTTTATATGGCCGAACCGGTTGTAGGGACCCGGAGTCGAACTCGGGTCCTTCGGTTCGAGTGCGCACAGCCCAACCAGTTGGGCTGTGTGTCAAATCTGTTTAACTTATGGATTATATTATTCTTATAAACAACCCGTGACTTGTTCTGATTCAGTTCTAAAAATGTTGGTTTTAATTCTGAAAGTCGGTACGTGTGCGATTCGAACCCGGGACGTGTGCATTGTTTGTTCACACAGTCCACCGCTGGACTGTGTGTCTAACCCTTTCGAATATCCAGTTTTAATTATATTTATACTTATACTTGACTTCATCTTCTTCGTTTATAAAAACACAGAACAGTGAAGTCTAACTGTTCTTTTTAAACCAATCATCAAGACTTATATTTTGTTGGAATGAAATAGATAGAGAAGGTTATTGAATGAAATGTACCAAAACAGAATGTTTTCTCAGATTTCCGGCAAGAGTCGTCGGCTCTGATTGGTGACTTCCGGCTGAGTGAATCGATTAACAGTTTTGATCAATGTGTTGTGCAATTAAGTTACTAAACAAGGGATATCAGGAGGGTTTAGATGATTGTACCGATCGACAGTGAGACTTCGGATTTTCAGTGATTTTCCGGTGAGTGCAGGAATTCCCGGAAACGTTGTCTGAGACAGATTCTGGTTGGACGATTTATGTTAATACATGCCGAATAATGGATTACAAACAAAAGTGTCGAGAATTTTACCGATTTGAAGTAAGTCTCGGTTTTCCGGTGAGTGCAGGAATTCTCTGGCGACGAGCTAAAGCTTCGAAAAAGTGAGCGGTTCTGAGCGAAAGGATTTCCGGAAGATTGAGTGGGTATTTATAAGGAGGAACAGGGTGTATTTGGTTTGAATTTGGGTCTTGATTCGCGGTCAAAGGTTTTCCGGCGGTTATGACCGAAATTGACGGCCGGCAACGGTTATGATTTATGTCGATGATCGGTTATCGCATTTTAGTCAAGAGAGAAATGGCCAAAATCGCGGATTGCCGGATTTTCCGGTGATTGCGAGTTCTGAGCGCGCGGTGATCTCTGGCTTTGAATTCGGGTTTTACTTTAAGTATTATTTATTTCAGTATTTTCACAAAGAAGGCGTGTGGCGGAGCGGTGTGTTGTGTGTTTGGGTTTGTGGGTGACCCGGGTTCGAAACCCGGCGTCCCCATTTTATTTTTTTCTCCCTATTTATTATTATTTATAAATTATGGTTTTTAAATTCTAATATATTTATTAATTATGTATTGTTTAAAATTAATATCAAGTATAAATACGCAACGAAATTTATAACTGGATATTTGATTGATTAACGGAGCGGGTTTTGAAAACTCGTTTTTCGACAGATGTTACAGTATCCCCTACTTTTAGAAATTTCGTCCCGAAATTTAAGTAGTTGTGGTAACAGGAAAAAGATGTGGGTATCTCTTGCGCATTGAGTCTTCACGTTCCTCGTTTTGACTCCCAACATACCCTGACAATTGGAATACGACTTCTCTTAAACGCTTCTCCCTGAAGTCCATGATTTCTACTGGTCTTTCAATGAAGTGCATAGATTCATCGATCTGAATGTCTTCTAGAGGAATATGGAGGTTTTCATCGGCGAGGCACTTCTTCAAGTTTAATACGTGGAATGTGGGATGAATTCTGTTGAGCTCTTCTGGTAGGTCAAGCTTGTATGCTACAGGACCTACTCTGTCGAGTATCTTGAAAGGTCCTACGTAGCATGGTGCTAGTTTGCCCTTCTGGCCAAAACGAACCACTCCCTTCCACGGTGATACTTTTAAATGTACTTGATCCCCAATGTCAAACTCCAAGGGCTTTCGTCGTTTGTCTGCGTAACTCTTTTGACGACTTTAAGCCGCTAGGAGATTGTTTCGAATTTGAATGACCTTGTCGGTTGTTTCTTGAATTAACTCTGGACCGGTGATTTGTGATTCCCCAATTTCGTGCCAACATACTGGAGATCGGCACTTACGACCATATAAAGCTTTGAAAGGAGCCATGCCGATACTTGAATGATTGCTATTGTTGTACGAAAATTCAACTAATGGTAGATGAGCGTCCCAATTCCCTTTGAAGTCTATGCACATGCTCGAAGCATGTCTTCAAGAGTTTGGATGGTGCGTTCAGATTGTCCATCAGTTTGAGGATGAAAAGCGGTACTGAGGTCTAATCGTGTACCCAAAGCTGTTTGTACGGCTCGCCATGTTCGTGAAGTGAAACGACCATCACGGTCTGAAATGATGCTTAAAGGTACACCATGACGGCTTACGATCTCGCTGATGTAGATACGAGCTAACTTCTCCTTTTGGAAGTCCTCGCGAATCGGTATGAAGTGAGCTGATTTTGTAAGACGATCAATGATTACCCATATGGTGTCATACCCACTAGAGGTGCGAGGTAACCCGATAATGAAGTCCATGGTTATATTTTCCCACTTCCATACAGGTATTTCGGGTTGGACTAGGAGTCCTGAAGGTCTTTGATGTTCAGCCTTTACTTTGGAACAGGTAAGGCACTTGGAAACAAAAACAGCGATGTCCTTTTTCATGCCAGGCCACCAGTAGGTGTATCGTAGGTCTTGATACATCTTGTCGGCTCCTGGTGTACAGAGTATCGTGTTTTGTGCGCCTCATTCATAAGGAAATCACGAAGGTTATCGCGATCAGGAATCCATATGCGATTTAAATAGTATAGAATACCGTCGGATTTGGTTTCGATTTTGAGTTCAGCTCCACATGACAGCTCATCGCGTACGTCATTTTCTGTTACAGAAACATGTTGAGCTGCTCGGATTCGATTTTTGATGTCGGTTATGATTTGCGAACTTAAAAGACGAATGGAGTTCGCGTAACCTTTTCGACTGAGTGCATCAGCCACCACGTTTGCGTTGCCAGGATGATACCGAATTTCACAGTCGTAGTCGTTAAGAAGTTCGACCCATCTTCGTTGCCTTATATTCAACTCCTTTTGGTTGAAGATATGTTGGAGACTTTTGTGGTCAGTGTATATTTCACACTTGGTACCGTAGAGGTAATGTCTCCATATCTTGAGAGCGAACACAACGGCTCCAAGTTCTAGGTCGTGGGTGGTGTAATTCTTCTCGTGAACCTTGAGTTGCCTAGAAGCATAGGCTGTCACTTTTCCTCTTTGCATTAATACAAAGCCTAGCCCTTGCCCTGATGCGCCGCAATATACTACAAAGTCATCGCAACCTTCAGGGAGTGTGAGGATAGGTGCGTCACAAAGTTTTTGCTTTAGAGTTTGGAAGGCTTCTTCTTGTTTAGGTCCCCATATGAAGGGTTTTCATTTATGAGTCAAAGCCGTGAGTGGTACAGCGATACGGGAAAAATTGGCAATGAAGCGTCGGTAGTAACCAGCCAAACCAAGAAATGACCTTACTTCGATAGGGGTACGTGGCGCTTGCCATTCCTGTACTGCCTTGATTTTTGAAGGGTTGACATGTATTCCCTTGTCATTGACGACATGTCCAAGGAATTGTACTTCTCTTAACCAGAATTCGCATTTTGAGAACTTAGCGTAGAGCTTTTCAGTCCTTAAAAGTGTAAGGATGAGTCGAAGGTGTCGTTCATGATCGGATTTAGACTTGGAGTAGATAAGGATATCGTCGATGAAGACTATGATGAAACGGTCGAGGTAGGGTTTGCATAACCTATTCATTAGATCCATGAATACAGCAGGGGCGTTGGTTAAACCGAATGGCATGACCATGAATTCGTAATGACCATAACGAGCCCGGAAGGCGGTCTTTGGGATGTCTTCTTCATGTACTCTGAGCTGATGATAACCAGAACGAAGATCGATTTTTGAGAAACAGTTGGCACCTTGAAGTTGGTCTAAGAGGTCATCAATGCGAGGTAGTGGGTAGCGATTCTTAACCGTTAACTTGTTGAGTTCTCTGTAGTCGATACACATGCGAAACGTTCCATCTTTCTTCTTCACAAAAAGAACAGGTGCACCCCAAGGCGAGGAGCTAGGACGTATGAATCCTTTGTCAGTCAGCTCTTGCAGTTGACTGGCCAGCTCTTGCATTTCGGATGGGGCTAACCTATAAGGAGATTTTGCGACTGGTTGTAGCGCCAGGTACAAGATCGATGCGGAATTCGACTTCTCTCACAGGAGGGAGTCCTGAAATGTCGTCAGGAAAGACTTGTGGGTATTCTTTCACAACTGGGATATATTCGAGTTTCCTTTCCTTGTTTCCCTTTTTGACGACGTGAGTTAGGAATGCGACATAGTTCTTGCGGAGATATCTTCGGGCTTGAAGGCAGGACATTAGTTTGACTCCTTTTGAAGGGGTTTCTCCAAAAATACGTAAGGTCTGACCGTCTGCAAGAGAAATGCGAATGAACTTTTCGCAGCATACTACTTCGGCGTGATGCTGGTTGAGCCAGTCCATACCGATTATAACATCGAAACTTCCCGACTTCATCAGAATGAGGTCAACTGGAAAATCATGATCGTTTAGAGTGAGGGTAAAATTTCGTATAATAGAATTTAATGAAACGGGCTTTCCGTCAGCAACTTCCACCGTTAGAGACTCCATGAGATTATCACGAGTTTGGTTGAGGATAGGTTCGAATTCTAAGGACACAAAACTCTTATCCGCGCCAGTATCGAATAACATGGATGCATAACTACCATTGATGAGAAACGTACCGTTAACCACGTTGTTGTCAGCCCTAGCTTGGTTGGCATTGATGTTGAAAGCTCTTCCTCTGGCAGGTGGAGGAGCTTGGTTGGCTTGGTTTACTGGGTTCGCTTGGGCTTGAGCATGGATGATGTTCACCAAGCGTGGACATGTGTTCCTGAAGTGTTTGGGTCTCCACAGTTGTAACAAGCTCGCATGGGTTGCATCATGGGGTAGTTGGGTTGGTAGTAGGATTGGGCTATGTGTTGTGCAGATGGTAGGAGTAAGGGTTGTTGGGCTTGACCCACTATTTGATGGTGGGTTTGGGTTGGGGGTTGATTGCGGTTCATTCGTTGAAGTGTGCGACAAGTTTGAATGGTGTGACCCGCACGGCCACAGCTGGTGCAATGTTGGCAAGGAGTTTCGGGAGGGTGATGGTACTGACAATGGTTGCATTTTGGATGTGGGCCGGTGTATGGCTTTTTAAATGGTGCAGTCGAAGGAGCAATTTGGGTGATTGGTGCAGCAGTGATAGGAGGGTTGGTTTGAGTGACAGCAAAATTCTTGCTGTTTCGTTTCCTCTTACCAGCAAACCTTGAGGAGGAGACCGAGTGGTTTGTAGTTGAGGTCTCTATGGGTGTTTTCTTCTTATCATCCTTAAATTTGCCGTTTCGGATGCGATTCTCAGTGAGTTCGGTAGCTAGTTCCATTGCGGCTTCAAGTGTTGCAGGCGAAGTGCTTAGAACCGAGTCTTGAATTTTCTAGGGAAGACCTCGAATGTAGTGTTCCACCAAGCGGTACACGGGGGTGAACAGATTAGGGATCATATGGTTTAGCTCTAGAAATCTCTTGTTATAGGAAGTGTGATCTCCTTCCTTTTGTTTTAACGCGTGGAATTCATCTTCCAGCTTTTTGATTTCGCTTCTTGGACAGAAGCGTCTTGTCATGAGTTCCCTTAACTCTTCCCAGGTTAAGGCCATGGCATCTTCAACTCCTCTTTTACCCTTTTCCGTGTTCCACCAGGTAAGGGCTACCCCAAACAGTCTTCCTGTTGCATAACGTACCTTGCGATTCTCGGGACAATCGCAATTGAGGAAAGTGTTCTCCATTTCTTCAAACCAGTGAAGGAGGGCAGTAACACCTTCGGTCCCTTCGTACTTTGGGGGATCGCAAGATTTGAAGTGTTTGTAGGAGCACTTTTTGGAGGGAGGGTTGGCGACGCTCTGATCTTCTTGATTGGGAGGATTGATGGGATTCGCGGTGAGAGCTTGTTGAACTTGAATTACGATGTCAGGAAGCACTGTGGCCATTTGTTTAGCAATTTGGGTGGCCAAGCGTTTATTTGATCTTCCTGACTTTCTACCTCCACGTAGTTGCCTAGCCGACATCTACAGGAACATACATAG
This sequence comes from Scalesia atractyloides, assembly GCA_947069175.1. Lineage (NCBI taxonomy): Eukaryota > Viridiplantae > Streptophyta > Magnoliopsida > Asterales > Asteraceae > Scalesia > Scalesia atractyloides. The sequence continues at coordinate 2,095,173 of CAMTDV010000116.1, read as the reverse complement.
GAAGATCGTGAGTTTAAGAATTTTCTAAGTGTCATGTGTCGTTAAAAGAATAAAAATAACATAACTAACAATAATGCAACTACATCCATAGGATGTCTTGGGCTTGCTCATGTTTGGGCCTTCCAATGTCCCCCATACTATCGCCTGTATAGTTATGTGGGCCCCCATGACTATTGGGCTTGGTAGGATTCACATTGGCGTTGGCGGATTAACACTTGCATCACCCGAATGAAAACCGTGAAACATGATTGCGAGATGTATGGTAGGAGGGTGTCCAGGTGTAGACACAATGACAACTCAAAGTGGGGTTAGCTCACACGACGTTTGGTATAGCATGCTTTGGCCTAATAGGTCCTTCGTACTCTCGTCGTTAGTCCCCAGGTAGGCAAACTGGTCCTTTATTTTGGATTTATACGAATGCCAAGCCTAGACAGGACGTTCCGACTACTGGTACTCGTACCCTTCCAGTTACTACATGCCCGTTATGAGAACTCACTTTGATGTGATTTGAAAACACAAAAATCATTGCAAAAATCATGGGAATTGTGAGGTGTGTGCTCTCATGGATATGATATGTTATGAGGATATCATTTATTGTGAGCATTGTATAATAACATGTATTTGTGAGCATGCTTGCATAACATTGAGTGTAAAAATAAACATAAAGCATATAAACATCATGAATTTTGTATGTAACGCATAAGCAATTCAAAATTTTAATCAACTATAGTATAGGCTCTAAGGGTCTAATAACCTATCCTATATCCCTATAGTCATGGCTCTGATACCAATCTGTCACACCCCGACCCGCAGCGGAATAAGAGTCGGGGCATAATTGGGTTATCACCAAAGCTCATGATGTTTACTAAAATGTTTCATATTTATTAAATTCAAATTACATCTTAAATATCCAAATCAAAATTCATACAATAACAAGGAAATGAAACTATGTAAATAATCCAAAGCTTAAACTGATTTATTCTTCTAGGCCTTCCTATGTGTTTCTTGCCTCAGCTGGATCACCTGTATCATGTGTAAACGGGGGATATTTTGGGTCAACAAAAGTTGGCGAGTGAACATTGATAAAACATTGTTATTAATTTCTTGTTTTATTTCATATGGAAAATTTGTGCAATAATCACATGTGAGCAAACATATATAAGTAAACAAACACAAACCACTTGAATGAGTATATGATATGAATGATAATGAATGTGAGATCAAGGCTCAATCAAACGAAGCCGATCTTATGAGGCACCTGATGCTCAACCCGTCTCCCACGGGGAACTGATGGGCCTAATGATATGCGTGCACTGAAAATGATAAATCCAAACTAAATATATTCCACACAACAATTGATACACATTTGATCACGGATATGATGTTTGCACAAGTGTTTAGATATAATAAAGAATTAAACGACACATGATACACCCCAAAACATGATTAAAACAGGGAATTGGTAGAGATTCACTCACAATGGGTGCGTTCTTTGATGATGATGAAGGCGCACGAATTTATGATTTGATTGACGAGGAAGAACTAACCTAGATTAACAAAATGATTTGATAAATAAATAAATTTTGGTTGAGATTAATAGTTTTAATTAGTGTTCTTAAATGGGATTTTTAGAATTATTTTTGTGAGTTTAAGGAAGTTTTCTAACCTTAATAATCTTGTTTTTAAGTATTTTTAAATAATTTTCTAATTAAATAAATTTAAAAAAAGAAATAAAAATATTGACTTTTTTACCCCGTTGACCGTTGACCGGTCAGACTGTGTGTTTGTATGCGCTGAGTGAGGTTCGAACTCGGGACCTCTCGTTTACGTGCATGCAACTCTACCAACTGAGCTACGTGTCTAACCTGAAATATTCTCTGATTTAATTATATTTGTATACTAATTAATTTTAAACTTATTTGGTTTTATTAAAAATGGTTTATAGGCCGAACCGGTTGCAGGGACCCGGAGTCGAACTCGGGTCCTTCGGTTCGAGTGCGCACAGCCTGTGTGTCAAATCTGTTTAACTTATGGATTATATTATTCTTATAAACAACCCATGACTTGTTCTGATTCAGTTCTAAAAATGTTGGTTTTAATTCTGAAATTCGGTACGTGTGCGATTCGAACCCGGGACGTGTGCATTGTTTGTGCACACAGTCCACCGCTGGACTGTGTGTCTAACCCGTTCGAATATCCAGTTTTAAGTATATTTATATTTATACTTGACTTCATCTTCTTCGTTTATAAAAACACAGAACAGTGAAGTCCGACTGTTCTGTTTAAATCGATCATCAAGACTTATATTTTGTTGGAATGAAATAGATAGAGAAGATTATTGAATGAAATGTACCAAAACAGAATGTTTTCTCAGATTTCCGGCAAGAGTCGTAGGCTCTGATTGGTGACTTCCGGCTGAGTGAATCGATTAACAGTTTTGATCAATGTGTTGTGCAATTAAGTTACTAAACAAGGGATATCAGGAGGGTTTAGATGATTGTACCGATCGACAGTGAGACTTCGGATTTTCAGTGATTTTCCGGTGAGTGCAGGAATTCCCGGAAACGTTGTCTGAGACAGATTCTGGTTGGACGATTTATGTTAATACATGCCGAATAATAGATCACAAACAAAAGAGTCGAGAATTTTACCGATTTGAAGTAAGTCTCGGTTTTCCGGTGAGTGCAGGAATTCTCCGGCGACGAGCTAAAGCTTCGAAAAAGTGAGCGGTTCTGAGCGAAAGGATTTCCGGAAGATTGAGTGGGTATTTATAAGGAGGAACAGGGTGTATTTGGTTCGAATTTGGGTCTTGATTCGCGGTCAAAGGTTTTCCGGCGGTTATGACCGAAATTGACGGCCGGCAACGGTTATGTTATGTCGATGATCGGTTATCGAATTTTAGTCAAGAGAGAAATGGCCAAAATCGCGGATTGCCGGATTTTCCGATGATTGCGAGTTATGAGCTCGCGGTGATCTCTGGCTTTGAATTCAGGTTTTACTTTAAGTATTATTTATTTCAGTATTTTCACAAAGAAGGCGTGTGGCGGAGCGATGTGTTGTGTGTTTGGGTTTGTGGGTGACCCGGGTTCGAAATCCGGCGTCCCCATTTTATTTTTTTCTCCCTATTTATTATTATTTATAAATTATGGTTTTTAAATTCTAATATATTTATTAATTATGTATTGTTTAAAATTAATATCAAGTATAAATACGCAACGAAATTTATAACTGGATATTTGATTGATAAACGAAGCGGGTTTTGAAAACCCGTTTTTCGACGGATGTTACATTTTTATACACCTGAACTGGATCAGAATGTCTTAAGTATGAACCAATTAACCCTGCAAGGATTCACGGTTAATAAAGCCGGAGATACTTGCCAGATTTTTCCGATGTTCTCGCCACCGGTGGTAAACACCGTAAATGAAATCTCGGTTTATCAAAAGAAGAAGAGTTGGGCTTAAAGGAAAAACGGAGGGTGATGAATCTGAATGATGTGAATGAAAAACACAAAGAAAGTTATTTAAATTCGTATTTTGAGGATCTAAATGTATCCTCTCAAGAGTCGGATTGGAGTGTGATGATAATAAGGGCAATGGAATTCAAAGATTTTACTGATTGTAAGGCATTGCTAGATATGATGGAAGACGGTAAATTCGTGTTCCAATATAAACATGAATTAGAAAAGAAATTCAAGGATATGTTAAAGTGGTTCATCACCGTCAAACTGGGAATTACGACAAGGCCAATTCCTCCACAGATGGCTGATAACAAGTGGATAGATTTATTGGGCATGTATATGATAGTTGAAAGAGATGGTGGATACAGGTGTGTAACTGATGATAATTTATGGCCAGTGATCGCAAAGGGTATGGGTTACGAGTACCAAGACGGGGAATATATGAGAATAATCTATGCTATGTATCTCGATGTCTTGGTTTAATATTACAGGTTTAAAACTGTTCAAGCGAAGATGTTTGAGAAAGAAATGGTGAAGGAAGGGGAAACCTCGTCGGAAGGCTACCATGAACGGAGTGCAAGTGCCGAGGTTGTTAAAGATGAAGCTGCTATGGACCATTATGCTCTATACGCGGGCAGTGATTGGGAAGGAGCTTGGAAAATGCCCAAGAGACAAAGGAAATTCGACTTCAAGGAGGCAAGGAAGGCCGTTGATGAAGCAAATAGAAGTGTGTTAATGTACGCAGCCAAACACAATTAAGTTTAGGGGAAAGTGTTAGAAATGATGTTTAAACTTAATTATGTTTATGATATTTATAAGTAATAACCTATAACTTATATTTGGTACCTATGATAAGTGTGGGTGTCCATGATAAGCGGGTAATTTCAAAACTGCCATGACAGTTTTTTTCTTCCGGTCAATTATCAACCGCCATATCTATACATATATATATATATATATATATATACATATATATATATATATGTCTGGTCCAGCGAAATATACCAGCACCAAGACAATTTGCCTTCATTCGAAATTGTCCATTCATTTACTTCCTGTTTACTTATTCAATGTTATCTTCATTCACTCGGTTGATCATAATCAACATCGTGTCCATCGATTCCTCGATGCCTTGTGTATCCGCTGCAAGAATGGACGATGTCCAACAATATACATACAAAAAATTAATTTTTTTCTTCTAGTGTATTGCTATTGATAAAACAGCCGCCCGCTAGTTATGTTAATTGCTATGTAGCATATAGGTTAACTTATCTCTAATTGTCGCTATTCGTCGTTAACGAATATGCTTCTTTGTGCAAATATTATTTAATGGGATAATGATGTGGACCACATTCACAAAATATTATCACTAACACAAAACCATTTTTATTGAAATATCACTTGAAACCAACCAAAAACAATAATCTGTGGACACGTTATACGAGTTAAGCTTCCTGATTATATAGACATTTCTTAATCTTTTTAGTACGGAGGCGTATGAAACTTCCTATTGGGATGGTGTTCTGTAGGGACCTTTCTTAATATTCTTTAAAAGGCATGTCTGTATGCGTTGGTTTGATGCAGTTAGATATTTGGAAAATGTGAAATACAAACTTTTGGCTTCATCATAAGCATATCCTTAGAACTTCATGGATTGCTCCTATTATGTTCAACAGAATAACCATATGACGCTGCCTATTGAAGAGGACAAGAAAATTACAGAAGAAATTCAAGATTATTTAATTTGGAGCACAAAAGTACAATGTAATTTATCGACATGGAAGAAGGTAACCTTACGTTTTGCTTACTATTTGCGTGATTGTAGAAGCTAAATGTCTAGTTGAATGTCCTTATGTAGAAAATAAAAGAAGAGATAATTCAGAAAAGAAAGCGAGAGCTGAGTGATGCCCTACTCATGGAATAAACATGGATGGGATTATTTAAAAAAGATAGTTTGTATAGAATATAGATGATTGGCCAAATTTTGTGGTATTGTTTATGCTTATAACAATTGCTTCCAACGTACTGTGGCAAAGAGACTAACCAATTGGTTTGAACAGAGCATGAAAACTCCAACTTCTGAGCTGATTGGAGGTTGTATTAGATCCGATAATTAAACTTAATTATGTTTGTTATGTATGTATTAACATAGAACTTATGAACTCGGTAATTATGATTAGTGATGGTGCATATTGATAAGCGGGTGTATTTTAAACTGCCAAAGACAGTTATTCCCGCCAATAGCTAACCGCCAATATCATCACCTATATATATGTATGGTCCGGCGATGTATTCCGGCACCAAGCAATTTGTCATTATTCGAGCTGTCCATTCCTTTCATTTTAGTTTTCTCATTCCATATTATCCCTGTATATTCATTCACTTGATCATCATGATCAATGAATCTATGATGCCATGTTACTCCGCTGAATGTGTGGTTAAAGACCAACAATGTGGTATCAAAGCCACATTGGGAAAGAGTGCAGAAATCAGATCAACGTCAACAACGTTGCCCTGTTAACACTGCATTGACGAACGGAATGATAAAGAAAGAAGGGTTCACAGAGTGAGATTATGTTATTATTGCCACCAGCCCGGACATCAAATATACTCATGTAAATCAAAAGAAAATGACCAAGCAACTCAACTGATAAATCAAGCGGTTAATGACGGAATTCATAATCAAGCGAGTGATGCAGTTTGCCGTGATGAAATGATTGTCATCGGCACAGAGGGCGGCCAGTGGGGCGATATATGGTATGTTAGTTCTGCATTTACTCATCATTATGACAGAAACTTAAACGTATAAAACACTTAGTTGGGGTTGAAACTAAGTCTGGGGAAAGCGATTTTCTGTTTATACGGGGAATAGGGGCGGTCGAAATAAAATCAAACAATGAACGATTAAGAATTCAAAGCGTTTTCTATACGCCGGAACTGGATTGGAACGTCTTGAGCATGAATCAATTAACAATGCAAGGATACACGGTTAATAAAACCGGAGACACTTGCAAGATTTTTCCGATGTTCTTGGAGCGCGGTGGTGAACACAGTTAATGAAATAAATGGATTGTCAAAAGGGGAGGAATTGGGTTTAAAGGAAAAACAAAGGGTAATAGATCTGAATGATCTGAATGAAAAACACAAAGAAAGTTATTTAAACTCCTATTTTGAGGATTTAAACATATCCTCTCAGGAGTCCGATTGGAGTGTGATGATCATAAGAGCAATGGAGTTCCATGATTTTAACGATTGTAAATCATTAATGGATATGATGGAAGACAGCGAATTCGTGTTTAAATACAAACACGAATTGGAAAGGAAATTTGAGGAGATGTTAACGTGGTTAATCACCGTCAAACTAGGAATCACGACTAGGACAATTCCTCCACATGTAACAGATAACAAGAAGATGGATCTATTAAGCTTGTACATGATAGTGGAAAAAGACGGTGGATACCGAAATGTCACTGACAGCAATATGTGGACGGTGATCGCTAAGGATATGGGATACGAATATCATGACGACGAGTTCATGAGAATAATTTATGCTATGTATCTCGATGTCTTTGTATACTATTACAGGTTTAAAAGCATTCAAGAAAAGGTGATTGACAAAGAGATGATGAAAGAAGGGGAATTCTCATCGGTCGGCTGCCATGGGAGGAGTTCGAGTGTTGATACTGTTAAAGATGAAGCTGCCATGGATCATCATGCCCTGTATGTGGGGAATGATTGGGAAGGAGCTTGGAAGATGCACAAGAAACGAAGGAGATTTGACTTTAAGCAGGAGATGAAGGCCGTTGATGAAGCAAATCGAAGTGTGCTTATGTATGCAGCCAAACACAATCAAGTTTAGGGGAAAGTATTACATCCGATAATTAAACTTAATTATGTTTGTTATGTATGTATTAATTTAGAACTTATGAACTCGGTAGTTATGATTAGTGATGGTGTAGATTGATAAGCGGGTGTATTTTTAACTGCCAAAGACAATTATTCCCGCCAATATCTATCCGCCAAAATCATCACCTATATATATGATGGTCCGGCGATGTATTCCGGCACCAAGACAATTTATCATTATTCGAATTGTCCATTCCTTTCATTTCAGTTTTCTCATTCAATATTATCCCTGTATATTCATTCACTTGATCATCATGATCAATGAATCTACGATGCCATGTTACTCCGCTGCAAGTGTTGTTGAGGACCAACAATGTGGTATCAGAGCCACATCAGGAAGGAGTGCAGAAATCAGATCAACGTCAACAACGTTGCCCTGTCAACACTGCATTGACGAACGGAATGATAAAGAAAGAAGCGTTCATCGAGTTCGATTATGTTATTATTGCCTCCGGCCCGGACATCAAATATACTCGTGTAAATCAAAAGAAAATGACCAAGCAACTCAACTGAAAAATCAAGCGGTTAATGCCAGAATTCAGAATCAAGCGAATGATGCAGTTTGTCGTGATGAAATGATTATCATCGGCACAGAGGGCAGCCAGTGTGGCGATATATGGTATGTTTGTTCTGCATTTTCTCATCATTATGCCGGAAACTTAAACATATTTAAACGTATAATACACTTAGTTGGGGTTGAAACTAAGTCTGGGGAAAGCGATTTTCTGTTTATACGGGGCATAGGGGCGGTTGAAATAAAATCAAACAATGAACGATTAAGAATTCAAATCGTTTTCTATACGCCATAACTTGATCGGAACGTCTTGAGCATGAATCAATAACAATGCAAGGATACACGGTTAATAAAACTGAGACACTTGCAAGACTTTTCCGATGTTCTCGGCACTGGTGGTGAACATAGTTAATGAAATAAATGGATTGTCAAAAGAGGAGGAATTGGGTTTAAAGGAAAAAAAAGGGTAATAGATCTGAATGATGTGAATGAAAAAAAAAGAAAGTTAATTAAACTCCTATTTTGAGGATTTAAACTTATCCTCTCAGGACTCCGGTTGGAGTGTGATGATCATAAGAGCAATGGAGTTCAATGATTTTAATGATTGTAAATCATTACTGGATATGATGGAAAACAGTGAATTCGTTTTTAAATATAAACACGAAATTGAAAGGAAATTTGAGGAGATGTTAACGTGGTTCATCACCGTCAAACTAGGAATCACGACTAGGCCAATTCCTCCACATGCAACAGATAACAAGAAGATGGATCTGTTGGGCCTGTACATGATAGTGGAAAGAGACGGTGGATGAAATGTCACTGACAGTAATATGGGGCCGGTGATGCTAAGGACATGGGATACGAATATCATGACGAAGAGTTCAGGAGAATAATTTATGCTATGTATCTCGATGTCTTGGTATACTATTACAGGTTAAAAGCGTTCAAGAAAAGGTGATTGACAAAGAGATGATGAAAGAAGGGGAATTCTCATCGGTCGGCTGCCATGAGAGGAGTTCGAGTGTTGATGTTCTTAAAGATGAAGCTGCCATGGATCATTATGCCCTGTATGTGGGGAATGATTGGGAAGGAGCTTGGAAGATGCACAAGAAACGAAGGAGATTTGACTTCAAGCAGGCGATGAAAGCCGTTGATGAAGCAAATCGAAGTGTGCTTATGTATGCAGCCAAATACAATCAAGTTTAGGGGAAAGTATTACATCCGATAATTAAACTTAATTATGTTTGTTATGTATGTATTAACTTAGAACTTATGAACTCGGTAGTTATGATTAGTGATGGTGCAGATTGATAAGCGGGTGTATTTTTAAACTGCCAAAGACAGTTATTCCCGCCAATATATAACCGCCAAAATCATCACCTATATATATGTATGGTCCGGCAATGTATTCCGGCATTTGTCATTATTCGATTTGTCCATTCCTTTCATTTCAGTTTTCTCATTCAATATTATCCTTGTATATTCATTCACTTGATCATCATGATCAATGAATCTACGATCCCATGTTACTCTGCTGCAAGTGTGGTTGAGGACGAACAATGTGGTATGAGAGCCACATCGGGAAAGTGTGCACAAACCAGATCAACGTCAACAACGTTGCCCTGTCAAAATTGCATTGACGAACAGAATGATAAAGAAAGAAGCGTTCACCGAGTGAGATTATGTTATTATTGCCACCGGCCCGGACAACAAATATACTCGTGTAAATCAAAAGAAAATGACCAAGCAACTCAACTGATAAATCAAGCGGTTAATGCCGGAATTCAGAATCAAGCAAATGATGCAGTTTGTCGTGATGAAATGATTGTCATCGGCACAGAGGGCGGCCAGTGGGGCGATATATGGTATGTTTGTTCTGCATTTTCTCATCATTATGCCGGAAACTTTAACATATTTAAACGTAAAATACACTTAGTTGGGGTTGAAACTAAGTCTGGGGAAAGCGATTTTCTGTTTATACGGGGCATAGGGGCGGTTGAAATAAAATCAAACAATGAACGATTAAGAATTCAAATCGTTTTCTATACGCCGGAACTGGATCGGAACGTCTTGAGCGTGAATCAATTAACAATGCAAGGATACACGGTTAATAAAACCGAGACACTTGCAAGATTTTTCCGAAGTTCTTGGCGCCGGTGGTGAACACAGTTAATGAAATAAATGGATTGTCAAAAGAGGAGGAATTGGGTTTAAAGGAAAAAAAAGAGGGTAATAGATCTGAATGATGTCAATGAAAAACACAAAGAAAATTATTTAAACTCCTATTTTGAGGATTTAAACTTATCCTCTCAGGAGTCCGATTGGAGTGTGATGATCATAAGAGCAATGGAGTTCCATGATTTTAACGATTGTAAATCATTACAGGATATGATGGAAGACAGTGAATTCATGTTTAAATAGAAACACGAATTGGAAAGGAAATATTAGGAGATGTTAACGTGGTTCATCACCGTCAAACTAGGAATCACGACTAGGCCAATTCCTCCACATGCAACAGATAATAAGAAGATGGATCTGTTGGTCCTGTACATGATAGTGGAAAGAGACGGTGGATACCGAAATGTCACTGACAGTAATATGTGGCCGGTTATTGCTAAGGACATGGGATACGAATATCATGACGGCGAGTTCAGGAGAATACTTTATGCTATTTATCTCGATGTCTTGGTACACTATTACAGGTTTAAAAGCGTTCAAGAAAAGTTGATTGACAAAGAGATGATGAAAGAAGGGGAATTCTCATCGGCTGGCTGCCATGAGAGAAGTTCGAGTGTTGATGCTGTTAAAGATGAAGCTGCCATGGATCATTATGCCCTGTATGTGGGGAATGATTTGGAAGGAGCTTGGAAGATGCACAAGACACGAAGGAGATTTGACTTCAAGCAGGCGATGAAGGCCGTTGATGAAGCAAATCGAAGTGTGCTTATGTATGCAGCCAAAGACAATCAAGTTTTGGGCAAAGTATTACATCCGATAATTAAACTTAATTATATTTGTTATGTATGTATTAACTTAGAACTTATGAACTCGGTAGTTATGATTAGTGATGGTGCAGATTGATAAGCGGGTGTATTTTTAAACTGCCAAAGACAGTTATTCCCGCCAATATCTAACCGCCAAAATCATCACCTATATATATGTATGGTCCGGTGATGTATTCCGGCACCAAGACAATTTGTCATTATTCAATTTGTCCATTCCTTTCATTTCAGTTTTCTCATTCAATATTATCCCTGTATATTCATTCACTTGATCATCATGATCAATGAATCTACGATGCCATGTTACTCTGCTGCAAGTGTGGTTGAGGACCAACAATGTGGTATAAGAGCCACATCGGGATAGAGTGCAAACATCAGACCAACGTCAACAACGTTGCCCTATCAACACTGCATTGACGAACGAAATGATAAAGAAAGAAGCATTCATCGAGTGAGATTATGTTATTATTGCCACCGGCCCGGACATCAAATATACTCGTGTAAATCAAAAGAAAATGACCAAGCAACTCAACTGATAAATCAAGCGATTAATGCCGGAATTCAGAATCAGGTGTGTGATGCAGTTTGTCGTGATGAAATGATTGTCATCGGCAAGAAGGGCGGCCAGTGGGGCAATATATGGTATGTTTGTTCTGTATTTTCTCATCATTATGCCGGAAACTTAAACTTATTTAAACGTATAATACACTTAGTTGGGGTTGAAACTAAGTCTGGGGAAAGCGATTTTCTGTTTATACGGGGCATAGGGGCGGTTGAAATAAAATCAAACAATGAACGATTAAGAATTCAAATCGTTTTCTATACACCGGAACTGGATCGGAACGTCTTGAGCATGAATCAATTAACAATGCAAGGATACACGGTTAAAAAACCGAGACACTTGCAAGATTTTTCCGATGTTCTCGGCGCCTGTGGTGAACACAGTTAATGAAATAAATGGTTTGTCAAAAGAGGAGGAATTGGGTTTAAAGGAAAAACAGAGGGTAATAGATCTGAATGATGTGAATGAAAAACACAAAGAAAGTTATTTAAACTCCTATTTTGAGGATTTAAACTTATCCTCTCAGGACTCCGATTGGAGTGTGATGATCATAAGAGCAATGGAGTTCCATGATTTTAACGATTGTAAATCATTACTAGATATGATGGAAGACAGTGAATTCGTGTTTAAACAGAAACACGAATTGGAAGGGAAATTTGAGGAGATGTTAACGTAGTTCATCACCGTCAAACTAGGAATCACGACTAGGCCAATTCCTCCACATGCAACAGATAACAAGAAGATGGATATGTTGGGACTGTACATGATAGTGGAAAGAGACGGTGGATACCGAAATGTCACTGACAGTAATATGTGGCCGGTGATCACTAAGGACATGGGATACGAATATCATGACGGCGAGTTCAGGAGAATAATTTATGCTATGTATCTCGATGTCTTGGTATACTATTATAGGTTTAAAAGCGTTCAAGAAAAGTTGATTGACAAAGAGATGATGAAAGAAGGGGAATTCTCATCGGCCGGCTGCCATGAGAGGAGTTCGAGTGTTGATGTTCTTAAAGATGAAGCTGCCATGGATCATTATGCCCTGTATGTGGGGAATGATTGGGAAGGAGCTTGGAAGATGCACAAGAAACGAAGGAGATTTGACTTCAAGCAGGCGATGAAAGCCGTTGATGAAGCAAATCGAAGTGTGCTTATGTATGCAGCCAAACACAATCAAGTTTAGGGGAAAGTATTACATCCGATAATTAAACTTAATTATGTTTGTTATGTATGTATTAACTTAGAACTTATGAACTCGGTAGTTATGATTAGTGATGGTGCAGATTGATAAGCGGGTGTATTTTTAAACTACCAAAGACAGTTATTCCCGCCAATATCTAACCGCCAAAATCATCACCTATATATATGCATGGTCCGGCGATGTATTCCGGCACCAAGACAATTTGTCATTATTCGATTTGTCCATTCCTTTCATTTCAGTTTTCTCATTCAATATTATCCTTGTATATTCATTCACTTGATCATCATGATCAATGAATCTACGATCCCATGTTACTCCGCTGCAAGTGTGGTTGAGGACCAACAATGTGGTATGAGAGCCACATCGGGAAAGTGTGCAGAAATCAGATCAACGTCAACAACGTTGCCCTGTCAACACTGCATTGACGAACAGAATGATAAAGAAAGAAGTGTTCACCGAGTGAGATTATGTTATTATTGCCACCGGCCGGACAACAAATATACTCGTGTAAATCAAAAGAAAATGACCTAGCAACTCAACTAAGAAATCAAGTGAGTGATGCAGTTTGTCGTGATGAAATGATTGTCATCGGCACAGAGGGCGGCCAGTGGGGCGATATATGGTATGTTAGTTCTGCATTTTCTCATCATTATGCCGGAAACTTAAACATATTTAAACGTATAATACACTTAGTTGGGGTTGAAACTAAGCCTGGGGAAAGCGATATTCTGTTTAAGGGGATATAGGGGCGGTTGTATAAAATCAAACAATGAACGATTAAGAATCCAAATCGTGTTCTATACGCTGGAGCTGGATCGGAACGTCTTGAGCATGAATCAATTAACAATGCAAGGATACACGGTTAATATAAATCGAGACACTTGTAAGATTTTTTCGATGTTCTCGGCGCCGGTGGTGAACACAGTTAATGAAATAAATGGATTGTCAAAAGAGGAGGAATTGGGTTTAAAGGAAAAACAGAGGGTAATAGATCTGAACGATGTGAATGAAAAACACAAAGAAAGTTATTTAAACTCCTATTTTGAGGATTTAAACTTATCTTCACAGTAGTTCGGTTGGAGTGTGATGATCATAAGAGCAATGGAGTTCCATGATTTTAATGATTGTAACTCATTACTGGATACGATGGAAAACAGTGAATTCGTGTTTAAATATAAACACGAAATTGAAAGGAAATTTGAGGAGATGTTAACGTGGTTCATCACCGTCAAACTAGGAATCACGACTAGGCCAATTCCTCCACATGCAACAGATAACAAGAAGATGGTTCTGTTTGGCCTGTACATGATAGTGGAAAGAGACGGTGGATACCGAAATGTCACTGACAGTAATATGTGGCTGGTGATCGCTAAGGACATGGATACGAATATCATGACGGCGAGTTTAGGAGAATAATTTATGCTATGTATCTCGATGTCTTGGTATACTATTACAGGTTTAAAAGCGTTCAAGAAAAGGTGAGTGACAAAGAGATGATGAAAGAAGGGGAATTCTCATCGGCCGGCTGCCATGAGAGGAGTTCGAGTGTTGATGCTGTTAAAAATGAAGCTGCCATGGATCATTATGCCCTGTATGTGGGGAATGATTGGGAAGGAGCTTGGAAGAAGCACAAGAAACGAAGGAGATTTGACCTAAAGCTGGCGATGAAGGCCGTTGATGAAGCAAATCGAAGTGTGCTTATGTATGCAGCCAAACACAATCAAGTTTACGGGAAAGTATTACATCCGATAATTAAACTTAATTATGTTTGTTATGTATGTATTAACTTAGAACTTATGAACTCGGTAGTTATGATTAGTGATGGTGCAGATTGATAAGCGGGTGTATTTTTAAACTGCCAAAGACAGTTATTCCCGCCAATATCTAACCGCCAAAATCATCACCTATATATATGTATGGTCCGGCGATGTATTCCGGCACCAAGACAATTTGTCATTATTCGATTTGTCCATTCCTTTCATTTCAGTTTTCTCATTCAATATTATCCTTGTATATTCATTCACTTGATCATCATGATCAATGAATCTACGATGCCATGTTACTCTGCTGCAAGTGTGGTTGAGGACCAACAATGTGGTATCAGAGCCACATCGGGAAAGAGTGCAGAAATCAGATCAACGTCAACAACTTTGCCCTGTCAACACTGCATTGACGAACGTAATGATAAAGAAAGAAGGGTTCACCGAGTGAGATTATGTTATTATTGCCACCAGCTCGGACATCAAATATACTCGTGTAAATCAAAAGAAAATGACCAAGCAACTCAACTGATAAATCAAGCGGTTAATGCCGGAATTCAGAATTAAGCGAGTGATGCAGTTTATCGTGATGAAATGATTGTAATCGGCACAGAGGGCGGCCAGTGGGGCGATATATGGTATGTTATATCTGCATTTTCTCATCATTATGCCGGAAACTTAAACGTATAAAACACTTAGTTGGAGTTGGAACTAAATCTGGGGAAAGCGATTTTCTGTTTATACGGGGCATAGGGGCGGTTGAAATAAAATCAAACAATGAACGATCAAGAATTCAAAGCATTTTCTATACGCCGGAACTGGATCGGAACGTCATGACACAAAGTCATGTTCGAACAAGGACAACAAATTAATCCTATTGAAAATCATGGTACCTTTGAGGGATCATCAAAATGTCTATTAGTAATGCCCAACACTAACTATAGAAAATCAGTTGAAACCAAGGTACTGATTAGGATGGTATTTAGTTCCTACCAATAAGATTTTTGTCGATCTTAGCTTCAATTGGGCAGACAACAACTGTCGAAACCATGTCGTTTGAAGAGGCGGTTGACAACTTAATGGCATTCAAGAAAGAGTAGAAGTGTAGGATGAGAATGGCAACAACATGTATATATTGAACTACAAACTTAAATTAGTATGTATGTTATGTACATTATTCGTATCTTAGGTTAATTGACTCATTATTATGTTCATGAGGATTGTAAAACCATGTATTATATATGTAACAGAACCGTGTCGGCAAACCGTCACGGCTGTTACCCTCAAATTCTTAACTGCCATAACCGTCACATTAAGAATGTATATAAGGTTATATTCCTACAATTAAGAAGATTACCAATATATTGTTTTTCAATTTAATATCCCTATCCTATTTGATTTCAATTTTTAGTTCAAGTGTATGTGTCGTGTCCTTCATTCCGATATAGTTGTATTAGAGCATTCATAAACTCCGGAGTAAGGCTAAACAACATCCAAGAAAAAAAACTCTTAGAATTCACAATACTTCCCTACCATCACTGCAATGTTGAACCATGAAGAAAATTGATGCAAAGACAATGTTACCAGTGCCATTGCTATGGACATTATTTAGCGAATCTGCAGTCAAAGCACAAGACAAAGCAACCATTCTTACACGTCAGCCGATCCAGAGCACAAGACTAATATGTAGGATCAGATTTAGATCTTTGTTTGATCAGTTTGTGGAACTTACATCAGATCTCCAAACAAATGTTACTAGATATATACACTACAGGTCTCTAATGAGGATATGCTTTTTCCTGAGTATCATCTCAAACATTTTTATAGAAAATAGTAAGAAGAAATTGAAAGGCCTTTGAGTCTTGTGACCAAACAGTTTTTCTACAGAGAATCGTCGGAGGGGAATTCAGCCTTCATAGGCCACTTACCAATCCGATCAAATGGGTCTTAAAGGTAGTAGATTGGGTTTCCATGACATTACTAGAAAATACACATGTCTTGACGCACATTGCGCGTCATAAAAGGGTAATTGTGACACACAAAAACGTGTCATTGATTAAGAAATTATAAAATTAGCATGACATGCATTTGTATTATAACCCACATGTATGACACGCATTGAATAACACACATTTATGACACACACTTAATAACCAACATTAATGACACTTTTTAATAACAAACATTTATGACACGTATATTTGACATTCATTTACGCGTGTCATGCTTTTAATTGTTTAAAATATTATAGAATTACTAATTTGCCCTAGATACATGTATAATAACAAAAACAATAAATTTGTTTCATAAAAAAAATACGCACACACACCAAAACAGCTCATTACATAATTATTTGTCAAGTATACTACAAATATTTTAACGTTAACAAAAAAGAATTGTTTGTCAATATATTGTCAACACCTGAAATACAGTTTGTCACTTAAAAATAGAGCTAACCACATATGTCAGACCTATCTTTGCGAATGTCATCCATATCTGCAGTCAAGGATTCCTCGACCCTTCCCCAACCTGAAACAACAATTAAATAAATCTT
This sequence comes from Scalesia atractyloides, assembly GCA_947069175.1. Taxonomy (NCBI): domain Eukaryota; kingdom Viridiplantae; phylum Streptophyta; class Magnoliopsida; order Asterales; family Asteraceae; genus Scalesia; species Scalesia atractyloides. The sequence goes on along the minus strand of CAMTDV010000116.1, from coordinate 2,078,208 downwards.
AAAATTCATAATTTAATCTTAATCTATGAATTTAAGCATTTGTTTGACATATTAATACATATTTCTCTAACTTACAGACTAAAATATACTTAAACTTACATTATCATTGTCAAGTATTTTAACCCCTTGGTAAGTTATCTCCTTCATGAACTTCATCACATAGTAGCCACATTACCTCCTGGCTAACGTGGACACTACAAAATTAATAATATCAAGAAATGTGAAACTGCTATGATTTAAGTTTAAAGTAAACGGTTTCTATATTTACAGTATTATTCCAACCACAATTTAATAAGGGATTAAGTAGTCACCCTAACGTTGATCCAGATGAGTTTAACCTTATGTTAGCACCACTTCGTGAAGCATACATGGCCATTGCCCTATAATAATCAAAACTATATCAAATTACGTATATTCCAACTCTTTTATGATACATTATTATGATAATTTGTATTACTTACGTATCAGTAATTTGCCTCAACTGCTCATCGATTTTATCATACATTATTATGACAATTTGTATTACTTACATATCAGTAATTTGCCTCAACTGCTCATCGACACTGCTAGGCCTTAAGAAATTATTTTAAAATAAATATTGAACTCCAGCTATGAATATAAAGAAATTATTTATAAAAAAAAAACTGAACTCGAGCTGAAGTTGCTTGGTTTGGCTTGCTCATTAAGCAGCCCTTGTCGAAATGCATCATGAATGTAGTTACATATTATCTCTTAGTGGTTATTTCCTACCTCTCAAGAACAGGTATATTATTGCTTGTTTGGTGTTTTTGCAATCGCATGTAATAAACATATATTATTCAGCTTCTAAAACTCAGTCATACGAAAATGAAACATTACCTTATTTCCCATCAGAAGACCAACAGAACCAATCCCACATTGCTTGTTAGAATCGTCCAGTATATCATCATGAAGGAGGCTGGCAACCTGAGATGACAATGTTAGTTTCTTCCATAGAATACACACATGCCTAAAAATAGCATTAGAGAAAAATCGTGTGCCTACAAGCAACTCAAATGGATATGTAACATTAATGAGTTTTACCAATTTTATGCGCAGGTGAATCAACGGAACATAGCTGGTGGTTGCGACGTTGTGAAGGTAGAGGAGGAGGTTGATGGCAACAGAGACAGTTTGAACATGGAGGAGATATGAAATAAGCTTGTTGATTTGTTGATTGAACAAACATCTATTGAAATGCAGCCACAGTCAAATGTCTCTTGATACAATAATTTGAGTGTACTAGCAGGGTATATACAATGATGATATTAGTAACAAAAAGAACACATCTAAGATATCATAGAGGGTGGCATCAGATTCTCATTATTTTTTTAGTTACCTCGGACTGTTTGAGTATAGCCTCCATCAAGTTGTTATTCAAGATGTTCACTCTTTTACCTGATTAACAACGCACCATATACATACATTGGAAAATCTAGTGTTACTAATTCATAGGTGGAAACACGATAGCAGTATACATTTCATCATGCTAAGCAAACAAGCAAATACATGAAAATTAATCTCTTCAAAATAAATTATGTAAATAAAGGTTAGGAATAATCAAATACTGTTTGGAACAATCTCTTAAATAGGAAATCATCATTTATCATTAGATGTATAACTAACACCTTTTTTTTTCATGTATCCCTTTGAGTAAATCTTTCTATGCTAACTTCAGCAACAACAAAATCACAAATTGGGTATTATGCCTACTAGTAAGTAACTTGTCTCTTTTTACATAAAAATAGACCACAAAATAGTAATTACCACATGTAATAACTTACTTTTAAAGAAAAACTAGAGCCTAAAATCTAACTTAATTGTCATTGCAGTTTACATAAGGGAGAACGGGGCGCTCGCGGGGTTTCATGCGGGGAAGGAGGTTTGCCGCGAGTGGAGGGTGCCGTCGTGAAGTTGCCTCTTGCGGTGAAGGGGTTGAGCGGTAAAGAATTGCCGCACAACGTGAACAGGACGGAGAGGGCGTAAAGGTGGGGCTACTAGTATTCCACCAATCATGTCTTTTGTTTTGTTTTTTTTAATGGTTTGGGAAAACCACCCCTTGTGTTTTTTTGGCAAGAGTGGAGAATGAGAGAGGAAATGACATGGCATATAATGATTGGGTGGTGAAATTGTTTCCCCGAGACGTGCATCCCCTTCACCCATAGATATTCCCCTTATGGCCTACCATTTATTCGAGTCTTCCTTTTTCTAAAAAAAGTATGGATATCTTTTGATTGGAAATAAAATTGATTCAGCATGCCTCCATTAAAACATAGGTGTTTTTACTTCCTATAAACAAGTATTGACAACAACTTCATCAAAAAAATACATACGAAAATACAAATTCAATATAGCAATATATGCCGCAAATTACCTATTTACTCGTAAAATTCTTCTGGATTGTTTCTCCCAATTTAGCAATATCGCATATACCAATTTACTCATAGAGGCAAAAGTCTTAGTAAAGAAATAGACCAGTTGAACAATATAGCAATAAACATAACCACATAGCCACATACTTTCGATCAGTTGAAAATAATGATGTTCTTGTTACTGACCTAGGATTGAGGGTGAATTGAAGCACTACTGAACCACTTGCAACCGACAATTGAACAACGTCTAGTGATAGTTCCACATTTGATCACCGACTAATGAATCCTTCTGGCGATAGAATCATACTCAAGGATATTAGGTAACTAATTGTTGAATTGAGCTACGTCAGTTTGAAAGTGAAGAGGGAAACTAGATTTTTAATTGCCACTAATTTAGCAAGAGAGGGAATATAAAATTTTTTATTTTTAGATTGCGGCTAATGGATGAAAGTCGTTGATCATTTCATATTAATGTTTGGGGAAGGTTGGATTAAACCACAATAAAAAATATTTATAAACTAGATAAATTTTCTTTGATTTACTAGTTTCGCTTTATTACAATTCAAGATTGTTTTTAATATTCAATCACTATTCATTAAAATCAAACATTAGTTAGAAAAATCCAAAATCTTTACTATTACAACAATAGTAATAGTAATCTAAATATTTTGAATTTAACAATTTTGAATGCTATTTCCTTTTAATTACCCATTTAATATTTCTAGTATGATTTATGTTAAACTTTAATCATTTGATTCATTAGAAATAAATTGTGGGTTTAATTCTTCATCACATTAACTATCTACATATTGTTATCCGTTTTTTTTTTCTCACTTCTATTGTTACTTTTGAAGGTGTCAACAGGTGCTCATCTATTGGTACACCACTATGTTATGGCTGCCAATAATTTTAAGATCTACTTATGTTCATATCAATTCCTTGTAGTTGTAATGGGTTAATTATGTATTAATAATAAATCATAATTAATACAATTAACTATCTCGAGCCCGGGAAACAATCACGGATGATAACATAGTATTTTTATTTAATAAGATAATTTCATTAATAATCTTTGTTAGTTTGAATCTCAATACCCACACTTTCTTGGTTTTTCATGTCTTTTACTTCTTTTAGATTGGACGGCCATAGGCCCAAAACAAAGATTTAGTTTTCTTGGGTGGTCCAATAATATAAATATAAAACTTATCACATCCTACTCTACGGACAAATCAAAATTGTTTTTATGAGAGGATCCTAGTGATTGTAGACTAGACTCGAGAAAGAATTCTGGTTCACTACAATCGAAGCTCTGATACCATTCTGTCACACCCGCTCATAGCCGAAAGCGCGCGGTGTGATCTGATTGATTCTCATTGCATAAAATATAAGTGAACATACTAAATGAATAAAACAAGCTCCATATGCCATTGCCAATATTGTTTCAAAACGCAACGTAAATTAAGTATATTGTTTACAAACCATGGAATGAAAATAAGCTGTCTAAGTGTTACACCTCCAAAATGCAAGTTTTAAAATGATAAGGCTTTGACCCTTATGTAACATCCGTCAAAAACCGGGTTAACCAAACCCGCTTCGTTTATTAACCGAACAACCAGTTAAAAATTTCGTTGCGTATTTAATGCTCAAATTAATTTTAAACGATACATAATTAATAAGTATATTAAAAATATAAAATTTATATTTGAAAATGTAATAAAATAGTGAAATAAAAACTAATTACTGATGCCGGGTTTCGAACCCGGGTCAGCCGAGAGTATCAAAGTCTTAACTCACATCCATCCAACCACTCCGCCACTTATGTTGTTTGATAACATATTGAAACAATTAATACATATAATAAAACTGGAAAATCAAACCCAGTCAACAGCGCGCCCAAATTCGCAGTCGCCGAAAAATCCGACGATTTCGCCAATTATCGTCGGTTACTTTTGACTTAACGTAAGAATTAACGACGCCATCGGTTATAACCGATGTCTAGTTCCGCGACATCCGTCGTAACCGCCGGAGAACGGCTGACCAATGAATCGAGACGAGAAACAGACCCAATTCAACTTGATTCTTCCCTATAAATGCACACCCTAGCCTCTGGTAAACTTTTCGCTCAAAATCGCACCGATTCTTGAAGCAATTTCACTCGCCGGAAAAATCTCTGCAAGTCACCGGAAAACCGAGACTTTCATCAACATGGTAAATACCTCGACTTTTTCTGTTTCAATCCGTTGTTAGACTGTTACTAACTTCAAACCAACAATCAGAATCAATCCCAGACGACATAGCCGGAATATTCAGCTCTCGCCGGAAAACTTCTGGAATTTCCAATCTCACGCTGTGAATCGGTATGAACATTCAAAACTTCTGTTAATCCTTGTTTAGTACCCCACTTTCATAACTAATCAATCAAAACTGTTATTTATCCGAACAGCCGAAGTTCACAAAACAGAGCCGGCGATCCTTGCCGGAGTTCTGAAAAAGACGACCTGTTCCGTACTTTCTTTCCCCAAACCCTCTCCGTTCATTACCTTTCAATTGCTCATAATATTCGTTAACCGAATTAAACAAGAAACAGTTGGTTTAACCGTTGTCGGTGTTTTGAACGAAGAAGACGAAGTCGTGTATGATATAAGATTAATTAAAATCGGTATTATAAACGGGTTAGACACACAGTCCAGCAGTGGACTGTGTGCAAACAATACGCATACGTCCCGAGTTCGATCCTTGACACACGCACAATCGCTGTAATAAAAATGTCTTTTTTTTAAACTAAACCGGATCCACACGCAGTAAGATGTTAAGTATAATAAAAACCGTAATATTTACCAAATTAGACACACAGTCCAGCGGTGGACTGTGTGCCAAACTAAACCACAGGTCCCGGGTTCGAGACCTGTGGAGATCACCGATTCCCTGCAATTAAATCCTTTTTAAATAAATGATTTTCAGATTAAAGTAAATAGTGTATAAGTATAATTAAAAACAGAAATATTTCGGGTTACGTAGCTCAGTTGGTAGAGCTGCGTGCACGCGTACGGGAGGACTCGGGTTCGAGCCTTGCCCGGCGCATACATACACACGATCGAACCGGTCAAACAGTCAACAGTCACAGTCAAACAGTCAACGGTCAATGGTCAATGGTCAACCCAAAAAGTCAACATTTTTTTTTATATTTTTATTTATTTATTTAATTTAAAAATCAATTAAAAATACTTAAAAATAACGTTTTTAAAGTTAGAAAATAGCCTTAAACTCACAAAAATATATCCAAAAATCCTACTAAAATTGATTAATAAAATCCGCTTATTTACCGAACCGTTATGTTATTATCTAGGTTAGTTTCTCTCGTGATTAAATCTAAATTCGTGCGCATTCATCATCAATCCAAGAAACGCAACCACTGTGAGTGAATCTTACAACTCCCCTTTTTATTACACGTTTTGGGGTGTATCATGTGTCGCTTAAACTAATTCGTTTATTCAAACTTGTGCTATACCATATTATGATCTAAACTTAGAATGTAAATATTGTTTGTAGTTATGTATTACATATTGTCAAGTTGTATGCAAATTATTTGTTAGGCCCATCAGTTCCTCGTGGGAGACGAGTTGAACAACACGTGCCTTAAAACTCATTCATTAGGCCCATCAGTTCGTTGAACAACGCGTGCCTTAAAACTCATTCATTAGGCCCATCAGTTCGTAGAACAAAGCGTGCCTCAAAACTCATTCATTAGGCCCATCAGTTTCTCGTGGGAGACGACTTGAACAACGCGTGCCTCAAAACAATCTATTATTGTATGTGTGTGCATTATTTAATATTAAGTGTTTTGTGAATAAATTTACATCTACATTTACTCATATGTGGTTATGCACTTTATTTTATAATCAATTCAATAAACTTGTTTAAATGTTTTTCATAGGATTCACTCGCCAACTTTTTGTTGATCCAAAAACCATTTTTACACATGATACAGGTGAACAGGATGAAGCATGGAAAACATAGGAAAAGTGCCTTAGAAGAAAATAATGAAGTCTAGAAAGATGTATAGAACATGTAATTATGATTGTATGATCTCCTTTAGATTGTAATAATAAATATGGAACATTATAATAAATGTCATGAGCTTTGATGAAAACCCAATCATGCCCCGATCACCTTTTCCGCTGCGGGTCGGGGTGTGACAGATTGGTATCAGAGCTTTTGACTATAGGGATATAGGATAGGGTATTAGACCCTTAGAGCCTATACTATAGTTGATTAGAATTTAAATTGTTTATGTGGTTACATGCAAACTCATGATGTTTATTTCTTTCATATTTATTACATACACAAATGCATGCAAGCACTTCCGACACTACATTTTGTGATACATAGTGAATTGTACTTATAGTCAAACATACATACTTACATACACATTCATCATACATATTTCAATGATCACATATTCAATTCATCTTCATACTTCCGTTATTCAAGATTTTGTCGCATTTTTCATTTTTCAAATCTCATCAAAGTGAGTTCTGCGACGGGCATGTAGTAACTGTAAGGGTACAAGTACCGGTAGTCGGAACGTCCTGTCTAGGTTGGCATTCGTATAAATCCAATATAACGGACCAGTTTGCCTACCTGGGGACTAACGATGAGAGTACGAAGGACCTATTAGGCCAAAGCATGCCACACCAAACGTCGTTCGAACTAACCCCACTTTGAGGTGTCACCGTGTCCACACCTGGATACATTCCGAATATCGTACATTACATACCTATTTCTCGATTTTCTCCGGGTTTTAGTGTACGTAACCAGGCTAACACATGCGAACCATATGAAAAACCCGTTAATCATGGGGGCCCACATGATTACAAAGGTGAAGTATGGCGGCATGCAAGGCCCAAGTACGAACAAAGCCCAAGACATCCTATGGATGTAGTAGATTATTTATTCTATATTTATTTGATGAATGTTCATTCCTAAATATGACACATGATCCCTAAAACATCCAACTCATACTCTTGATATGTATTCCTTGTAGATGTCTTCTAGTCTCGCTCGTAGGAAGATGAGATCAGGAAAAGCCCGCGAGCGCATGGCTGCCCAAATCGCCCAACAAATGGCTGCCGTAATACCCAACATTGTAGTTCAAGTCCAACAAACCCTTACCGCTAATCCTGTCAATCAAGAAGATCAAAACATTGTCAATCCTCCCCCAAAAACCACTAAATTCACCTTCAAGCATTTCAAATCCTGCGACCCTCCAAAATACGAAGGGACTGAAGGTGTCACCGCTCTTCTCCATTGGTTTGAAGAAATGGAAAACACATTTCTAAATTGCGATTGCCCCGATGATCGCAAAGTGCGATATGCTACTGGTCGTTTACTTGGAATAACACTTACATGGTGGAATACGGAGAAGGCCAAACGAGGTGTTAAAGATGCTATGACTTTGACTTGGGAAGAGTTGTAGGAAATCATGACAAGACGGTTTTGCCCAAGGAGCGAAATCAAGAAATTAGAGGATGAGTTCTATTCGTTGAAACAAAAGGAAGGCGACCACACCACATACAACAAGAGATTCCTCGAATTAAATCAAATGCTTCCCAACTTGTTCACTCCTCTTTACCGTTTGATTGAGCACTACATTCGAGGTCTTCCTTCAAAAATTCAAGAATCTGTAATAAGTACCACACCTGCAACCTTGGAAGCAGCAATGGAGTTAGCTACAGAGCTCACCGAGAACCGCATACGGAACAAAGACTTCACGGAGGAGAAGAAGAAGGATAAAGCATCAACTGAAACCTCGAACTCCACCCAAACCGAATCCCCTTCTCAACCTATTTCTAAGAGAAAACGAGATGGGCAACTTTTCGCTGTCACCCAACGTAATCAACCAGTCTCACAAGCCGTACCCCTCCAAGCTATCCCAATCACTCAAGTAGCACCCAACTCAACTTACCCAAATAAGAAACCTTACCTTGGACCTCACCCTCAATGTAACACCTGTTTTTATCACCATCCATCTACCTTACCTTGTCGACTATGTGCGAATTGTGGACGCTATGGTCATTTGAGCAAGGTTTGCCGCACCCCTCAAACCCAAATCTCACCCCCTACTCAAAACATGATCCAAACATATCAACCACCCCAATACCCCATGTTACCTTATGTTCGAGCTTGTTTTAATTGTGGCGACCCTACCCATTATAGAAACACGTGCCCTCGATTGGTTAACATCATACACGCCCAAGCTCAAGCAAACCACAGTTAACCAAGCAAATCAAGAAAACCCAACCACTAGGCCACCAGCAAGAGGAAGAGTTTTCAACATCAACTCCAATCCTATTGAAGATAATGACGGCCCAAATGAACCACCCAACTAGTCTCCTTCACCAAAAATCAAGATTCAACTCCAACCGCTTAGTTTTATGTTTTTCTTTATGTTATCTCAATTTTCACGTGTCTCAATTATAAACTGGAAATTTATCCAAGGATCTTAATGCGAATTACTACTTCAGTTTTGTTTTTATACTCATTGATTTAACATTCATATCATCATACATCTCAACGTATTTCAATCTCAACATTTAAAGAAGTTGGGTTATGTCTCACTTCTACATAGACTAACCTCTCCATCATAACAAATGAGAGAGGTACCGTCACTATTCAAACATGTATACTATCAGAATTAAGACTCAAGCTTTGGTTGATTGTGTTTGTTTATGTTTTAGAGTCACATAGAACTAATCATAACTTACGAATAAAGCCAATGAAAATTTGACAAGAATATGGTGGATACGCCGCTGGTACTTCCTATATATAAGTATTCTTGCCAAAGGATCAGATGCATTGTCAGGCGGTTATGAGAAGTTCCATGTAGGATTTAGTAATGTCTTAGTTGAAGTTTGTTTTATACTCACTGATTTAGCATTCATATCATCTCATCATTTAAAGAAATTGGATTGTGTTCTAGTCCTACATAGACTAACCTCTCCATCATAACAAACGAGAGAGGTACTGTCACCATTCAAACATGTATACTATCAGAATTAGGACTCAGGCATTGGTTGTTGTGTTTATTTATGTTCTAGAGTCACATCATAGAACCAATCATAACTTACTGATAAAACCAATGAAAATTTGACAAGAATATGGTGGATACGCCGCTGGTACTTCCTATATATAAGTATTCTTGCCAAAGGATCAGAGGCATTGTCAGGCGGTTATGAGAAGTTCCATGTAGGTTTTAGTAGTAGAAGTTTTGTTTTAGGATATAACCTTATCTTTCCAAACGTATCCAAACTCTTGCGCATGAAATTATACTTGGTCAATCAACACTATTTCTAAATATTCTTTACCGTAGGCAACAAAAAGCGATTCCTGTAGCAGGGTACTCAACCCTTACAAGGAACGTTACCGCCTCAAGCAACAATTTAAACTCTTACTCCCTTCTAAGTATGTAATTGTCAAATTAAAACACCATCCTTTTGAGTCAAACATGCCACTACTTAAATTGCGGGACGAAATTTCTAAAAGTAGGGGATACTGTAACATCCGTAAAAAACCGGGTTAACCAAACCCAACCGAACAACCAGCTAAAAATTTCGTTGCGTATTTAATGCTCAAATTAATTTTAAACGATACATAATTAATAAGTATATTAGAATATAAAATTTATATTTGAAAATGTAATAAAATAGTGAAATAAAAATTAGTTACTGATGCCGGGTTTCGAACCCGGGTCAGCCGAGAGTATCAAAGTCTTAACTCACATCCATCCAACCACTCCGCCACTTATGTTGTTTGATAACATATTGAAACAATTAATACATATAATAAAACTGGAAAATCAAACCCACTCAACAGCGCGCCCAAATCCGCAGTCGCCGGAAAATCCGACGATTTCGCCAATTATTGTCGGTTACTTTTGACTTAACGTAAGAATTAACGACGCCATCGGTTATAACCGATGTCCAGTTCCGCGACATCCGTCATAACCGCCGGAGAACGGCTGACCAATGAATAGAGACGAGAAACAGACCCAATTCAACTTGATTCTTCCCTATAAATGCACACCCTAACCTCTGGTAAACTTTTCGCTCAAAATCGCACCGATTCTTGATCAATTTCACTCGCCGGAAAAATCTCTGCAAGTCGCCAGAAAACCGAGACTTTCATCAACACGGTAAATACCTCGACTTTTTCTGTTTCAATCCGTTGTTAGACTGTTACTAACTTCAAACCAACAATCAGAATCAATCCCAGACGACATAGCCAGAATATTCAGCTCTCGCCGGAAAACTTCTGGAATTTCCAATCTCACGCTGTGAATCGGTATGAACATTCAAAACTTCTGTTAATCCTTGTTTAGTACCGCACTTTCATAACTAATCAACCAAAACTGTTATTTATCCGAACAGCCGAAGTTCACAAAACAGAGCCGGCGATCCTTGCCGGAGTTATGAAAAAGACGACCTGTTCCGGTACTTTCTTTCCCCAAACCCTCTCCGTTCATTACCTTTCAATTGCTCATAATATTCGTTAACCGAATTAAACAAGAAACAGTTGGTTTAACCGTTGTCGGTGTTTTGAACGAAGAAGACGAAGTCGTGTATGATATAAGATTAATTAAAATCGGTATTATAAACGGGTTAGACACACAGTCCAGCGGTGGACTGTGTGCAAACAATACGCGTACGTCCCGAGTTCGATCCTTGACACACGCACATTCGCTGTAATAAAAATGTCTTTTTTTTAAACTAAACCGGATCCACACGCAGTAAGATGTTAAGTATAATAAAAACCGTAATATGTAGCAAGTTAGACACACAGTCCAGCGGTGGACTGTGTGCCAAACTAAACCACAGGTCCCGGGTTCGAGACCTGTGGAGAGCACCGATTCCATGCAATTAAATCCTTTTTAAATAAATGATTTTCAGATTAAAGTAAATAGTGTATAAGTATAATTAAAAACAGAAATATTTCGGGTTAGACACGTAGCTCAGTTGGTAGAGCTGCGTGCATGCGTACAGGAGGACTCGGGTTCGAGCCTTGCCCGGCGCATACATACACACGATCGAACCGGTCAAACAGTCAACAGTCACAGTCAAACAGTCAACGGTCAATGGTCAACCCAAAAAGTCAACATTTTTTTTATATTTTTATTTATTTATTTAATTTAAAAATCAATTAAAAATACTTAAAAATAACGTTTTTAAAGTTAGAAAATAGCCTTAAACTCACAAAAATATATCCAAAAATCCTACTAAAATTGATTAATAAAATCCGCTTATTTACCGAACCGTTATGTTATTATCTAGGTTAGTTTCTCTCGTGGTTAAATCCAAATTCGTGCGCATTCATCATCAATCCAAGAAACGCAACCACTGTGAGTGAATCTTACAACTCCCCTTTTTATTACACGTTTTGGGGTGTATCATGTGTCGCTTAAACTAATTCGTTTATTCAAACTCGTGCTATACCATATTATGATCTAAACTTAGAATGTAAATATTGTTTGTAGTTATGTATTACATATTGTCAAGTTGTATGCAAATTATTTGTTAGGCCCATAAGTTCCTCGTGGGAGACGAGTTGAACAACACGTGCCTTAAAACTCATTCATTAGGCCCATCAGTTCGTTGAACAACGCGTGCCTTAAAACTCATTCATTAGGCCCATCAGTTCGTAGAACAACGCGTGCCTCAAAACTCATTCATTAGGCCCATCAGTTCCTCGTGGGAGACGAGTTGAACAACGCGTGCCTCAAGACAATCTATTATTGTATGTGTGTGCATTATTTAATATTAAGTGTTTTGTGAATAAATTTACATCTACATTTACTCATATGTGGTTATGCACTTTATTTTATAATCAATTCAATAAACTTGTTTAAATGTTTTTCATAGGATTCACTCGCCAACTTTTTGTTGATCCAAAAACCATTTTTATACATGATACAGGTGAACAGGATGAAGCATGGAAAACATAGGAAAAGTGCCTTAGAAGAAAATAATGAAGTCTAGAAAGATGTATAGAACATGTTGTAATTATGATTGTATGATCTCCTTTAGATTGTAATAATAAATATGGAACATTATAATAAATGTCATGAGCTTTGATGAAAACCCAATCATGCCCCGATCACCTTTTCCGCTGCGGGTCGGGGTGTGACACCTTACATCACCACAAGGAGGCGGTATATAATGGGCAAACCCTTCAAAAGTTGGCATGGAGACTTGACACTTGCTTTCTTTGACTGAAATTCCCTGCATTAGTCCACTAATTTCCTGAAATACATGTTAAGTTGAAAATCAACAAAAGTTGGCGAGTTTATGTGTTTTAGTTTCATAAGATAAATCCATAAAATTTATCATGTATTTGTATCAAAACCCGGTATGTAAAGCGTTAATGAAATGGTGATCATTAATGTTTTGCAAGGACATTAATATGTGTGACGACATAGGAAGCATCCAAACCTAGACGATTTTCATCGATTAACCTTGACTAGGACGAAAAATCCACTCTTCCGTGTGGGTCCATGACCAAGAGTGGGGCTCGCCAACACCCGCTAGATCTAACCTTTGTATCATGGTCTTAAACAAGACTAATGGTGCTTAAGTTCACCCTATTCGCACATGATCTAGTTATTTATTCCCTAGCTTATCATACCATAGACATGTATTTCCCCCGATAGTTGTAAAACTATAAAACATTTAAGATGAAAAGGGGGACATGAACTCACTGAATTGCGTTCCGTAAAGTTTGTTTATCTCCCGTACTTTACTTTGGTTTGTATCACAACCTACAAACATGTTAGGTTCCGTTAGACTCTTCGGTCTTTGTAATGACTTATGTTCATGTTTCTTGTCTTAAGTATTTACTAAGACTTGTTCAGTTTTATGTTCCGTTGAGATGTATTTTTGATGTATGATGCCCACTGAGATGCGTTTTTAGTGTATGATGTCAGCTAAAATGTATTCTTGGTGCATGATGTCAATATATATATTTCGTCATATATATAGATATATATATATATATAGGTAGAGGTTTATGTAAGAACATTTTAAAGTGTGAGAAGGATAAGAAAGATTTTGGATGTGACATGTGTCCCTTTTTATTTTGGTAGTTTAAGGGTGTAAGTATAATTTAACTAATAAAATATAATTATGGAATGAATATATGCAACCTATTTTTGGCAGTTATTATAGGGATTTTCTAATTTGAAATACGACCCTAACTCATAAAAACACCACAACAGGTATATTAAAGGCATACATCTTATAAAGAAAGAAATATAACAGACAACACACTAACTCATAAAAACACCACAACATATATATTGAAGGCATACATCTTATAAAGAACATAAATATAACAGAAATAACACCATAACTCATAAAAACACCACAACAGTTATATTGAAGGCACACATCTTATAAAGAACATCCTAACATTGAATATAACAGAAATAACACCCTAATTTAACATCAGTCAACACTTTAATCAGAATAAAAACAGAAATAACACCCTAACTCTTTGAAGGCGACAGACACCAGAAACCACATCAATGCATGGACCTTTGCCCTCACATTAAATATAATAGGAATAACACCCTAACTCATCAAAACACCACAACATGTATATTGAAGGCATACATCTTACGAAGAACAGAAATATAATAGAAATAACACCCTACAATTAAAACACTATGAACACAGAAAAAACACCATGGACTAAAACATCCAAGCAAGATGTAATTTTTTTCTCTACATAAGTATATCAATATGGTACTCGTATTAAAGATAAAAAAACACTCGTTATTATGGTGTAATTTAAAAAAAAGAGTTACGTATAAAGAGTTATTGACGTTTAAAAAAGAAGGGGAGAACTTTGCATGTGCATTAATGTTAGTTTCTTAATTTAAAAATGTTAAATTTATCTTTATACCCTTAATATAGAAAATTAGTTAGTTTAATAGTCAACACAATTTACAAAATTGTCACTATGATCTCAGCCATTAGATTAAATATCTAATGGTTTAGATTATTTCTAATCCTTCTCACACTTTTATATTTTCTTACAATAGCCTCACCCTATATATATATATATATATATATATATATATATATATATATATATATATATCCTTGTATCTCAAGTGTTGCATGTACGGGCCTAGCCCTCTTGTCTCTGTGCCTCGCACGAGTAAGATGTATGTGTTTCATGACTTCTCATAATCGGGTTCCACCCGTTTGCCTCAACGATGCCATGGTCGGATATGTTCCATAATATATATATATATATAAATATATATATATCCTTGTATCTCAAGTGTTGCATGTACGGGCCTAGCCCTCTTGTCTCCGTGCCTCGCACGAGTAAGATGTATGTGTTTCATGACTTCTCATAATCGGGTTCCACCCGTTTGCCTCAACGATGCCATGGTCGGATATGTTCCATATATAATTCTTTTTAATTATATATAATTCCAAGTTCGATGTATTCTTGTTAGATGATGTTTAAAGAGTAGCTCTAACAACTATACATGAGAATCTTACAAGATCCATGATGAACAAAGTTGATGAACATGATGAACCCAAGAACATGTTCTTGAAAAGTTGTTAAAAAGAATGCATATACTTTGTTAATATCTTTGAATGTGTTAGAATACAAGATGACAAAATGATTTTTACAAATATATAAAAGTATGGACCTCTAAAAAGAAATATTATGCAAGTTGTGGACTTCTTTAAAAACACATGTTCATACAAACATATCTTTGTTCATCATCCTAAATATGATATTATCAAAGATTGTTACTTGATGTGGTTGTACGAAAATTGTGGATGATTTTGAAAAGAAAAGGATATGTTTTTATGTGACAATTGGCAAAATTCCGGTGGTTCTGTACAACTTGAAGAACTAGTACATTGTCTATTTATGGTATAAAATGACTTAATTTTTTTATTTAAGTCTTAAAAGTTTACGAATTTAACGAAATCATAGTTTGGTATGATAATAGATTATTTATGATCACCAATATATAAAACCATATCCTAGATGAAGTCAGAACTAGTTACGGTACAATCTAATATGTTAGAATTAAGATATAAAATATTTATGCACTATTATACCATAAAAATTTTATATAAAATACCAAATTGTCCAAGTCTGCAGCAAAATTCAGCATTTTGCAGCAAAATTCAGCAATTGTCCGAAAAGCCAAAAATAAATATTTTTAGCTAAAGAATAATAATGGGTGTTAGAAATAGTATAAAACCCATATATAAATCTTATTATTTAAAGCTAAATGGTTTGTTTAGTAAAAACCTGACAACAAAGCCGGTACCAGAACCGAACTTAAAATGACAAAATTATTAGTCTGAAGAGCTATATTAATTAACGGGACAATAAAAATTGTACTAGAATTATTATGAACATAAAATTTTATAAGTTATCAACCGAAAAACGAAACAACAAGACTAATAACTTATTTTTGCCTACTATAACATCACTTTAAAGTGTTGGGGCATTAGTTTTTATAAAAACTTATATATAAAATTATTAAAGTTATAAAAGTATATAAAAAATATATATATTAAAAAAAAGAAATAACATCACCACCTCACGGCAACATGGGGGCTTCTCCCCAAGCCACTAACCTCATGTTTGTGTGTTGGCACTATATGGGTTTAGTTGGTGTATTATGAGGTGTAAGGATTCGATCATAACATCAACACCATCAATTACTCTCATTTCACTTTCATTTTCCTAAACACCAAACTCAAGAACACTCTCATTTTACTCCCAAAAAAATCGGTCCAAGCTCCATCATCTTCACTTCACTTTTTAAAATCCTAACACAAGAACCTCAAGCTTACATGAGGATCTAAAGTGTTTACAAAGATTAGGAGCTCACTTTGGAAGCTTGGAAATCTTGATCAATCCATTTTCTTCATCTCTTAGATCATCTCTAGCCTTGTGCTAGTAGTAAAATCTTAAACCTTATGTTATACTTTTTATTTTATAAAATTTCACAAGATCATCATAAAAATTATATAAAACTCACTTGAAAAACAATAATAAATCTATGATCACTAACATAATCATGTGATTTTCTTGATAAATTTTGATGATCTTGAAGTTGTTATGAACTAGTAAACTTGAATCTTGCAAAATTATGAATAAAAAGGTGATCTAAACACATGCATGTTTAGATTAGCAAGATTTATTAACAAAATATGTCATGAATATAATCTCATACTTTAAAGATGATCATACATGTAACATTCATGTAAACCGGGTCTCAAAACCCGCTTTGTTTAAAAATCAAGTATTCATCTAAATGTTCGTTGCGTATTTATTGTGTTAGTTATTTTAATTCATAACTAATAAATAACTTATAATTAAAAAGATAACCAATAAATAATAATAAGTTATATAAAATAAGCCTTAACAAAAAAATAAATAAATAAATAAATAAATTCAAAAGGAGTAGCCGAGTCTCGAACCCGGGTCTCCCGTATAATTACACACACCAAACACCACTAAACTGCACACACTTTTGTGAATAAAACTGAAACTAATTATATTAATACTAAACAAAACGGCAACCTGCAAATCCATCAATCAGAGCCGAAACCGCCATTTTCAATCAAGCATGAGTTTCGTTTCTGTTTCTATGTTAGCATCCATAACCATCGCGAAATTATCAAGTTTAAAACGGAAGTTCGAATTCTATGAGAGTAACCGATTGAAGTCAATGATTTCCATAATCATGAATTAAAAACCGAAACCTCCATGATTGACTGAAGAAAAAAATCTATAAATACCAGTCACTATCTCAATCAAATTCGCTCTTTCTTCGCACACTCTCAAGCATCCTCTTTAACCCATGTTAGAACCTACTGCTACCAGTCGCCTTGCCGGAGTTTTTATCGGAGTGCCATCGGAAAATTGAAGATCTCGCCAAATCGGTACAAACATTCAACTTTGTTTGATTCTTTTAGCGTGTAGTTGTTTAAATTAGAGAAAACAAAACTTGGTTCGGGTTTTACAGCCGAGATCGATTTTGGGCATTAATTCAGTTGAAGAAGATGAAGCCAGTCTAAATATATATGCGTAATAAAACTTGGGATTTAAATTGGGTTAGACACACAGTCCAGTGGTGGACTGTGTGCATGTTACATAAGTGATGTCGGGTTCGAAACCCTACCATGATACCGATTTTTTTGAATTAACTCACTGTTTAAATGCAAAGTTCCAGTAAGTCTTTAAGTATAATGAAATTCATAAATTCAATGGGTTAGACACCCAGCCTAGTTGGAAGGGCTGGGTGCGTTACACAGTTGAGGTCGTGAGTTCGAGCAGGGGCATAGACACCGGCTTGGTGATTTTAAAATCTTTTTATAAAAAGGAATTTCTGATATATTCTAATAATTATATAAGAGTAAATTAAATAGGAATCCTTATGGGTTAGACACGTAGCTCAGTTGGAAGAGCTGCGTGCACGCAACCGAGAGGTCACGAGTTCGAGTCTCATCACACGCATCCGAAAATCATAACAAAACCGGTCAGACCCCTCCTTGTTAGGTCTGACAAGTTTTTTTTATTATTAGTTTATTTTATTTTAAAATATATTAATTTTGGTATATTTATTTTATTTAAAACTCATGTAGAAAACACTTAAAGGCATGATTATGAAGGCTTAAAAATTCAAATAAATACCACAAAAATAACCTAAAATCTAACAAAAAGTATTAAATCAAAATATTAGATTGTTTATATTTATCGAATTATCGCGTTATTATTTTAGGATAGTTTTCGTTTGTTGATCAAAAATCCTCATTCGTGCGCATTCATCATCATCAAGGAACGCACCCACTATGAGTGAATTCTTACAAATGTGTTGCTTTATTTATTTCGTTTATTCAAACTTGTGCTGTTACCATTATATGATCTAAACGTGTGATGTAAATTTTGTTTGTTGTGATGTGTGTTTACATTTTGTCAAGTTGCGTGCAAATCATTCATTAGGCCCATCAGTTCCTAGTTGGAGACGAGTTGAGCATCGCGTGCCTCATTAGATCGGCTCCGTTTGATTGAGCCTTGATCTCATTGTTCATCATTTGGTGTGTGCGTGTGCATTAATTGATATTATGTGTATTGTGATTAAATTTACATATACGTATACTCATATGTGGTTATGCACCTTTTTATAACCAATATAACAAATTCGTTCAAATGTTTTCATAAGATTCACTCGCCAAGTTTTGTTGACCCAAAACCCTATTTTTACACATGATATAGGTGGACAGGTTGAAGCAAGGAACACATAGGAAATTGCCTTAAAAGAAAAATAAAGAAGTCATGAAAAATGTATTTGAACATGTTGTGCATGTATGTTTATTGTAATTTCTTCTTTAAAAAGAAATAATAAATATGAAACTTTATAGTAAATGTCATGAGCTTTGATGAAAACCCAATCATACCCCGACTACCATTTCCGCTGCGGGTCAGGGTGTGACAATACATGTATTAGATCATTAAATAAAAAATTATGATTTAAAAAATTTTGTTGAAAAACGATAATAAAGTTTCTATATTAAGAAAGATTAAAAATTATAACAAGTTCATGACATTTTGTTAATACATTTATATAATATTTGTGATTGATGATGATTTGAGTTAGTTTAATTACTTAAAACATGTTTATAAAAACATGGGAAACTTATATTTTTAATGGAAAGTATGGCAAAATTTTTATAAAAAATTAATCTTGATTAAGATATGATTAAACTAAAAATTTTGTGATTAAAAGTGAGTAGGAACTTTAATCATGTTTAAATAAAGGTTTAGTGAAAAAGTTAAGAATCTAATTACATAAGTTTTTCTTAAACTAAAAAGGAGATAAATATATATTTTTGATAAAAATATATATGTTTTGAAATCACCAAATATGTGTGTATATATATATTTTTGTATAAAAATATGCTTAAGCGTTCAACTTTTGACAAAATTATATATATATATCGGACAATTCGGACAAACTTGGACAATTCGGACAAAATAAAATATATGGTATAAACGAAACAAACGACAAAAACGAAATGAATAAAATAGTCCGCGAACCTAACGGTCAAAACGAACAAATAAAACCATACACTTTATATTTACTAGAATTTTTAAATATATATAACTTATAGTTTTTATAAATAAATTTTTATAAGTTATAACAAATACGAGCCCAACTAAACAATTATTATACTAAGCCCATTTTTATAAAAACTATATTGGGCTAAAACTATTTTATAAAAATATATGGACTAGCCCACTTTCATAAAATTAACTTTGGGCTAAGGCCCCCTTGTATAAAATCAAACTTGGGCTAAGCCCACTTGTATAAAATCAAACTTTGGGCTAAGGCTCACTTTTATAAAAATAAACTTTGGGCTAAGCCCAATTTTATAATAGTTTACATGGGCTAGACCCATTTAAATAAAAGATAACATTGGGCCAAGCCCACTTTTATAAAAAAAAATAAATTACGCTAATCCATTTTATAAAAACTAACTTTGGGCTAAAACCCACTTTTATAAACCAATTGGGCTTAACCTACTAAATAAACAAAATTAGATTGGGCTAGGCCCACATACATGAAACGAATTGGGCAAGGCCCACACAAAGTAAGCAAATTTGGGCTAGGCCCATATTTACAAAAGCTTTTGGGCTAGGCCCATTTGTAATGAATTATTAGATTGAGTTATTTACAATTAAATTATGGACTATGTCCATTTAATCAATCTAACACACACACACACACACACATATATATATATATATATATGTATATCAATAAAGAAAAACCAACAATTACAAGAATGAAATTCGAGATAAAAAACTTGTACGAAAAACAAACGAAAGCCTAAGTGTCTAATAGACTAGAACACTTGTAGGTCGAGAAACGAACAAAGTCTCAAGAATCGAATAGAGATTTGCACGGAACGCAAATCAGTGAGTTCATGTTTCCCCTTTTATTTTAACGTTTTTATGGTTTTAAACATGCGGGGACGTATACATGTTACAATTAATATAGCTGGGAAAATGAAAATATTTAGATCACATGTGAATAAGGCTTAAGCATTGGGGCCATTAATGAAAGACAAGTACCGAGGAACAAGGGGATAGATCTATTGGTTTTGGGCGAGCCCCACTCTAATATGACAATAATAACAGATCGTATTAGAGTGCTTTTGTGTCTAAAACGAGTGTATCAGACACAAAATAAATCATCAAGTTTTGGTTGCCACCTTATTCGGCATACAGATTAGTGTCCTTGCAACACAGTAATGATCTTACAAGTTTCATGAAGCTATATTAAAGAAGTTTATTTCAAATGTTTTTGATAATTCATCTGATACAAAATTTATAACATGAATTCACCAGCTTTTGTTGACATTGTTTTCAAAACTAACATGTATTACAAGAAACCAGTGGATGGCCTTCGGAGAAAAATCTTGTTCGTTTGTTTGTGAAGTCAAGATGTTATGTTTCATCCAGTCTTTGTTGTTATGTTTATAAACTTATGTCTAAATTTTAAATAATGTTGTTAAACTTGTGGTTTGTTTTAAAGGCAAAAGTTTATATGTGAATTATGGTTAAATAAAAAGTATGGATGAATGTTTTGTAATGTAATACAATTGTCGTTTACTTGGTTGAATGCAACGATTGCCGCTCTGGCCACACCTCGCGACACGCTTCCGCTACATCGAAAATCGGGGTGTGACAGACCTGGTATCAGAGCTTCAATTGTAGTGAACTAAGATTCTTTTGAGTCTAGTGTACAATTTCAAAATGCACTTTTATAAATTTTTGTGAGTCGTTTACAAAAATTGAAATAAGTATTTTTGGTTTATCATCTCGGGGAGAACTGTCCACTAGTATCAAATGTTTAAAACAAAAACAATAGTGCAAGGTCATTATACAAACCTAGTCTATGAGAGATAGACACAATAACAGTAAGTTGAGTTGAACTTATGATTAAAAAAACTTACATTGAAACTTAGCGATTGCCCGATTATTTATCTTTAAACAAAAATTATTTATTAACAAAAATAAGTTGTACGGATTATGTTTGCAAGGACCATGTCTTCCGATAGTAGCCTTTCAGACACCGAGTCTATGAGTTCTGACCCTGAGATAGATTATATACCACTAGACGATCTACTCCCACCAGTCATTATCATTTCCGACGACGAGTCAGATCACGATGATTCTGACGATGACTAGATGGACGATGATTTCCAGCCTTTTGCCTTACCCAACCCTGTACCCGATCCCATTCCCGCGGATATTCCCGATGGTGATGTTTTAGCTTTACCACTCTTTCACTACCAGATAGTTATCATTGGCCACCCCAAAGGTGAGCACATTGTGGAGCACCATGTTATACCACTTAACGTGGTAGATCCTTTTGCTGTCGACATCGATGGAGATGACGATGTCATTCCTATTGTTCACGTAGATCACCTTGAGGATGATCTGGGTATCGGAGATGAATTTGATCTCGGCTACTAGAGGTAGCTCCACATGAGCCTAAGGTCATTGATATTACCTCATCTGCTCCATCGTCTCCGAGATCACCCTCACCTGAGCCCTCACCTGATACTGCTCTACCACCACTTCCAGATACTTTTCCCACTGTTGATGATTCTATTACACCCACTTTTGTTGATCCCATACCATCTGATGCTATCACTACTGGTCACATCTACCCATCTGGACCATCTCAGTATTTACCTGGAGACATTTCATTTACTACTGATCGTTTGACTCTTCATCCTTTGTCTGGACCTTCACATTACTCTTTAGGAGGTACATCGTACTCATTTGAGCAGCCACCGTTTCACCATGTTGATGGATCATTACACATACCTCAAATACCCATTCCAGATCCTTTTATCACATCTGATCCTTATGCATATTCTTACACTGCAGGACCCTCCCGAGTTATGTTCCCTGAGTCTAGTCAGTATGCGAGTAGATACCATCCCTATTCACGACCACCCACTGTTGGAGGACCATGATACCCATCATCTCACCATACAGGTATTCACATTCGATCACCTCCATCTGGTATGAGCCTATCTGATCCCTATCATCCCAGTCATTTGCCACCGACCACCTCCGAGTTTCGAGTCACGTCTTCTGAGATACATATTAGTATCTTATTTCGCCATATCCGTGAGCTGCAGGCTAAGGTTTCCACTTTGCGAGCATCTCTGAGTACTCCATCTTTGTCATCTCAGTTACCACCATTACCCACTTCGACACCTCCCGTGACACCATTTCTACCAACGACATGATCACCACCTTTGCCTGTTATACCACATCCACACTCTCTAGAGCAGAGTGTATTTCCATCCCATGAGGAGCGTATCCGTTTGCTCGAGGAGGAGGTCGCATACCTCCGGAGGATCATCCGTTCATCTCCACCTCCACCTCCACCGTCTGTTTAGTTAGTATATGGTCATATCTCTAGGGTAGGTACTCATACCCAGTTTTGCTGAAGATAGAAGTTTTTGAAGATATATATGTCGTCAACTTGAAGATTTTGAAGAACGATGTGAAGGAAAATATCTACTTTATAATGTATTGTGTATGACTTGTCTATCGGAGTGTTATAACTTTGAGCTATTCTTGTATCTTCACAAAAATGATGTATCAACTTGACAGTATATATATAATGTTGATGTTTATCTTTTATTTATGCATTGTTGATTGTTCATTTTTATGTATATATTATGGTGCTTATAATATTGATACTATACATAAAAATTGAATTATATCAATATTATATACACTTACATTATATAATACTAATCCATGAAAGACAATATTTGTTTCAAATATACGTCTAATCACTTCTATATGTTTCATATATGAAGATCATAGCATCTAGAGGAAGAGGTAGACCCTGAGTTAGACCATCGCCATTACCTACAACCCAAGCCGAGCTTGATGCTCTAGTGAATCTGAATAACTGAAGCACTTGCGCATCACGAGCGTAATGCTGAGCCAAGGGTTCAAGAACCACCAAGAGTTCAGATGCCCATAAATGGTTTGTTAGTTATAAAATTACCAAAGTATGATCGTTAATATTTATTTCTAACAATATATATTATTGATGATTCTTGAAATCTAACTATTTCAGGATGTACATACAAACAATTTTTAGATTGCAAACCCTTGAATTTTGATGGCATAGGCGGTGCAGTTGCCTTTGTGCATTGGACAGAAAAGACGAATTCCGTGATTCGTATGAGTAACTGTTCTTCCAATCAGATTGTATCATATGTATCAGGCTTATTTATGGATGAAGCATTGTCATGGTGGAATTTGCAAGTACAGACGCTTGGAGAAGAAGTTGCTTATGCTATTACTTGGGATAGACTGAAGGATATGATGAGAGAAAAATATTGTTCTAGAGCCGAGTTACATAAATTGGAAACTGAGTTTTGGAATATAGCGATGGTTGGATCTGACATCTATGGCTATACTCAGCGATTTCATGATCTTTCACGAGTCGTTCCGTATATGGTAACCCCCGAATTTAAACGTATCGAACGATACATTTGGGGATTATCTCCAGAAATTCAAAGTATGGTTACGTCGTCACATCCAGCAACCATCACTAAGGCAATTACGATTGCAATAAGCCTTACCGAAGAAGCGGTGAGAATGAATAAGTTTTCGAGAAAGAATGCAGAGATGCCCAAGGAAACACATATAGAATCAACCTCACATGGGAATAAGAGAAAGTTTACACACTTCAAGAAAGGTTCCCGACCGAGTAACAAGAAGAAAGAAACCCCTACAACAAAAAGGAACAAAGTATTCGTGGCAGCAGCGGAGACAAAACCGAGAGGTTATACAGGAAATGCACCTAAGTGTAACAGGTGCAATTATCATCATTATGGTGGATGCCGAACCACCAAATGTGATAAGTGCGGGAAGTTGGGACACCGCACCGAAAACTGCTGGAGTAATAACAAAGGAAACAGCAATGAAGGTAAGAAAGAAGGAGGTTATGGAAATGGAAATGACCGAGGAAGAAATCAAAGTTGTTATGGTTGCGGTGAAATAGGCCATTTTAGAAAGAATTGCCCAAAAGAGAACAAAGGCCACGGGCGAGCCTTTGTAATAGGAGCTCACCAGGGACGTCAGGATCCGAATGTGATCACTGGTACGTTCCCTGTCAATAATCATTTCGCATCTATTTTATTTGATACTGGCGCAAATTTTAGTTTCATATATTTAGAGTTTAAAGATATACTCGAACTAAATTCAAATAAATTAGATATTCGATTCACTATGGAACTAGCGAATGGAAAGATAACTGAATCTCATGAAATTATTAAAGAATGTTCTTTAGAGTTAGGCGGACAAAAATTCAACATTGATTTATTACGCATCTAGTTAGGTAGTTTTGATGTTGTAATCAGTATGGATTGGTTATCCAATAATCAAGCCGAAGTCGTGTGTTGCGACAAAATTATTCGCATTCCACTTCCTAATAATGAAACACTTCTTATACATGGCGAGAAGAGCGAAACCCCATTGCGAATTATTTCTTGTATGAAAGCTCAAAAATGCTTGAGAAAAGGATGCATAGCATTCTTAGCACACATTGTTGACAAGAAATCCAAGGAGCCAAAACTTGAGAAGATCCCTGTTGTTAAGGAATTTCCTGAAGTCCTCCCAGAGGACTTGCCAGGAATACCACCCTAACGACAAGTCGAATTTCGCATAGACTTGATTCCAGGAGCTGCACCTGTAGCGAAATCCCCATACCAATTAGCTCTTTCGGAAATGCAGGGGTTGTCCACACAACTTCAAGAGTTGTTGGACAAAGGTTTTATAGACCAAGCTTCTCACCTTGGGGAGCTCCAGTTCTATTCGTAAAGAAGAAAGATGGAAGCTTTAGAATGTGCATAGATTATCGAGAATTGAACAAACTCACGATCAAGAATCGGTATCTGTTACCGAGGATCGATGATCTGTTCGATCAACTTCAAGGATCAAGTTTTTACTCGAAGATTGACTTAAGGTCAGGATACCATCAGTTTAGAGTGCAAAAAGAAAGTATTCCAAAGACAGCATCCGAACCCATTACTGTCACTACGAGTTCCTTCTCATGCCATTTGGTCTAACAAATGAACCGACGGTGTTCGAGGACTTTATGAACCGTGTGTGCAAGCCTTATCTCAATAAATCTGTGATAGTATTCATTGATGACATATTGATATATTCACGAAATAAGAAGGATCACGAACACCATATTAGGACCATTCTTAAGTTGTTAAAGAAAGAGAAACTATATGCAAAATTCTCTAAGTGCGAATTTTGGCTTCGTGAAGTCCAATTTCTCGGACATGTAGTCAACAAAAAAGGCATACATGTCGATCCATCAAAAATAGAAGCCATTAAGAATTGGAACGCACCTAAGACACCCACCGAAGTACACCAATATTTAGGATTGGCGGGTTATAATCGGAAATTCATTGAGAATTTTTCAAAGATCACTCAACCACTAACCTCCCTAACTCAGAAAGATAAAAAGTTTGATTGGGGAGAGAAACAAGAAGCAGCTTTCCAACTGCTAAAGGATAAACTTTGTGATGCACTGATTCTATCACTTCCGAACGGCATAGACGACTTTGTAGTTTATTGTGACGCTTCACATCAAGGTTTAGGAAGTGTATTAATGCAACGAGAGAAAGTTATTGCATACGCATCACGCCAATTAAAAGTTCACGAAAAGAACTATACCACACATGACCTAGAGCTAGGTGCAGTGGTATTTGCATTAAAAATTTGGCGTCATTATCTTTACATCACCAAGTGCACAATCTTTACCGATCACAAATGTCTTCAACATATATTTAACTAGAAAGAGTTAAATATGTGCCAAAGACGTTGGCTTGAAATGTTGAATGACTATGATTGTGAAATTAAATACCATCCGGGCAAAGCAAACGTTGTCGCAGATGCTCTAAGTCGAAAGGAACGAGTGAAGCCTCTTCGTGTACGATCATTAAGACTCACCATTCACCATAACCTTACCTCTTGAATTCACGACGCTCAACAGGAAGCCCTGAAGAGCGGAAATTTTAAAGCAGAAATGCTTAGAGGTATGGAAAAACAATTAGAACCAAATGAGTACGGAACTTTGTATTTTGCAAACAGAATTTGGGTTCCTCTTTTTGGTAATCTGCGAAACTTAATTCTAGACGAAGCCCATAAGTCCAAATATTCGATACATCCCGGAGCAGATAAAATGTATCACGATCTTAAAGAATTCTATTGGTGGCCTAATCTCAAAAGAGATATTGCAACTTATGTTGGAAAATGTCTAACATGTGAAAAAATTAAGGCCGAATACCAAAAACCTTCAGGATTGTTACAACAACCTGAAATTCCCACTTGCATTTGGGAACAAATTTCTATGGATTTCATAACAAAATTACCCAGGACCTCTCGCGGTCAAGACATGATTTGGGTAATTGTTGACCGACTAACCAAACCAGCTCACTTCTTGCCGGTACGTGAGAAAGATAAAACCGAGAAGTTAGCCGAACTTTATCTTAAAGAGATTGTGGCAAGACATGGAGTGCCTGTTTCCATAATCTCTGATCAAGATGGTCGTTTCATATCAAGAATTTGGCAATCATTTCAAAAGGCTTTTGGATCTCGTTTAGATCTAAGTACGACCTTTCATCCCCAAACAGATGGCCAAAGTGAAAGCACCATTCAAACCTTAGAAGATATGCTTCGTGCTTGTGTAATTGACTTAGGCGGAAATTGGGATACTCACTTGCATTTAGTGGAGTTCTCATATAACAATAGTTATCACACAAGTATCCAAGCCACTCCATTTGAAGCGTTATATGGACGTAAATGTCGATCTCCGTTATGTTGGGCGGAAATAGGCGAAAAACAAATCATAGGTCCAGAATTAATTCAAGAAACTACCGATAAAATATTTAAAATCCGAGACCGTATTAAAGCCGCCCAAGATAGACAGAAAAGTTATGCGGATAAACGCCGCAAATCATTGTCCTTTGAGATTGGAGACAAAGTGCTATTAATGGTCTCGCCTTGGAGGGGCGTAGTTAGATTCGGGAAGCAAGGAAAACTTAGCCCGAGGTATATAGGACCATAGGAAATCTTGGAGAAGATTGGAATATAAGTTGAAATTGCCTGAAACACTTAATAACGTTCACGACACTTTTCATGTGTTAAATCTTAAAAAGTGTCTTTCAGACGAGTCACTTATTATCCCCATGGACGAAATTCATATAGACGACAAGTCCATTTCATCGAAGAACCTGTGGAAATTTTAGATTTGAAAGTTCAGAAAACAAGGAGGAGTCGTATCAAACTAGTCAAAGTCCATTGGAACTCAAAGCGTGGACCTGAGTTCACTTGTATATGGGAAGACGAAATCAAAGAAAGTATCCCCACTTGTTTGAGAAATCCTACGCAAAGGATGACACGACTTAAATTTCGGGACACAATTTTCTTGAACAAGGGGAGAATGTGACAATCGGCAAAATTCTGGTAATTCTGTACAACTTGAACAACTAGTACATTGTCTATTTATCGTATAACATGACTTAATTTTTTATGTAAGTCTTAAAAGTTTAGGAATTTAACCAAATCATAGTTTGGTATGATAATAGATTCGTCATGATCACGAATATATAAAACCATATCCTAGACGAACGACAACGAAGCGAACATGTATTAAATATCAGAACTAGTTACGGTACAATCTAATATGATAGAATTAAGATATAAAATATTTATGAACTATTATACCATAAAAATTTTATATAAAATACCAAATTGTCCAAGTCTGCAGCAAAATTCAGCATTTTGCAGCAAAATTCAGCAATTGTCCGAAAAGCCAAAAACAAATATTTTTAGCTAAAGAATAATAATGGGTGTTAGAAATAGTATAAAACCCATATATAAATCTTATTATTTAAAGCTAAACGGTTTGTTCGGTAAAAACCTGACAACTAAGCCGGTACCAGAACCGAACTCAAAATGACAAAATTATTAGTCTGAAGAGCTATATTAATTAACGGGACAATATAAATTGTACTAGAATTATTATGAACATAAAATTTTATAAGTAACACTATGTATCAGTATTTTACCCGGTACAAGACCCGAACCAACTTTATCAACCGAACAACGAAACAACAAGACTAATAACTTATTTTTGCCTACTATAACATCACTTTAAAGTGTTGGGGCATTAGTTTTTATAAAAACTTATATATAAAATTATTAAAGTTATAAAAGTATATAAAAATATATATATTAAAAAAAGAAATAACATCACCACCTCACGGCAACATGGGGGCTTCTCCCCAAGCCACTAACCTCATGTTTGTGTGTTGGCACTGTATGGGTTTAGTTGGTGCATTATGAGGTGTAAGGATTTGATCATAACATCAACACCAACAATTACTCTCATTTCACTTTCATTTTCCTAAACACCAAACTCAAGAACACTCTCATTTTACTCCCAAAAAAAAATCGGTCCAAGCTCCATCATCTTCACTTCACTTAAAATCCTAACACAAGAACCTCAAGCTTACATGAAGATCTAAAGTGTTTACAAAGATTAGGAGCTCACTTTGGAAGCTTGGAAATCTTGATCAATCCATTTTCTTCATCTCTTAGATCATCTCTAGCCTTGTGCTAGTAGTAAGATCTTAAACCTTATGTTATACTTTTTATTTTATGAAATTTCACAAGATCATCATAAAAATTATTTAAAACCCACTTGAAAAACACTAAAAATCTAAGATCACTAACATAATCATGTGAGTTTCTTGATAAATTTTGATGATCTTGAAGTTGTTATGAACTAGTAAACTTGAATCTTGCAAAATTATGAATAAAAAGGTGATCTAAACATATGCATGTTTAGATTAGCAAGATTCATTAACAAAATATGTCATGAACATAATCTCATACTTTAAAGATGATCATACATGTATTAGATCATTAAACAAAAATTATGATTTAAATATTTTGTTTAAAAATGATAACAAAATTATATTAAGAAAGATTAAAAATTATAACAAGTTCATGACATTTTGTTAATACATTTATATAATATTTGTGATTGATGATGATTTGAGTTAGTTTAGTTACTTAAAAACATGTTTATAAAAACATGGGAAACTTATATTTTTAAAGGAAACTATGGCAAATTTTTTATAAAAATTAATCTTGATTAAGATATGATTAAACTAAAAATATTGTGATTAAAAATGAGTAGGAACTTTAATCATGTTTAAATAAAGGTTTAGTGAAAAAGTTAAGAATATAATTACATAAGTTTTTCTTAAACTAAAAAGGAGATAAATATATATTTTTGATAAAAATATATGTTTTGAAATCACCAAATATGTGTATATATATATATATATATTTTTGTATAAAAATATGTTTAAGTGTTCAACTTTTGACAAAATTATATATATATATATATCGGACAATTCGGACAAACTTGGACAATTCAGACAAAATAAAATATATGGTATAAACGAAACAAAGGACAAAAACGAAACGAATAAAATAGTCGACGCGAACCTAACGGTCAAAACCAACAAATAAAACCATACACTTTATAGTTACTAGAATTTTTAAATATATATAACTTATAGTTTTTATAAATAAATTTTTATAAGTTATAACAAATACTAGTAAATATTTTTGGATAAGCCCAACTAAACAATTATTATACTAAACTCATTTTTTATAAAAAACTAAATTGGGCTAAAACTATTTTTATAAAAATATATGGACTAGCCCACTTTCATAAAATTAACTTTGGGCTAAGGCCCCCTTGTATAAAATCAAACTTGGGCTAAGCCCACTTGTATAAAATCAAACTTTAGGCTAAGGCCCACTTTTATAAAAAAAACCTTTGGGCTAAGCCCACTTTTATAAAAGTTTACATGGGCTAGACCCATTTAAATAAAAGATAACTTTGGGCCAAGCCCACTTTTATAAGAAACATAAAATAAAATGGGCTAATCCATTTTATAAAAACCAACTTTTGGCTAAAACCCACTTTTATAAACCAATTGGGCTTAACCTACTAAATAAACAAAATTAGGTTGCGCTAAGCCCACATACATGAAACGAATTGGGTTAGGCCCACACAAAGTAAGCAAATTTGTGCTAGGCCCATACTTACAAAAACTTTTGGGCTAGGCCCATATGTAAAGAATTATTAGATTGAGTTATTTACAATTAAATAAAGCAATCTAACACACACACACATATGTATACATATATATATCAATAGAGAAAAACCAACAATTACAAGTATGAAATTCCAGATAAAATACTTGTACGAAAAACAAACGAAAGCCTAAGTGTCTAATAGACTAGAACACTTGTAGGTCGAGAAACGAACAAAGTCTTAAGAATCAAATAGAGATTTGCACGGAAGACGAACCAGTGAGTTCATGTTTCCCCTTTTATTTTAACGCTTTTATGGTTTTAAACGTGCGGGGACGTATACATGTTACAATTAATATAGCTAGGAAAATGAAAATATTTAGATCACATGTGAATAAAGCTCAAGAATTGGGGCCATTAATGAAAGACAAGTACCGAGGAACAAGGGGATAGATCTATTGGGTTTGGGCGAGCCCCACTCTAATACGGCAATAATTACAGATCGTATTAGAGTGCTTTTGTGTCTAAAACGAGTGTCTCAAACACAAAATAAATCATTAAGGTTTGGTTGTCACCTTATTCGGCATACAGATTAGTGTCCTTGCAACACACTAATGATCTTACAAGTTTCATGAAGCTATATTAAACAAGTTTATTTCAAATGATTTTGATAATTCATTTGATACAAAATTTATAACATGAATTCACCAGATTTTGTTGACATTGTTTTCAAAACTAACTTGTATTACAGGAAACTAGTGGATGGCCTTCGGGGAAAAATCTTGTTCGTTTGTTGTTAAGTCAAGATGTTATGTTTCATTCAGTCTTTGTTGTTATGTTCTATAAACTTATGTCTAAATTTTAAATAATGTTGTTAAACTTGTGGTTTGTTTTAAAGGCAAAAGTTTATATGTGAATTATGGTTAATTAAAAAGTATGGATAAATGTTTTGTAATGGAATACAATTGTCGTTTACTTGGTTGAATGCAACGATTGCCGCTCTGGCCACACCTCGTGACACGCTTCCGCTACATCGAAAATCGGGGTGACATTTTAAAACATGGAAACCCCTAAATTTAGGGGAAACTATGGCCAATTTTTCTTAGAAATATAAGTGTTAGAAAAATATACTTCTAACAATATTTATTTTACAAGTTAAGGGTTAAAAAACACTAAATGTGAAATTACAAAGTTTTGGGGTGGAAGATGTAAGTTTTGGAAACTTGAATTTTAATAAAAATTTAAAAGAGATATTAGATATAAATATTTTAGGAATATATATATATATATACATACATATTCAAAAACACTAAATGTGAAATTACAAAGTTTTGGGGTGGAAGATGTAAGTTTTGGAAACTTGAATTTTAATAAAAATTTAAAAGAGATATTAGATATAAATATTTTAGGAATATACATATATATATATGTATATATATATGTATATATATATACATACATATATATATATATGTATATATATATATATATACATATATATATATGTATATATATATATATATATATATATATTCACTAGCTAAAAATGGGCTTATTATTAGTTATTAGTATACATGTAGGGGTTTATAATCCAATAAATACTCTCTGGTACAAAATACAAAATACACTTAAAATATATTAGAAAGCATTCAAGTATGATCATACACATGAGTACACCATACATGGGTGTATGGACAAGAATACCAAATATATATTTATATATATTTCTTTATCAAAATTTATGGACTTTGGACATTGGACAAATACATGAACAAGTATATATAGTAAGAGCAAAATATATATATTTACAAGAAATAGTGGAAATCATATAAAACGGACCAATGATAAGAATATATATATATATATCTAACAAGTTGGATGAAAATAAATATATATTCCAAACAAGTCTTAAAAATATATTATTTTTAAGTAATATAATTTCTGAAAAACTAAAAGTTATAATAGACGATTTTGACACTAAATACCAATTACATGGGTATTATGCCTAAATACATGTATACTTGCCTAAGTATACTCTTGGTGAAAATACAAGCATATTTTTTTACTAAAATAATATTAAAAATATTATTTAACAAAAGGGATACACCCACTTTGACTTGGTCAAAGGTACACCAAGACAAGAATACGTACGTAGTATAAGTATATGTCACACCCACTCATAGGTGGAAGCGCGGTGTGATCTGATAGATTCTCATTGCATACAATATAAGTGAACATACTAAATGATAAAACAAGCTCCATATGCCATTGCCAATATTGATTCAAAACGCAACATATGCTAAGTATATTGTTTACAAACCATGGAAAGAAAATAAGTTGTCAAAGTGTTACACCTCCAAAATGCAAGTTTTTAAATGATAAGGCTTTGACCCTTACATCACCGCAAGGAGGCGGTATATAATGGGCAAACCCTTCAAAAGTTGGCATGGAGACTTGACACTTGCTTTCCTTGACTCAAACTCCCTGCATTGGTCCACTAATTTCTTGAAATACATGTTAAGTTGAAAATCAACAAAAGTTGGCGAGTTCATGTGTTTTAGTTGCATAAGATAAATCCATAAAATGTATGATGTATTTGTATCAAAACCCGGTATGTAAAGCGTCAATGAAATCGTGTTCATTAATGTTTGAAAAGACATTAATATGTGTGACGACATAGGAAGCATCCAAACCTAGACGATTTTCGTCGATTAACCTCGACTAGGACGAAAGATGCACTCTTCCATGTGGGTCCATGACAAAGAGTGGGGTGCGCCAACATCCGCTAGATCTAACCGTTGTACCATGGTCTTAAACAAGATTAATGGTGCTTAAGTTCACCATATTCGCACATGATATAGTTATTTCATTCCCTAGCTTATCATACCATAGACAGTATTTCCCCCGATAGTTTTAAAACTGTAAAACATTTAAGATGAAAAGGGGGACATGAACTCACTTGATTACGTTCCGTAAACTTTGTTTATCTCATGTACTTTCCTTTGGTTTGTATCACAACCTACAAACGTGTTAGGTTCTGTTCGACACTTCGGTCTTTGTAATGACTTATGTTCATGTTTCTTGTCTTAAGTATTTATTAAGGCTTGTTCAGTTTTATGTTCCGTTGAGATGTATTTTTGCTGTATGATGCCTGCTGAGATGCTTTTTGGTGTATGACGTCAGCTGAGGTGTATTTCGCTATATGATGTCAGCTAAAATGTATTATAGGTGCATGATGTCAATATATAATTTTGTCAAATATATATATATATATATATATATATATATATATATATATATATATATATATATATATTGCATCTTAAGTGTTGCATGTACGGGCCTAGCCCTCTTGTCTCCATGCCTCGTTGGATATGTTCCATATATAATTCTTTTTAATTATATATAATTCCAAGTTCGATGTATTCGTTAAAACATCACATTTTAACTTGTATTATTTGTATGCACCATTTTATATATCATTTGTAATTACGATGGGTTTGTTAAAATAATCTATTTTTAACATGTCTTGATATGTAATTATTCATGTGCATGGGTTTATGGTATACATGACCAAGTGCTATAATTTGAAGTATTATACATATGCATCCTTCCAAGTATAGGTATACTTGTATTGTGAGTATTTGTATATTTATGTTCGTATTCCCATGGTTGTGTATAATACTTGTATAAGGGTATTTTCACCAAGTGTTAGTGGTATATATTGGCATGTATTTGTACCTATAGGGATACGTATATTCTTGTATTTATTACCCATACCTTTGTGTATTCTCTAATATGTAACTTTTAAGATATATCCAAATTAGTATATGTATATCATGCTTGGTAAGTGTATGTATCCCAAAATAATACATACCATTAAGATTAGTTCTAGAAAATATATATATTTTTAGTTTCCACCAAAACAATATATTTTTAGGAGGTTTATGAAATATATATATATATATATTTATACACTTCAAAATAATACGTTTTTAATATCGACAAAATATGATATTTTATATACTTGTAGAAATTTATATTTTGTCACTTGTTCGGCTTTGAAAGTAATATTTACCATGCTTCGATATATTATATATTTTTAGTCTGTAATCCTTATATATTCCAAGTGTCCGATTTGTCCACGATTTGTATCCAAGGCATGAATATGAATATACTCCTTGTAATACTTTATTTGCCAATTTTTATTGTATTTGTTGGTGTGTATTATTTTCAAGTCCCTAATTTATATATAACTAATACAAACAATGTACACATAACATGTGATCCTTATGATTAGTAAATATATATTTTCCAAAATATATATATATCCCTTTTATTTTTATAAAAACCATGACTTCTTGGACTTGTATTTTAACAAAAACATGGGGATTTTCATGTTTATGGCCTTTAAACAAGTTTACTTGTAAGAACATTGTAATCATATATTTTTCTAAGTGTTTAATTTTTTAAAAATTTTGCCATAGTTTCCCTGGATTTAGGAGGTTTCCCAGGTTTTAAAACATGTGTTTAAGCTTTCAAAACACATCATTTTAATCACTACAATTTCCACAAGTACAATATATGCATTTAGATGCATTTTCACGTTATGATGAACTTGAAAGTTTACCAAATCTTGTAGAATTTTAACCTTGTGTTTAATATGTTCATCCATCTTTAAAAATGAGTTTAGTTTCTAATATTTACTAACTTTGTTAAAAATGATTTTAACCACTTTTATAAGTTCATTCATTATGTTTAACAAGTTCATCAACACTTTGATCATGGATCTTGTAAGATCCATGTGTATACTTGTTTGATTTATACTTCGAGCAAGTATACATATGATGGATATCATCCACAACACAAAATAAACAACTACATATTCGTTACAACTTCAAGATATGTGTTATTTTCTTTAGATCAAGTTACTAGTTCATGTGTTCATCTTTCAAAGGTAATGCTTTTAGATGGTGTAACTTATATATTAACAATATAATAGTAACAAGGTATCAAATGAAAGATTAGGAGGCTCACTACTAGCTCTTGTGGCTAGGGAAGTGGCAAGATGAACCATATGATGAAGATGAAGCAAAGATGGTAGATAATAGCTACCTAGTGTGGTCCTTCAACTTCCAAGGCTTGATCCTTCCTTAGTTATGCTTGAAACACCTTTGAGTATACTTGGATTAGCTTTCAAGTGGCTTGAAAATGGAGGTGAAGTGGAGGTTGTGGTGGCCGTAGGTATGGAGGAATAAGGAGAAGTGAAGTTGTGAATTTTTGGTGAAGATGATAATGTGTGGTTAAAGGGTGTAAGTGTTGTCTTCTTATGCATGTTCCCTCCAACATATTAACCTCCATGCAAATAAAACTATCTTCCAACATTAGCGGACAAGAGGGACAAGATTGTGGGTGGCTAGTGGGCTCCACATAACCGTCCAATGGTATTTTGTTAGGATTTAACTTAGTTAATTTTTCTAGTTAGTGATTTAGTTAACTTCACGTTATGTTAAGTTAGGGTGTTTAGGGTTTTAGGAGTTTTTAGTGTTAATCAAGATGTATGGTGCCATATACTAACTTAACATTGTTAAACAATATCAACTAGTCCATAATTTATGTCTAGCTCGTGTTCGGTTGTTTAACAGGTGCTAGATTCGTTAACGGGTCCTTAAACGGAGGTTTAAGCAACTTGTAGGGATTTTAGGGATTTTAAGCAAAACAAAGTGTTTGATGAATTAAACTAGTTATATGATGTTAAAACATTGTTTACTAGGTCATATGATGTGTTAGATTGTGTCCGGGTGTTTGTTTCGTTGTCGGTTCATTAAAACGTTAACTTTCGAGAGTTGTATGATATGATATGTTTTTGTGCCAAATTGATACTTTCAATATCTTTTAAGTAGTGTATGATGTTTAACACTATTTTTGCATATTACATAAGCTAGTGGATGCTGTATTTTGCTGAATTGTTGTTAGTGTATATTTCGGACAATTTTCAGTGCATAGTTTCCGGAAAGTGTTAGCATTATTCCTTGCTTTCCCACATGGGGTTTAATATACAGTTTATTTTGGACTCCTGTCTAAGTTCTAAATCTGATGTTTAGCTGCGTACGGATGTGACATTTGTGCCTTTTTCAATTATTGCACAATTACAAACAATTTCGTATTCAACGTAACCCTATGTTTTATTTCCAAATATTTTGTATTCAATAAAATCTTGTATTTTATTGATGAGAATGCAAAAATGTTAATCGTTGCACAATGTCCATCATTTTGCTGTTCGTTAAAGCGTTTTACGCATTTTTGCGAAACGCGTAACCGTACAACTGAACGAACCGACATCCACGACATTTTCAGGTATAATTCAACTTACACATGTCTTAACACCTTTATATACCCTAAATATTAGGTTAAAGGGGTTAAAATGGCAAACAAGTGAAAATAAAAGTCCAAAGGCCAAAAATATCAAAAAAAATAATAAATATTTTTGCTTCTTCACCAAGTTTGCCACCTATCTCCAATTTTTGACACCTAGCAATCATTTCGCCAAACACTGGAGGATATGCTTAGAGCATGTGTGATCGACTTTTGTGGTAGTTGGGATTCATATCTACCATTGGTTGAATTCTCCTACAACAATAGTTATCATGCTAGCATCAATATGGCACCTTTCAAAGCTCTATATGGTCGAAAATGTTGTTCACCTGTCTGCTGGAATGAGGTCGGTGAAGCTCAGCTCACTAGACATGAACTCATTTACGACACAATAGACAAAGTCAAGAAAATTCACCATAATCTTCTAACAGCTAGAAGCCGTTAAAAGAGTTATGCGGACAAACGACGCAAGCTCTTCAAATTCCAAGTTGCTGATCACGTCCTTGTCAAGGTATCCCCTTGGAAAGGTGTGATTAGATTTGGAAAGAAAGGAAAACTTGCACCACGATATATTGGACCATTCAAGATCGTTGAGAGAATCGGAAAGGTAGCCTACCGACTTGAGCTAACTCCTGAACTTGGGATTATTCACCCAACATTCCACGTGTCAAATTTGAAAAAGTATTTAGCCGATACAAACCTTCACATTCCCCTCGACGAAGTTCACATTGATGACACTATGCACTTTGTCGAGAAACCTGTGGAGATATTGGACCGTGAAGTCAAGAAACTTAAGCGTACACGTATACCGATAGTTAAAGTTCGCTGGGAATCCAAACGTGGCCCAGAATTTACTTGGGAATGAGAGGATCAGATGAAAGCGAAATGTACACATCTGTTTTCACAAAGTTTCCTCTAATTAAATTTCAGGACCAAATTTCCAAAAGTAGGGGAGACTGTGACATTTGTGCCTTTTTAATCATTGCACCATTAAAAACAATTTCGTATTCAATGAAACCCTATGTTTTATTTCCAAATATTTTTGTATTCAATAAAATCTTGTATTTTATTGATGAGAATGCAAAAATCTCAACCGTTGCACAATTTCGATCATTTTCGTGTTCGTTAAAGCGTTTTACGCATTTTGCGAAACGCGTAACCGTACAACCGAATGAACCGACATCCATGACATTTTCAGGCGTAATCCAACTTACACATGTCTTAACACCTTTATTTAACCAAAATATTAGGTTAAAGGGGTTAAAAATGACAAACAAGTGAAAATACAAGTCCAATGGCCAAAAATGTCAAAAAAATAATAAATATTTTTGCTTCTTCACCAAGTTTCCCACCTACATCCAATTTTGACACCTAGCACGCATTTTTCCACACTTAGTTTTGTATTGACACATGTTATGACACTAATCCACACTTGAGGACACTTGTCATCACCTCCTTAATCCTAAAATACTATAAATACCCATGATTCTTCCATTTTTTTCACACCATTTCAAAACACTTCAAAGCAAAGTGTGAAGTTCTTTTTTCTATCATTCTTGAAGCTTGTTTCCAGCCTTTGGAAGCCTCCTATCTTGAGTTCCGAAAGTGTTCTTCAACATGAGTAAGTACTCTTCCTAGTTCTTAAATTATTTTAGCTATTTTGAGCTAAAAGTCGAACAGTTTGGCTTCTTGATCGACTTTTGTTTCTGGCCATGTTTGGTCAAGTAAAAGTTCAATTGAACTTTGCAACGTGATTGTAATCACGAAGGTTATAGTCCCTAACGATTTCACCTTCTGATTACCACGTTTACTAGTCGAAGTGACGAGTCAAAGTTTCGGTCAAAAGTCGCATGATGTGCATTTTACGACAAAACTATTTTCGGGTATCAAAACACCAAGTTTTGATACCAAATTAGTTTTATAATCTTAGTTAGACATGTAGTTTTATAATCTTAGTTAGACATATTTTGACATGTCTAACTCGTCACATCTAGTTTAGTGATTATTAGGGGCCGTAAGTCGAGCGGTCTTGACCACCGCTTTGACTTTCGAATTTGACCCGTTTGGTCGATCTTAGGATCTGACCAAACACATATTTGTGACCGTAGTTATATTGGGAATAACCTATTGAGGTTATACCTTATGGTCACATCGTTTGGTTAGTGTTATGATAAGTTACTTCTATGTTCTTAAAAAATGAATGACCAAAATGCCCTTTTGCGCATAAATCCATTTGAAACACATGTAACCAAATTTTTGACATATAAACTGATGTTATAACATTTTCAAACATGTTTGGGCATTTAAGACTTATCATAGGACATGTTTAACCATCCGATCACCCGTTTATGCTAATAACCCGTCAAAGTAGCGTAAACTACCTTAACGAGTCATAATGGGTCAAAAGCACTTAGGATCCTTTCCAAATCAGAATGTTAAGTTTGTTAAACCATATCACATGAGTTCCAACACTTGTTTCGTTTATAAGAATTCATTCTATCCGATCTCTCGTCTATAGCCCCGACACGCTAACATATTTATCTGACACACTAGGACACAATTGAGCTTTGTTTATTCCGTTGTTCAAGAACACTTTCGCAATCCCAAGTGAGCATATAGCCCCCCTCTTTTATGTTTTCAAATGTTTGGGGTGATTCATATGTGCTAAACTATCTTTCAAATCTACATATTTACTACACAAGTCTTATGTGAGTACATAACCTTTTTCTTTTATATTTTCTAAATGTTTTGGGGTGATTCATGTGTGCCTATAAGTATTTCAAAATTTCAAAACAATATACGTGGTTTATATATACAAAATGATTTTCAAAGTGAGTACATAGTTCCCCTCTCTTACGTTATGCAAATGTTTTGGGGTGACTCATATGTGCCAAATCATTTTCAAGATTTCAAAAAACAATGTCTATAGTTTAGATATAAAAAATACGATTTCAATAATGTGAACAACTTGTTGATGCGTTATCCATAACACGAATGACATTCATTAGCTTTGGCCGAGCCGACCAGTAGTATGTTATGGTACCATAGGACTGACAATCCCATTGTCGGACTGTTCACTGATTTGGTGGAAGTTTGGGTAATGACAGAAACTGTTTCTGATTAACAAATCATTTGTTGATTTGTTAGTCTAGTTAAAGAGACCCTTTGGTGGTCTATTAAAGTTACCCTTTGGCGGTATAGTCAACACAGATTTGAATGTGTTCATTAAAGAACGATCAAAAGTTTTCACAAATTAAAACATGGACGATTTGTTTATGACATGGACAATTGGTTTACGACACGGACGATTGATTTATAACACGGACGAATGGTTTATAACATGGAAAAATGGTTATGTCACGCAATTATTTTCTATTAAAAATATATACCATACGAAGTTTTCTTTTGAATCAATCTATTACAAGGTTTTTACAAAAGAAACGTTTTGGACAAGATACATGGCTACAAGGTTTTCAAAACTCTAACCAACTTGATTTAGTTGGTTATTTATATTGCAATATCAAACACTTTTGATATGAGGTTTTCACTTAATGACTCTCGTAGTCGGACGAGGTGTTGCAATATGTATACAAAGCCACGAATTTGATACACTCACAGAACCTATGTACTCGCTCACATTTTTATGCTGACTCTCTTTTCACATATGTTTCAGAGTCAATGCTTGATAATATCATGTATGCTTCACGTAGGAATGGACGCGGGCCTTAGTGACTTAAAACATGAAAGACAATTTATTTATGTGTTGTTTCTCTTTATCC
The DNA here is from genome assembly GCA_947069175.1 of Scalesia atractyloides. NCBI lineage: Eukaryota > Viridiplantae > Streptophyta > Magnoliopsida > Asterales > Asteraceae > Scalesia > Scalesia atractyloides. Next base: position 2,037,383 of record CAMTDV010000116.1, on the reverse strand, counting down.
CAAGAAAATGTAAACATTTAACTTAATAAAACAAAATTTTAAATTCCATGAGTTGTGAAACAATAGTTCTGTGACATGACTCCCCGACATTTTCCCGCAATTCGTTGTTTTATGCGGTCGGGGTGTTACAACTGAAGCTGTGCTTTCACAGCTAGTCTACTAATTGTTCCGATGCACTGTTTTTAAACTGTTTTTGAATGGTAACCACTAAACAAATAATACGCGCCATGTAATATACTCAGTGAGTTTTCTTGGTGTATGCCATGCAATACATGCAGTTTAGACGTTCAAAACACGTAATTGTATGGTATAATTCACTTTTTAAATGTACAAAATTTATCCGAAAGTGACAGTTGTCACAGTATACGTATACAAGAACAGGTTAAAAATATAATATTTTTAACATCCATCGATCTTAGATTATATATATATATTTAGTTAAAAATATACATAAACATACACATTGATATGATCAAAGATCACATTAATCAAGATTATATATTTTAAAGAATATAAAATATATCCGCTAACGTCATCATCAAGACAAACGTGTGAGACCCGACTACGAGAGGCGCGGCCCTATACATGTCATGGACACGTACATATTACTCGTGCGAGGAACGAAGTCACAAGAGGGCTAGGCCTGTTTATACAACTTACAAATATACAAAAATGTATATTTTGGGAAATATATATTAACAACTTAAAAATTAATAATCTAAAGCACAACTCAATAAACATTAATTCCATACAACTTAATACAAGTCCTAATACATATTCAATTACATAAACCTATGTGTCTAACGGAATTTTGGATAGGTTACGTTGCGAGATGAGAAGACGACTTGTGATTTTTAGTACACTTACGAAACACATTTAGTGAGTTCACGTCCCCTCTTTTAAACGCTTTCTAGTTTTAAACATTTGGGGGAGATACATGTACAAGTGGTATTATAAGCTAAGAAATGGAACAACGTAGATCATGTGTGAATAGGGTTGTACTTAAGCACCATTAATAATCATTAGACCGATGAACGAAAGGGGGTAGATCTATCGGTTTTGACGAGCCCCACTCTTGGTGCATGTGACCCACATGGAAGAGTGCTTTTGTGTCCTAGTGGGGTAGTCGACACAAAAATCGTCAATGGTTGGATTGCTTCCTATGTCGTCACATATATTAATGTCCTAGCTATATGTTAATGATCAACACTTTCATTGACGCTTTAACATACCGGTTTTTATACAAAAATACATCTCACATTTTACAGACTCAATTGATACAAAAACAACTACATGAATTCACCAGCTTTGTTTGACGTTTTTTAAACTTGCATGTATTTCAGGCAATTATTGAACCACACGCATGAACAAGACAAGAAATCAAGAATCATAACCACTTTTGAGGGATATGTCTATTATATACCACCTCCTTGAGGTGATATAATGGGCAAAACCTTAATCTATGAACTTTCATTTTGTTAAATGATGTCTAGTTAAACTTGTAATCTTCTGAAGAAGATATAAACTATATTTTTACATTGTGTGATGTTTTAAAACTATCTATGACATTTGGCGTTCGAGTTATTTATTTCATTTAGTATGTTTACTTATTTCGTATGCACTGACACTATCACACCTCGTGCTTCCGCCTATGAATGGGTGTGACATCTTCAGCTTGGATGAATAGTTAATGTTACTTATTCATTACATTGATAATGATAATCTAATATTTCTAATATAAAGATTTTGGAAATCTTATTCATTTTGAATATCTTTTAGTTAGTTGGAATATATACTGGTTTTTTTATTTTAGCTAATATTAGAGAGGATTCGAGTACAACCCAAATCGTCCCGCTTACCCAAAGATGATTGAAGATTTCCACGTCCAATACATATTATGATCTTTTGACTTTGATTGTAGAGGGTGGTAAAATGGGTGTGTGGGACAGGTTAAGTGTTGTTTAGATGGGTTTGTTGCATACATTTTTTATTAGTTTTGATGTATGGGATGGTTAATATGGTTACAAAATCTTTACTATTACCACAATAGTAATCTAAATATTTTGAATTTAATAATTTTGAATGCTATTTCATTTTAATTACCCACTTAATATTTTTGGTATGATTTATGTTAAACTTTACTCATTTGATTCATTAGAAATAGATTGTGGGTTTAATTCTTCATCACAATTAACTATCTACATATTGTTATCCCTTTTTTTTCTCACTTCTATTGTTACTTTGGAAGGTGTCAACAGATGCTCATCTATTGGTACACCATTATGTTATGGCTGCCAATAATTTTAAAATCTACTTATATTCATATCAATTCCTTGTAGTTGTAATGGGTTAAGTATGTATTGATAATAAATAAAAGTTAATACAACTAACTTTCTTGAGCCCGGGAAGCAAACGCGGGTGATAACCTAGTATTTTTATTTAATAAGATGATTTCATTAATAATCTTTGTTAGTTTGAATCTCAATGCCCACACTTTCTTGGTTTTTCATGTCTTTTACTTCTTTTAGATTGGACGGCCATAGGCCCAAAACAAAGATTTAGTTATCTTGGGTAGTCCAATAATATAAATAAAAAGAACATATGACACCCTACTCTACACACAATAAAAAAACCTAATTATCCTTTGGTTTTCTCATTAGACAGGTATTCAGTGGCCTCCTACGATTGACTCAATCGACAACCCTAACCCTAATCTGGGAACGTTTGGTTCTCATTGCAAGGGAAAATGATTTAGTTTTCTTGGGTAGTCCAATAATAAAAATAAAAAAGATACCACACCTTACTCTGTGCCCAACCAAAAAAACCTAATTATCCTTTGGTTTTCTCATTAGACAGGTATTCAGTGGCCTCCTACGATTGACTCAATCGACAACCCTAACCCTAATCTGGGAACGTTTCGTTCTCATTGCAAGGGAAAATGATTTAGTTTTCTTGGGTAGTCCAATAATAAAAATAAAAAAGATACCACACCTTACTCTGTGCCCAACCAAAAAAACCTAATTATCCTTTGGTTTTCTCATTAGACAGGTATTCAGTGGCCGCCTACGATTGACTCAATCGACAACCCTAACCCTAATCTGGGAACGTTTCGTTCTCATTGCAAGGGAAAATGATTTAGTTTTCTTGGGTAGTCCAATAATAAAAATAAAAAAGATACCACACCTTACTCTGTGCCCAACCAAAAAAACCTAATTATCCTTTGGTTTTCTCATTAGACAGGTATTCCGCGCCTACGATTGACTCAATCAACAACCCTATCCCTAATCTGGAACGTTACGTTCTCATTGCAAGGGAAAACAAGAAATGTCATCTCAGGGTAAGCATTCTTTAATTCTTGTTTCGTTACTTCTATTTTCTTCTATATTTTGAGCTTTTACCGTGATGAGAACTCCGTTTTGACTTTATGGTAAGCTTTTAATTTTGTTACACCTATAGCATGTTTGTTACAGGTTTCAACATGAAGAGAACTGAAGTAGAACTCATATTTTTAACCATTCATAACATGTTTGTTGATAATTCATAGCATAACAAGGATCTGTGGCATTCGAATGCACATGGTAATGTTAAACATTCCAAGTATGAAATTTTAATCAAATTACCTCTTCGATCTGCTCTATATCTCTTCATAGGCATATCCATTGAGAAAAAGATATTAGTGGGGTGGGGACTAATCAAAATTAGTTGGAATTAATCAGGGATTAATCGGTATCAATTAGAACTAATCCGGGTTAATTGTGATTAATTGGTGATCAATGAACTCGTGATTTTTACAACCATTGTTGAAACTGCTCATAACGGGCAGGGATGGGGCAGGGTGGGCGAGGGCCGGAGCCTGATCAACTTTTTGATAAATCCATTTTTTGAAGAAAGAAAAATCTATATACCTTATAATATTTAATTTATTTTAACCCCATTAAACACTAGACCTCATTCTAAATTAAGCTTACTACTCATTTTTCATCAACCCCATTAGTAAAAGTTAAACGTATTTAAAATTGGTCCAATAGTTTAAAACTAAACCCAATTAAAATTTTAGCCCATTTAAAATTGGTCAAAAATAGTAGCCCAAGATCTTTGAAATCGCCATGAAACTGCCTTACTAGTGTTTTATATATATTAAATATTTTTGTTCCTTTATTATAATATTTGTATGTGTAGCACTATAGTTATTTTTGTTCCTTTATTATAATATTTTATGTGCAGCAAAGGCCTACAAAAAGAGGGGAACATTTCCCAATGCCCCAACTGCTTGAAGGTTGGACAAAAGAGAGAAGGAGAAGAGCTAAGTCTGGCACAAGTGATAAGGTTCAGTCAAATGTACAGATTTTTGCATAATCACTTAAGCACCAAAAAAACTCTCTTAATCATCACATGATGAAAATAACGTACACGTGATACCCATTTACAGTTTTACAGGCATAACTTTTCCAGCAAGACAATCTGCTATATGGTGGAAGTTAAAAATTATATTAAGAATAAGAGCAATCCACCTAAAAAAAAATCTATTACACTTGCAGACTCACAAGAACGAACTCAGGTATGTACCATCAAATAAAAAACTTTTGATATATGATTTTCATTCATAAGCAAGTTCATACGATTCTATGGTTCTTTTCTATTTTGTTCCTCAGAATGATAATACGCCTTTGCGTGATGAAGAAGACATGACACTGAAAATAAACAGCGTATTGTTGAATTGGCACAAGGTATCCTTGTTTTTCTACGAGGCAATGCTATCTTAAGGCATTAGTCCTGCTCGCATTATTCTTGTTGAAGTGATTTGAGAAATTGTATGACTAATAGTAATTTTTCAAATTCAGGGTCGAAAAAAGAGAACGTTAAAGAAATCTGTCGTAATAGGTACTTCAAGTATCAAAATCCGTCTTTCTGAACCGGAACGTACTGAAATTGAAGCCATGGATGAGGTGATTATTCTTGAACTTTTTTTGTAACACTTGATTGTGTAAATTTAACCTCCCATTACCCAATATGGGTTACAATTGCCTGAACCACTTGTAGTGTGGACTTGCACAAAACCAATGGTTCAGGTTTACAACAGGTGCATAACAACTATTTGATGGAAAACATTGATTCACATTCAGACTTTATTGTTTTGAACAAAACTAAAGCCTTCTTGATTGGAATTTTGCTTCAATTTTAATGTAACAGTACACAACAAAACAAATGGTCCAGATTTACAATAGTTTATCCTAACTTAGTATATCACTATGGTTGGTCTAACCATGTCAAAATCTAGCTTGATACACCTATGCGTGCTTTAATCCCTGGAGAGTCTTCGGTGCCTTGCTTAGTAGGAGTAAACTGTGTTAAAACTTTTTTCTTTTTGAACTGTGAACTTCATTGAAAAACAAAGGGCGCGTCCTCAATTCAAGGATCGCCTACAAAAACAAATACATCATATACAATGGGTTTACCCTCCAATCCTTCCAATCTAAAGATTTAAATCTAGATGGACATTTCAACCAAAGAAAAGAAACAGTTTTGACACAAGCCACAACTTCGGTTACTCTAGGAATGTGCCCCTCAAAGATCGTTTTATTTCGTTCCTTCCAGATAGCCCAGCACGAGATCATAACAATGCCTCTAATGATCTTCTTAGCCCACTTAGTACCGTCAAGATGTTTGTGCAGCAACAATACATCCGAAAGATCAAAAGCGAAAATTGGGTCTACTTTGCACCAGTTCACAACCGTGTCCCAAACCCCAAAGCAAAACCACATCCTATGAGAACATGGTTATGGTCCTCATCGGCTATATCACATAGAGCGCACAAAATATTATCTAACTGAACCTGTCTTCTTGCCAAGGCGCTGCGAGTAGGAATACGGCCCATCTCCGCTCTCCACATGAACAGGTTGATTTTAGCGGGAACCCAATTTTCCCACTTCATAAGCTGATTCCTTCGAGTGTCTCTATCTTTTATGAACATACCTTTGAGCTGCGCAACTGAAAAGGAGTTATCTTTGGTACCGATCCATACCCATCTGTCCCTTTTAGCCGAGAACGAGACTCGGTTCTGCATGTAAATAACATCCTGTCCTTCGGAAATTTCCTCCACAGTGCATGGGCTTCTCGACCAACTTGGTTGCAGCCGTATTTCCCCGTTCTGTAAGAAGAGTCTCTCCGCAACCTTGCAATCCTTGTTCCTATCCAGAGAGAATAGCTTCGGCCATCGATCTTTAAGAGGAACCTGCCATACCAAATATCTTTCTAAAGCTAATATCTTTACCGTCTCCCAAGCTAGCCTGCATAAAAAATTGTGAACTTTTTCCTTGAAATTTGATCTTTTGCAAGCTCTTAACAATGGTTTGCCACGGTCCCGTAAAAGATCTTCTTATCGTTAAGAAAGACCACCTTCGCCGCCCACAGTGGATTAACTCAACGACCTTCCTCTACAAGGAATTTTTTCTGTACCAAACCGCCACGCCCATTTTGAGAGAAGGGCAGAGTTCAGATCACACATTTGGATATACCGAGGCCCCGTCTTTCTTTGTAGCAGTATCCCAAGCTACCCAATGAATCCGGTTACCATCGGCCACCCCAGCCCAGAAGAAGCTTTTCATGATGCGTTCAATCTGATCTATAACATTTATTGGCCCTTGTATAACGAGAAGTAATATATAGGAAGACTCGCGAAGACAGATTTAATCAAAGTTAAACGACCCCCCATAGACAACGTCTTTGCCTTCCACGAAGCCAATCCGGACTAAATAGTTTCAATAACCGGATTCCAATGACAAATCCGATTCATATTTGCCCCCACCGTAATTTCCAAGTAACTGAAAGGGAAGTCCCCCACCTTGCACCCGAGGAAACCTGCCAAATTAAACTTTGTTAAAACTGTTTAAAGGATTCTATCTATATGAATTTCTTAATTTAATTAAAAAGAGGTAATTGCATAGAGTGTGCTCTTTTTTCTAGTTTCCGTTTTGCTACAGCTTGATGTTTCCAAATTAGAAGTACACTGATTTTGCATTTATCTTGAAACCAACGTTCTGTAATTTCTTGAAAAGGTATTAGCTAGTTCAAACTTCTTTACTAAAAATTTTCAGCTTGATATATTTAAAAGTTATTCTGGTTCCTTCAAATTTTTACAGTACCGGCATCTTTCTCTCTAGTTCCAATATTTTTATACTTTGTAAGTGCAGCAATGGAGTACAGAGGGAGGGGAATATCTCCCAATGTCATATCTGCTTGACAGTTGGACCGAGGAGAAAAGGGGTACCGGCATCTTTCTCTCTAGTTCCAATATTTTTATACTTTGTAAGTGCAGCAATGGAGTACAAGAGGGAGGAGAATATCTCTCAATGTCATATCTGCTTGACGGTTGGACCGAGGAGAAAAGGAGAAGAGCGGACTCTGGCACAATTGATAAGTTTCGGCCAATATACAGAGTTTTGCATGATCAATTAACCACCTAAAAACTCTCTTAAATATCATGTGATATCCTTTACAGTTTTACAGCCATAATAATTCCAGCAAGACTTTCCACTCTATGAGGGAAGTTAGAAGTTATATTAAGCATCATAGTAATCCACATAAAAAGAATTCTACTACAGTTGGAGACTCACAAGAAAGAAATCAGGTATGTACAATCAGATAAATGACTTTTGATATATGATTTTCTTTGGAGGCAAGTTCATACTATTCAGTGGTTCTTTTGTATTTTGTTGCTCAGAATAATAATATGCCTTTGCGTGATGAAGATGACATGACATAAAAAATAAACAACATATTGTCGAATTGGGACAAGGTATCCATTTTTTTCCATTCGCTATTAAGAAACTAAATTTCAGGTAATAGGATCTAGCATATCATTAGATAGAATTTCTTAATAGCTGACTTACTATATAATAAATGATAAATCACACCAATATCAGCTGTAGCTACAAAATCATAGAGTTTCACTTACGGGAAAGCCACAAAAGAGGTATGCAAATGCATCTTGTTACATAATTAAATTTTGTGACGTCAAAAGGTTTTCTTTAGCGTAATTCTACATGATAAACTACGCTAGTGCATCTGATTTAATGTTCCACCTTTCTTGTGTATCATGCATGCTAAAATTTAAGATGGATACTATCATTAAAATTTTCTAGGTGGAATTTAGCCTCATGTCCTTGGTTGAAATTCTATCAAAAGCATGAGAGCCCAACGCCCATTTTTCATCTTCTATACTTCTTATTACAATACGTAGGTGTCTTCAAGTAATAAACTTAAGAGTAATACCTGTGGTTTTGTTTCAAAATTATGGTGGCACGTTTGTAGTATATATATAAGTAAAAGCTTATACTGGGCCAACTTTGAGGACATGGCTGAGGTGTTTGTTGCTCTTTCTCAGTAACACTTCTTTGTATAGTTGTCAATAGATCTAGGCTCGCTGTTAATAGTTTTCCCTATGTAGCGTATAGATCTAGGCTCGCTGTTAATAGTTGCCTTGTTTTTTTAACATAAATAACAATTAAATATAGTTATAAAATAGTTGTATTTTAGGTTTTGTTAATGCAAGTAAAATACCATATTTAACAAGGTATTTTGATATAATATACATATAAAAAATTAATTTGTTCTTCTACTGTATTGCTATTTATAAAATAGCCGCCTGCTAGTTATGTTAATTGCTATGTAGCATATAGGTTAACTAATCTCTAATTGTCGCTATTCGCCATTAACGAATATGCTTCTTTGTGCAAATATTGTTTAATGGGATAATGATGTGGACCACATTCAGCAAATATTATCATTAACACAAAACCATTTTCATTGAAATATCGCTTGAAACTGACCAAAACAATAATTTGTGGACATGTAATACTAGTTAAGCTTCCCGATTATATAGACATTTCTTAATCTTTTTAGTACGGAGGCGTATGAAACATCCTATTGGGATGATGTTCTGTAGGGAACTTTCTTAATATTCTTTAAAAGGCATGCCTGTATGCATTGGTTTGACACAGTTAGATATTTGGAAAATGTGAAATACAAATTTTTGGCTTCACATAAGCATATCCTTAGAAATTTATGGATTGTTCCTATTTTGTTCAACAGCATAACCATATGATGCTACCTATTGAAGAAGACAAGAAAGTTACAGAAGAAATGATTCAAGATTTTACTTTTGAGCACAAAAAGTACAATTGAATTTATCAACATGGGAGAAGGTAACCTTACGTTTTGCTTACTATTTGTGTTACTGTAGAAGCTGAATGTCTAGTTGAATGTCCTTATGCAAAAAATAAAAGAGGAGAGAATTCAGAAAAGAAAGCGAGTGCTGAGTGACGCACTCTCATGGAAAAAAGATGGATGGTTTATTTAAAAATGGTTGGCCAAATGTTTGTGGTAGTGTTTATGCTTTATAACAATTGCTTCCAACGTACTGTGGCAAAGAGAATAACCAATTGGTTTGAACAGAGCTTGAAAACTCCAACTTCTGAGCTGATTGGAGGTTGAAGAAGTCATGACATAAAGTCATGTTCAAATGAGGACAGCAAATCAATCCCATTGAAAGTCATGGTACCAGTGAGGGAACATCAAAATGTCTATTGCTAATGGCTAACACTAACGACAAAACATCACTTGAAACCAAAGTACTGGTTAGGATGATAGTTAGTTCCTGCCAATAAGATTTATGTCGATCTTAGCTTCAATTGGGCAGACAACAAATGTCGAAACCATGTCGTTTGAAGAGGCGGTTGGCAACTTAATGGCATTCAAGAAAGAGTAGAAGTGTAGGATGAGAGTGGCAACAAATTGTATGTATTGAACTACAAACTTAATCTAGTATGTATGTAATGTACATTATTCGTATCTTAGGTTAATTGACTCAGTATTATGTTTATTAGGATTGTAAACCATGTATTATATTTGTAACTGGAACCGTGTTGGCAAACCGTCACCGATGTTGCCTTCAAATTCTTAACTGCCATAACCGTTACATTACGAATGTATATAACGTTATCTTCCTGCAATTCAGAAGAATCCAATGTATTGTTTTTCAATTTAATATCCCTATCCTAGTTGATATCAATTTTTAGTTCAAGTGTATGTGTCGTGTTCTTCATTCCAATATAGTTGTATTAGAGCATTCATAAACTCCACACTAAGGCTAAACACAATCCAAGAAATAAAAAAAAAAACTCTTAGAATTCATTATGCTTCCCTACCATCACTGCAATGATGAACCATGACGAAAGTTGATGCGAAGACAATGTTACCAATGTCATTGCTATGGACATTATTTAGCGAATTGTGCAGTCAAAGAACAAGAAGAAGCAATGATTCTTATACGTAGCTGATCTTGATCACAAGACTAATATGTAGGATCAGATTTAGAACTTTGTTAGATCCGTTTTTGGAACTTACATGAGATCTCCAAGCAAATGTTACAAGATATATACACTACAGGTCTCTAATGAGGATATGCTTTTTCGGGAGTATCATCTCCAACATTTTTAAAGAAAAGAGGAATAAGAAATTGAAAGATCTTTGAGTCCTGTGACCAAAAAGTTTTATCTGCAGAGAATAGTTGGAGGGGAATTCATCCTTCTTAGGCCACTTACCATTCCCATCAAATGGATCATGAAGGTATTAGATTATGTTGGGTTTCCATGAACAAAATAAATACCTAGTACTAAGAATCCTGGGAGATGAACAAACATTCATTGACGGGGAACTGGCATCTAAGGTTCATCCGGTTGATTAGATGAAACTAAGAAAAACGTATGAAGAAGAAAAATCATGTAGAAGAACTGTCAGAATAACTATCAATAGTATCTTTAGCAGATTGCTCTAAGTGACTTTGATTTATGTATTCACTTTGAACGTATGATCTCTGGGATGATGCTTATAACCCCACCTCATACAGATATCCCGAGGAACTCAAAGCTGAGGCAAGAACATGTCTAATATTTGAAAAGCCTGAATTATCTGTTATTTATAGGGATATCAATTAAGAAAGTGCAATGTTCAAATTTAGTGAAATATGCAAATATTCCAACAAGACTCTAAACTACATTATGGAGTGCATGAACAAGAAGTAGGAACAACTAATGATCATGGACGTGCCAAGATAGATCTCATGAAGCAAATTAAACAAAAAAATTATGAATGGATTGAAGCTAGAGAGATTTACAAAGCTCTGTACAAGGAATGCAGCAAACCAATCCCACAAAACAAGAGGTAGCAAACCAATCCCACAAAACAAGAGGTTGCAGAAAGGAGATCTTTACCACCTTGATTTAAGTAAATAAATTAAATTAAGTGTATTTCTTAAATTGGTTGGACTAAATTTTACTATTCAGTTGATGTACCCTTAAAAGTTTTTCTGTTGATTGCTATATTTCTGATTGTATGCCATAGTTGTCATTTTACTTATAACAGTTAGGAGGAAATTATTAGAAACTTTTATGCAAGTGTTGAACAAAAATGATGAAGAAATCTGATATTTCTTGTTAGATTTGTTGCTGACAAAGTCAACAGTTCAAATAGAAAGAAGAAACTTGACTTTAGAAAAGAAAATGAAGAGTTGGCATAAGTAAAGATCAGAAAGTCATCTACAAGATAAGAAGAAGACTAGATTAGAGATCATCGTAAATCTGATGATCCAAGTTATCAAAGTTCTAATACAAGACTCATAAAGCAACTTGTTGTAACTGATAAAGTTTACACGAATTCCTAAGCAACTAGTGGATCAATAGATTAAGTGAATATGCCAAAAAAGCTACTTTTCACAGCACAAGTGCAAGAATAAACAGGTGTTTATTCATGTCAAACTCCGCTGCCATTCAACATATAATTCTTTAACACATACTAGAAACTAGATGAACCTTGCATTTAACACATACTACTAACTCCACTGCCTTTAAACGCAAAATTCTTTGTGTATTTGTTTTGTAATATTTAGTGATTTTCCAATCACCTTGTAATCATTCAAAGTGACATAAACTTGAAAATTCTATAGTTCGGTTTCTTGGAAGTTTGATTTCTAATTCCGCAAACTATTTTCTATACATGTTGAAATCAATTGCCAAGTTTAGTTAAATATTGTTATATGGGATCAACAAGTTTGGAACTAAGTATTTGAGGGGTATGTTGAGCGGGTTGGGCAACGATTGGTTAATTGCATTTGTATGGATCAAAAGGCAGGATTGATTCTCTTTGGTTAAAGCACACTTTATCTTATGGTCTTTACATGAGCTTAGATGAATAGGTAATGTGATAATCTAATATTACTATTATAAAGATTTTGGAAATCTTATTTATTTTGAATACCTTTTAACGGAATATATATTTTTTTAATTGTAGATAATATTAGAGGGTAATGGAGTGCAACCCAAATCGGCCTGCTTACCCAAAGATGCTTCAAGATTTCCACCTCGAATACATATTATGATCTTTTGACTTTGAGTGTAGAGGGTGGTAAAATGGGTGTGTGGGACAGGTTAGGTGTTTTTAGATGGGTTTGTTGCATACATTTTTTTATTAGTTTTGATGTATGGGATAGTTAATATGGCTACAAAATCTTTACTATTACAACAATTGTAATCTAAATATTTTGAATTTGAATTTAACAATTTTCAATGCTATTCCTTTAAGTTACCCATTTAATATTTTTGGTATGATTTATGTTAAACTCTACTTTGATTCATTAGAAATAAACAGTGGGTTAATTCTTCATCACATTAACTATCTATATATTGTTATCCGTTTTTTTATTCTCACTTATATTGTTATTTTGGAAGGTGTCAACACATGCTCATCTATTGGTACACCACTACGTTATGGCTACCAATAATTTTTAGATCTTCTTATTTTCATATGAATTCTTCATAGTTTTAATTAGATAAGTATGTATTAATCATATATAATATTAATACAAGTAACTTTCTTGAGTTCCGAAAGCAATCGTGTGTGATAACCAAGTATTTTTATATTATAAGATAATTTCATTAATAATCTTTGTGAGTTTGAATCTCAATACCCACACTTTCTTGGTTTTTCATGTCTTCTTCTTTTTTAGATTGGACGGCTATAGGTGCAAAACAAAGATTCAATTTACTTGGGTAGTCCAATAATATAAATAAAAAACATACCAATACTCTATGCACAATCAAAAAACCTAATTATTCTTTATTTTCTAATTAGACATGTATTTGGCCGCCAGTAGCAGTGGCTACTGTGATTGACTCAATTGACAAACCTAATCCTAATCTGGAACTTTTGGATCTCATTGCAAGGGAAATCAAGAAATGCCATCTCAGGGTAAGCCTTCTTTAGTTCTTGTTTTGTTACTTCTATTTTATTCTATATTTTGAGCTTTTATTGTGATGAGAACTTGGTTTTGATTTTATGGTAAGCTTTTTATTTTGTTACACCTATAGAATGCGCTTGTTACAGGTTTCATCATGAAGGGAATTGAATTCGAACTCATATGTTATCAAAACCATAGTAGGTCATACTGTGTGTCGTAGCATGGAATATAACATGACACCGAATAGCGAAACGGACGTAACATGGTTAGGAAATGGTGAATATGCCGTTGGTACTTCCTATATATAAGTGTTCATACCATGTTAACAAACTTTCGTAAAACATGCCATGTAAAACTCGGTGTTATTCGGACGTTACTAAATATTGTCATCTAACAAACAAACTGTGGTACCTCACAAACTTCTCCTCGCTTATACTTGAATACATCTTGAAACACTTAATACACAGTTGGCTATAACAAAATCACGTACTCAAAATCGATGGCCCTGGATGCTACAACTAACACTCACATCCTTCCACGCTTTAAGCTCACATTCCATCCGGTACCCTTATTATGTTGCCCCTTGCGTTTAGCTATCAAACCGTTCACTCACTCCTATGCAAGAATTATTCCAACTATTCACTCCACTTTCCATCTAAATCTTATCTATAGTAATTCGGCCTAAACGTCCTATCTATTTTGCCAAAGATCCTCACTAGCTCAACTTAGCCCAAAATATTTTCTAAACTATCTTTCATCCTTTATTACACTTAAACACCAACTAGTCGACCCGTTTACCCGTCGAAACCTTTTGACAACCCTAAAAATTTTACCATCCCATTTACTCACCAATAACACTTTTTCTACAAATTTTGATTTTTCTAATGCATTTTGAACCGATAAAACTTTTCTTACAACAATGATATGCGTTGCCGCATTACATAAGGTTACATCTTTGTTTATCCTAAATCTTTTTCATTCCTCAAGTCGTCCAAACTCGGGCAACTTGACATTGCCTATATGCACACACACCCATTTTACTTCTTTGTTACACGTACTTACGGTTGATGTCCAAATTCACTTTAGCCGAATGAGTTACTGTTACAAACTTATCTCCTATCCCTTCAAATTTATCCATGTACACCTAATTAACCATAGACTATCAATTTAACAAAAACTTTTCCGGGTCCCTTTTTAAGCACGCTAAGACATAAAACACTACGTGGGCACTAAGCATCAATGATTTCGCATTTCGCCAAACATTTTAAGATTTTCACTCGTATCAAACCACAAAAAACACCATCTTCTCCCAAGTCTTCTTCTAAAATAAGTTTCAGGACGAAATTTACTAAAGTAAGGGAGACTGTAACGCCTTGTCTTTCCGTATTCTTATTTTTAGAAAGTTCGTTTTCACATTCTATTTTTAGAAGCCTTACATTGGTATTTTAATTATTCGAGGCATTAGTCATAATCGAAATTCCTTTTTTATTATCAGGTGTTACCTTTCATATTTGTGTTATATACGCAATCAATCTTTAAATACGTGTTTATACGTAAAATCGAGAGTTAAAATACACCTTGAATACCTAAAACCAAGTTAAAATACAAGAAAACGACATAAAATAACCTAGTTACAAAGTGCAGGGACTAAAAGTGAGCGAAAACAAAATCTTTTTCCACCTCATTTCTCCTCCGATCACATTCCACCCTTCTTTAAGCCAATCATATTTACCTCTTTTCCACCTCCTTTCTCCTCCAATCACCTTCCACCTTCATTGACTCCCAATCTCTAATCCTCACATATAAATGTAAGCCTCCACCACCTCCTAAACACTTTCCACACCCTAATCTACTCCCAAATTCTCTAATCCTCTTCGGTATTCCAATCAAGGAAGAATACTTTCAAGTGTTCTAGGTGAGTTTTCACTCACTTTTCTTCTTCTAATCTTCTTCAAACTAATTGGGCAACCTCTAGGAAGGTTTCCATAAGTTTACCATGGAAAACTAAGGTGGAACCTTACCATATTTGAGGTCCAAAGTAGAATAAAATTCTATTCTAATTTATCTTTTTGTTTCTTATATATAATGCCTAAATAAGCTCATAGTTGTGGGTTTGCGTAGTGGTTGATTTCCATAAGAAAGAGGCTTAAAACCTTTACAAAATTCTACCCTAAAAAGTCCCAAGTGACTTCAAGGTGTTAGAACCATCCAAGCTTTCAACACTGAAAGTTGAAAGACTTTTGTTTTGGGCAAGTAAGGAACCATGAAAACACACGAAAACATAGCGTCCAAACGAGTATTTAGACAAGATATACTTTCGTACATATACTTATATACTTAAATCCGAATCCAACTCCCCACAAACCCCATATACTGAAGAGCCTTCATTTCCCAAAATGTAAAGTAACTTCGGTGCTCGACTCTCATCAAATCGTCAACTCATGGTTAATCAGAAAGCTTTGCAAAACTGTGAGTTTACATGACCCTCTTTTCGTTTTTACACTTTTGGCTACAATACATATATCATATAAGAACTCCTATGAACACTTATACACAAACACATTATTCGTACAATCGTATCCAACTTACATTCTTTATACGTTTATGCTTTATACATGTTTCGTACAAGCACCCATAACATGTATAGCACTCTAGGATTAATGCACCACCCGTATTCTTGAGGTTATGTTAAGTCAAACAATTGCTACGACAAGATTATGCAAGCCAGAATCTTGGGTTGACAAGCAGGTGTTGCATGCTAGCTTATGTTATGTTATGCCTTAGTATAGGTTTTTGCCATGTGGATCTTTATAAACTCTTTTATACATATGCTAGTACACTAAAAACTTGTATGTTCGCAAATAATTTATGTGTTGACATATTACTTTAATATATATTGTAGGATTGTGATCATGACGCGTTGAAAAGAATCTAGTAAGAGGGACAAAAAACACACCAAACTTTAATTCATGTTTCTTAGTTTACTCATACGTTACTTGTTGTACTTTTGTTCGCAAATAATGTACTTGAACTGTTTGCAATAAAATGAAAATTTACTTTCAAATACTTGTCACATTTAGTCGTTATAAAGTCTTTTGCAATCTATTTCATGCTGCCTTGATGTTTTTGCCATCGGTTTGGGTATGACAGGTGCTCATGTATTGGTACACCACTACTGTAACATTTGTGTAAAACGGGTTCCAAAACCCGATTCGTTTAAATAAATCAAGTATATAATATGCCTATTTATGGTACACGCTCGTATTCTTTAATTTTTGGAGATTTATAATTGAATTATATAGTTAAAATATGGGATAAATAAAAAGTAATATTAATTAACAAGGTTTAAAAATAATAAAAAAATATAGAGGGGCAGCCAGGTTTCGAACTCGGTTCCCCATCTAACTCACACACCGCATACACCACTACGAAACACATACTTTTGTGTTGTAATCTAGAATCAATAAATTCTTATATTCAGAACAAGAAGCAAACCTGCAAGACAAAAACCGTAACCGTCAAAATCTAAATGATGCTGCAAATTACGTTTTGATTTGAGGTTAGTCGAAGTTAATTGATGTTGAATACTCAGATTATAACAACTGAAATATGTTTCAATCATCTTGAAAACCGATTGAAATCATTTGAAAATTAATAACCCATAATTTGGGTTTTGAAACTGAAATTATGTGTTGATCATCCACACTATAAATATCGATGCATCTCACCTCAAGTGAACTCGCCTTTTCCTTCGTTTTTTCTCTAAAAAATACTCTCGAATACTCTCTGTTTTGACACTTCGCGGAGATTGTTCTCAGTCGTCGGAATCTTGCCAAAATCATTCAAAGATCATAGCCCTCCGTATTACACTGGAACTATTCTTTTCCTAGCTGTTATTCTGTTATTCAATAATGAAGCATGTATGAAGCATTCTAATTTAACAGATCAAGCTACTGATATGAGGTTCTCGGTTTAAATTTTTGAAGAAGATGAAGTCAAATAATACATATGTATAATTAAAAACGAGTTTTAAATTGGGTTAGACAGTCCAATGGTGGACTGTGTGCACCATCATCAAACACGTCCCAGGTTCGAGTCTCTCTTGTCACCAATTTTCTAAAATAAAAATAAACCTTTTTAATCCTTTTCAGATCATTTTCCAATAAGTGTATAAATATAATACAAACTCAACTTATACCGGGTTAGACACCCAGCCCAGTTGGTAGGGCTGGGTGCAACGTATGTCGAAGGTCACGAGTTCAAAACGGGTATAGGGCGGCGGTTAAATGCAATTTTAAAGAAAATAAACCTTTTTAATTAAATAAATTTTAGAGATAACATAACTAGTATATCTATATATATGTATATAATTAAAACAGAGATTATTTCGGGTTAGACATGTAGCTCAGTTGGTAGAGCTGCATGCACGTATACGGGAGGTCATGAGTTCGAGCCTCACACGCTGCCAAAAATAAACATGATCCGACCGGCTTAACCGGTCAGACCTGACAATCATTAAAAATAATCTAAATACTTAAAAATAAGATTTTTAAAGATTAAAAATTGTATTAATACCACAAAAATAAACCTAAAAATCTAATAAAAAGCATTAATTAAAAATATAAACTTTTATTTATTTATCGAATTACTAGGTGATTATTTAGGTTAGTTTCCCTCGTCGGTTAAATCCTAAATCGTGCGACATCGCTAATAGTTCCAAGAAAACGCACGCACGGTGAGTGAATCCTTACAAATTCCCCTTTTTATTCATGTTTTAGAGTGTATCATGTGTCGTTTACATATTTTATTTATTCAAACACTTGTGCTAACACCATTATATGATCTAACGTGTATGTCATTTTTGTTGTTGTATATGTGGTTACATTTTATTATTTCAGTGCAATCATTCACATAAGGCCCATCAGTTCCTCGTTGGATACCAGTTGAGCATCGCATGCCTCATTAGATCGGCTCCGTTTGATTGAGCCTTGATCTCACAGTTCATCATTTATCATGCTCATGTTTACATTGTTGATGTTATGTGGTTTGTGATTAGATTATATATACATCTGCTCATATTTGGTCCATGCACACTTTTATTACCTTAATCAATATAACTAATTCGTTTAAATGTTTAATTATATTCACTCGCCAACTTTTGTTGACCAAAACTTTCATTTTACACATGATACAGGTAGACAGGCTGAGGAGAGGAACACTTAGGATTGGCTTTAGAAGATAAATAAAACATGTCTTGTTTAGAACAATTTCTCTTGTGTTTGTATGTTTCTATGTGTTTGGATATTTTCTTTTAAATTTACAATAATAAATATGAAACTTAATTATAGTAAATGTCATAAGCTTTGATGAAAACCCAATCATGCCCCGACTTCTATTTCCGCTGCGGGGCAG
Source organism: Scalesia atractyloides (assembly GCA_947069175.1). Classification (NCBI taxonomy): domain Eukaryota; kingdom Viridiplantae; phylum Streptophyta; class Magnoliopsida; order Asterales; family Asteraceae; genus Scalesia; species Scalesia atractyloides. The sequence continues at coordinate 2,018,680 of CAMTDV010000116.1, read as the reverse complement.
GGTGTGACAACTACGTTATGGCTGCCAATAATTTTAAGACGTACTTATGTTCATATCAATTCCTTGTAGTTGTAATGGGTTAAGTATGTATTAATCATAAATAATAATTAATACAGATAACTTTCTCAAGCCCCGAAAGTAATCGCTGGTGATAACCTAGTATTTTTTTTACAATAAGATAATTTCATTAATAACCTTTGTTTGTTTGAATCTCAATACCCACACTTTCTTGGTTTTTTATGTCTTTTACTTTTTTAGATTGGGCGCCAAAACAAAGATTCAGTAGTCCAATAATACAAATTAAAAACATATCACACCGTACTCTATGCACAATCAGAAAACCAAATTATCCTTTGGTTTTCCCATTAGACAGGTATTCGGCCGCCAGTATCCCCCTACGATTGACTTAATCGACAACCATAACATTAATTTGGGACGTTTGCTTCCCATTGCAATGGAAAACAAGAAATGCCATCTCAGGGTAAGAATTCTTTAATTTTTGTTTGGTTACTTCTATTTTATTCTTTATTTTGAGCTTTTATTGTGATGAGAACTTCGTTTTGAGTTTATGGTAAGCTTTTAATCTTGTTACACCTATAGCATGCTTGTTACAGGTTCATTTTGATTTTATGGTAAGCTTTTAATTTTGTTACACCTATAGCACGCTTGTCACAAGTTTCATCATAAAGGGAACCAAATTAGAACTCATATGTTTACCGTTCATAACATGTTGACAATTCATAGCATAACAAGGATATGTGGCATTCGACTGCACATGGTAATGTTAAACATTCCAAGTATGAAATGTTAATTAAATTACCTCCTTGTTCTGCTCTATATGTCTTCATAGGCATATCCATAGAGAAAAAGATATTAGTTGGGTGGGGACTAATGGAAATCAATTGGAATTAATCAAAAATTAACCAAAATCAATTGGAATTAAACGGGGCTAATTGTGATTAATAAGTGATTAATTGACGCTTAATCGTGATTTTACAACCATGGTTGAAACTGCTCATAACGTGCGTGGATGGGGCAGGGTGGGTGATGGCCCGAGCCTGATCTCCCTGAGTCCGTAACTTTTTTATTCATCCATTTTTTGAAAAAGAAAATCTATATTCCTAAAATTCATTTTTAATTAAGCACTAAACACTAAAACTCATTTTAAATTAAGCTTATTACTCATTTTTCATCAACTCCCATTAGTAAAACTTAAAACTATTTAAAATTGGTCCAATATTTTAAACCTAAACCCAATTAAAATTTCAACCCATTTAAAATTGGTCATAGTGGCCCAAAATCTTTGAACTCGCCATGAAACTGCCTTACTAGTGTTTTATATATATTAAATATTTTTGTTCCTTTATTTGTATGTGCAGCATTAAAGTTATTTTTGTTCCTTTATTATAATATTTGTATTTGTAGCAAAGGCGTACAAAAAGAGGGGATCATTTCCCAATGCCCAACTGCTTGAAGGTTGGGTAGAAGAGAAAAGGAGAAGAGCTAAGTCTGGCACAACTGGTAAGGCTCAGTCAATGTACAGAGTTTGCATAATCACTTAAGCACCAAAAAAACTCAATCATTAGATGACGAAAATAAGGTATATGTGATACCCCTGTTAGACATGAATATTTATACTTATAAGCTAGATATTATAACTTTCATTATTCATTTTATAATTATTATTAGATATAGGTTATAGCGGTTGTCGGTATTAACATGTATGTATATATACTCTGTATTATGATCTGATTAATTCATTAATTCATTTTATGAACATTTAACTCTCATTCATCGAAACCCTAAGTCAGATTTCCAACAAAGTGGTATCAGAGCACATTGATCAAATCCCTGGAATCACAATTATCGATCAAAACATGAATCGGGCACAAGGAATTCAAACTCAAATTCCCAAACTCACCGGTCAAAATTATTAGCACTGGCATATTTAGATCAAAGTTTTATTCGAGTCGCAAGAATTATGGAACATTGTTGATGAAGGAAATCAAGATCTGGGAACAAATCCCACCGAGGAAGCGACTGCAACTTATAAAGATTCAATCAAGAAAGATAAACGGGCATTACACATCATTTTTCAATCAGTGAATGATACAATATTCGAAAGAATTTCTTTTGCAAAATCATCAAAAGAAGCGTGGAGTATTCTGCACAAGTCGTATAGAGGAGAAAACCAGGTAAAAACAATTAAACTTCTAACTCTTTGTTGTGAATTTGACGCATTAAAAATGAAAGGGGGAGAATCTATTGAAGATTATTTCAATAGATTAATCCCTATTGTTAGTCAACTACGAATGAATGAAGAGAAAATTAGCGAACAGCGAATTGTAGAAAAGATTCTACGAAGTTTGACTCGAAACTTTGAGTCGGTGGTAATTAAGGAAACAAAAAATTTAGAGGACGTTTCGACCAAAGAATTAATGGGAATTCTTCAATCTCATGAATTGAGATTGAAATGATATGAAGACACGCCTGTAGAACATGCATTCCAAATACAGAATGTTAATCAAGACAAATTTAAATCGTCTCGGAATGAAACAAGAGGAAGAGGACGCGGTAATGTTAAAGGACGAAACATGAATTCGATTTGGTGTTATAATTGTCAACAACTTGGTCACAATAGCAAAGTTTTGTCAGCGGAAGGATGAAAATGATAAACCTGATAATATGTTAATTCATAAAGAAGATGAAATCGATGAACAAGATGAAACGATGTTCATGATCTTTAATATGGAGGCAACAGTCAAAGAAGACTGTTGGTACCTGGACAGCGGCTGCAGCAACCATATGACAGGAAACAGAGACTTGTTCATCAGCCTGGATGAATCATTGAAGAAAGAAGTGAGGACATGTGATGACAAGAGATTGGAAGTGCAAGGCAGCGGAGATGTATCAATCTCAATCAGAGGACAAGTTAGGAAGATACCGAGTGTCTTTTATGTGAAAGGTTTGAAACACAACCTGTTGAGTGGTGGGCAACTCATACAAAAAGGAAATACGATTCTGTTTCAAAGGAATCGATGCATTATCAAAGATGCAAGTAATGAAATTATAGGCGATATCAAAATGACAACCAACAAAATGTGTCCTTTACATCCCGGAAGTGATCTGAATTTTGCAATGACCATGACAACGAAAGATATGTCAGTTCTATGGCATAAGCGATATGGTCATGTGAATATGGATACACTAATCAATATGGGAAATAAGGAGCTAGTACATGGACTACCGGAAATTATGAAAATGAGAACATATGTGAAGGATGCTTTTCAGGAAAACAAATGAGGAAACCGTTTCCAAATAAAACTGTCACACCCCCATAAGACCATCCGAGCCGGGCGTGATCTGACTGGTATCTTCATCGCACAAAGGAAGCAGACGTGAATGCTAAGACTTCTAGAAATGAACGCCCGCTAACTACTCGAATCCACATAGGTTCTCCTACTCCAACCGTGCCATACTTGCAATTGTAACCTGAGAAAGAACATGCGAAAAATCAACATAAAGTTGGCGAGTTCATAGTTTGTCTATTTTTGTTTCAAATGAATCATAAAACATTTGAAAGTCTTGCATTCGAAAAACCGGTTTGTGGGATCATAATATCCCAAAGCATTTGAAATGTCATGTCTGTATAACAGTATTGAAATGTTTTCTCATGTTGTTTGCAAATCCATGCATATAACTGTTATGTTTATAAACCGGTAATAAAATGTTTTCTGTTATCTTTGTAAACCGGTATTGAAGTGTTGTTGAGAAACCATAATAAAACCATTTTTCTCGGCATGTCAATTGAAAACCTTGTTTTTTGTAATATTTGAATAACCGTCGATGTCCGCGTACGACAAAGACAACATGCCCACATGAGCCTATAATCCACCCCAAGCTAGTAAGTGCCTCGCCGAACCGTTTACTCAAGACGGTAGACTAGCATGCGGTTGTAGTTCCGATATGTAGCGAGGACTTCACTGTACAGTTTAAGCGACCCTACGGCCCTTAGTGTTGAGTAGTGGACAATCCAGTCCATGTGTTTATAAGCAGGACCAACCCGTCCCCTTATTTATATGCAGGACAAACCTGTCCCGTAGCAACTAGGACCTTCCCGTCACTAGTCGTTGAGTCTGTAGCAGGACCAACAAGTCCCCTCATTCGTAGATAGGAAAAACCAGTCCCGTAGTAACTAGGACCTTCTCGTCCCTATTCATGAAACTCATGCACGTTTTGAAAATACGCGAGTAATTTGTAAAACCGGTATGTTTAGCATAAACCTTTTATAAACCATTTAAGTTAACAGAATTTCGTTTGCAACATGGTTTAGAAATATGAATTTTCGTTCATCAAAACATTTTATGCTTTCGCAAAACTTGCATGTCTTTTCACCCGGAAAACATTTATAAAAATGCAAAACGGTAAAAAGTGGGGGTTATGAACTCACCTTGATATCCAATGCAAAGCTAGCATAATGTGATCCATAATGTCGTTTTCCAAAATATAAACTCGCTAGCATGCAACCTATAGCATTCCTATCAAGGAATAACATAAAAGTTCTAATAAGATGCAGTAGTTAAGCTACGTGTCACCGACCTCTACCGAATCGCTAGTCGAACGATTCGACGGGATGATGTTAACTTAATAGAAACAATGTTATTATACTCGTTTAGTCCCGTTTAATACCGGTGATAAATACTATAACACTTCGTTTTCAAGAGGTTTAACATATATATATTTATAAAAAATATAAATATACTTATGGAATCGTGTTAGATGTCTCGAATGGTCGTGCGTGTACGTAGACAAATGTTAGTATAAAAATATTACACGCTGTAGACTCGTAGGATGTGGTCGTATGATTCCCAAGTGGTCGTCGCGTAGTGGTAATAATCTTACGTCCATTTATAATTAATAAAATAATTATATAGTTGTACGCTCGCGAGAATTGATTTTCGTTTGTTTGTTTAGGTAATAACTCGAATATTACATTGTGTTACCAACTTACATTAATGTGCGGTGCTTCGTTTAGAAGTTTGAAATAATTATAAATAACTATTCTTATTTTATAAAAGTGTACGGATTAACAATCGTTTGAAATAAATATAAACGATTATATTTATTTTATGAAAGGTATTCTAATTTCCGACGTTTGATATAAAAATAAACGATTATACAATTTTTATAAAAAAATATACGAATACGTTTGATTTAAATATAAACAATTATATTTATATTATATAATTTTTTCCGAGTTCCATTAATTAGTACACCACGTTTGCTCGAATGGTTACAACCTCGTTTCGCAAGTTATAAGAGTCGTTAAACTAATTATACATTTATATTTATTTTTATCAAAATTACTTGAATTAGAAAGGTTTTGTTTATATAATAAAACACGTTTCATGTTGCGGACTTTTACGAAAAAGGGGCAGAGCTTCCTCTGTTTTTGGACGATCCCGACAATGCCAGTTGTCGATTTATTTATCAAAACGCAACCTGTAATGTACACAAACAAACAATATACATAATTTTTGGTCGTTTTCAAATATTACCATGCGCCGATTATAATTTCCGATTTATATTTTTAACTAATAGTCGGTTCAATTTTAACTAATGATTATCCGAAGATAGTGTACATGGACTTAATTGTTATTTTTAACTCTTTGGCGATGTCGAATTGTTAACGGGCCGGTTGTGAGCTCGGTTTCTCGATAATGAATATTAATAATAATTATAACTAATATAATTAAATTTCGCGTCATAATTAAATTTTACCGAGTCTCGCGTAGACTCAACGACCGACGGTTGACCAGGTTTGACTCCTGTTTTGATTGGGTTTGACCCGTTGACTTTTGTTGACCGCACCGAACCAAACCTGAAACATACACTTAAATATTTAACTGAACCAAATCGAAACCAAACGGAATTATTGAAAACTGTTTCGAACTTGAATCGGGTCGAACCGAGTCGGACCCGAAACCTAAACCGGAGATGAAGCTAAACACCGCCGCCGCCATCGCTACTACCGCCGGCAGCCGCCACCGCGCGACGGCTTTCGCCGCTCGAATCGAAGCTGATAACACCAAAATCTGAAATGAGTTTGAACCAAACTGAACTGTATCGACCCGAGTGAACCGGACACCTAACTGAACCACTTGACTGAACCGGAGCGGAACTGAGTCGAACCTGAAACACCAAAGTGTGACCCGATCCAACCAGAACAGACCGGAAAAAGGACCAAAATAACCCTACTGTCGCTGGCTGTCGCTGGCTTTACCGTTCTCAACCCAATCGAAAGTGGAACTGAAACGAACCAGATCTGTATCGCATGTAACCACCACCACCACCACTGTCTGACCCCGAAATTGTCGCTGCCGCCGCCGTCGTTTCAACCTGAAACGGCGTTGCAGCCGCGCTTCGCCGCACCGCCACCTCTCTCTCCGCCGTACACTCTCTCTCCATATGTCTCTCTCTCTGACCGCTCTCTCTCTGTCTCTGACTGTATATATGCGGGTGTGTGTGTATAAGAGATGAGGGAAAGAGGGTGGGTATCGTGGGGGGTGTATCGGCCGGTGAAGATAACCGGCGTCGCCGGTTGCGCCGGACTCCGGCGATCGTAGCAGAGGAGGGAGAAGAGAGGCAGGGGGCTAGGGTTTCTAAAAAAAATGAAGGGATTAGGGTTATGCTTGTACTTATAGTTAGGGTTTCTCTAACGGGTTGGGCCAAAAGCCCGTTAATGCGTTCAGGGCCCAAACACATCTCTACGACTCGATTCTACTCTCGAACCTCGTGAATTATCGTAACATGTTTAATCAGCGTTCAAAATACTTAAAATCTTGTCGGAGGTAGGCGTTTGGCGCGCCTGCTCGTTGTTTGACGCGTAAACCCGTCGGTTGCGTTAAAGTTGCGTATTTTGCTACGGTCACCGTTTTTGTCCGTTTTTCAATCCGGTTTCAACCATGAATAATAAAATTACATTACGAAGCTAAATATATCATAATATATTGATGTCGAGGTGTAACTCGAGTCCGTTGCTTCCGTTGCTTCCGTTTTGTTCTTGGTGCGTCTCGATTTTTACGTAACTTCAGTGTTGTGCTTTGCGACATTCAACGATCCAAATTTATCACATAATTATAACTGCATGATAAATACAAGTATAAAATTTGTATTTTTAGCGTTGTCAGTATTCGTTCGGCATCAGTTCGCTTAACGTTTTTAATTCGCGTTTGAGTTCTCGATTCTCGCCATATGGCGTAGCGTGAATCAAGTAGACGTTTCTAGGCATTCCAAAGGCCTGATCGAGTTAATTTACGTCTAATTACGTTAATTATAATGGTATTATTACTGTTCGTCAAGCGCTTAATTAAGACCGGAAACTGCCGGTTGTCACAAAAACAACGTGGCAGGCCAATGAACCTTTACAACTGGTTCATTCAGATATATGCGGGCCCGTGAGAACTGAATCGATTGGAGGATGTAGGTATTTCATTACCTTTATTGATGATTATTCAAGGAAAACCTGGGTGTTCTTTCTCAAATACAAATCAGAACCATTGAATTATTTTAAAATATTTAAAGCCTTGAATGAAAAACAATCCAATCATTCAGTTAAAAACGCTAAGAACTGATCGAGGAGGAGAGTATTGCAGTAAAGCTTTCCAAGATTTCCTGATATTAAATGGAATACGTCATCAACTGACAAACAGTTATTCTCCCCAACAGAATGGGGTAGAAGAAAGGATGAATAGAACGTTAATGGAGCTAAGCAGAAGCATGATGAATATCAAACAATTACCGAATTATTATTGGGCGGAAGCAATAGCATGTACCACGTACATCTTAAATCAAACAGTTACATAAAGGAGACCCAACTTAACTCCTTACGAAGCATGGAATGGCAGGAAACCCAATGTAGAGCACTTCAAAGTGTTTGGCTGTTTGGCTTATGCTCATGTTTCTAAACAACATAGAGATAAGCTAAATAAGAAAACTGAAAAGACGGTTTTTATTGGGTACAGTGAAAATACTAAAGGGCACAAACTGTATTATCCACAAACCAATAAAATTATTATCAGCCGTGATGTAGTATTTGATGAGAACAAGAGGTGGGTTATGGATTCGGTAGAATCTGATGTTCCGTTTGTTATCTCTGATAACCATGATTCAAGTTAAGCTCAAAGGGAAACAGAAGTGAGTGAAACTCAAGTAGAACCACCAACTGATCATGAGCATATAGTTGATAACTCCGAATCGCCTGGATATGGAGGGGAAAATCAAGAAGTAGACCAGTCACAGTCACATGTAAATGATTCATCTTCAACGGACTTAGAGAACGAAGTGATCAACACGAGGAGCATCAAAAGTTTATACAGGGACACAAGGGCTCTCACCGATGTAGAAGTTTTGCAAAATATAATGAAAATCAAGTAGTCAATTTTGTTCTCTATGCAACAAGTGCAGACCCGACGACGTATGAGGAGGCTAGTAAGGATACGAGATGGATAGAAGCAATGAACAAAGAAATAGAATCTATTCACAAAAACCAAACATGGGAACTTGTGGATCCTCTAAAACATCAAAAACGATTGGTGTGAAATGGATCTACAAAAAAAATATGATGAAAAAGGGAATGTGGACAAATACAAGGCAAGACTAGTAGTGAAAGGGTACAAGCAAAAATATGGAATAGACTATCAAGAAGTTTTCGCACCGGTAATCCGATTTGAGACGGTCCGATTAGTGCTAGCTCTCACGGCACAATACGATTGGTACCTACATCAAATGGATGTGAAAACAACGTATTTAAATGGAAAGTTAGAGGAACAAGTTTACATAGACCAACCTCACAGTTACATCAAACAAGGAGAAGAGAAAAAGGTATGTCATCTCAAACGAGCTCTCTATGGTTTGAAGCAGGCACCAAGGGCGTGGTATAGCAGAATAGATGCTTATTTCCTACAAACAAGTTCAAAAAATGCACCTATGAGCACACCCTCTATGTTAAAGACACTAGTGAAGGAAAATTAGTGATATGCTTATATGTAGACCATCTAATTATTGCTAGCAACTCTATGAGGCTGATTTCTGAGTTCAAGGACACGATGAAAAAGGAATTTGAAATGACTGATATGGGTAGATTGCATAACTTTATCGGTATGGAAGTACTTTATGAGAATGGTAATATAATCTTGTCACAGAGGAAGTACATGAGGAATTTATTAGAGAAATATAGAATGAATCAATGCAACACAGTTTCCACACCAATGGAATATGGTCTCAAATTGTCAAAAGATGATCCTAAAGAGTTTATAGATGAAGGTGTATATCGAAGTCTGGTAGGAAGTCTGATGTATCTAACAAACACAAGGCCAGACATTATGTTTGCAGTAAGTAAGATCAGTAGGTTCATGGAATGTCCAAAGAGGAGTCATTGGGAGGCAGCCAAACGCATACTAAAATACATCAAAAGCACTTTGGATCAGGGTATCACTTATTCTAAAGGAGGAAAAAGAAAGCTCGTGGGTTATAGTGATAGTGATTATGCAGGGAACATAGATGACAACAAGATACGTACGGATATATCTTCCATCTGGAACAGGACCCATTTGGCAATCAAAGAAGCAAAAGGTAGTTGCTCTATCCTCAACTGAAGCAGAATACATGGCTTTAACCTTAGCCAGTTGTCAAGCAGTATGGATAAAAGGAATTCTAGATGAACTTCAAGGAAAAGAAGATTATCCTATACCTATATTTTGCGATAATAAATCCACCATTTGCTTAGCAAGAGACCCAGTGTACCATGGAAAGAGCAAGCATATAAGGGTCAAGTATCATTATATCAGAGATTTAATCCAGAAGGAAGAAGTGATAGTAATCTTCTTTACAACCAAGGATCAAGTGGCTGACATTATGACAAAGGCCCTGCAACCGAAAGACTTCACTCGTCTCAAACATCTGTTGCACATGATGCTGCAATAATCTAGCTTACGGGAGGGTGTTAGACATGTATATTTATATTTATAAGCTAGATATTATAACTTTCAGTATTCATTTTATTATTATTATTAGATATAGGTTATAGCGGTTATCGGTATTAACGTGTATGTATATATACTCTGTATCATGATCTTATTAATTCATCAATTCATTTTTTGAACATTTAACTCTCATTCATCGAAACCCTAAGTCAGATTTCCAACAACCCCTTTACAGTTTCACAGGCATAACCTCTCCAGCAAAACATTCCGCTGTATGGTGGAAGTTAAAAAATACATTAAGAATAAGAGCAATCCACCTAAAAAAAGTTCTATTACAGTTGCAGACTCACAAGAACCAACTCAGGTATGTACCATCAATAAAAGACTTTTGATATATGATTTTCATTCAAAAGCAAGTTCATATGATTCAAGGTTCTTTTGTATTTTCTTCCTCAGAATAATAATACGTCTTTGCTTGATGAAGAAGACATGACACTGAAAATAAACAACATATTGTTGAATTGGCACAAGGTATCCATGTTTTTTTTCCATTCGCTATTAAGAAACTAAATTTAAGGTAACAGGATCTAGCATATCATTAGATAGAATTTCTTAATAGCTGACTTACTATATAATAAATGTTTTTTTCCATTCGCTACAAAATCATAGAGTTTCACTTATGGAAAGCCTCAAAAGAGATATGCAAATGCATCTTGTTACAGAAGACGTAAAAGGTTTTCTTTGGCGTGATTCTACATGATAAACTACACTTTGTGCGCTTGACTTAATTTTCCACCTTTCTTGTGTATCATGCATGCTAAAATTTCAGATGGATACTATCATTAAATTTTTCTAGGTGGAATTTAGCCTCATGTCCGTGGTTGAAATTCTATCAAAAGCATGAGAGCCCAACGCCCATTTTTCATCTTCTATACTTCTTATTACTATAAGTAGGTGTCTTCAAGTAATAAAATTAAGAGTAATACCTGTGGTTTTGTTTCAAAATTACGGCGGCACGTTTGCGTTATATACATAAGTAAAAGCTTATAATGCTCAGTTCTAACATCAATTTACATTTCTATCAACAGGAATGGGCCAACTTTGAAGACATGGTTGAGGTGTTTGTTGCTCTTTCTCAGTAATACTTCTTTGTATAGTTGTCAATAGCGAGCTTAGCGAACGCTATAGCGCGCTATGTAGCGTATAGATCTAGGCTCGCTTTTAATAATTAGCCTTGTTTTTTTAACATAAATAACAATTAAATATAGTTATAAAGTAGCTGTATTTTAGTTTTTTGTTAATATGCAAGTAAAATAGCTTATATAACAAGGTATTTTGATATAATATACATATAAAAAATTAATTTTTTTCTTCTAGTATATTGCTTTCCATAAAATATCCACGCACTAGTTATCGTTATTCGCTATGTAGCATATGGGTTAACTTATCTCTAATTTTCGCTATTCATCATTAACGAATATGATTAGTTGTGCAAATATTGTTTAATGGGATAATGATGTGGACCACATTCAGAAAATATTATCATTAACACAAAACCATTTTTATTGAAATATCGCTTGAAACCGACCAAAAACAATAATTTGTGGACACGTAATACGAGTTAAACTTCCAGATTATATAGACATTTCTTAATCTTTTTAGTACGGAGGCCTATGAAACTTCCAATTGGGATGATGTTATGTAGGGACCTTTCTTAATATTCTTTAATAGGCACGCATGTACGCATTGGTTTGATTCAGTAAGATGTTTTGCCAATGTGAAATACAAATTTTGGCTTCATCATAAGCATATCCTTAGAAATTCATGGATTGTTCATATTTTGTTCAACAGAATAACCTTATGCCGCTCCCTATTGAAGAAAACAAGAAAATTACAAAAGAAATGATTCAAGATTATTTACTTTTGAGCACAAAAAGTACAATGGAATTTATTAACATGGGAGAAGGTAACCTTACATTTTGCTTACCATTTGTGTGGCTGTAGAAGCTAAATGTCTAGTTGAATGTCCTTATGCAGAAAATAAAAGAGGAGAGAATTCAGAAAAGAAAGCGAGTGTTGAGTGACGCCCTACTCATGGAATAAAGATGGATGGAGTTATTTAAAATAATTTAAGTTTGTATAAGATATAGATGTTTGGCCATTGAAATTGATAGCTTTTTTATTTTAAAAAATCAAAAAAGTTGTAAGTGCAACAATGGTGTATATTGGGAAGGGGATATCTCCCAATGTCCTATCTGCTTGACGACTGGACCGAGGAGAAAAGGAGAAGGGCAGACTCGGGCACAATTGATAAGGTTCGGCCAATATACAGAGTTTTTCATGATCAGTTAACCACCTAAAAACTCTCTTAATCCTCATATGAAGAAAGTAAGGTATAATGTGATATCCCTTTACAATTTTACAGCCATAACTATTCCAGCAAGACTTTCTGTTCTATGACAGAAGTTAGAAGTTATATTAAGGTGTTGTTTGGTTTTTAAAAGGTAAAATTTATGCAGTCTACGGTCCACTTCTCAAGACATCTGTAGAACAAGAGCTACATCTGTAGAACAAGAGCTGGACCAAACCTCTGTATTCTATAAGAAGAAGGCTATTTGTTTTTTAATGTATGCAGACTTCTAAAATAAATTGGTGGTAGTGTATGGACGGTGGTGGTGGGTGGTGGTGTTGTTGGACGATGATGGTGGTAGACGGTGGTGGGTGCTGGACGGTGGTGGTAGTGATAGGCTATGAAGCACAGAAACGGCATGGAGCTGCCGTCTCCCGTCCCGGGGACTGCAAGGGGACGGAAACGCGACGGGTACGCCTGGGAAACGTCCCCGGCGATTAGGAAACGTGGAGGTAACGGTCAGGCATAGGGGACGGCCAAGAAACGGCAAACCGAAACGTTTCCTGCGCGTTTCCGCGTAAATTTTTCGTTTTTTTTTAAAAAAAGAAAATTTATTAATTCCATTTATAAAACATAGCCCATACAAATTCTATTATACGTAAACGCTTAAACCCTACGGCCTATTAGTTTCATACGACGATCTTCTCTTCTCCAATTCGAAACTTTATTCGTAAACTATTCTCTTCTCCCATTCGAACTCCAAAAAGCAAAATCATGGCATCTAATGAAGAAACACAAGGATCATCATCATCTATAGATGAACATCCATTGTGGGATTATGTGGAAAAACAAGAAAAGCAAGGTTCGGGAGGAACTTGGAAATTCAAGTGCAAAGTATGTGGCGAAAATCGACAAGGATCGTATTCAAGAGTTAGATCACACTTGCTCGGTATAAAAGGTAATGCAAGTGTTTTAGTTTACTTTTTTTTTTGTATTTTATGCCAATAGTATTAGTACCAGGTTGCTGCTCTGTATACAAAAAAACCTATAGGTCACACTTGCGCCATGCCGTTTCTGTGCTTCAAGTGCAGTAGTCTACAGGTGATCAGTGATCACTGATCATATGTCAATGCAGGCTATTTGAGGCGCGTTAGATGCACTGAGGCGCGTAGGCCGCCGCCTTAGGTGCACTGAGGCGCGGAGGCCGCCGCCTTGTGTAGGGTGAGGCGCGCCTAAAACATGTAAAATATAATTAGTGCCTAAACATGTAATGTCTCCTAGATGACTAGATGAACCGTAGAAGAGAGCTAAACTAAGACGAATGTCAAATGTCTCCTTTCAACCTAGATTAATTAGTGCCTAAACATGTAAAATATAACTTGTTTTCTTAATAGGCATTCATCTGCATTTTCAAGAAAGTATATGTCTATATGATACCAAACACTAAACCACAGGTCTGTTCAGAAAACATAGAAAGATACCAAAAACAGAAAATAACATAACCGATAGAATTAGAAGACAGAAGTTACAAGAAAATACAAAAAACAAATCTTTAAACAGAAAGCCCCAATCTTTCCACATGCATGTATACTACTGTCTGGAATTTGTAAAGTTTATACATTTATGCACACCATCTGTTTCATTTTATGCATTAAAATGTTGTGCAACAAGTCTTTTGGCTCGTACGCGTAGATAAAATCATATAAAAACCTTATTTATAGCTATATTTTGGATACAAATGAGCACAAACTAATGCTTCATTATTCGTTATTGTTGATTTGTATAAAAGGTAATGGGATTGCTATCTGCAAGAAAGCAACACAGAGTGATAAAGTTGCAATGAAAAAGTTAGAAGATGCATATGAAGAGAGAAAAAACAATTCAAAAGCGAAAGAAGTCGGGTTGCCATGTGAAGCTGGCAATCCCTTAAAGAGGAGAAAACCCGCTTCAAATCCTATTCAAAAAGCTTTTGGTGTTGAAATAAGGGACCAACTTGATGAGGAGATAGCAAGGATGTTCTATACTGGAGGTATACCTTTCAATTTTGCAAGAAACCCGCACTACCAAAGGGCTTTTCAGTTTGCTGCAGAGAACAAAATTGAAGGGTATGTACCTCCTAACTATAATAGGCTTAGAACAACCATGCTACAAAAGGAAAAAGGAGAATGTGCACAAGTTATTGGAACCGATTAGGTTATCATGGAAAGAGAAAGGTGTGTCTATTGTCAGTGATGGTTGGACAGATCCTACCCGAAAGCCTTTAATCAACTTCATGGCTACCTCAACTAATGGACCTTTATTTCTAAAGGCGGTTAATTGTTTTGGAGAAATCAAAGATAAGTTTTTTATTGCTAATCTGATGAAAGAAGTTATCAACGAGATTGGTCATGAAAATGTTGTGTAAATCATCACCGACAATGCATCAGTTTGCAAGGCGGCTGGAGAGATTGTCACGAGTGAGTTTACTAACATCTACTGGACACCATGCGTGGTACATACGCTTAATCTAGCGTTGAAGAATATATGTTCACCAAGGAGTGTGGAAACCAATCAACTAACATATGATGAATGCAAATGGATAACAGAAGTTCACATGGATGCGGTTGCAATAAAAAACTTTATCATGAACCACAACATGAGACTATCTATTTTAAGCAAGTTTACTCCTCTTAGATTGCTTTCGGTTGCTGATACTCGTTTTGCTTCAATAGTTGTGATGCTTAAGAGATTCAAACTTGTCAAACAGGGTCTACAAGCTATGGTCATAAATGATGAATGGGCTTCTTATAGAGAGGATGACACGGTGAAAGCTAACTCTGTTAAAGAGAAGATTTTGGATGACGATTGGTGGGATAAAGTATCATACATTCTTAGTTTTACTAAACCAATATATGATATGATCAGAGTTTGTGACACCGACAAACCATGTCTTCATACCGTGTATGAGATGTGGGATTCAATGATTGAGAAGGTGAAGGCCGAGATCTACAAGAAAGAAAAACGTCCCTTATCTACTCGTAGTATCTTTTATGATGTTGTGTATCAAGTTTTAGTGGCTCGGTGGACGAAGAATAACACTCCTCTACATTGTTTAGCACACTCTTTAAATCCAAGGTATATGATTTAAAATTACATGATTGGTTTCTATTATGTATTTATATTTTTACTTTTAAATGTTGTAGATATTATAGTGACGCATGGTTACTTGAGAATAGTGAAAGAGTCCCTCCTCATAGGGATGGAGAAATTTCACAACAGAGGCGGACTTGTTTTAAGAGATTGTTTCCTAATGATGATGAGCATGATAGAGTCTTGGATGAGTATGCTTTGTTTTCAATGAAGGTTGGTCCTTTTGAAGATTTAACATGTATTACAAAGATGGATACTATGGAACCCAAGTCATGGTGGGCTAACTTTGGTGCTCAAACCCCTCTTCTCCAAAGTTTAGCTTTTAAATTACTTGGACAACCTAGTTCGTCTTCATGTGCTGAGCGAAATTGGAGCACCTATGCATTTATCCACTCGCTTAGGAGGAACAAATTGACTACAAGTCGTGCTCAAGACTTGGTTTACGTCCACAACAATCTTCGGCTTTTGTCTAGGGCGCCTAACGATGTTGTAAATATGTGGGATGTGGGTGGAGATGCTTTTGACTCGATGGAAGATGTAGGATATTTGGAGTTTGCTGATCTTTCATTAGATGAACCGGAACTTGAAAGCGATTTGCTTGTTAACGTTTGATTAGATTAGTAAGATATGGAATTTTTTAGCTTTACATCAATATATAACTAATTTGAGTTTTTGTGTTACATTATCTTTGATATATATTTATTTTTTTATATGTTTTTTTCCCGTACCCGTCCCGTCCCCGCTTCTTAAATTTTTTAGTTTTGCCGTTTCCCGTGCCCGTCCCCGTACCCGTACCCCGTCCCCGTCCCCGTACCCGTCCCAGTGCATCCTAGGTGATAGGCGGTGGTGGTGAGTGGTGGTGTTTAACCCTCTGCAGATATTAGAAGATCTTAGAAGTGGCTGGGCCAAGTCTGCACCAAGAACAACTCACACACACGTTTTTTAATAAAATGTCTTCGGAAAAACAAACAGTATCCGCGCGTGGTCTGCGCCACGCAGACAGAATAGTATACAATTCGATGGTTCTTTAGTATTTTGTTGCTCAGAATAATAATACGCCTTTGCAGGATGACGAAGACATGACATAAAAAATAAAGAACATATTGTCAAATTGGGACAAGGTATACATGTTTTTTTTCCATTCGCTATTAAGAAACTAAATTTCAGGTAACAGGATCTAGCACATCATTGGATAGAATTTCTTAATAGCTGACTTATTATATAATAAATGATAAATCATATGAATATCAGCTGTAGCTACAAAATCATAGAGTTTCACTTACGGGAAAGGTTCAAAAGAGAAATACAAATGCATCTTGTTACAGTAAACAAATTAAACTTTGTGACGTCAAAAGGGTTTCTTTAGCGTGATTCTACATGATAAACAACACTAGTGCATCTGAATTAATTTTCCAACTTTCTTGTGTGTCATGCATGCTAAATTTAAGATGAATACTTTCATTAAATTTTTCTAGGTGGAATTTAGCCTCATGTCCTTGGTGGAAATCCTATTAAAAGCATGAGAGCCCAATGTCAAATTTTCGTCTTCTATACTTTTATTACAATACATAGGTTTTGTTACAGTAAACATATTAAGAATAATACATATGGTTTTGTTTCAAACTTATGGCGGCACGTTTGTATTATATACATAGGTAAAATCTTATAATGCTCTATTCTAACATCAATTTACATTTGTAGCAACAGGAATGGGCCAACTTTGAAGACATCATTTTACGTTTGCTTAGAATATAGATCTTTGGCCAATGAAATTGATAGCTTTTTCAGTTTAAAAACTCAATTAAAGTTGTAAGATTGTCCAGTAACTAAAATCTATGTGGTAGTGTTTTTGCTTTATAACAATTGCTTCCAACGTACTGTGGCAAAGAGAATAACCAATTGGTTTGAAAGAGCTTGAAAACACCAACTTCTGAGCTGATTGGAGGTTGAAGAAGTCATGACAGAAAGTCATGGTCAAACGGGGAGGACAGCGAATTAATCCCAATGAAAGTCATGGTACCTGTGAGAGATCATCAAAATGTCTCTTAGTAGTGCCCAACACTAACCATAAAAAATCACTTGTAACCAAAGTACTAGTTAGGATGATATTTAGTTCCTGCCAATAAGATTTATGCGGATGTTTGCTTCTATTGGGCAGAAAGAGTAAAAGTGTAGGATGAGAATGGCAACATGTATATATTGAACTATAAACTTAATCTAGTATGTATGTTATGTACATTATTTGTATCTTAGGTTAATTGACTCATTATTATGTTTATTAGGATTGTAAACATTATTATATTTGTAATCGTGTCGGCAACCCGTCACGTGTCATGATGGTTGTTACCACCAAATTCTTAATTGCCATAACCGTCACATTAACAATGTATATAAGGTTATCTTCCTGCAATTTAGAAGATTACCAAGATATTGTATTTCAATTTAATATCCCAATCCTCATCCTACTTGATATAAATTATTAGTTCGAGTGTATGTGTTGTGTGCTTGATTCCAGTATACTTGTATTAGAGCATTCATAAACTCCACGTTAAGGCTAAACACCATCCAAGAAATAAAAAAAAAAAAACTCTCAGGATTCATAATGCTTCCATACCATCACTGCAATGATGAACCAAGAAAAAAACTGATGTGAAGACCATTGAACCAGAGACCATGTTACCATTGTCATTGCTATGGACATTATTTACCAATTTGTGCAGTCAAAGAAGAAGACCAAGCAACAGTTCTTATATGAATTGTAGGAGATCCGGAACACAAGACCAATCTGTAGGATCAGAGTCATATCTTTTTGTTCACAAACACGAATAATGCCATAAATTCAACCTATACGAATTGATTAGTGTGCAGAATCCACTAATCATCTATCAAATGCAAGCACAACGATCTAATTTAAAGTGATTTGTATGTAGTTAACACACGAACAAATTTGATTACAAAAGGATGGGAAATATAGGGTTTGGGGTTTCTAGAGAGATAATCAATGGAGTGTGTGTGAATTGTGAGGGAAATGTTTTTTAGAACGTTATGATAATTAGCAACCAATTCACCTTATGTAGTAGGTCTGATTTGCTAACCCATAACTCCATTAAACAAGGCTGAAACACATATCAACGAGATCTTCAAGTTGTTGACCCAATTATTCATTTAAAGACTCCCCTTGGCAACAGCTAGAGATCTTCTATCTCCGGTCATTGTCTCGATCTCGCCTCTTCATTTTGGAATGTCGGCTTCAAGGATGTGTCAACAAACTCCTAAGTTGATTTTCATTCTTTTAACTAAGTGCTTCGGATGTAGAAGCAGGATCCTAACCCGGTATGTTTTGTTAATTGTGGAATATGTTCACGAAACGCCTGCAGTTGCTGTGAGGTGTTGAAGTATCTGGGGATATTCATGAATTCTTTACTGGGTGAATCCCAAACTTTGCACATCATACGTTTTGCAGCAACTTTTCTGTTCAGTATCACAAACAGTTTAGTTTTCTTGAAAGTCAGGTTAGACATGTTCACATTATCAGACAAACCAGTGTTAGTGTGTGTTTATCTGAAATGCCTTCATGCTTTTCTAAAAACGCCAGTTTATTAGTTGAATGTGAAAGACCATCAAAAAGAAATTGGAAGATATATATTTTTTTTTGGATTTTCCAAAGTTTATGCTAAAACACAACAAAAACAAAAACGTCTCAAAATGTTTTTTTGGCATTTTGTAAAATAGAAAAAATACACTATTTTTTTTGGAAATTTTCAAATACAATTACAAAAACTCTAAAATATTTACAACACATATTTTTGTGTGAGAGTCATATGCAAGATTATCACGAATGTTAGTGATGGTGAATCTTCTGGAGATGAAGATAGTTCTAGGTACAGTGGCGGTTTAGATGAAGAGGGTTCAACTTCGAGTGAAGATGGATATGAAGGATTGTCTAAGAAGGATATCCAGATGTTGTTCAAAGACCATATTTTTATGAAGACCGTGATAAAGTTCAACCCTTAAAGTTTCAAAAGTTTGTTAGAATATGCTACTTTTGGAGACCCGAAAATTGAAGACTGAAGAATCACAAGCTACATGCAAGGGGGAGTTTGTTAATGCACTTTTCGTTAGGGTGATTAGTTTGGTTGTATAACTTTTGGTCTTGGTTTGAACAACTTATGTTTTGTTTTGCTCGATTTTTTTTAACGTTGACCAAAGTTAAACCTCCTGTTGTTTGACTTGAATAACCTGATTCAAACGCCTTCATCTAAACAACATTGGAAGTTGTTTGGATTATCCAAGTTACAATCGTTGTTATTTGCATTACCAAAGTGACATTGGTTATTGTTTGGATTATCCAACTGACATTATTGTTGTTTGGAATGCTACTGAGCAAGGCTTAGGATGCACATTGCCAACAAGATTGGTTTATCAGAATTCTCTGGTGGTACGGCAAATTACAATTATGTAACAGATCCATAATGGTAATTTTTCTTGAATGGTCACCCTAGCAGCCTCCTATTTCGAGTTTCCAGCTAAGGGTTTGAAATCTCCATTAGGTCATATCATTGAGTATCGAATATCAAAAATGGCTAAAGATATCAAAGGATTCAGTCAATAATCATGGGCAGTCCTCTATCTTGGACACACTCCACTCGTCTTTTGGTTTCATGTTAGTGAGTGCATCCGTCTACCAGAGGTCTAATCATGTATTTCTCAAAAGGAAAAGAATACGACAAGTAGTAATGCAAATAATCGAAAAAGTGAAGGGTGACTTGTCAATACAAATTAAGGAAAGAAGAAATTATTAATAACCATGGAACAGACTCATGATAGAGATTGTGTGCGCAATAGACAATCCCTAATATACTTAAGGTTTCTTTAGTCTCATGGCATAACCTACTCCATCTCAAGCGGCTATAGTACATATCTCACAATGGGAAGCCTAATTCTCTATAACCACCTATGACTCAAATTAACGCTGTGACTCTCGTTGCCACTAGTCACCACAACCGTGACCACCACCACTACCCGATGCCAGTTGTCAACTCCCACAACTCTGACCCTAGTTGGGATTCTTACCGCTCATTAAACAATAAACATATGATAAAACATGACGGGGATTACATGGAATTCAATTAGGAAGCCAAACATTCAAACCGTAGGTCGATTTTACAACACATATTTTTTATGTGAGAGTCATTTACAACACAAAATGTTTATTAGGCGATCCGGAACAGAAGACCAATCTGTAGGATCAGATTTAGATCTTGTTCTTCACAAACACCAAAATGCCGTAAATTCAACCTATACGAATCGATTAGTGTGCGAAATCCACTAATCAATCTATCAAAATCAAGCACAACCATCTAATTTAAACCAATTTGTATTCAGTTAACACACGAAGAAGTTTGATTACAAAAGGATTGGAAATATGGGTTTGGGGTTTCTAGAGAGATAATTTATAGAGTGTGTGTGAACTGCGAGTGAAATGTTTTCTAGAACGTTACGACAATTAGCAACCGATTCCCCTTATATAGTAGATCTAATTTGCTAACCCGTAACTCCATTAAACAAAACTAAACACGTATTAACACCATTCTTCATGTTATTGGCCAAATTATGCATCTAAAGACTCCCCTTCGCAACAGCAAGAGATCTTTTATCATCGGTCATGGTTTGTATCGACCTCGCCTCTCCATTTTAGAACGCCAGCTTCAAGGATGTGTCAATAGACACCCCTCCCCCTAGGCTGTTTTTTTCAATGTTTTAACTTGAGTGCTTCGGAAGATGGAGGAGCAGGGTCCTAACCCGGTATTTTTTGTTAATTGCAGAATAGGTTCACGTTTCTATGTCTGCAGTTGTTTGTTGTGAGGTGTCGAAGTATCTTATGATCCATGAATTCTTTACTGAGGTGAGTATCCCGAATTTTGCACATCATGCGTTTTGATGCAACTTATTTGTTCACTATCACAAATAGTTTTCTGGAAAGTTTCACTAGACTTGTTCACTTTACCAGACAAACCAATGCCTTCAAGCTTTTCTATAAACGTCAGTTTATTATAGTTTAGTGCGAAAGACCATCAAGAATAAATTGAAAGATATAATCTTTTCGGATTTTCGAAAGTTTATGCTATAACACAAGAAAAACGTCTGAAAATGTTTTGGCAATTTGTAAAATAGAAAAAAATACACAACTTTTTTTTTGGAATTTTTCAAATACAATCACAAAAACTCTAAAATATTTACAACACATATTTTTGTGTGAAAGTCATGTGCAAGAGGATCATACCAATACTCAGATATGTGTAAATCACATCTTTGTTCAATTAGATAATATTCTTGACAACAGTCGAAGATGATCACATGTATTTTTATACACTTAAATTCAAGCATACAAATTTTTAGGCAGTGCTTATGTGATATGAATTAGGTAAATGTTATAGCAGAGTGAGTGGTTGGGATGCAAACAATATACTTTTTTATCAAGGTATGCACTAGAATTTCATCCTACAGGTGAGTATACAACTTGTATCTGTAATTGGGCTATTGCGAGACTTCAAGAGCTCAGGTTTGTACCACCGTATAGGCAAAGAGATTGAAGCTTGACATTAAGGATTGGACCATTTAGGTGTCTTTTTCTGTATAAATTTCATATCTTTGGACACTAATTTAGCTATTTGAACGTATATACCATTCGGTAATATAGTTCGGCATAAAAAATCCACCCAGGGTTTACCCAAGTGAAGCATTTTGATAAAGTATCATGGTAGTTCTAGGTTAGCAACATAATGCAGGCAAAAGAATGACTACCATAACCCATATGACAAGAATATAAAGACCTAATATATTAAATCTTGGCAATCTATCACACAGACTTACAGTACTAGGACCTTATGCCAATGAGATGTTCACATACACAGTTAACGCTCGTTATCTTTATATCACTTATGCAACTAGATGAACCTGAGCGCTTTTTAAGAAAAAGACTCAAGCTAATAACCGACAAAAAGGCTCGACTCGAAACCCCCTACCCCATGGCAGATCAACGAACACTCATGGATTACCTACCACCTGTGGTCGGTAATCTTGGTGCTAGTATTAACCGTCTTAATGTCAATGCCAACAACTTTGAGCTTCAACCACACCTCAACCCTATTGGCCCAAAATTCTGGCATCTTTCACGGCCTACCCGATGAAGATCCCCATTTACATATTACTAACTTTTTGGAAATATGTGACACCTTTCGGATCACCGGAGCCTCTAATGATGCTATCCGGCTTCGTATGTTCCCATTTTCCCTCAAAGACTTAGCAAATGCTTGGGTAAACCCCCTCCCAAGTGGATCCGTGCACACTTGAGATGAACTTGCCCAAAAAAATTTCTCTACAACTCTTTTCCTCCCGCTAAAACCGCCAAACTCATGACCGAGATCAATTCATACTCTCAAGACGACGGGTAATCTTCTATGAGACATGGGAAAAGTTCAAGGATTTATTAAGGAAATGCCCGCATCATGGTCTTGAACGTTGGCAACAGTGTCCATTTTCTACAATGGACTTTTACCACATACAAGGCGACCCGACGAAATTTATAACCAAATTGTGGAAATTGCTGAAAATAGTTTTCAATGGCACACCCCTAGGGGTTCAAAATCAATAGCCCCAGATGCCCATAAAGTGGACGAAGCTACCTCTTTACAAGCCCAAATCGAAGCCTTAACCACGAAAATAAAGAAACTTGAATTAAATAAAACGGTTTCGGTTATAGCTTGTGAAGGGTGTGGAGGACCCCATGAAAAATGGAGTTGTAAAAAAGAAATAGAAATAAAACGGAAGTGGTAAACAACCTCAACAACCGCTCGCGACCACCGGGAGGCCAAAGCAACATCTTCACCCCTGAGTGGTGAAATCATCCCAACTTTGGTTGGAAGAAGTCGGTGGTAGCAACCAACAAAATCAAAATTAACGATCTAACTTTCAACAACAACCCTGAAATGAGCAACAAGGCTTCCAACCACAAAAATAAGGAGGAAGAGAAAGACTTGAGGATCTCATCACTCGTCTTTTCTCCAAATCCGACAAGCGGTACTCGAAGAGGTTCCTACAAACCAAACCCGAAATAAGAAACCGACGGGCTAGTATGCAAAATATTGAAAAACAAGTAAGTCAACTTGCCCCAAATTTCTTCAAAAGACCACAAGGACCTTTTCTAGTAACACCAAACCACCCCCAAAAGCCCAAGTAAACGTTATAAATTTAAGAAATCGGAAGCAGGACCCGATGACGAACCAACACCACCCCAAGCCACTAGAAAAGGAAGATTAAGTCAATCCGACAAGTAACTTAAGTGAAGAATGCCCGGCGACACTCCTCAACAAACTCCCCCAAAAGATTATTGATCCGAGAAGCTTCACCATTCCTTGCTCCATTGAAGGGTCACCAATAAGCAATGCGCTTTCCGACCTAGGGGCAAGCATTAAGCTAATGTCCGCCTCTATATTCAACCGACTTAGACTACGAAAGCCACATACTGCAAGGATGCGCATACAACTTGCGGATAGGTCGGTAAAATAAACTTAAGGTGTCGTAGAAAATTTCTTGGAAAAGGTTGGGGAATTTGTTTTCCCGGCTGACTTTGTGATCCTAGATATGGAGGAAGACACCGAAATCCCGCTCATATTAGGAAGGCCATTCCATGCCACGGCATGTGCCATGGTGGATATGAGTGTCGGAAAGCTTACATTAAGGGTAGGTGACAAGGAAATCCAGTTTGAAGTGGGACAACGAGTAGATGATGATCTTGTCAACAACATCAAAGCAATAGACTCGAGCCTAGACTACACCCTTAGCCGGTACAAATTGGGGTATGAGTTATCCTGCTCGGGTAACATTTGACCGACTTTGGGTCTAGCCATGGCCTTATAAACGTGGTGCACCATGGAGGCATTCATGGATTATCCAATAATTAGGTAGTTTAAATCTCTGTGTAACATTTAGTTAATGCTTTTCTTTTTAAGTTTTCTCTTTGTAATAATAAACTACACTAAAAAAAGGATGAAAATGGCAAAGGAATGTTGAAACAACACCCCATGCATGTAAACAGACGCCCCCGAAGCAAATCTTCAAAATAGTAAGTGTAGCACGGGGCCGTTTGATGTAAGCATGTCCCCGTGCCTGAAGTCTTCAACAAAAATTTGATTCTAGAACCTTGACATGAGGCCGTGTCCCATAGACATGCCCCGTGCTTGGCTTCTGAAAATTTTTGTTACTAGCACTTTTGACAGGGGGTCGTGTCCCCCAAAAAAGCCCATGTGTCTGCCTTCTACAAATTTTCACAAAAGCCATGATACCGGCACTTTTCACATGGGGTTGTGTCCCCAAACAAGTCCTCGTGTCCAGTGTCATTTTGAAATAAATTGTTGTTTCAACCCAATTTTACACATTTAATCAAATTTAACCAATTTTGGACACATTGAGGACAATGTGTAATTTAAGTGTTGGGGGGGGGGGACTTGAATTTGTTTGTCTTAAATCAAGCCTTACACAAAACTCACTTGGAACTGTTAAACACCATAAATCTTTTTCAAAAATTAATTTTGTTTTTAGTTTATTCTGTCTTGTTTTTAATTATGTTAGAACCAGGTTCAAAAAAGTTCAAGTTTTACAAATTTACAACGGATAGCGCCACCAAAAAAGAACCAAATAAGAAAAATCTATAAAAAGCGCATGCCAATTCTTTTTAAAATTTGATTGGATATAAAATTTCACACTTTTACCCTTCCACAAAATGTGAGTTTTGAGCCTTTACCGAGCATTCAATATCATATCTTTACTAGATGCTCACTTTTCATTTCTTGTGTCAATAGCCCGTACGATTCCTACAAATCTAGAACTTGACAAGACAATACATTCCCGGTCATTACCAACTAATCCAAGTAAGTATATGATTGAGGCATTAGGATTTTAAACCTTTTCGTTCTCAACCTTATTTCCTATTTATCTCCCCACAAAAAATAAACAAATTTTCCCTTAGTTAAACCCTTTGAGCCTAAACCTTTCATTTTAAAACCCGCAAAATACACATTTTCCACAAATCACCCATCACCAAAACCACTTTTCATTTTTACAACCCCGTTCTTTTATTAAAATTCGGTTCGTTTGAAATTTATATGAAAAGAGTCGTAAAATTTTATCAAAAAAAGAAAGAATGAGAGAGATATATATATATATATCTTTAGTCGCTTTAAATAAAATAAGCAAAATTATTGCTTTAGTTTGTACCTGAGTCATAAATAAATAAATTTTCAAAAGAAAACCGACATTTTACGTATTTAGCCACATTTCAAATAAAACCACCATACCGCTAACCAAAACCTACTCTTTTAAATTCCTCTTGATAACCAATTGAAGTATTTTAAGAAATAAGCCTATAAATTGAATGCTTTACAAAGATCACGTTAAAAAGGGGGAGGTATAATTACTTCTCTAACTTAAGGTAGGAGTAAGTTTCACACATGTTTCGAGCGTTTCACCGGATTCGAGCGTTTCACTTATACATCTTCTACCGATTGTTAGAGTGATCACTTGTGAGGTGTGTGAATTTATATATAGATAAATGAAATTTTATAAATTCATGTTATGCCCAAAAATAGTTATTTTCATAAGAGAGTTATAAATAAATCATATGGAATAGAATTGTAAATAAAATAAAAACAAGAATTAAAAAACTTGGATTCCCGACACTATGCAAACAAGACCAAAAAGCTTCTTGTAATAACCAAAAAGATAATAATAATAATAATAATAATAATAATAATAATAATAATAATAGTAATAATAATAATAATAATAATAATAATAATAACAATAATAACAATAATAATAATAATAATAATAATAATAATAATAATATAATGCTTTTATTATTGGGAAGTCTTGCAAGTTGAAAAGAAAGACAAAAGGTATAGATATAACCTTGTCAGGCAAATTGACATTGAGTGGCTTGAGATTTATTTGCTTCTTTATAACTTGCATGAATTATATCATACAAACTTGACTTTGGGAAATATTGGGACAACTGTCACTTTTGGATAATTTTGTAAAATTAAACAATGAATTATGTGAATTATATGACATAATTATGTGTTTTGAACAACTAAACTATTTTATTTGCATGGCATAAATATAGAAAGCTCACCGAATACATTACATGATGAATATTATTTGTTTAGTTGTTGCCATTCAAAAACAGTTTAAACCAGTGCATCAGAAACAACTAGTAGACTAGTTGTGGCAGCACAATGTCAGTACGCAGTTAAATGGCAGATTTCAGACTTAGATGGGAGTCCAACGTAAACTGTATATTAAACCCCATGTGGGAAAGCAAGGATTAATGCTAAGACTTTCCGAAACTATACATGCACTGAAAACTCTCCCAAATATACACTAAACAGCAATTCAGCAAAATTCAGTATACACAAGCTTATGTAATATGCAGAAATAGTGTTAAACATCATACACTACTTAAAAGATATTGAAAGTATCAAGTTGGCACCAAAACATATCATATCACATAAGTCTTGAAAGTTAACGTTTTAACGAACCAACAACCAAACGAACACTCGGACACAATCTGGCACATCATATGAACTAGTAAACAATATTTTAACATCATACAACTAGTTAAAATCATTAAACACATTGTTTTAAATCCCAAAAATCCCTATGAGTTACTTAAACCTTCGTTAACGACCCGTTAACGAATCTAGCACCCGTTAAGCAACCGAACACGAATTAGACATAAA
Source organism: Scalesia atractyloides (assembly GCA_947069175.1). NCBI lineage: Eukaryota > Viridiplantae > Streptophyta > Magnoliopsida > Asterales > Asteraceae > Scalesia > Scalesia atractyloides. The sequence goes on along the minus strand of CAMTDV010000116.1, from coordinate 1,991,420 downwards.
ATATAAACTAGTTAACAATGTTTAACAATATAAAACTAGTGTATGGCATTTCATACCTCAAAATACATAAAAAAACGCTTAATACACTAAAACCCCCTAACTTAACCCCTAAATTCTTAACTAAGAAAACTAACCAAGTTAATCAACATCATCATCTTCTTGACGGCCAAGTGGGGACCCACTAGCCACCCACAACTTTGTCCCCCTTGCCCCAACATGTTGGAAGTAACTTGACCTTGTATGGAGGGTCTTGTGTCTTTGGTCAACATAAGTAATCAACTACATCTCACTACTTTCCTTCACTTATCCTATTACCAAAATCAAACAACAGGAATCCCTCTACACCCTCCATACCTCACGACCACATTAACCATCACACCACCTCCATTTTCAAGCCACTTGCAAGCCATTCCAAGCATACTCTAAGGTGTATCAAGCCTAAGGAAGGTTCAAGTCTTGGAAGTTCAAGGACCTCTCTAGGAAGCTTTTATCCAGCAACTTTGCATCATCTTCTTCAACTAGTTCATCTTGCCACTTCCCTAGCCGCAAGAGCTAGTAGTGAGCTTTCTAATCTTTCTTTGATGTCTTGTTGCAAATATATTGTTAATACATAAGTTACACAATCACCTTTAAAAGATGAACACATGAACAAGCAAGGTGATATAAAGATGATGAACATATAATGAAGATGTAAATGTTTATTTTGTGCTATGGATGATATCCATCATATGTATACTTGCTAGAAGTATAAATCTAACAAGTATACACATGGATCTTAAAATATCCATGATCAAAGTAATGATGAACTTGTTCTACATAATAAATGGACTATTTAAAGTGGATAAAATAATTTTTAATGTTCTTAAAATCTTGGATGATCAAGTGGTTGAAAATGACAAAAGTCTTGATGAACATGTTTTAACATAATGGATGAACTTGTAAATGTGATTAAAGTAATTTGTGATGTTTTCTAAAAATATATGTAAACAAGTTTTTAAAAATGATTTTTAACAAAGTTGGTAAATCTTAGTAACCAAACTCATTTTTAAAGATGTATGAACATCTTAAAAACCATGTTAAATGACTTCATGTTTTGGTAAACTTTCAAGTTCATCATAACCTAAAAATGCATATATATGTATATGTTATACTTGTTGAAGTTGTGGTGAATAAATTGATGAGTTTAGAAAGCTTAAACACATGTTTTAAAACATGGAAAACCTCCTAAATCTAGGGGAGACTATGGCAAATTTTTATAAAATTTAAACAATTAGAAAAATATATGTTTATAAAGGTTTAGGGTTCAAACCTTGGAACTTAGAAACTAAAGGTCTAGGGTTCAAACGTTACTGAATACATTATAAATATATATTTTTGGAAAAATATATATTTAGTGATCATAAGAATCACAAGTTATGTGTGTATTGTTTGTATTAGATGTATATACAAAGTTAGGAACTTGAAAATAACACACACAACAAATACAATAATAAATGGGAAACAAAGAATTACAAAAACATATATACATAACCATAACCATACAGTGGAGAAAAATATGGACTTAATGGACGATTAGACTATATACGGATTATGGACTAAAGATTTATAATATATCCAAGCTTGGTAAGTATTATTTTCAAACCGAACAAGTGACGAAATATATATTTTTACAAGTATATAAATTATATCATATCTTGTCCATACTAAAAATACCTTAGTTTTGAAGTGCATAAAAATATATATTTCATAAACCTCCTAAAAATATAATGTTTTGGCGGAAACTAAAAATATATATTTTTTTAAAATAATCATAAAAATATATTATTTTGCGATACATACACTTACCAAGCATAATAATACCTATTCTAATTTGGATACATCTTAAAATTGTATATTTTAAGTATACACAAAAGTGGGGGTAATAAATACAAGAAAAATACCTATTCCTATACGTACAAATACATGTCAACAAATACCCCTAACACATGGTGAAATACCATTATACAAGTATTATACACAACCATGGACATACGGACTTAAATACACAAATACTCACAATACAAGGATATCTATACTTGGGAAGATACATAAGTATAATACTTAACAAATACAACACTTGGTCATGTAAACCATAAACCCATGCACATGAATAATTATATATCAAGACATGTTAAAGATACATATAGTGGTGCATACAAATAATACAAGTTAAAATATAATATTTAAACTAACACATCGCTCTTGGAATTATTTATAATTAAGAAGAATTATATATGGAACATATCCGACGATGGTATCGTCGAGGCAAACAAGTGAAACCAGACTATGGAAAGTCATGAAACATATACATCTTACTCATGCGAGGCACGGAGGCTAACAGGCTAGGCCCGTACATGCAAGTGTTGCATTGCAGCTGACATCATACACCGAAAACGCATCTCAATGGGCATCGTACATTGAAAATACATCTAATCGGAACAAAACGTTGAACAAGTCTTAACAAATACTTAAGACAAGAAACATGAACATGAATCATTACAAAGACCGAAGTGTCTAACAAAACCTAACGCGTTTGTAGGTTGTGATACGAACCCAGGGAAACGTATTTGAGTTAAACAGGGAAAGCGGAAAGCAATCCAGTGAGTTCATGTCCCCATTTTCATCTTAAATGTTTTACTATTTTACAACTATCGGGGGTAAAATACATGTGTATGGTATGATGAGCTAGGGAATGAAATAACTAGATCATGTGCGAATAGGGTGAACATAAGCACCATTAATCTTGTTTAAGACTACGGTACAAAGGTTAGATCTAGCGGGTGTTGGCGAGCCCCACTCTTGCTCATGGACCCACACGGAAGAGTGCATTTGTCATCCCGTTGAGGTTAATCGACAGAAATCGTCTAGGTTTGGATGCTTCCTATGTCGTCACACATATTAATGTCCTTGCAAAACATTAATGATCATGATTTCATTGACGCTTTATATACCGGGTTTTGATACAAATGCTTCATACAATTTATTGATTCAACTCATACATTTAAAACACATGGACTCGCCAACTTTTGTTGATTTTCAACCTAACATGTATTTCAGGTAATTAGTGGATCTATGCAAGGAGTTTTGGTCAAGAAAACAAGTATCAAGTCTCCGTTGCCATCTTTTGAAGGGTTTGCCCATTATATGCCGCCTGGGGATATAAGGGTCAAAGCCTTACTATTTTAAAAACTCGCATTTTGGTTTGTAACACTTTGACAACTTAATCTCATATCATGGTTTGTAAACAATATACTTAACCTATGTTGCGTTTTGAAACAATTTTCAGTAATGGCATTTGGAGTTTATTTTATTCATTTAGTATGTTCACTTATGTTGGGTGCAATGAGAATCAATCAGATTAAACCGCACGCTTCTCCCTATGAGCGGGTGTGACAAATATCTCTACAAAACTTCCTACAACTTGCATCATCTAGAACCTCCATTTTGCTCAAATAACAGACCCAATCATTCATTTCCTTCGCCCCATTTCTCATGCTTAATTACTTTGTATAATATTCCTTCCTTATTTTAGTGAAGAAAACCCAGTTCTGGTAACCATAACCGAAATCGAACACCATACCGACATCGCTTTTCATTCACCACAATGCCTACTAAACCACTTAACTATCTCTATTAAACCACTCGAAGCTTTAACCATGGAAAACATACTACCCGAAACCATTTCCGGTGTAGAAATACAAACTCCGGCGACACTAATGTATTTTCCAATGATGTCTTTCATAACCGAAATGTGTTTTTTTACCAAGATAAACCATAAACTAAATTTTATTTTTGATGCTTTAAGGTTAATCTATAATGAAAATGAATCTAGAATTTATTATGTAAATGTTAGTTTTGTCCGCAGCCCTACCCCATCCTCTAAGGACACCCCTCACCTTGCTAGACCTATAGGCGATTCCACTTGGATTAGACCAATTTCCTATGAGGAGGCTTTTCGTTCTCATTACATCCACCTCACTGGACCATCACATATACCACCATCACCACGCCATGAGGCAGGCCCATATCGTGTGCCGACTAGCCCTACTCCATACTCACCACCACATCTGATGCCCATCTCCGACCCCTACCATCCATGCCACTTTACTCCGTACTCCATGGATAGCTAGGTTCGTTCTCTGGAGCAGCAGATACAGATTCTACGTTAGAGGGTCTTCGATATGGAGAGGAAGGCGAGTGCCATGCCTCCACCACCACCCATGGCATCAGATGGTCATGCTGCTCGTATCCTGATGCTCGAGCAGCAAATAGGCATCCTACTCCGCCGAGTCCATGAGCTCGAGCAGGAGGTTATCCATCTCCGCAGTCTAGTCACCCCCTACACCACCATCATCCCCCACCACCATAGGTTTTTATTTGCAGGTACTTTTGGACGGGAGCTAGATATTCATTTTTGGTGAAGACTACACATCAAGTTTTGAAGACAACTAGAAGAATGAAGATCACAAGTGAAGGAAGATTTTGTTTTTATATGTATTAAACTTGTATGACCGGGTGGTGTAACCCGAGTACATTTTTGTTTCCTTTGCAAACAATAATGTAACAATTGTCTTATTATATATAAAAACATGATGTCTTCATTACGATGCATTTTATTGAATTCTATGCATGGTGTATTGCGTGGAGCCGACTTATTTATTCAACGGATCATTTATATGTATAAATTACTATGTGTTATTTAATTGCTTGGTAACTTGATTACTTGCATATATATATATATATATATATATATGAATAGTTATAAAGTATAATTAACTAAAAGAATACATATTTAATAAACACCTAATCTTTACTACCATATCATCTTAAAAGATCATGCCACCAAGACATAGAACCCCTCGCACTCGGAATGTAAACCAACCACAACCAATGCCTAGGAATGAGGCCGAAATTAACGCTTTGTTGGAACAAAGAATATTTCAGGCTCTAGCCCAATACGAGTCCACCCAAAACGAAAGTAGTAATGGTGGGACCGGTGGAATAGGCGGAACTGGTGGAAATGGTGGAACTGGTGGATCTGTAAGCTAGGGACAGGGCAGTTCCTCTGGTGGGAACCATGCAAATGGTAATATTCAGTTGTTATTACAACTCAGATAATTCTTTTTAATTTATTCGTATGTTTCATTACTTTCTCATTCATAATTTATTTATAAACATTTCAGGGTGCACATACAAGCAGTTTTTAGACTGTCGGCCGCTGAATTACGATGGCACCGGTGGTGCCGTGGCCTTTGTGCGCTGGACGGAGAAAACATACTCCACGCTCCGAATGAGAAGATGTTCCCCAGACCAGCAAGTCACTTTTATTACTGGTCTATTCATTGATGAAGCACTTACATGGTGGAACCTACAAGTGCAACCTCTCGGTGATGACGTTGCTTATGGGATGACCTGGGAGACCTTGAAGGAAAGAATGAGAGAAAAATATTGTTCAAGGGCTGAACTGCAGAAGCTGGAAACTGAGTTCTTGAACTCAACCATGAATGGTGCTGACATTGTGGGTTATACACAGAGATTCCATGATCTGTCTCGCGTGATACCGTACCTTGTAACACCGAAGTTCAAGCACATCGAGTGCTACATCTGGGGTTTAGTACCCGAAATCCATAGCATGGTGACCACATCAAGCCCTACTACAATTACTTCTATTGTGACACTAGATGTTAGTCTCACGGAGGATGCTGTGAGAATGAAGAGATTGTTTGTAAAAGGGGCAGAAAAGAAAGAATCTCACGTCGAATCAGCAAATGATGGAAAAAGGAAATATACACACTTCAAGAAGGGTACAGGTGAACTACAACAACAATCACGTCAACCATTCCAACAACAATAGTGGTAACAAGAGGAGAGCGGCTAATCAGTCGAGAGAAACAAGAGCTTTTGCAGCTACGACCACCACTGGTCCAAAGAAGTATGAAGGCCCCTATCCTAAATGCGACAAATGCAAGTATCATCATTTGGGTGCTTGTCAGATTTCTAAGTGTGACAAATGTGGCAACGTTGGCCACTGTACTGAGACATGTTGGGCAACGACAGGAAGGGGAGGAAACGGAAATGGTGTGGGTAATGGAAATGGGAATGGAGTTGGGCGTGAAACGGGATACTATGGATGTGGAAGCAAGGATTACTAGAAGAAAGATTGTCCCAAGGGAAATCAAGCTCGTGGGAGAGCTTTTGTGATCAGGGCAAAGGATGTGTGCCGAGACCTTAATGTGGTCACTGGTATGTTCCCTATCAACAATCATTTCGGATCCATATTATTTGATACTGGTGCCGATTTTAGCTTTATTTCCATGGAATTTAAAAATATACTAGGCATAGAATCAAGTAAGCTAGATGTCCCCTATTCTATAGAGCCAGCCAATGGTAAATTAGTTGAGTCGAAGGTCATTAAAGGATGTTCGTTGGAGATGGGTCAGCAAAAGTTCAATATCGATCTCTTACTTGTTCAGTTAGGTAGCTTCGACATAGTAGTCGGTATGGATTTGTTGTCCGATAACCGAGCCGAAGTCGTGTGTCATGAGAAGATTATTCGCCTACCACTACCACATGAGGAGACTATTGTTATTCATGGGGAGAAACGCGACACACCCTTGCGGATCATTAATTGTATGAAAGCTCAAAAGTGTCTATGGAAAGGTTGCGTAGCCTTCCTAGCATATGTGGTTGACAAGAAAGCCAAGGAGCCTAAGCTTAAAGATATTCCTGTGGTGTAGGAATACCCTGAAGTCTTCCCTGAGGACTTGCCGGCATTACCACCACAATGACAAGTCGAGTTTCACATCGACTTGGTACCAGGAGCTGCACCCATAGCCAAGTCTCCATATCGATTAGCACCTTTAGATATGTAGGAGTTATCCACACAACTTCAAGAGTTGTTGGATAAGGGATTCATTCGACCAAGCTTCTCGCCATGGGGAGCTCAAGTTTTATTTGTAAAAAAAGGACGGAACATTTAGGATGTGTATAGATTACCGAGAGTTTAATAAGCTCACTATCAAGAACCGGTACCCACTACCGAGAATTGATGACTTGTTCGACTAATTGCAAGGATCAAGCTCTACTCCAAGATAGATTTGAGGTCTGGATATCAACAGTTACGAATACAAGAAGAGAGCATACCAAAGACGGCGTTTAGAAATGCACCGACAGTTTTATGGATTTAATGAATCGAGTGTGCAAGCCTTACCTCGACAAATTTGTGATAGTATTTATTAATGATATATTAATATATTCATGGTCGAAGGATGAGCACGAACAACATTTGAGAGCCATTTTGGAGCTACTGAAGAAATAGAAGCTTTACGCGAAGTTTTCCGAATGTGAGTTTTGGATTCGGGAAGTGCAATTCCTCGGGCATGTAGTAAACGAGAAAGGTATTCATGTAGATCCATCGAAGATTGAAGCAATCAAGAATTGGGAAGCGCCCAAAACACCAACCGAGGTTCGATAATTTTTGGGGCTAGCGGGCTATTTTCGAGATTTATTGAGAACTTTTCCAAAGTCGCTCAACCGCTATCTTCACTCACACAGAAAGACAAGAAGTTCGATTGGGGAGAGAAACAAGAAGAACCGTTTCAACTCCTAAAAGATAAATTATGTGATGCACCGATTCTTTCACTCCCTGAAGGTACCGATGAATTCGTGGTATACTGCGATCCTTCGCATCAAGGATTAGGTTGCGTGCTTATGCAAAGGGAAAAAGTCATCGCAAATGCATCACGCCAACTAAAGGTGCATGAGAAGAACTACAGCACGCACGAACTTGAGTTAGGTGTGGTGGTATTCGCCTTGAAGATATGGCAACATTACTTATATGGTACCCATTGTACTATATTCACAAATCAGAAAGGTATTCAACAGATATTTAATCAGAAGGAATTAAATATGCGTCAACGACGTTGGGTTGAACTGTTGAATGACTATGATTGCGAGATCAAGTACCATCCGGGCAAGGGGAACGTTGTGGCAGACGCCTTGAGCCACAAGGAACGAGTTAAAACCCTAAGGGTTTGAGCACTAGAGATGACAATTCAAACGAACCTTACCAATCAGATTCACGACGCGCAGGTAAAACCACTCAAGGAATAACATATTCAAGCGGAATTTATCCGAGGCATGGAGAAACACTTAGTGCCAAAGGAAGATGGAACTTTATACCTTATTGGTCGAATTTGGGTTCCAGTTATTAGCGGTCTTCGGGAAGTAGTATTGGACGAAGCACACAAGTCTAAGTACTCAATCCATCCCAGATCGGATAAAATGTACCAAGATTTGAAGGAATATTATTGGTGGCCTAACCTCAAGAGCGACATCGCAACTTATGTCGGTAAATGCTGGGCCCCTAGCTAAAAGGTTTACACATTAGTGTTGCATTTTGGGCTAAGGGTGAAGGAATGGGCTTCCTAGAGTCTTATGGGCCTAGGGTTGTAATTAATGGGTGCTAAGATTAGTAAAAATACATGTGTTAGGGTTAGTATTTGGGTTGCTTGTCAATTTCTTATTTCAGATATCTTGTATCAGACACATTCAGTGTATGCAAGTTGATTAATCAGAGATTGCTCTTGTTTTGTTCATCTAATCTTTATTTCCGGAATCGATTAGTTGATGTGATACCGTATACAGATCCATATCAGCGACTTACAATTGGTATCAGAGCCTGTTGTTCGATACAGGCTCTCGGTGTCATGGACTGAAGAAGAACTGTTTAGATCTCGAAGAATTGTTGTTGTTAGTCATCTTGGAATCTCACTGTTGAAGATCTATTGAAGATTGTTGCTGCTTTCTCATCTTGGACTGCTGCTTTCTCATCTTGCAATTCGGATCATTCCCTATTTTAGATTTCATCTCCATTCCAGATTGATTTTTCATCTTGGATCAAGAGAGCATTTCGGATTCATTCGAGTTACTGTTGTTGTGTCTCTGATAGCATTCCAGATTACTGTTTTGGATTATCATTTTGGACACTATCTCTGACTCATTAAGGACTGTTCATAATTAGAACTTAAAATTAACTTTAATTACTTGGTAAAATTTAAAAAATGAACAGTTACATGACAACTCAGGATCTGACACATGCCACCCTGGCAGCTTTGCAGTCACAGACGTTGGCTCTTCATCAAGAGCTAGACCAAGTCATTGGCACTTCTATAAAGATGCATGTCTGCTATATGGTGACGAATATTATGAATGGAAGTTCAGGTTTGAGCAATACTGCAAGGCTAAACAGCCGTGGGTTTGGAGACTTATCATGAATATTCCTCGAACCATAGTTTATAGCACTTTTGAAGATCCTGACACAAAGATCCCCAAACCTTGTCATTTATGGACTCCAGAAGACGTGAAGATAATGGAAGAAGATGAGAAAGCTTCAGCTGTTCTAACAATGGCACTCGCACCCGACATCTCCATAGCTTTTAGAAATTGCTAGACGGCTAAGGAGGTGTGGAGCGAACTGCAGAATCTCTATGAGGGAAACACTGATATGAAAGCAAGTCGGATTAATCAGCTGAATCAATATTCAGCTCATTTAACCACATATATAGACAAACCACTGAGAATCAAATCCGAAGATACGTGAAGCTTGTCTCAGATGATTTCAGCTGAAATCTCTCTTACGAACAGTGCTATGAATAGACAACTGTTGTACTCTTTACCCAAGAGTTGGGATGCTGATGTGGGCATGATCAAGAAGACGAAAAATCTGAACGATGTCACCCTCACGGAAATGATTGCAACAATCAAGTCATGTGATATAGACAATACACAGAGGCACATCAATCATCAAAGCAGTCTGATGGCAGCTGGTATTACAGGGCAGAACCCGACATTAATGTCTTAGAATCTTGTTTACAGCCCTCTACAAGGAAGCTCACATACACCTGGTAGCTGTAACTTGGTGTACAATCCTCTCACCTCTTCACAGAAGACTCAGTATGTTTATGGTCATCAATCTCAGGCTCCTATGATGATCTCTGCAGCACAGGTTCAGACACAATATCATGCCATTATCCTAACATGTTTTATAGTCCTTCCATTTCTGCAACAGCTCAACAAGGCGGCATTCCACAATCTGCTGTTCCCGCTCCAGCTCCTTCTCCAACTGTGTCAAATTCTACTTTTCTCACAAAAGAGAATGAGGAGAAATTGGCCATAGCCGCTTCAATGATAAATAGTTTAAACGCTTTCTTAGCAGGTGACTTGACCCCTCCATCTGTTCTCCCAACTGAAGTAGATCAAATCATGGAGGAGGATTTGGACGAGATTGACGTGTCCTGGAATCTTGTGATGGCTGCTTTCCGTGTCAACAAATTTCAGAAGAAGTATAGGAGGCAACCATTGTCGAATCTGAAGACTAGGCTAACGAAAGATAAGCTCAGGTGTTATAGATGTCATAAGCTAGGGCACTTCGCACGGGAATGCAAGAAGACACCATCGGAATATGTCTCATCCAGAGTGGTAGATATTCAGATAGTGACATACAGCTCGTCCCCGTCTCTCCTTCAAAGTCTCCTTCAAGTCCCTCTAGCAGCTCTAGTGGGAAATCAACAGCCTTGGTGGCACAACAGCACGAAGGGTTCAACTGGGTAGATGCTGAAGCTCGGATGGAGACTCTAAATCTTTCCAAGAACAACAATCATTGCATGATGGCGCAGACAGCTGAGACACCTGATCTCTCAGAAATGGTAAATCGCATTCTTTGTTCAGATACCTGTCGTTTCAAATTATCACAAATGCACGCCCATAATTCGACTCTTGTAACTGAATATCAACAAGCTGCATCGCAGAACATCGCCCTTAAACATAAGAGCAAGCTTCTTATGGAAAAGGTCGAAGCACAGAACCAAGACATAGCTCAGCTAAAGCTTGACTTGAACCAACAACAATGTTGGGTATACGACTATAAGCTAAAATTAGCTGAAAAGGACGTAGAACCTCAAGCAGCTTTAGCCAAGCTAAATTCCTTGATAGGAAAGTTTCAAGAAAATGAATTAAATATTAAAAAAATTGAAACTTCCAGCAAGCTGGACAAGGACTTGTGCGATCTGCTGCTTGAATATCAGAAAAACAAAACAAAAGGGCTTAAGTATAATAGGGCTCCTCCACCATATAATCATAACTACACACGAATGCCTGATTCTGTAGAAGAACTAGAAAATGAAAAAAATTTGATGTATGGTAAACCCTCTGATTACTTTTCAAAATCGTGGAAGCCTTACTATCCAAAGTTTTCTAAGCCAACTGAACTCAAGAAGGACGCTGGTTTTTTCTCTTCCACACCAGTTTTGCAAGAATCTAGTGACATCCCTCTTGTCGTTCAGATGGTTTAGAGAAAATGATGCCTAAAGAAGAGGCAGGGACACCACTTAAAGAATCAAAACAAGAAAATACTCCTGAAACTGACACAGTGAACGCTACTAACGATTTTACTTCATGTGCAGAAGAAATATTAGTTGAGGATATTACAGATGGTGATGAAGAAGAATGTCTAAATTCAAATTTAGACAATTCAGCTGCTGATTATAATTTTTATAAACCTGCTTTTGACATTTTGAATCTTTTTCTTGCTGAACAATCTAAATTCGTAGACAATGTTGGTTGTGTTGATAACTTAGACGTTTTTAATTCCGATTTTTCACCTGATGCTGCTGTTATGAATTCTGATAATGCATGTGATAACTCAGTTCCCACTAAAGAGACTAAAAGTTCTTCTGATAAAGCACCGCCTGTTGATGCTATTCCTAGGGTTGACAATGAGGAAATCAACCAACCAACCGACTCTATGATGAGTGACGCTGGCAAAGTACCAGAAGAATCGGGCTAATCAGATTCTTCGAAAGAAGATCAGTTGACTGATTCTGAAATGACAGAAAATGAGCAATCTTCCCCTGCTGTTTCAGATAAAACTTCTAAAACTAAATCTGAATCGGAATCTCAAACTTTTCAAAATATAGATATTTCTTTTGCTACTAACAATCAAAGCTCATTTTCTGACAGTTCAGAAAAGGATGACCTTGCTGAGTCACCTATTTCTTCTGAAGAATCCACCAAGCAAAATGATCTGAAATCTGATAAAAAGAAACATAGAACACGTAGATCCAAAAAGGAAAAAAATCAGACAAGCACCTCAGCCTACTAAAAAGGCTGCTGCTGACTCAGTTCCTCATTCTGGAAATTGACTCAGCACGATGCCTTAACCACGAAAATAAAGAAACTTGAATGAAATATAACGGTTTTGATTATGGCTTGTGAATGGTGTAGCGAACCTCACAAAACTGGAGTTGTAAGAAAGAAATAGAAAATCAAACAGAAGTGGTAAACAACCTCAACAACCGCCCGCAACCACCGGGAGGCCAAAGCAACATCTTCACCCCGAGTGGCAAAATCATCCCAAATTTGGTTGGAAGAAGTTAGTGGTAGCAACCAACAAAATCAAAATTAACGATCTAACTTTCAACAACAACCCCGAAATGAGCAACAAGGCTTCCAACCACACAAATAAGGATGAAGAGAAAGACTTGAGGATCTCATCACGCGTCTTTTCTCCAAATCCGACAAGCGGTACTCGGAGAGGTTCCTACAAACCAAAGCCGAAATCAGAAACCAACGGAATAGTATGCAAAATATTGAAAAACAAGCCAACTTGCCCAAAATTTCTTCAAAAGACCACAAGGAGCCTTTTCTAGTAACACCAAACCACACCCAAAAGCCCAAGTAAACGTTATAAATTTAAGAAACCGGAAGGTAGGACATGATGACGAACCAACACCACCCCAAGCCACTAGAAAAGGAAGATTAAGTCAATCCAACAAGTCAACTTAAGTGAAGAATGCTTAGCGACACTCCTCAACAAACTCCCCCAAAAGAATATTGATCGCAGAAGCTTCACCATTCCTTGCTCCATTGAAGGGTCACCAATAAGCAATGCGCTTTCCGACCTAGGGGCAAGCATTAACCTAATGTCCACCTCTATGTTCAACTGACTCAGACTACCAAAGCCACATACTGCAAGGATGCGCATACAACTTGCGGATAGGTCGGTAAATAAACTTAAGGTGTCGTAGAAAATTTCTTGGAAAAGGTTGGGGAATTTGTTTTCCCGGCCGACTTTGTGATCCTAGATATGGAGGAAGACACCGAAATCCCGCTCATATTAGGAAGGCCACTCCATGCCACGGCATGTTCCATGGTGGATATGAGTGTCGGAAGGCTAACATTAAGGGTAGGTGACAAGGAAATCAAGTTTGAAGTGGGACAACGAGTAGATGATTATCCGGTCAACAACATCAAAGCAATAGACTTGAGCCTAGACTACGCCCTTAGACGGTATAAATTGGGGTACGAGTCATCCTGCTCGGGTAACATTTGACCGACTTTGGGTCTAGCCATGGACCCTTATAAACGTGGTGCACCATGGAGGCATTCCGTGGATTATCCAATAATTAAGTAGCTTAAATCTTTGTGTAACCTTTAGTTAATGCTTTTCTTTTTAAGTTTTCTCTTTGTAAGAATAAACTACACTCAAAAAAGGATGAAAATGGCAAAAGAATGTTGAAACAGCACCCCATGCATGTAAACAGACGCCCCCGAAGCAAAATCTTCAAAATAGTAAGTGTAGCACGCGGCCGTCTAAGGTAAGCATGCCCCCATGCCTGAAGTCTACAACAAAAATTTGATTCTAGACCTTTGACATGAGGTCGTGTCCCATAGACATGCCCCGTGCTTAGCTTCGGAAAATTTTTCGTTACTAGCACTTTTGACAGGGGTCGTGCCCCCCAAAAACGCCCATGTGTCTGCCTTCTACAAATTTTCACAAAAGCCATGATACCGGCACTTTTCACATGGGGTTGTGTCCCCAAACACGTCCTCGTGTTCAGTGTCATTTTGAATAAATTGTTGTTTTAGTCCACTTTTACACACTTAATCAAATTAACCAATTTTGGACACATTGAGGACAATGTGTAATTTAAGTGCTAGGGGGGGACTTGAATTTGTTTGTCTTAAATCAAGCTTTACACAAAACTCTACTTGGAACCGCTAAAACACCATAAATCTTTTTTCAAAAATAAATTTTCTTTTTTGTTTATTTTGTCTTGTTTTTAATTTATGTTAGAAACCAGGTTCTAAAAAGTTCAAGTTTTACAAATTTACAACGCCATCAAAAAAGAACCAAATAAGAAAAATCTATAAAAAGGGCATGCCAATTCTTTTTAAAATTTGATTGGATATATAATTTCACACTTTTACCCTTTTCCACAAATGTGAGTTTTGAGCCTTTACCAAGCATTCAATATCATATCTTTACTAGATGCTCACTTATCATTTCTTGTGTCAATAGCCCGTACGATTCCTACAAATCTAGAAGTTGGCAAGACAATACATTCCCGGTCATTACCAACTAATCCAAGTAAATATATGATGGAGGCATTAGGATTTTAAACCTTTTGGTTCTCAAACTTATTTTCTATTTATCTCCCCACAAAAAAGAAACAAATTTTCCCTTTATTAAACCCTTTGAGCCTAAACCTTTCATTTTAAAACCCGCAAAATACACATTTTTCACAAATCACCCATCACCAAAACCACTTTTCTTTTTTACACCTGACGAGTGGTCTTTTGGACAACCCGTAAGTGCGTTAAGATGATAAATTTTCCATGCTTTAAACGTTTATTTGTTACGATTTGATGTCTACGGTGCGTATGTCTTTGCAGGTACCGGACAGCATAACGAGGGAACTTTACCGTACTTTTTCGGGGAATCGCAAGTGGCTAATTGAGGCTTTGGACGAGAGATTGAAGAAGGGAAAAATGGGAAATTTATGCTGACCACCGTAAGCTACGGTGGGCAACGTAGCTTATGGTGGTGAACTACGGGAATTCTGTAACTGCCCATTTTAAGAGTGTTTGAAGTGTCCTTTGACATTATCAATCATTGGGGACGTTTTGCAGAGCACAGAAGGGCGATTTTTAGTAGTTTTCATTGATTCTAACAAGTTCTAAACGTTATTTTTGGTGTTGTCGATTAGTATGAAAAAGACACTTGAAGTATGTTTGACTGTGAGAACATGAGCGGCTAGACATTTGTGTGATCATCTTGGGTGAAGTTTTGTCGAACAATTGTGTTTGAATTCTTGATTTCTAGAATAATTACTATGTTATGGTTATTATGGTGTTGATTGATTATTTGTAACTTGTTGGTTGATATTTTGCTCATTGCTTATTTTGTACGTTCTTGATGTCGTTGACAATCAAGATATCACGGGAAGGTTTAAAGGTTGGGTATTAATCAATTGGTCATCGGGTAACGACCTCGCATTATAATCCGAGTACATTGTTCCCTTTTATCACAAATAGTTAATCAAACACGAGTCATGTCTATGTGTTTCTTTCTAGTTGAATTGAACCACATGCGTTTGAACCGGAAACCCGAGATGATCATTCCCTTATTAATCTATTAAAAACCAATTTTTGAATCGCTAGTAGTTAAGTCTAAATCCATCATTCGAAATCTGAAATTAAATTCGTGCAAAGTAGGTAATTAATTATATTAGCACAACCTTTTTGATAACAGTAGTTCCACAATTCCTTGTGTTCGATACCCACTTACCGCTAGGTAACAGCAGTTTTGGGATTAAATTTGTGTGGGACAACGACCTCACGTCAAATTTTGGCGTCGTTTCCGGGGAAGTTGTGTGCAACGTGTGTTATTTTGTGTCAGTATTGTTTGTTATTTTTCCGGGTTTACGCTAGTTGTTTTAGTGTGCAGGTTCTTACAGGTGTATGCATACTAGAGGATCTAATTGGCTATCAACATTGGCATTTGATCCGGAGATTGAGCGAACTCTACGACGCATCGGGTTTTGTTACAAGAGAATAAGATTAGTGGTTCCCCAACAACACCATCCACACCTATTTCACCACTCAATACCATGGAATAATTTCCTACCACCACAAACCAAACCTCACCATCTACACCTCCACCAAATTCCACCACTCACCCAACTTCGACACATGAAGTTGACCTATCTAACGCCGCATCAATAGTACCACCATTCTCATCTTTCTTTCCCACATCCGGTCAATCCTCATCCACCCAATACCCTTTACCAAATCAACCTTTACCTAGCTCCACCATTATCCATACTTCACGTACATGTCAACCATCAAACCAACCGGGTTCCCATAATCCTTCTTCACAGTTTGTGTAAACATCGGGTGTAGGAGGAGATGGGTATGATGATGGTTATAAAGAGGAATTCGGAGGTTATGAAGATGAAGGTTACTATTATGGGGGTGAAGGAGGTAACTTGCGACCGCAAGGGGGAATGGGGTACCTACAAAGGTAACCTACGGGGGTGCAACAAGTTCGTCCGCAAGGACCACCATTCCAACAACCAATGCCTTTACAACAACTCCAAGTTCAACATCAACAACCGCAATTCCAAAGACCGATGCATCAACCTCCACCTCAATAACACTTTGTACCTCAAGGGTTAAGACAAGGTCCAGTGGCCGACCAAGAGTACCATTGGGTGCCCCGCGTCGACATCATCGAGAAGTAGTGCGGGGAGTTGAAGAGCATTTTCGTCTGGTTATTACCAATAATCCTTCTCCGGTAGTATTACCTCAACGCCTGGACGGGAGGACATTTGAAGTTAGGATGACTGCATTGCAAAGCTTGCCGAAGTATAAGGGTTTAGCAACGGACCCGTACTTCCATTTGGAGACTTATGATTCCATTTGCAACACTATTGGGGGGCAAGGATTCTCGTCGGATGATGTTAAATTGGTATTGTTTCAATTCTCATTGGAAGACAAAGCGAAGAGGTGGTTTCATACTTTACCTTCCGCTTCTATTTATACTTGGGCCGATATGCAACAAAGATTTCTCCAAGAATTTTTTTCGGCCCAAAAGACAAATGAAGCAAGGCGGAGTATAAGGAGTTTCTAACAACAACCAAGTGGGATGTTTCATGAGACATTTGAAAGATTCAACATGATGTTGAAGAATTGTCCTCATCATGGTATAACATTGTAGGAGTTATTGAATGCGTTTCATGAAGGTTTAAGCTTGGAGGACGCTCAGGAATTAATGTCTGTCACTAATGGTACTTTTGGAACAAATTAAGAGCAAGATGATTGGGCATTTCTAGAACAAATGGCGGTCACATCAAAAAGGAAAGCACAATCGTCAAGGCGAGCTAGACATGTAATCACAAGGCCTCAAGTGTATGTCGTGGAGGATGGAGAAGCACAAGCATCAAACAAGGTATATAATGTTTGTACTAATTGTGATGAACTTGGTCATGCAGTGGAGGTATGCTTGGTGGGAGTAAATGCAAATCAAGTCGAGGAGGTGAATGCAATTGGAGGGGGTGGTCGAAACTTCAACATGAATTTAAACACGTACCACCCCGGGTTACGGAATCATCTGAATTTCTGCTATGGGAACCCGGCGAATAAAGCCAACCCTAATTTTCAAGGAGCTCAATGGATTTTTGCTCCTCGTCCACAATATAATCAAGGGAACTTTAGGGGCAGAAATGGCCAAGGGTATCAAGGTCAAAGTCAACAAGGGGGTGACCAAAGTGGAAATATGGGTCAAAATTCATCGAGCGGTAATGAAGTGATGGATATGCTTTGAATGATGCAACAAGACATGCAACAGAGAAATCAACTCGATGAGGCTCGTTTGCAAAAGGATGAAGTCTGTGACAAAAGCATCCAAGCACTCACCACACAAATGGGTCAACTCGCATCGGAGGGAGCGGAGCTTAAAAAAGGTAAGGGTCAACCTCCGAGTGACACAAAGATAAATCCTTCTCACAATACTTCACGTAACATTAACATTAACCATGTAAGTGTTCTACGAAGCGGTAAAGAATTTAAAGCAAATTTAGAACCGGTTTTGGTTGAAGGAGTGGTTGAGGATATTACGGGTAATGAGAGTGATGAGGAGGATGTCCCATCACCAAATGTGTCATGGGAACCTTTTGTTGAAAATGAAACTAATAAACTGGGTTTGGGTGAATTATTAAACGAACCAAAGGAGGAAGGCGGACCGATTCAAGTCTCGTTTCCTTCTGCTTTAGTCGACCCCGGAAAGAAAAATTTTATTTCAACAAGGGGTCCCCAAAAGGAAGAACTCTTAGATGCGTTTAAACAAGTGAAAGTAAATCTTCCATTGCTTGATGCTATAAAGCAAGTACCCGCTTACGCAAAATTCTTAAAAGAGTTATGCACTCAAAAGAGACAACAAAAAAAGAAGTTGTCTAAGCGGGTAGATCTGACCGGACAGGTTAGTGCGGTGCTTAAAGGAATTCTTCCTCCAAAGCTCCAAGATCCGGCAACGCCGTTAATCAATATTCAAGTTGGAAACTTTCCAATGTCAAAAGCGTTGCTAGATCTTGGAGCCAGGGTAAGTATATTACCGGGTGGGTTATACGACCAATATGATTTTGGTCCATTGGCTCGGGTTGAGAGGACGGTGGTTTTAGCCGATTTGTCTCACAAACTACCCCAAGGGATGGTCCAAGATGTAATTGTAAAAGTCGATGAGTTCTACTACACGGTGGACTTTTTGGTACTTGACTACTCGTCCGCAGACCCAAAACAACAGAATGTTATTTTGGGCCGGCCATTCTTAAGAACCGCTCATGCTGTAACTAATTGTCGACTTGGTACGGTTGACATGACATTCAGCAACAGAAAAATGCGTTTAAATGTTTTTACTAACACATCTAATTCTGTTGGTGTTGATGGGTGTTTCATGGCAGATTTGGTAGATGGATGCGACCCACATGAATATGCGGAAGAGGATACTTGTGTTTGTGTTTGTGATGTGTCTGAACAGGTACATGCTGATGATTTGCGGGTGGAGTAGGATAACCAAGATGTGATGTCAATGAAAGAGGGGCGACCGCCATGGACTCATCAGTTCGAGAGTCTACCAGCGGAAATCAATTCGGGAACAAAACCATCTTTGGAAGAGGCCCCAATGTTGGAGTTGAATGAGTTGTTGAGCCACCTGAAATACGCATTTCTAGGGGATAATGACACATTACTAGTCATTATTGCCTCTAATTTAGAGGTGGCTCAAGAGAAGGAATTGTTAAAAGTGCTCAAGGCGAATCCAGCGGCCATAGGATGCACAATTGCTGATTTGAAGGGAATCAACCCATCTGTTGTTATGCATAAGATAATTACAAATGATGAGACCAAGCCATCGAGGGAAGCACAACAAAGGTTGAATCCTAATCTACGCGAGGTAGTGAAAAAGGAGGTAATCAAATGGTTGGATGAAGGTATTATTTATCCTATATCCGATAGTGCTTGGGTAAGTCCTACCCAAGTAGTGCCTAAAAAGGCCGGTATTCAAATTGTTAGGAATGAAAATGGTGAACATATCACCACCCGACCAGTCACCGGGTTGCGTGTTTGTACTGATTATAGAAAATTGAATACCGCAACCTCTAAGGACCATTTTCCATTATCCTTCATTGACCAAATAAATGAAAAACTTTCGGGTAAAAAATACTACTGTTTTTTGGATGGTACTCAAGATACAACCAAATTGCTATTCATCCTGATGACCAACACAAAACCACCTTTACATGTCCTTATGGTACTTTCTCCTTTAGACGAATGCCATTTGGATTCGCTCCAACAACTTTTCAACGATGTATGATGAGTATTTTCTTGGATATGGTTGGAGAGTCGCTTGAAGTGTTCATGGATGACTTCTCTATTTTCGGCACAAGCTTTGAATCGTGTCTCGACGAATTAGAAAAAGTTTTAAAACGATGTGTCGAGAAGAACTTAGTGCCGAGCTGGGAAAAAAGTCATTTTATGGTTCCGGAAGGTATTGTGTTGGGCCATGTGTCCGAAAAGGGGTAAGGTCATTCTTGGGACATGCTGGTTTTTGTAGAAGATTTATTGAGGGATTTGGTGTAATTACTAAACCTTTATGTAATTTATTACTGAAAGACGTTCCATTTGAGTTTACTGATGAATGTTTGCAAGCCTTTAATGTTTTGAAGGAACAGTTGCTGAAGGCTCCTATCTTGCAGCCACCGGATTGGTCAAAACCGTTTGAAATCATGTGCGATGCCAGCGATACAACTATTGGTGCGGTTTTGGGGCAAAGGGTTGATAAGAAGCCGCTGGCGATCTATTATGCCAGTAAAACTCTGTCCGAGGTGCAACTGAATTACACCACAACGGAGAAAGAATTATTAGCGGTGGTGTATGCCTTGGACAAGTTCCGGTCATATATATGGGGAAGCAAAGTGGTGGTTTATTCTGATCATAGCGTGGTGCGGTATTTAATGGAAAAGAAGGATGCTAAACCTCGGTTGATTCGATGGGTACTTTTGTTGCAAGAATTCGACTTGGAAATTCAAGACAAAAAGGGAAGTGAAAATGTGGTGGCGGACCACTTGTCTCGGATTCCAATTGAAGGGGCTGATGATCTAAGTGAGATTAATGAACGATTTCTGGATGAACAGTTGCTCGCTGTCTATACTTCTACGGCTCCGTGGCACGCACATTACGTAAACTATTTGGCCACGGGTGCTATTCCCGGACATTGGACAAAGAGAAGACGTCAACAGTTCATGGTACAAGTTAAACAGTATACTTGGGATGAACCGGACTTGTCCAAAATTGGGCCTGATCAGGTAATTAGAAGGTGTGTTCCGGAATCGGAAGTGGCTGAAATCTTAACCCATGCTCACTCCTCTGCTTGTGGGGGACACTTTAGCGGTCATAAGACGGGGTACCGGGTGATCACGTGCGGGTTCTATTGGCCCAAAATTTTTAAAGACGCATGTGAGTTTGCCCGGAATTGTCTGAATTGCAAGAAGTTGGGGAGTATTTCAAAGAGGGAAGAAATGCCTATGCAACCTATCTTGGTAGTAGAAATCTTTGATGTGTGGGGAATAGACTTCATGGGGCCGTTTCCAAGTTCAAATGGGTTTTTATATATATTGGTGGCCGTGGACTATGTTTCGAAGTGGATTAAAGCCATACCGGCACGGACTAACGATCATTTGGTTGTATGTAAGTTTGTGCAATCGAATATCTTTGCTCGTTTTGGAATTCCACGTGTCATAATCAGTGATGGCGGTTCGCGTTTCAAGAATTTTAATTTTGGCAAATTATTGAAGAGATACAATGTGAATCACCGAGTTGCCACACTATATCATCCAAACACCAGTGGACAAGTCGAAGTGTCTAACCGTCAGATCAAAGAAACTTTAATGAAATGGTGCGAACAGACAGAAAGGATTGGTCAAGTAAATTGGATGACGCGTTGTAGGCATACCACACGGCCTACAAAACTCCTATTGGTACAACTCCCTACCGGATGGTGTTTGGGAAGGGGTGCCATTTACCAATGGAGTTGGCGCATATGGCACATTGGGCCATTAAGACGGTAAACGCCGATTTTGATGAAGCGGGAAAGATCCGGAAACTTCAATTGAGTAAGATCGAAGAGATTCGAGATGAAGCATATGAGTGTGTAGTAGCATACAAGGATAAACTCAAGAAGGTTCACGATGCAAAGATTCAGAAGCGAATTTTTGAAACGGGTCAAAGGTATGGTTATTCAATTCAAGGTTAAAGATGTTTGCGGGCAAATTAAAAAGCTAGTGGATCGGCCCATATGTTATTACACGTGTGGAAATGTTTGGAGATGTTGATATCGTGGATGAGTGGACCAACAAGAAGCAAACGGTGAATGGGCATCGACTCAAACCGTACCTGGAGGGGAATGATATTAAGCATCTTGAACTTGATAAAGTGTGCTACATCTTACGGCCCTTGGATGAGAATCAATACAGAAGGCCCAGGTTTGGTATCGTAAAATACTTTGTTGTTGTTTAGTTTGTTTAGTTTGTTTCGCGTCTTTATCCGTACTTGTTGATTTGTGTTTGAAACAAGTGTGGGGAAGTTTTTTCAAAACTTCTCATACACGGTGTTGAGGACAATACATATTTTTCAAGGGGGTGGTAGATTAAAATAGGTAAGTTGGGTTATGTTATGGTTAAAAAAAATAAATAAAAAAATAAGAAAAAAATTTGAAAATGCCCAGTACCCACCGTAGCTTACGGTCCCCACCGTAAGCTACGGCGGGTTCCAAAATCCCTTACGGTATTAAGGAACTGTCTTACGGCCCCTTTTATAACCCTGACCACCGTAAGCTACGGTGGCCTCTAGGTATAAAGGGGTCCTCAAAATGAGGTTTTAACACGGAATTTATTCTAAACAACCCACTTTCTTCACAACTTTCAGCCACAACTTCTTCTCCTCTTCTCCTTCATTAACATTCAAGAATCCCACTTTCACACACACAAATCCTTCAATTTCTAACCAAATCAAGTGATTTTTGGGTCTATTTTGGCTAAAATTTCGCAAGGATTTCGATTGTGTGCTTGCATTTGGTCAATTCCATCATTTGGGGGATCAAAGTGGAACTTTTTGATACGAAATTTCTAGGGTTTTTGTGGGTTTTGATAATCTTGAAGTTTTTAGGGTTCTTCATTTTCTACAAAGTCAAGGTATGCAATTTCTTACACTATTATCATTGCATTGTAGGATTTGGAGATTTGAAGATGAACTAGGTTATCATGAGCCCATACTTGCTTATAGTTGATGGTCTTGAAATGAACTTGATTGGGTTTTGAATGATTATGGTCATGGAAGCTAGCTAGGTGATAAGGATATGATTTTTGAGCAAAATTTTACTAATTTAGGAGAATGTTGTTCAAATTTATGCATATGATGAACCTCAAGTGCTGTCTAGTTTCCATGATCATAGTAATAAGCAAGTGTGAGGATAATGTGGGCGTTTGAGAAGATGAATAATATGTGTTTTTCATGTTTATGCTTTGTAGGATTATAATGGGGCGCAAGGTAAGGAAAAGGTGGATTCTTCAAGTAACCCGGCTCCAAGGAAAAGACGGTTAGTAATGCAAGGTGGTAGTGAAGAGGACATAGAAGAAGATGTGCCCGATCGAGGGCCAAAGCCACGATGGACATCCGGTCCATTACATGATCAACCGGAAGAGTGGCAAGCTGAACTATTTAATGATCAGATTAACCGATTGGCGCAAAGAAAGGAGGCGTTCATTTGTGAGAAGGAGGTTGATTTTGGTCCGTTTGGGATTACGGACAAATTCCGGGCTTTAGGATGGGAGGCAGCCCTGAAGTGTTATGATTATGAAGGCACCAATCTATACGACACTGAAATTCAGAAGTGGATGGCCACTCTTAGGTGCCCTTCATACAGGGGTGGAGCGTCAATTGGCATTGTGAATGGCATGGAGGTAGAGATGTCCTTTGATTCTTTAAGACGGGTTGCGAAATTTGATAGTAAACCAGTTAATCAATATATGCTTCAAAGATTGGAAGACCTTTATTTCGAGCCCGAAAAGCATCCGCGTTGGAATACCATGTTGGATTACTTGTTCTTACCGGATACTACGCATGGGAAGCTATATCGGAATAATCTAAGGATTAAGGGGAAGTTAATGTTAGCCATTTGCATGCAAAATGTTATCCCGAGGCAGGGTGACAAAACAGAAGTTTGACGGCCGGAAGTGCCGGTTCTTTATACTTTGTTAACTGGGGGTCCCATATTTCCGTTCTGGTTTCTGGTTATGAACAATGTATGGATCAGTAGAAAAGTGATCAGCGGAAAATCATTCCGTATTGCCGTCTCATCACTACTTTATTGAAGATGTATGGGGTGATTGATGCAGATGATAAGGGATCTTGTAAGAAATTTAAGTCATTTGATATCCGACAGTTAGGAGCTGGGTGGAAATATACTGAGTCAGAGATATCATAAGCTAAAGAGTGAGGGTCAACGATGGAGAGTTCTGAAGGCTGACGCTCGGCCACTTCGATCGGGTGAAGAAGATGAGCCGGAAAGTGAGGAAGAAGGTCTAAGTGGGGATAAGGACTACATGGATGACCCACAGGTGGCCGCAATGAATGTTGAGCAAGGGGGGTCGAGTAGTATCCCAACCGTAGGGTTCTTTGAGTTTTCGAGATATCCATATGAGCCGAATTGGGCTCAGGAAGGTACCATGCAAGAAGTAATCGAAAGTCAAAGGCCTTCTGTGTTCAATAGCTGGAGTGGAGCCGATTGGACATTTTTTAATCATCAGACATTCATGGGCGCAAGCATGGAACGTGCATTGAGGCAAAATTTTGATAGACAAGAATCCTGGAACCGTACTCATGCTTACGCCTTCGAGCAAGAAATCAATAATCGATATTTGGATGATCAGAACCGTAGGATGCATGATGATTGGCATGCCGTCCAGTGGTTGTAGACCCACCGCCAGTTGATTACTCGACCTTGCCACCTTATGACGGTAGTGTTTCTTACCCAACACCGCTGATACATCATTCTCAGTGGGTGGACCCTCGGCATGGGCACCGGCAGCAACTAAGATCTGGGCAACAACAAGAAGAAGGAGGAAGTGGCGCATTTGCATTCAATGAATTTTCGAAGATGATGACCTCCATCTTCGGACATCCGCAGCCGCGGTACTATTGATCAGGTTCTGTTCTTCCTTTGTACAGTAGTGTAGCTTTATTTTGTTGCATTTTGTTTATCGTTGGGAAGGTCGGGGGTGTAGCATGGTTGATCGTTGTGTTAGTTTTGTGGTTGAGTTTTGAGATATATTTAAAAAAAAGAAATATTGGGATTTGAGTGTTTGACCGAAAGGTGATTTTGGAGATAACTAGACTGATAATTCCTCTAAAACCATACATTGGGGACAATGTATCCCAAGTGTGGGGATAGGGGAAATTTTTGGGATTTTGAAAAAACTTTTGTGAACCGAACTAAACAGTTGCCAAAGTTTGAAGGTACTTCCAGATTATGCATGACACATCGGTATCCATTTCTATTCATTTCTTTCTTGGTGGGGATTGAGCCACATATATGTAATTGACGAATTTAAGGTATTTAATTTGATTGAGTGGCGGTGTGTATATTATGTTAATAGAACTTGGATAATACCTGCTTGTCAAAACCCGAGTTTACATGCTTGTGAATATGATGAGGGAATATAGGTAGCCTTGTCTGGATGTGTGTTGAGTGTGGGTTTGGGGGTTGGACCTCATAAGTTATAAATATGAGCTTGGTAGTGAGCGGGACGGGGGTTTGGACATTAGTAGCCAAATTTGAGCTTGTAGCCTTTCAGTTATTACCCGAACCTATGTCCTACAAAATTCTACCTTTTAATCGAACCGGTTTAGATATCTTATTCTTGTTATGTTGGTATTTTCTCTTTCAATAGTTGTAATGCAATGGTTGTTATCTTGAGGCAATGTTTTCTAAAAAAGAAGAAGGAAGTTAGTTATACAAATAGAGTTCGTTATTTATGTTGATGTAATAATGAATCGGGTCGATTAAGTAAGCTACATGAATATTTCCCACCAGCTCCCACCTGTACACATAGCCTTGTTACAACCCGAAAAGTCCTTCTGATTCACGAGCATGTTAGACAAATTTGTAGGTAAAGACTTGATTGTTATCCAAGCTTATTCTCGTACATTTGCATACTTGTATTGAGTGATCTAGCACAATCTTGCTAGTACTACTTTGTCACCAAGGGAAGAGTTTAGTGAGGGGTGTGTTATGTATTATGAAGCTCAAGCATTTACTTTTCTAGTTAGAGACCAACGTCTTGGAGCTAACGTAGGAGTTGATAACGGGGCAACTTGTTTGTTTTTTGTTTACATGATGAACACTTATTAGTTTAAAATTTGTGAAATGGTTGCTTGGGGCAAGCAACGTTTAAGTGTGGGGATGTGACGGGTGGTCTTTTGGACAACCTGTAAGTGCGTTAAAATGATAAATTTTCCACGCTTTAAATGTTTATTTGTTACGATTTGATGTCGACGGTGCGTATGTCTTTGTAGGTACCGAAGAGCATAACGAGGGAAATTTACCGTGCTTTTTCGGGGAATCGCAAGTGGCTAATTGAGGCTTTGGACTTGAGAGATTGAAGAAGGGAAAAATGGGAAATTTATGCTGACCCCGTAAGCTACGGTGGCCACCCGCAAAAGCCACCATAAGACAGACAATCATCACTGTAAGGAAAATTTGCCCACCGTAGCTTACGGTGGTGACCTAGGGGAATTCTGTAACTGCCCATTTTAAGAGTGTTTGAAGAGTCTTTTGACATTATCAATCATTGGGGACGTTTTGCAGAGCACAGAAGGGCGTAGTAGTTTTCATTGATTCTAACAAGTTATAGAACTTATTTTTGGTGTTGTCGATTCGTATGAACAAGACACTTGAAGTATGTTTGATTGTGAGAACATGAGCGGCTAGACATTTGTGTGATCATCTTGGGTGAAGGTTTGTTGAACCATTGTGTTTGAATTCTTGATTTCTAGAATAATTACTATGTTATGGTTATTATGGTGTTGATTGATTGTTTGTAACTTGTTGGTTGATATTTTGCTCAATGCTTATTTCGTACGTTCTTGATGTCGTTGACAATCAAGATATCACGGGAAGGTTTACGGGTTGGGTATTAATCAATTGGTCATCGGGTAACGACCTCGCATTATAATCCGAGTACTTTGTTCCCTTTTATCATAAACAGTTAATCAAACACGAGTCATGTCTATGTGACTCTTTCTAGTTGAATTGAACCACTTGCGTTTGAACTGGAAACCCGAGATGATCATTCCCTTATTAATCTGTTAAAAACCAATTTTTGAATCGCTGGTAGTTAAGTTTAAATCCAGCATTCGAAATCTGAAATTAAATTCTTGCAAAGTAGGTAATTAGTTATTTTAGCACAACCTTTTTTATAACACTAGTTCCACAATTCCTTGTGTTCGATACCCACTTACCGCTAGCTAATAGCAGTTTTGGGATTAAATTTGTGTGGGACAACGACCTCACGTCAACACCCCTTTATTTTATTAAAATGCGGTTCGTTTGAATGTATATAAAAAGAGTCGTAAAATTTTATCAAAAAAAAGATAGAATGATATATATATATATATATATATATAGTCGCTTTAAATAAAATAAGCAAAATTATTGCTTATAGACCTTTAGTTTGTACCTAAGTCATTATAAATAAATTTTCAAAAGAAAACCGACATTTTAGGTATTTAGCCACTTTTCAAATAATATGACCATACCGCTAACCAAAACCTACTCTTTTAAAGTCCTCTTGATAACCAATTGAAGTACTTTAAGAAACGAGCCTATAAATTGAATGCTTTACAAAGATTATGTTAAAAAAGGAGGAGGTATAATTACTTCTCTAGCTTAGAGTAAGTTTCACACAGTTTCGAGCGTTTCACCGGGTTCGAGAGTTTCACTTATATATCTTCAACCGATACTTGTGAGGCGTGTGAATTTATATATAGATAAATAAAATTTTATAAATACATGTTATGCCCAAAAATAGTTATTTTTCTTAAGAGAGTTATAAATAAATCATGTGGAATAGAATTGTAAATAAAACAAAAACAAGAATAAAAAATCTTGGATTCCCGACACTATACAAACAAGACCCAAAAAACTTCTTGTAATAACCAAAAAGATAATAATAATAATAATAATAATAATAATAATAATAAATAATAATAATAATAAATAATAAATAATAAATAATAATAATAATAAAATAATGCTTTTATTATTGTGAATTCTTGCAAGTGGAAAAGAAAGACAAAAGGTATAGATATTACTTTGTCAGGCAAATTGAAATTGAGTGGCTGGGATTTATTTGCTTCTTTACAACTTGCATGAATTATATCATACAAACTTAACTTTAGGAAATATTGTGACAACTTTCACTTTTGGATAATTATGTTGATTTAAATAGTGAATTATATGATATAATTATGTGTTTTGAACAACTAAACTGCGTGATTTGCATGGAATAAATCTAGAAAGCTAACTGAATACATTACATGATGCATATTATTCGTTTAGTGGTTACCATTCAAAAACAGTTTAAAACAGTGCATCGGAAACAACTAGTAGACTAGCTGTGGCAGCACAGTGTTAGTACGCAGTTAAACAACAGATTTAGGACTTAGATGGGAGTCCAACGTAAATTGTATATTAAACCCCATGTGGAAAAGCAAGGATTAATGCTAACACTTTCCGGAAACTATACATTCAGTAAAAACTATCCCAAATATACTCTAAATAGCAATTCAGCAAAATTCAGCATACACAAGCTTATGTAATATGTAGAAATAGTGTTAAACATCATACACTACTTAAAAGATATTGAAAGTATCAAGTTGGCACCAAAACATATAATAAGTCTTGAAAATTAACTTTTTAACGAACCAACAACGAAACAAACACCCGGACACAATCTCGTACATGATATGAACTAGTAAAAAATATTTTAACATCATACAACTAGTTAAAATCATTAAACACATTGCTTTGCTTGAAAATCCTAAAAATCCCTACAAGTTACTTAAACCTCCGTTTAATGACCCGTTAACGAATCTAGCACCCGTTAACAACCGAACACGAACTAGACATAAAATATAAACTAGTTAACAATATTAAACTAGTGTATGGCATTTTATAACTCAAAATACATCAAAAACCCCTAATACACTAAAACCCCCTAACTTAACCCCTAAATTCTTAACTAATATCTTAACTAAGAAAACTAACCAAGTTAACCAACATCATCATCATCTTGGACGGCCAAGTGGGGGCCACTAGCCACCCACAACTTTGTCCCCCTTGCCCCAACATGTTGGAAGTAACTTGACTTTGTATGGACGGTCTTGTGTCTTTGGTCAACATAAGTAATCAACTACATCTCACCACCTTACTTCACTTATCCTATCACCAAAATAAAAAAAAAGAATCCCTCTACACCCTCCATACCTCACGGCCACATTAATCATCACACCACCTCCATTTTCAAGCCACTTGCAAGCCATTCCAAGCATACTCTAAGGTGTCTCAAGGCTAACTAAGGAAGGTTCAAGTCTTGGAAGTTCAAGGACCTCTCTAGGAAGCTTTTATCCACCAACTTTGCATCATCTTCTTCAACTAGTTCATCTTGCCACTTTCCTAGCCACAATGGCTAGTAGTGAGCCTCCTAATCTTTCATTTGATGTCTTGTTACTAATATATTGTTAATAAATAAGTTGCACCATCTAAAAGTAGCAACTTTAAAAGATGAACACATGAACAAGCAACTTGATCTAAATATTATGAACATATAAAGAAAATGTAATGATGATGTAAATGTTTATTTTGTGCTATGGATGATATCCATCATATATATACTTGCTAGAAGTATAAAACTAACAAGTATACACATGTATATTAAAAGATCCATGATCAAACTAATGATGAACTTGTTATACATAATAAATGGACTATATAAAGTTGATAAAATGATCTATAATTTTCTTAAAATGTTGGATGATCCAGTTGTTAAGAATGACAAAGTCTTGATGAAAATGTTTTAACATAATGTATAAACTTGTAAATGTGATTAACGTAATTTGTGATGTTTTCTAAGAATATATGTAAACAAGTTGTTAAAAATGATTTTTAACAAAGTTAGTAAATCTTAGTAACCAAACTCATTTTTAAAGATGTATGAACATCTTAAACACCAAGTTAAAAGACTTCATGTTTTGGTAAACTTTCAAGTTCATCATAACCTAAAAATACATATATATGTATATGTTATACTTGTTGAAGTTGTGGTGAATAAATTGATGAGTTTTGAAAGCTTAAACACATGTTTTAAAACATGGGAAACCTCCTATATCTAGGGAGACTATGGCAAAATTTTTATAAAATTTAAACAATTAGAAAAATATATGTTTATAAAGGTCTAGGGTTCAAACCTTGGAACTTAGAAACTAAAGGTCTAGGGTTCAAACCTTACTGAATACATTATTTTTACTAGATTTTCTAATTAATAACTCTGATTTGTTATTTAAATAATCAGATTTATAAGACAAATATAAATGATCAAGTGGCTTACTGGTTAAGTCTTTTTACTTACAACCTATAGGTCACAAGTTCAAATCTCATGACTAACATTTATTTTTAATTAATGCTTATTTTTAACTTATATTTAATGATTATTTACTTATTATATCTTTATAATTATGACTATAAAACCAAAAAAAGTATTATATTTTATTAATAAGTACAAATATAAATACACATATGTATTCTTTAATCTAAGGCAAACTAATTTATGATTACTTAAGCAAACTTGAGGGTTTTAACTACACATGAATTAAACAAATAAAATACATACATACCTTTATGTACACACACAACCTTATGAAATATATGAGAACGGAGTAGGTTTATAAGAACACGCTTTGACAAGCATATAATTTTAAGACAACAAATCAGGAAATAAGGTACCGATCCTTAACCCCTCTCCTTTTGTTATCTAGTTAGTTGCTATAAACCCTTATGTACTCTCTATATATATATATATATATATTTATATATCGAAACCCTAACATATTTGAGCCTCGATTCAATTGAGTATCGGTTCATTCTTACTCTGATTACAATTGTTATGCTAGAAACCATGTGATAAGTTTATGATTATATGGTGCTCATTATAGCATGTTCTTATACTTATAATATTTGTTAGTATGAGTGTTGTATTTATTTCTGATTATCTGAGATATATTTCCCTAAGCTCTTAGCTCCTCTTGTGACGGAGTTATTAGTTCATGACGTCCCTTGGTACAAGTGTGGTACATAGAAACTAGGAGGCGTATGGATATATCCTAGTTATGTTTCTGGAGATGGATGTCGGGTAGGCTAACCCGCACCATCTCATGTGACAGACTTTGTGGTTGTCACCTTTGTTTAGCTTTTAGGTACCTCCGTATGATATGATTCAGTTCAGTTATATGTTTTGCTTTGTTGTGTTGTGTTGTGCTTCGTATCAGTGATATCATTTCAGTTGTTTATTTATTTACTATTTGAACCTATTATATTTCGTACTGGGCATTTGGCTGATTCCGTATATTTTATTTCACCATAGGTTCACATGATACTTTGGGCAGGGTGAAGAGTGAAGAATAACCCTAGGATGCTAATCGAAGACGTTTGTCATTATTATAAAAGAAATATGTATTTTGGGCCTTAGGGCTATGAACTATCTTTTGAAATAACCCTAACTTTAATTAATGGAATTATGACTTTTGTTTTGATCCGCTGTTATAGTGACACGTCAACCCATCCGGTTGGGGTGTTACAATTGTGGTATTAGACCAAAGTCTCTTTCTTGTAGAAAACTTAAACAATAGTAATTAGGCCTACAAGGTTGGGGTAGACGTCTAGTATAGAATTCTTCTAAATGTCCTTAGTTTCACGTCACCACTTTCATATTCTAACTCATGCATCTACTTTTGATAGATGCCTCCTCGTCACAAAACTTGTAGGAACACTCACGCAACTAACTGTCAGCCTAACGACACTGCCACAAATGAAACTTCACCTAACCCTAACATGGTTTCTACTTTCAACCAAGCATTTTTCGGACTACTACCGAACCTTGTTGCTCAAACCGTAGAGGCTGTTATGTAACAAACTCAAGGAAATGTTAACCCTAATATCGGAGGCGTCATTAATGAGAATACCACCAACAACACATCTGAAGGCATCCATGTGTGGCTCCATCATTTCCAAAGGGAACACCCAACTGTCATTTCCAAAGGCAACACCCAAAAACTTTCAGCCACACTGCTACTCCGATTGAGGCACGAAACTGGATAGCCCATATAGAGAAGATCTTTGAGGTACTAGGAGTTGTAGATCAGTACAAGGTCATGTTGGCCACATTGAAGCTAGAAGACGATGCACAGACTTGGTTGGAGGGATACAAAAAGTCAAAGGAGGAGATGCTTACGTTGCCACTATTCCGTGGGTGAATTTCGTACCATCTTCTATGAGAGGTATTTCTCAACTGCGGACAGAGAAGCTCACATTAGGGAGTATGTTGTTATTCGACAAGGGGTTGACGAGCCTGCTTTAGAGTTTATTACCTGATTTTCAAGGTTGGCCAGTATTGTGGGAGAAGCGGTAGGATCTGTCGCAGTTCAAGGTGAGAAGTGCAAATAGGAAGTTAATGATCGAATTTAGAAATCGATCATGTTCATGAAGTTCAAGGACATCACTTAGGTAGCGGATGCAATTAAGACTTTTGAGTTCGAGAGAAAGGAATTCTTATCTCGGACCAGGGAAAACAAGAAAAGAGACAAGGATGGACTTCCCAAACATGCTACAGGCCAGTCATCCACTGTGGTAAACCAACAAGACGTAAAGTTCAAGCAAATTGAAACCCTGGAAATCTGACAAGCCTTTGGAAGCCGAGACCCCTCAATCAAACACCTGTCAAGAATCAGACTCAGCCATATGGGGGACCTCACAAAGCTCAATCGACGAACTAGAATCAGACCATGATTCCTTTGTGTAATACTTGTGGCAGAAACATCACGGTATATGTCAAAGGGCCACGGGAACAAGCTTGAGGTGTGGCCAGACTGGACACATGACTAAAGTCTGTACCAAGCCAAATACTAAGAGGATTACTGGAGGGAATATAGCACCACCAAACACTAGGGAAGAGTGTTTGCCCTTTCTGCCATAGATGCTGCTAACACCTCAGGTACTGTATCTGGAGCCCTTCAGCTTAGTGATTGTAGTATCTATGTGTTATTCGATACAGGAGTGACACATTCCGTAGTTTCAAACTCGTTCACTAGATACCTTAAGATCGCACCGACACCGTTAGAACACACTTTGTCTATTTCTACTCCTATGGAGAACTCTTTCATGATCACTCATGTTTATAAAGATTGTCCTATCCGTATAGAATCCATTGTGTGTAACTCAGATCTTTTTCCGACGCATATGTGTGACTTTGATGTGATCCTTGGGATGGATTGGCTAACTCGCCACCATGTGGCTATTGCTTGTTATTCTAAACGTGTCATATTCAGCAATCTTTGTCGTCATGATCTTATTTATCTGGGGGTTCAACCCCATAAACCTCTTAAGATTATTTCTGCGCTCAAAGCTCATAATTTACTCTCGCACGGTTGTGCTGGATTCTTAGCTTCGATTAGAGATACCTCTTTTATTCGAAATGGCATTGATAGCCATCCTATTGTTTGTGAGTATCCTGGCGTATTTCCAGAGGAAGTACCTGGACGACCACCTAACCAGGAGATTGAAATTTCTATCAATTTGAGCCCTTGCACCGAGCTAATCTCTAAGCACCGTATCGTATGGCTCCATTGGAACTAAAGGAGTTAAAGGAGCAACTACAAAAATTGTTAGATTTGGAATTTATAAGGCCAAGTGTTTCACCTTGAGGTGCACCGGTCTTAATCGTCAAGAAAAAGGACGGTAGTATGCGGTTGTGTATTAACTACTGATAGCTGAATAAGATTAATCAGTATCCCCTGCCTCGCAATGATGACCTCTTTGACCAACTTGAGGGTCCTAAGCTCTTCTCAAAGATCGATTTACGGTCTGTTTATCATCAAATGAAGATCAAGGAAGAGGATGTTCCTAAGACTGCTTTCCGGACTCACTGTGGCTACTACGAGTTCTTGGTTATGCCTTCTGGGCTAACTAATGCACATGTTGTCTTCATGGACTTGATGAATCAAGTATTCCATGATTTCTTAGACAAATTCGTCATAGTTTTTATTGACGACATCTTGATGTATTCTAAGAGTCGAGAGGAACATGAAGGACATCTGCATGCAGTGCTAGGAACTTTGTGACAGAAAAAGCTATACGAAAAGTGTTGGAAATGTGAGTTTTGGCTCAACCAAGAAGAATTCTTGGACCATATCATGTCAGCAGACGAAATCAAGATGGACCCTAGCAAGATTGAGGCTATTACGAACTGTCCTAGACCCATTTCTACTATAGAGGTACCGAGTTTCTTGGGTCTAGCCGGCTACTACCGAAGGTTTGTTGAAGGATTCTCCACCATTGCCTTACCCCTTACACAACTTTTGAAGGAAGGAGTTAAGTTCACATGGAACAAGGAACGTGAAAAGAGCTTTGAAGAATTAAAGAAACGCCTCGTATCTGCGCCGATACTCTCCCTTCTGGATCAGGCAGTTACCAGATATACAGTGATGCTTCGAAGAAAGGCTTAGGTTGCATTTGAATGCAACATGGGAAGGTTATTGCTTATGCCTCGCGTCAGTTGAATCCCTTTGAAGCTAACTATCCGACACAAGACTTGGAGTTAGCCACAGTTGTTTTCGCGTTGAAGATATAGCGTCACTATTTGTATGGCAAGACATGTGACATCTTCACTGACCACAAAAGCCTCAAGTATATATTTACCCAGAAGGAGTTGAACATGAGGCAAAGACGGTGGTTATAACTTTTGAAGGATTATGATGCTAATATTCAATATCACCTTGGCAAGGCTAATGTCATAGTTGATGCTTTGAGTCAGAAGAATTTTGGAATTGGGCCTTCTTATCCAACCTCGCATTATCTCGGATATGGATAATATGGATATCGGAATTCACATTGGCAAGTTATATGGCTATCTTACAAAAATGAACATAGAACCTGACCTTATATCACGAATCAAGGAAGTATACAAGCAGGATGGAGAGTTATGGGCGATTGTGTAGGACCTCGACGGGGTAAACTATCAGAATTCCACACAGACGAACAAGGTGTTATATGGTGGTGCAAAGGCTATGTGTACCCAATGATTCAGCCCTTCGTGAGTCATTGTTAGCCAAGGCTCATAGCTCACCATTTTCCATTCACTCTGGATCTACGAAGATGTATCAAGACTTACGTCAGAACTTTTGGTGGAATAGCATGAAGGAAGATATTGCCCGATACGTAAGTAAGATGTTGCCCAATCAAGCACTAATGAGCAAGTGGTTTGTCGTAGCCATTGGATATCGAAGTATGGAAACCGGATGAAATCTCCATGGATTTTCTTACAGGTTTGCCAAAGACATTCAAGAAGAATGATACTATATGGGTTGTTGTTGACCGACTATCTAAGTCAGCTCACTTCCTACCAATTCAACAAGGATTTTCAGTCAGCAAGTTATCTAAAATTTTCCTTCAGCTGATTATTCCCAATTCCACGGCACACCGTCTTCAATCATTTCAGATAGAGATCAAAGATTCACTTCACGATTTTTGAAAGGCTTCCAACCAGCTTGGGAAACACTATTGAACTTTCGTACAGTTTTCCACCCGTAGACAGACGTGCAATCAGAACGAACAATCTAGAATTTGGAGGACATAATTCGTGCTTGTGCACTTGAATGGACTGGAAACTTGGATGAATACTTGTGTCTTGTTCATTTCGCCTACAACAAAAGTTGGCAAGCAAGCAATGGTATGGCACCTTTTGAACTCTTGTTTGGTCGGAAATGTCAAGCACCAATATGCTGGGAAGAAGTTGGAGAACAGATCATTGAAGGACTCAAGTTGGTCCAGATTACCAATGAGAAAGTCACCATTGCACGCGAGAAACTTAAAGAAGCTCAGAGCCGACAGAAGAGCTATGTAGATCAACATCGACGAGCACTCGAATTCAAAGTTGGTGACCAAGTATTTCTGAAAGTATCACCCTATCATGGTTTTCGTAGATTTGGTATTAAGGGAAAGCTTCGGCATTGTTTTATGGGTCCATTCGAAATTCTAGAGAGAGTTGGAGAGGTTTCCTATCGTCTAGCATTACTGCCTCAACACTCGCATGTTCATAATGTCTTTCACGTGTCCTTGCTGAGAGGATACAATTATCACCCACTCCACGTCATTAGTTATCCGTTGCATACCATTCAGGAGGATCTTTCTTATAAGGAAGAACCTAAATCTATTTTAGACCGTTAGGAAAGTGTTATGCGTAGGGAAGTGATTTCTTTCATTAAGGTTTTGTGGAAGAACCATACTGAACAAGAAGGAACATGGGAAATCGAGGAATCAATGCGCACTGCATATCCTAGTCTCTCAGAGTATAGAACCTTTAGTTCAGGTAACTGTGAACCATGCTTATTTTATGTGGTGAAATTTCTAACCTCTCTGTGTTAACTTATATTTAGATTTATATCTCTTATCTATGATTAAATATATGTGGCAGGTATTAGTATCGATAGTTAGTGCGTTATTCATTGACTGTCTGTGTGGTTTTGTACGTATAGTGGAATGATTGTTAGGGCATGGTTGTAAGGTAATTGACAATTGTGGTGCTAAACATAATTATGAATTACATGTCCAAATGTGCACTTTAGGATTTCTATCATATATATTAGTGTATCTGTCATGAAACCCTCATTTTGATACTATCATATTGATTTATATCTTGATCTACAAATTTTGAGTACGAAATTTCTTTCAAGGGTAATAATAATAATAATAATAATAATAATAATAATAATAATAATAATAATAATAATAATAATAATAATAATAATAATAATATAATACTTTTATTATTGTGAAGTCTTGCAAGTAGAAAAGAAAGACAAAAGGTATAGATATCACGTTGTAAGGCAAATTGAAATTGAGTGGCTGAGATTTATTTGCTTCTTTACAACTTGCATGAATTATTTCATGGAAACTTGACTTTGGGGAATATTTCTACAAAACTTCCTACAACTTGCATCATCTAGAACCTCCATTTTGCTCTATATATAAGATACCCGATCATTCTTTCCTTCACCCATTTCTCATGCTTAATTCCTTTGTATAATATTCCTTCCTTATTTTAGTGAAGAAAACCCGGTTCCGTAACCGTAACCGATATTGAACACCATACCAACACCACATTTCATTCACCACTATGCCTACTAAACCACTTAACTATCTCTACTAAACCACTTGAAGCTTTAACCATAGGAAACATACTACCCGAAACCATTTCCGGTGAAGAAATATAAACTCCGGGATACTTACGTATTTTCTGACGACGTCTTTCATAACCGAAACATGTTTTTGACCAAGGTAAACCATAAACTAAATCTTTATTTTTGATGCTTTAAGGTTAATCTATAATGAAAATGGAATCTACAATTTATTATGTAAATTTTAGTTTTGTATAAAAGATGACGTAGAAGAAGATAAACCAGTTAACTAAGTAAATAAAGAATTAATGAATCTGTTTGTTCATAAGGGCTCATGTAGCGTAGTTGGTTCAGTGTCTGGTTTCCAACCTAGAGGTCTCAAGTTCGTTCGAATCCTGCTGGAGACATACATTTTTACCAAAATTATGATATAATTCATGAGAATCAGTATCAATATCAGATTTACATCAGATTTTCTAGTAAAACATTAGAACATCAGATTTTCATAAAAACACCAGATTTTCTATTAAATGCACCAGATTACTTATATAAACATCATAATTCATAAACTAAGTACAAATAACTAAGTGGTCCACTGGTTACGACTCTAACTTATAACATAGGGGTTTTGGGTTCAAATCTTGCAAAAGACATCCTTTTTAATACACCAGAATCATATTTAAACCCATCAAAATTCTAGTTAAACCCATCATATTTCAAAATTCATACAAAAGGTGGTGTAGTCTAACTAGTTAAAACATCATAGTTCTAATTAATAACATTAGATTTCTTATTTGAATAACCAGATTTATAATACAAATATAAATGGTTAAGTGGCTCGTTGGTTAAGTCTTTTACTTACAAACCTATATTTAATGACTACTTAGTTATTATATATTTATAATTCCGATTATAAAACTGAAAATAATATTATGTTTTGTTAATAATTACAAATATAAATACAAATATGTATTCTTTAATCTAAAGCAAACTAATTTATGATTACTTAAGCTAACTTGAGGTTTTTAACTAGACATGAATTAAACAAACAAAATACATATATAACTTTATGTACAAACCCAACCTTATGAAATATATGAACACGGTGTAGATTTATACGAACATGCTTTGACAAGCAGATAATTTTAAGACAACAAATCAAGAAATAAGGTACAGATCCTTAAGCCCTCTCCTTTTGTTATCTGGTTCGTTTGGTATAAACCCTTGTTTATAAAATATGTATGTATGTGTATATATATCACATACATACATATTTTATAAACAAGGGTTTTACCAAACGAACCAGATAACAAAAGGAGAGGGCTTAAGGATCTGTATATATATATATATATATATATATATATATATATTTTGATAACCCTAAACATCTTTGAGCCTCGTGCAATTGACCGTCCTTTCAACTCTTGCTCCGCAATTGTTATTTGGCTTGACAACAAGTGATAAGTTTATGATTATAATGTGCTTATTATCGCATGTTCTGATACTTATAATATTTGTTAATGTTAGTGTTATATTTATTTCTGATTATCTGAGATCTGTTACCCTGTGCTCTCTGGCTCTTCCCGTGACGGAGTTATAAGTTCACGATGTCCCTAGGTACAAGTGTGGTACATAGTAACTAGGAGGCGTGTGGATATATCCTAGTTATGTTTCTTGAGATGGATGTTGGGTAGGCTAACCCGCACCATCTCATGTGACAGACTTTGTGGTTGTCACCTTTATTTATCTTTTGGGTACATATGTATGATATGATTTAGTTTAGTTATATGTTATGCTTTGCTGTATTATGCTTCTTATCAGTGATATCGTTTCAGTTGTTCATTTATGTCACACCCCAACCGAAGGCGAAATCATCGGGGCGGACATAAATAGATTGCTCAAGACAACATAATGCTAAATTGTGACAAGTATTTAAAGGAACAATATATCATTTCATTACTAAATATTACGTACATTTCCTGGAAATAAATACAACATCGATTTCAAGTACAAGTATAAAAAAAGTACAATATTTCAACTAGAAACACGATACTACATAAATCTAAATTAAGATGAGTTTCTATGCCCATCCTACTAGATTCCAGGGGTCATCATCGTCATCAACCTGCAATACATGTTAAAGTATAGTTCAACACATAAGGCATTAGCGAGTATGCAAGGTTGACTAATAGCATAATACAAATGTTTAACAAATCCTCATGCATAAGTGTTAACTCAAAGCTAACATGACAAAACTATCATGCAATTTATACTTGTCAACCCAAAGTTTACTGCTAACGTAATCTAATTATAGCAATGACTAGACTGTTTTGTTTACTTAACATGACCTCACGAATACGGGCGGTGCATTAATCCTATAACGGTATACATGTTAAAAGAGGCTTGATCGAAGTTAATGACATGGTATAAGCATATTAAGTATAAGCATGTATGTATTCAAATATGTCACTTAAGTATGGATAAGGATTGTTTTTGATTTAGTTTAAGCATGGTTGTGTGACTTTGGTATTTACATGTATTGCACCCAAAAATGATAAAAGTAAACGGGTCGAATATACTCACGGTTTTCCAACCTTCGTAGAAATTCACGAGTCGTTGAGTTGGAGTGTTGAAGTGATGTACACCGAAGTTACCCTACAAGGGGTAAACAGAAATGGGTGAATAGAGTGTGGTAAATGAATGATTCAGACAAGGATTCAGAAAAATACGGAACAAAACATAGAAAACACCACTTCATGCGAAGTGGGTTGATCACTTCGTGTGAAGTGACTTGCACTTCTTGCGAAGTGACAATTTCGGAATGTTTTAGCTCGCTTAATGCCCATTTCGACACTGTTTACTATATATGAGGAGTTTAGGAACCAGGTAGAACAGTATGAGATCGCAATAATAATTCATTATTTGGTAATGTCGTGATTCTGACTAGTTTATGAGGAAAATACGTGTTATATATATATATACACGTTTTATATACTTAGTCCATCAGATATGTCATAGATGTCAAGCAATGAGGTATGAATACCTCGTTATACGATTCACCAGAGCTCAAAGTTCATCAACATAGTTGATAAACCCGGTTGGTCATGAATGTATAGAAAGTAAAGATACAAAATGTTCAAGTGAGGTGTAAACTTAATTCGGGTAGCCAAGGCTCCCAACAATCTCACACTTGCTGAAACGTTGTCCAATCCTAGTGAAGATGATGAACTAAGTCAGTGGTCACACTTGGTTCAAAGGAGAAAGAAATGAAGAAGTTATGAAAAGTAAGGTAAGTAGTGAGCTAAAACTCACTTATAAGCTGAGAATAATCTGCCACGAATCTGGGAATCTGAGAGTGAGGGTGTATGAAAAGTTTGAAGTTATGAGAGTGTGTCTTATTTATAGGTGAACAGGTGAAGTTCGTACGAGCTGGACACCACTTCGCACAAGGTGGCTTCACTTCGTGCGAAGTCATGTGCACTTCGTGCGAAGTTGACCTATTTGGGCCGTTCTCGCATGTTTTAACTGGTTTGAAGTATTTCAAGCATTCGGTCCTAACGTATGGGTATTGTATGCATAAGAAGTATAAATTGTATGTAAATATGTATTTGAACGATTGATTTGAACACATGATAGGTATATATTCGAATGATTGATTGCAAATATAACAAGTATGGGTAAAATAAGTATTTCATTATGATGAACATCTCAGATTTACAAAGTTGGAAAGAGAAATATGGACAAGACACGAATACAAGTTTCCATAAATAGAAATATGATTACACTTTATAAATAAGAAAAGTACAAGAATGGAAAGCGTTATAGTCTCCCCTACTTTAGGGAATTTCGTCCTGAAATTCTTTCAAGAGGAAGACTCAACGAAGAGTTGTGGAAGCTTGGTCTTCGTTTCACTCTCTAGTTCCAAAGTGAACTTAGCGCTGTGCTTGCCTTCCCAACGAACCTTAACTATGGGAATGCAACTGCGCCTAAGTTGCTTTGTTCCTCGGTCCATGATTTCGACCGGTTTTTCCACAAAGTGTAAAGACTTATTGATTTGAAGATCATCGAGTACAACGTGAAGTCCTTCTTTAGCTAGACATTTCTTGCGGTTTGAGACATGGAAAGTCGGATGGACGTTGTTGAGTTCTTGAGGTAGATCCAGTCGATATGCTACCTTGCCAATCCTTTCGAGTATCTTTAATGACCTACGAAGCGAGGGGTGAGTTTGCCTTTCTTACCAAATCGAACTCTGCCTTCCAAGGGGATACCTTAAATTCCAAGCGCTTGCATCTTTTGTCAGCGTAAATCTTTTGTCGACTTCTAGCCTTGTGCAGGTTTCACAAATTTGCAGGATCTTGTCCATCGTCTCTTGTATGATTTCGGGACCAGGATTTGAGCTTCACCAATCTCGTGCCAATAGTTAGGCGATAAGCATTTACGCCCATATAGTGCTTCAAATGGTGCCATTTTAATACTAGCGTGATGTGACAACTGTCACTTCCGGGTAAATACCTTACATTTTAACAATGAATTATATGATACCATCATGTGTTTTGAACGTCTATGGAAACTATATATGCACTCAAAACTGTTCGAAATATACACTAAACAGCAAAATTCAGCAAAATACAGCATCCACAGGCTTATGTAATATGGAAAAATAGTGTTAATCATCATACGCTGCTTAAAAGATATTGAAAGTATCAAGTTGGCACCAAAATGTATCATATCACAAGTCTTGAAATTAACGTTTTAATGAACCGACAACGAAACGAACACCCGAACACCATCTGGCACATCATATGAACTAGTTAACAATATTTGAACATCATACAACTAGTTAAAATCATTAAACACTTTGCTTTTCTTGAAAATCCCTACAAGTTACTTAAACCTCCGTTTAAGGACCCCTTAACGAATCTAGCACCCGTTAAGCAACCGAGCACTAACTGGACATAAAATATAAACTAGTTAACATTGTTTAACAATATTAAACTAGTGAATGGTATCTTATATCTCAAATACATCAAAAACCCTAATACACTTAACCCCCCTAACAAAACCCCTAAATCCTAACTAAATATCTAACTTGAAAAATTAACTAAGTTAAATCCCTAAACAAGCACTTATGGCCATTTGGAAGCCTTATCTCCTCATTCATTTCAAAGCAACATAAACACCTACTTCTCCTTCCTCATTCACGGCCATATTAACCCTCATTACACCTCCATCTTCAAGTCACTTGCAAGCTAATCCAAGGTTATTTTAAGATGTCTTAAGCCTAATTAAGGAAGGATCAACTCTTGGAAGTTGAAGGACCACTCAAGGGAGCTATTC
Source organism: Scalesia atractyloides (assembly GCA_947069175.1). Classification (NCBI taxonomy): domain Eukaryota; kingdom Viridiplantae; phylum Streptophyta; class Magnoliopsida; order Asterales; family Asteraceae; genus Scalesia; species Scalesia atractyloides. Next base: position 1,949,150 of record CAMTDV010000116.1, on the reverse strand, counting down.
TCCACCATCTTTGCATCATCTTCACCATCTAGTTCATCTTGCCACTTCACTAGCCATAAGAGCTAGTAGTGAGCCTCCTAATCTTTCATTTGATGTCTTGTTACTAGTATATTGTTAATATATAAGTTATGCCATCTAAAAGTATCATCTTTAAAAGATGAACACATGAACTGGTAACTTGATCTAAAGAATATGAACATATAATGAAGATGTAATAAAGATGTAATTGTTTATTATGTGTTGTGGATGATATCCATCCTACGTATACTTGCTAGAAGTAAAAATCTAACAAGTATACACATGGATCTTACACGATCCATGATCAGAGTATTGATGAACTTGTGACATGATAAATGGACTATTTAAAGTGGCTAAAATGATTAATAATGTTCTTAAAATGTTGGATGAACAAGTGGTTAAAAATGACAAAAGTGTTGATGAACATGTTTTAACATAATGGATGAACTTGTAAAAGTGGTTAAAGTGATGTGTAATGTTTTTGAGAATATGTGTAAACAAGTTGTTAGAAATGATTTTTCACAAAGTTAGTAAATATTAGTAATAAAACTCATTTTTAAAGATGGATGAACATGTTAAACCCAAAGTTAAAAGACTACATGTTTTGGTAAACTTTCAAGTTCATCATAACCTAAAAATGCATATATTATACTTGTTGAGTTTATTGGGAACAAATTGATGAGTTTTGAAAGCTTAAACACATGTTTTAAAACATGGGAAACCTCCTAAATCTAGGGGAGACTATGGCAAAAATTTTATAAAATTTAAACACTTAGAAAAATATATGTTAACAAAGTCCTTACAAGTAAAATTTAGTGATCATAAGGATCAGATGTTATGTCTATATTGTTTGTATTAGTTATATATAAAACTAGGAACTTGAAAATAATACACACTAACAAATACAATAATAAGTGGCAAACAAATAATTACAAAAATATATAAACATCGATAATCATATCGTGGAGACAAATATGTGGACTTATCAGACGATCGGATTATATAAGGATTACTGACTAAAAATATATAATATATCGAAGCTTGGTAAATATTACTTTCAAAACCGAACAGGTGACAAAATATATTTTTACAAGTATATAAATTATATCATGTCTTGTTGATACTAAAAATATATTGTTTTTGAAGTGTATAAGAATATATATATTTCATAAACCTCTTAAAAATATATTGTTTTGGTGGAAACTAAAAATATATATTTTTCTAGAACTAATCTTAAAAATATGCATTATTTTGGGATGCATATACACTTACCAATTATAAAATACATACATTAAGTTGGATATGTCTTAAAATTATATATTTTAAGTTTACACAAAAGTGTGGGTAATAATACAAGAAAATACGTATTCCTATACGTACAAAGACATATCAACATATACCCCTAACACTTGGTGAAAATACCATTATACAACTATTATACACAAACAGGGAAATACAAACATGAATACACAAATACTCACAATACAAGTATACCTATATTTGGGAAGATGCATAAGTATACTACTTAACAATTACAACACTTCGTCATGTAAACCATAAACCCATGCACATGAGTAATTATATATCCATACATGTTAAAAATAGATTATTTTTAACAAATCCATCATGATATATAAAATGGTGCATTGAAATAATACTAGTTAAAATATAATATTTTAACTAACGCATCGAACTTGGGATTATATATAATTAAGAAGAATTATATATGGAACATATCCGAGGATGGTATCGTCAAGGCAAATGAGTGGAACCTATCTATGAGGAGTCATGAAACATATACATTTTACTCGTGTGAGGCACGGAGTCTAGCGGGCTAGGCCCATACATGCAAGACATGCGTTTCAAGTCTAGGTTTGGATGCTTCCTATGTCGTCACACATATTAATGTCCTTGCAAAACATTAATAATCATGATTTCATTGACGCTTTACGTACCAGGTTTTGATACAAATACATCATACATTTTATGGATTTATCTTATGCAACTAAAACACATGAATCGCCAACTTTTGTTGATTTTCAACTTAACATGTATGACAGGAAATTAGTGGACCAATGCGGGGAATTTCAGACAAGGAAAGCAAGTGTCAAGTCTGCATGCCAACTTTTGAAAGGTTTGCCCATTATATACCGCCTCCTTACGGTGATATAAGGGTCGAAGCCTTGTTATTTTAAAACTTGCATTTTGAATGTATAACATTGTGACAATTTATTTTCATTTTATGGTTTGTAAACAAAATACTTAACTCATGTTGCGTTTGGAAACATTTATGGCAATGGCATTGGAGCTTATCTTTATTCTTTTAGTTTGTTAACTTATATTGTATGCAATGAGAATCAATCAGATCACACCGCGCGCTTCCGCCTCTGAGCGGGTGTGACAGATTGGTATCAGAGCTTCGATTGTAATGAACCAGGATTCGTTCTCGAGTCTAGTCTACAATCACTAGGATCCTCTCATGAAAACAATTTTTACACGAACAAGAGATTTTCATTGCATAAACATTTCGCAAAGTCCACTACACAAATTCATTTCAAAACAACAAGCAAGGACATTTTCATGGGTGAATTCTATGAGAAATATACACATTACATTATCGTTTTACGCGTTATAAAGAGTTTACAAGTTCAACTTATATAAGGTAGAATGGATAGATGGGATTTTATGTGATTATATATATATATATATATATATATATAGTTTATGGGTTGTACGGAGTATTTTACCAAGAACAAAATACCTTCGACTTTGAATTTATTATTCTTGACTCGCAGGACGAGATTATTGACAAACGTTGTTCCTAAATGAGACCCTAAGCTCGATTCCATACAAGATGGTTGTTTTTCCCCACGGATGCGGTGATGCCTTACTTCAGTAGAAATGACGAGGCGGAGGTGGCAGCCTTGGATAACAACTTGATTAGTCGGACGAGATCCCCATGGCTCATACTAATCCTAATCCTAATCCTGATTGATGACACTCTTGTCCAGACAAGGAAGATGAACTACTCATCTTGAAGGTTCCCCTCTAGTTTTTATTATTATGGATTCTCTCCATTCCTTCTTCGTCTAACATCGTGCCACTTCGTGAGTAATGACAACGGACGTTAGCACATGGCCCATCACGAAGGTCCCTTCTAGGTTGAAGGTATGAAGACATTAGTGTCCCCTCTTTGATTGATCGTCTGCTTCGAAAGGGAGAATGCTATGATGACCATGCAAGGCAATTTATTATTATGGGGGCCCACGTAATAACAACTTGTAGTGCATGGAAATCCTGGTGGACTCCGCAGGTCAAGCAAACGATCACTATTTATTAAAAATTCTTAAGTTGTTATTTGAGATTCTATTTTTTCCATACTTAGACCACTAGCTAAGGGGTTACGATAATACCTATAGAACAGGAAGACCACACGTATTTGTTGGTACCTAACATTCAATCTCTATCACAATGGCGGTTGAGATTAGTCATCTAAACAAACAAAACTGGTCAGCTTCCAAGGGAGGAAGTTTCCTCAACATTCTCGGATTCTTGTGGATAGGATGGTTCTTTGGTGTCTATGGCACCTTATCTTATTTAGTAGAGCTGGTTAAAATAAACTCGGTCGCTTGACATTTGTCTTGTCCCAAACGTTGGTATGGCATAAGCCATGCTGCAACTCCCTCATTGCGTTTTATTCGACATATATGGAAATTATAACAATCGGGCTGGAACTCAAGAAGCTCAAGCATTATTACTATATTAGCCAGATGGGCAAGTGCGGCGAAGGATTTTCCCTACTTGGACGATCAAGGTCCATGGAGTATGGAATACATGTTGTAAGGTTGGAGACGACTGTTTGGTTCACCTCCTCCACGAATTATTTCTTGTTCCACTTAGACTTATGACCAATACATGCAACAGGTACTACGCATATAGGTTGCGATTATTCACGTCATCTTTATTTCAAACAGGTATGAACAATGCGATTTGAGGTTTCCATGACCGATTGCATTCTTAAACTCTTAGGCGCATGGTAGATTATAGTTGTCCAAATACAAGTCTAGATTCCTTGATATTATGCATCAAAAATAACATGGCGCCAAAAAGGTCTACTCCCAAAAGGGGAAGTTAACCAGCATCTTACGTATTAAGTCGAACTAGAGTTCTTATGGAACAACATGAGGTTGCCGAAATCGCACGACATGAGCTTAATTGAGATGACACTGGTAGCGGTACTGATGGTACCGGCGGTTCAAGTAGTCCAGGCTCTAATAGATCTGGAAAACGTGGCAGCGCCACATCCAAAGATGCGACCGCACAAGGTTTTCACTCTAAGGCTTTTCTAGACTATAAGCTGTTATACCTGGTTGGTACGTGAGGTGCGGTAGGTTATGTCCACTAAATAAAGACAATGAAGTCGGTTAGCCATGCTAGTAAATGTACTCCTAACTACACGATTAGGTAAACAAATAATCTTCAACTAAATGCAGCATTAACTTGGTGAAATCTCCTAGTACAAACTGTAAGGAGTGATACAACGAAGAGGTTGTCGTGGGAAGAACTTAAGGATCTTGTGCGAGAAGAGTATTGTCACACCCCGACCCGCAGCGGAAAAGGTGATCGGGGCATGATTGGGTTATCATCAAAGCTCATGACATTTATTATAATGTTTCATATTTATTATTTCAATTTAATAGAAGTCATACAATCATATCAAACAAATACAACATGTTCAATTCATCCTTCTAAACTTCATTATTTTTCTTATGTTTTCCTTGCTTCATCCTGTTGCCTGTATCATATGTAAAAATGGTTTTTGGATCAACAAAAAAGTTGGCGAGTGAACCTTGTTAGAAAACAGTTATTATATATTTCTGGTTGTATTTAATATGGAAAAATCGTGCAATATTCATATATGAACAAATGTAAATAAACATACAATAACATCAATTGGCATACAACAACAAACCATTAGCATACGATATCAAACCACAACAAACAATAACATACATTAACAAACCAACAGCATACAATAACAACAATTAATAACATACATTAACAAATCAACAGCATACAATAACATATCAACAGGCATAAATAAATAACGTAAATAAACTATGCGATCAAGGCTCAATCAAACGGAGCCGATCGTGTTGCATGTACTGAAAATGAAAAATGTCTGTGCGATCAAGGCTCAATCAAACGGAGCCGATCGTATTGCATGTACTGAAAATGAAAATGTCTGTGCGATCAAGGCTCAATCAAACGGAGCGATCGTATGTTGGCACGCCAGGTTCACGCTCATAATGTAATGGGGAACATGCTCAACGCTCATAATGTATTGGGGAGCGGCGGCCTATGAAATTGCATGTACTTGAAAATAATAAATTTAATCTAAACAATAATCACACAAACAGTTTATACAAACTGAATACACATTTATTCATGATATGATGTATGCACAATGATTTAAATATATTAAATAGTAAGACACATGATACACCCCAAAAACGTCATTTAAACGGGGAATAACTAAATGGATTTTATTATCAACTTTAATAGGATTTTTGGATATATTTTTGTGAGTTTTAGGCTAGTTTCTAACCTTAAAAATGTTATTTTTAAGTATTTTTAATTGGTTTTTAAATAAAATAAATAAATAAAAATAATAAAAAATGTTGACTTTTTGACCGTTGACTTGTTGACCGGTTTTATTGTGTAAGTGTATGCGTCGGGTGAGGCTCGAACCCGAGACCTCCCGTACGCGTGCACGCAACTCTACCAACTGAGCTACGTGTCTAACCCGAAATATTTCTGTTTTTAATTATATTTATATACTAATTGAATTAATCCGAAAATCATTTATTTCAAAAACAATTTAAATGACTCGCTCGGTGCTCTCCACAGGTCTCGAACCCGGGACCTGTGGTTTAGGTTAACACACAGTCCACCGCTGGACTGTGTGTCTAACTTGTTAAATAATCTGATTTTTATTATACTTATATACAAACTAAATAATTTCGTTTCTGCTTTATATAAAAAGTTTGATAATTGTCCGGACCGGTGCGGTAGTCTAGACTCGAACTCGTGACATGTGGTTTAAACGTTCACACAGTCCACCACTGGACTGTGTGTCTATCTTGGTTATTATTCCGGTTTTATTAAACTTAACATCTATTGCAGTGAATCCGGTTCGGTTAAAAAAAAGAACATTTTTATTAAGGTGAGTGTGCGTGGGACAAGAATCGAACTCGGTACGTAAGCGTGTTTTATTTGCACACAGTCCACCGCTGGACTGTGTGTCTTACCCGAGATATATCTTGATTTTAATTAAACATATACAATACTGAACTTAGTCTCCTTCGTCAGACTTAACCAGAATCGGAGTCTGACTGGTTCATCGATTTTAATCAAGTTCTTTTAGTGTGTTGCGCTTAATTAAAGGTGAGATTAATAAAAGAACGAGAGATTAAGTGTAAGGTATATCGAACAGGGCTCCTCTGTTTCGCCGGTAAAACTCCGATGACAGCAGATGATTCCGGCGACGTGTGTCCTACGGCAGAGGGTCTTCAGGGAGCTTGAGATGAGTGTGGGTGGCTTCGGTATGAGCTCTGGGTGTTTAGTTTTTAGAGTAATGCACAGAGGTTAAAAGGTTCGGTTTTCCGTCGAGTTGCAGAAATTCTCCGGCGAGTGAAATTACGTCGGGAAAGAGTGTGATTGTGAGCGAAAAAGCTAACAGAGGTTAGAGGGGGTATTTATAGGGCAGAACATTGACGAATTTGGTCTGTTTTCCGTCTTGATTCGTCGGTTAATGATTTTCCGGCGGTTATGACTTGCGTCGCGGGTTCAGACGTCGGTTATAACCGATGTAGTAGTTAATGTTTACGTTAAGCCATAGATAACCGACGACGTTTGACGAAATCGTCGGATTTTCCGGCGTCAACGGATTTGGGCGCGTCAGTTGACTGGGTTTTGATTTCTGTTTCATTATTTGAATTAATTGTCTGGATATATTACTAAAGAATACAATTGGCGGAGTGCTTTGATGGATGAGTGTTAAGTCATTGTTGAATTCGCTGGCTGACCCGGGTTCGAAACCCGGCAGCAGGCTTTTATTTTTAAACCACTATTTTTTATACTTTTTCAAATATAAATTATATATTCCAATATACTTATTAATTATGTATCGTTTAAAATTAATTTGGGCATTAAATACGCAACGAAATTTTTAACTGATTGTTCGGTTAATAAACGGAGCGGGTTTGGTAAATCCGGTTTTTGGTGGATGTTACAGTATCCCCTACTTTTAGAAATTTCGTCCCGAAATTTAAGTAGTGGCATATTTGTTTAAAAAGGATGGTGTTTTAATTTGACAATTACATACTTAGAAGAGGGTAAGAGTTTAAATTTTGTTTGAGGCGGTAGCGTTCCTTGTAAGGGTTGAATACCCTGCTACAGGAATCGCTTTTTGTTGCCTAAAGTGTATGAATACGGAACATGGATACACAGAGTTGATCGACTAAGTATGATGTTATGCATATGAGTTTGGGTACGTTTGAAAGATTAGATTATATCCTAAAATAAACTTCTAATACTAAAACCTACATGGAACTTTTCATAACCGCCTGACAATGCCTCTGATCCTCTGGCAAGAATACTTATATATAGGAAGTACCAGCGGCGTATCCACCATATTCTTGTCAAATTTCCATTGGTTTTATCAGTTAGTTATAATTGGTTCTATGATGTGACTCTAGAACACAAATAAACATAACAACCAATATCTGAGTCCTAATTCTGATAGCATACATGTTGAATTGATGACACAATCCAATTCCTTTAAAGGATGAGATGATATGAATGCTAAATCAGTGAGTATAACACAGACTTCAATCAAGACAATACCAAATCCTACATGGAACTTCTCATAACCGCCTAATAATGCCTCTGATCCTTTGACAAGAATACTTATATATAGGAAGTACCAGCGGGCGTATCCACCATATTCTTGTCAAATTTTCATTGGTTTTATCAGTAAGTTATGATTAGTCCTATGCGACTCTAAAATATAAACAAATACAACAACCAGAGCTTGAGTCCTTGAATGATGACAATACCTCTCTCGTTTGTTATGATGGAGAGGTTAGTCTATGTAGAAAATGGAACACAATCCAATTTCTTTAAATGACGAGTTGATATGAATGTTGAACCAGTGAGTGTAAAATAAATTTCAATCATAACATTACGAAATCCTACATGGAACTTCTCATAACCACCTGATAATGCCTCTGATCCTTTGACAAGAATACTTATATATAGGAAGTAACAGCGGCGTATCCACCATATTCTTGTCAAATTTTCATTGGCTTTATCCGTAAGTTATGATTAGTTCTATGTGACTTTAAAACATAAATAACACAACAACAATGCCTGAGTCATAATTCTGATAGTATACATGTTTGAATGATGACCGTCCCTCTCTCGTTTGTTGTGATGGAGAGGTTAGTCTATGCAGAAGTGAGACATAGCCCAACTTCTTTAAATAATGAGATTGAAATACGTTGAGATGTACGATGGTATGAATGTTGAATCAATGAGTATAAAACATAACTGAAATAATAATTCGCATTAAGATCCTTGGATAAACTTCCAATTTAAAATTGAGACACGTGAGAATTGAGATAACATAAAGAAAGCATTAAAACTAAGCAGTGGGAGTTGAATCTTGATTGTTGGTGAAGGGGACTAGTTGAGTGTTTTCGTTTGGGCCGTCATTATCTTCAACCGGATTGGCATTGATGTTGAAAACTTTTCCTCTTGCTGGTGGCCTAGTGATTGGGTTTTCTTGATTTGCTTGGTTAACTGGGTTTGCTTGAGCTTGGGCGTTTATGATGTTAACCAATTGAGGGCACGTGTTTCTAAAGTGGGTAGGGTCGCCACAATTGAAACAAGCTCGAACATATGGGAACATGGGGTATTGGGGTTGTTGATATGTTTGGTTCATGCTTTGAGTAGGGGGTGAGGTTTGGTTTTGAGGGGTGCGGCAAACCTTGCTCAAATGACCATAGCGTCCACAACTCGCGCATAGTCGACAAAGCACGGTAGATGGATGGTGATAAAAACAGGTGTTACATCGAGGGTGAGGTCCAAGGTAAGGTTTCTTATTTGGGTAGGTTGAGTTGGGTGACACTTGAGTGATTGGGATAGCTTGGAGGGGTACGGCTTGTAAGACTGGTTGGTTGCGTTAGGTGACAGCGAAAAGTTGCTCGTCTCGTTTTCTTTTAGAAATGGGTTGAGAAGGGGATTCGGTTTGGGTGTAGTTGGAGGTTTCAGTCGATGCTTTATCCTTCTTTTTCTCCTCCTTGAAGTCTTTATTCCGGATTCGGTTCTCGGTGAGCTCTGTAGCTAACTCCATTGCTGCTTCCAAGGTTGCAGGTGTGGCACTTATTACAGAGTCTTGAATCTTTGAAGGAAGACCTTGAATGTAGTGCTCGATCAAACGGTAGTGGGGAGTGAACAAGTTGGGAACCGTTTGATTCAACTCGAGGAATCTCTTGTTGTATGTGGTGTGGTCGCCTTCCTTTTGTTTCAACGAATAGAACTCATCCTCTAATTTCTTGATTTCGCTCCTTGGGCAAAACCGTCTTATCATGATTTCTTTCAACTCTTCCCAAGTCAAAGTCATAGCATCTTCAACACCTCGTTTGGCCTTCTCTGTATTCCACCAAGTGAGTGCTATTCCATATAAACGACCAGTAGCATATCGCACTTTGCGATCATCGGGGCAATCGCAAGTTAGAAAATTGTTTTCCATTTCTTCGAACCAATAGAGAAGAGCGGTGACACCTTCATTCCCTTCGTATTTTGTAGGGTCGCAGGATTTGAAATGCTTGTAGGTGCATTTAGTGGTATTTGGGGGAGGGTTAACAACATTTTGAACTTCTTGATTGACGGGATTAGCGGTAAGGGCTTGTTGGACTTGGACTATAATGTTGGGTATTACGGCAGCCATTTGTTGAGCGATTAGGGCAGCCATGCGCTCGCGGGCTTTTCTTGATTTCATCTTCCTACGAGCGAGGCTAGAAGACATCTACAAGGAATACATATCAAGAGTATGAGTTGGATGCTTTTGGGATCATGTGTCGTATTTAGGAATGAACATTCATAAAATAAACATAGCAAAATAAATCTACTACATCCATAGGATGTCTTGGGCTTTGCTCGTAATTGGACCTTGCATGCCGCCATACTCCACCTTTGTAATCACGTGGGCCCCCATGATTACTGGGTTTTTCATATGGTTCGCATGTGTTTGCCTGGTTACGTACACTAAAACCCAGAGAAAATCGAGAAATATGTAACGTATGATATTCGGAATGTGTCCAGGTGTGGACACGGTGACACCTCAAAGTGGGGTTAGTTCGAACGACGTTTGGTGTGGCATGCTTTGGCCTAATAGGTCCTTCGTACTCTCATCGTTAGTCCCTAGGTAGGCAAACTGGTCCGTTATATTGGATTTATACGAATGCCAACCTAGACAGGACGTTCCGACTACCGGTACTTGTACCCTTACAGTTACTACATGCCCGTCGCAGAACTCACTTTGATGAGATTTGAAAAATGAAAAATGCGACAAAATCTTGAAATACGGAAGTATGAATATGATTTGAATATGTGAATATTGTAACATGTTGATGAATATGTATGTAAGCATGTATGTCTGACTGCAAGTATAATTCACTATGTATCACAAACTGTAATATTGGAAATGTTTACTTGCATTTGTGTATGTAATAAATATGAAACAAATAAATATCATAAGTTTGCATGTAACCACATAAACAATTAAAATCTAGTCAACTATAGTATAGGCTCTAAGGGTCTAATAACCTATCCTATATCCCTATAGTCATGGCTCTGATACCAATCTGTCACACCCCGACCCGCAGCGGAAAATATGATTGGGGCATGATTGGGTTATCATCAAAGCTCATGACATTTATTATAATGTTTCATATTTATTATTTCAATTTAATAGAAGTCATACAATCATATCAAACAAATACAACATGTTCAATTCATCCTTCTAAACTTCATTATTTTTCTTCTAAGGCAATTTCCTATGTTTTCCTTGCTTCATCCTGTTCGCCTGTATCATATGTAAAAATGGTTTTTGGATCAACAAAAAAGTTGGCGAGTGAACCTTGTTAGAAAACAGTTATTATTTATTTCTGGTTGTATTTAATATGGAAAAATCGTGCAATATTCATATATGAACAAATGTAAATAAACATACAATAACATCAATTGGCATACAACAACAAACCATTAGCATACGATATCAAACCACAACAAACAATAACATACATTAACAAACCAACAACATACAATAACAATAATTAATAACATACATTAACAAATCAACAGCATACAATAACATATCAACAGGCATAAATAAATAACGTAAATAAACTGTGCGATCAAGGCTTAATCAAACGGAGCCGATCGTATTGCATGTACTAAAAATGAAAAATGTCTGTGCGATCAAGGCTCAATCAAACGGAGCCGATCGTATTGCATGTACTGAAAATGAAAAATGTCTGTGCGATCAAGGCTCAATCAAACGGAGCCGATCGTATGTTGGCACGCCAGGTTCACGCTCATAATGTAATGGGGAACATGCTCAACGCTCATAATGTAATGGGGAGCGGCGGCCTATGAAATTGCATGTACTTGAAAATAATAAATTTAATCTAAACATTAATCACACAAAAAGTTTATACAAACTGAATACACATTTATTCATGATATGATGTATGCACAATGATTTAAATATATTAAATAGTAAGACACATGATACACCCCAAAAACGTGATTTAAACGGGGAATTTGTAGAGATTCACTCACAGTGGGTGCGCTCGGTGAATGATGATGTATGGGTACGAGTTTAGAGGATTGATCGTCGAGGAATAACTAACCTAATTAATAAGGAAAAAGTAAGGTAAATAAATACATTTTATTACCAACTTTAATAGGATTTTTGGATATATTTTTGTGAGTTTTAGGCTAGTTTCTAACCTTAAAAATTTTATTTTTAAGTATTTTTAATTGGTTTTTAAATAAAATTAATAAATAAAAATAATAAAAAATGTTGACTTTTTGACCGTTGACTTGACCGTTGACTTGTTGACCGGTTTTATTGTGTAAGTGTATGCGCCGGGTGAGGCTCGAACCCGAGACCTCCCGTACGCGTGCACGCAGCTCTACCAACTGAGCTACGTGTCTAACCCGAAATATTTCTGTTTTTAATTATATTTATATACTAATTGAATTAATCCGAAAATCATTTATTTCAAAAACAATTTAAATGACTCGCTCGGTGCTCTCCACAGGTCTCGAACCCGGGACCTGTGGTTTAGGTTAACAAACAGTCCACCGCTGGACTGTGTGTCTTACCCGAGATATATCTTGATTTTAATTAAACATATTCAATACTGAACTTCGTCTTCTTCGTCAGACTTAACCAGAATCGTAGTCTGACTGGTTCATCGATTTTAATCAAGTTCTTTTCGTGTGTGGCGCTTAATTACAGGTGAGATTAATAAAAGAACGAGAGATTAAGTGTAAGGTATACCGAACAGGGCTCCTCTGTTTCGCCGGCGAAACTCCGATGACAGCAGATGATTCCGGCGACGTGTGTCCTGCGGCAGAGGATCTTCAGGGAGCTTGAGATGAGTGTGGGTGGCTTCGGTATGAGCTCTAGGTGTTTAGTTTTTAGAGTAATGCACAGAGGTGAAAAGGTTCGGTTTTCCGGCGAGTTGCAGAAATTCTCCGGCGAGTGAAATTACGTCGGGAAAGAGTGTGATTGTGAGCGAAAAAGCTAACAGAGGTTAGAGGGGGTATTTATAGGGCAGAACATTGACGAATTTGGTCCGTTTTCCGTCTTGAGTCGTCGGTTAATGATTTTCCGGCGGTTATGACTTGCGTCGCGGGTTCAGACGTCGGTTATAACCGATGTAGTAGTTAATGTTTACGTTAAGCCATAGATAACCGACGACATTTGACGAAATCGTCGGATTTTCGGCCTCAACGGATTTGGGCGCGTCAGTTGATTGGGTTTTGATTTCTGTTTCGTTATTTGAATTAATTGTCTGGATATATTACTAAAGAATACAAGTGGCGGAGTGGTTTGATGGATGAGTGTTAAGTCATTGTTGAATTCGCTGGCTGACCCGGGTTCGAAACCCGGCAGCAGCCTTTTATTTTTAAACCACTATTTTTTATACTTTTTCAAATATAAATTATATATTCCAATGTACTTATTAATTATGTATCGTTTAAAATTAATTTGGGCATTAAATACGCAACGAAATTTTTAACTGATTGTTCGGTTAATAAACGGAGCGGGTTTGGTAAATCCGGTTTTTGGTGGATGTTACAAGTATTGCTTGCTGACTAGAAATTCAAATGATGGAAACAGAATTCCGGAGCTTAACCAGGATTAAGCCGACGTTGTTGGTTACACTCCACACTTTCACGATCTATCAAGGGCTGTTCCATACTAGGTAACACCCAAAGTTAAACGTATTGAGCGCTACATTTGGGAATTGGCCCATGACATCCGAAGCATGATTACACCATTCCACCTTACCTCGATCACTCAAGTAGTAAATTTCGCAGTCAGTCTCACGGTGGATGTGGTGAGAATGGGGGAAATTGTTAAAAAAGGGTGTTGAGGGGAAGGAAACACATGTGGGATCTACAGTGATGGGAAACGAAAGTTCTCACACCTTGAGAAAAGTTCGAGACTGAGTAACCAACAAAAGGAAACTCTCGCGATGAGCAAAATGAAGGCATTTGTTGCCATAAGCGATGCCTGCACCAAAAAGTACGCTGGTACCTTACCAAAATCCTAAATGTGATGAGCGAAACTTTCATCATGAGGGCACCTGCGAAAGTGTCAGGCCTAGAAGTGTGGTGAAACCGAGTACAAAGCAAAAACTAGTGATGAAGTAATACTCAAGAAAGAACAACGATGTTTAAATGTGGCATAGAGGCCACTTCAAACATGAACATCTTAAGAATGAATCAAATTGGTGAACAAGTGTGTAAGTGATTAGAACTACGGATACTCCGCAAAATTCCGATGTTGTCATGAGTACGTTCTACTCTACAATCATCATGTCCCAATTTTTTTACAGACGTCGAGCTTAGCCAGTGTCTTTAGGTGGTAAGCATATACTCGAATTAGAGTTAGGTAAGTTAGACACACCTTATTATATCGAGTTAGCTAATGAGGAATTAGCCGAGTTATATGGAATCATTAAGGGTCACCAATACGTTTCCTATTAACCAAGATTTCGCATACTATTTAATATGGGTGCCGATTTTAGTCTTATATTATATACACACACACACTTGACCAAGGCCAAGTAAGCCAAACGTCCCTTAATCTATAAGATTTGCAAATAGTAAACTAGTCGAGTCAAAAGAAGTTATATAAGAAGCACTTTGGAACTTGGATACAACAATCCAATATCTTTCTTTTACCCGTACAGTTGGGTAGCTTGAACGTAGTAGTCGGAATGGATTGGCTATCCGATAATCGAGCCAAAGTCGTGCGTCATGAGAAGATTATTCGCACACCGCTACCTAATGAGGTGACCATTGTTATTCATGGAGAAAAGCGCGACACACCCTTGCGGATTATTCATTGTATGAAAGCTAGAGCATGCTTACGGAAGGGTTGCATAGCCTTCCTAGCACACGTGGTTGACAAGAATGCTGAGGAGCCTAAGCTTGAAGATATTCCTGTCGTGAAGGAATTCCCTGAAGTCTCCCTAGAGGACTTGTCGGGATTACCACCAGAATGACAATTCGTGTTCAACATCGACTTAATACCAAGAGCTGCACCCGTAGCAAAGTCTCCATATCGTTTAGTACCTTCAGAGATGCAGGAGTTATCTTCCCAACTTCAAGAGTTGTTGGATAAGGATTCACTCGACCAAGTTTTTCTCCTTGGGGAGCTCTAGTTTTATTTGTGAAGAAAAAGGACGGAACATTCTGAATGTGTATATAATACCGAAAGTTGAATAAGCTCACTATCAAGAATCAGTACCCACTACCAAGAATCGATGACTTGTTTGACCAATTGAAAGGATCGAGTTCTATTCCATGATAGACTTAAGATCAGGATATTATCACACCCTGGTCGTAGGGGAAGCGCAAACGTATCACTATGAGGTAATCATTGCATTCAATCATGTAAACAAGTGTAAATCAACAACGATGCCATGCTTATAATAACTTGCAACCAATGTTTACAAGTTTCCAAAAGTGAAATCATGAGTTTCCAAATAGTTTCACATTGTCATTAAAATGTGGTTTGAAATACATTACATCATAATAAAAGATTGTTTTTATGTAAAAGCATGTTGAGGTTTTGACTCCTATATACCCATACGGGGTTAGGTTATAAGAGGCAAGTCCTCCAAAAGGTGGCATTCGTTGTCATGTGATTCCCATTTCTTGAAGTTTTCACCGGCTCAAGTCTTGCGTCCTGAAATACATGTAAGTTTAAAAAGTCAACATAAAGTTGGCGAGTTCATGTAGTTATTATTTTCGTATGACATGTCTTGTTTGTAATCCAGTAATGAAATCTTAGTATGTTATTAGCATTCGTGGAGTTTAAAGATCTATCGTCTGTAGCTAGCACCCTGACATATGTGCCATAATTAAGTAACCAAACCGAGATAACTCTTGACATCATTTGGGATCACAAAAGCACTCCGAAGGGTATACCAACCAGGAGTGGAGTGTGCCTCAAACTCTATTGATCTATACCTTTTGCACCTTGGTCACTAAGTGATTAATGGTTACTCTTGTCATCATCCTACTTACGCACATTGATCGTGTTATCAACTAACCCCATAGCTAACATACCGTTTGTTATGACATGTATTTCCCCTCGATAGTTTTAAAACAAAACTTTAAAATAATTGAAAAGAGGGACATGAACTCACAGCTTTGCGTTCCGTACGTCATACTTATCAAAGTTCGGTGTCCGTCACGTGTGGAACCTACATGTGTATTAACTTCGTTAGACACCTAGGTCTTGTTGGACCTCGTACTAGTTGTTCATCTTGAATTCTTGTTAGGTATATATTTATCACATTAGAATAACTTTTAATGCTATCATAGTGTGGGTAGTTCGTTTGTTCGATTAATATTTTTATACATATCTTTCTCAAATATATATATATTGTCATTCTTAGATCGTGTGTGAACTGGCCTGGCCCTTCACATGTCCTCGTGCCTTGCACGCGTGTCATTGGGCCTAGCCCATGTCATCTATGTCATTGGGCCTAGCCCATGTTTTCATGTCATTGGGCCTAGCCCATGTAATTTATGTCATTGGGCCTAGCCCATGTTTTCATGTCATTGGGCCTAGCCCATGTCATCTATGTCATTGGGCCTAACCCATGTTTTCATGTCATTGGGCCTAGCCCATGTAATTTATGTCATTGGGCCTAGCCCATGTAATTTTTTTCAAGTGTCCATAATATATATGTATATAATTCTTCAAAAATATTTTAAGTATAGTGTACCTCGTTCACATGTATAATTACGTTTGTTTCACTTTGTATGCACTTGTTCTATGGTATATGCAAATACTACACTGTGTTAAAATTGTTCTGTTGTATGCATTTGTTTTAAGGTATATGCAAATACTGCATTGTATATGCAAATTGTTCCGTTGTATGCATTTGTTTTAAGGTATATGCAAATACTACATTTTATATGCAAATTGTTCTGTTGTATTCATTTGTTTTAAGGTATATGCAAATACTGCATTGTATATACAAATTGTTGAGTTGTATGCATCATTATATTTGTTCATCTCCAAGTATTTGAAGGTTCTCATGTGTGGTGTATTGGTATTTAGTTAGTAATTTCCTAACTTTCTAATACATACACATAAATACACACAAGTATTTACACATGGTTCTTGGTGACAAAATATGTATATTTTTATTTTCACAAGTATTTATATACATATATATACTTGTTAAACACTTGGTTGTTTAGTGTTTAACCCTTGTCATTAGAACTTCCTTAATGATGATTTAGTTCCGCTAATCACCCCGTTAATCATATGTTGATCGCGATTAGATTTTTAGAAAATTTCGACATAGCTTCCCCTAAACTATGGCGTTTTCCACATTTTTAAAACGTATTTAAACACTGTTTAAACTCATAATCAAGATCAACAAAGAATTTAAAAATTCCATATTATTTGTTTATAACTTATGTACATCATCATCCATTGCATTTTGGCATCAAAATCTTACTAAAAATATAATGTGATTTCAACCTTTATTAGCATTTTCAAACCATCATATTTGTTACATCACTAAATCAAGTCATTCATTTTAAACCCCTTTGATTTCTACACTATTTAAGATGGTTATATCTTAAATTATAGTGTTTAGTCTTTATAAAAATTACTCATGTGTAATAAAATTACTTCTAGATTGTAGTAATCTTTATTGATGATTGTAGGTCAACTTGGAGGATCAAGATAAACCTGCTTCCTTGTTCATACAACAGAGATATGAGTGCGGAATCCTCGTAAGAATGCAAACGAAAGCAAAGTAAGAATACAAGATAACCAAAGATTCAATATCTTGATTAGCTGAAGAGAACTAGTACAAACATATACAAACAATGCTCATACACTCTCAGGCAACACACTCTATGCTCTTGTGTCTCTCTCTCTAGTCACTTGTTCACTCTAGAAGAACTCTAACCAACACTGAGAAATGCATGCTTGCTTATATAGTGTCCTTACCTAGCAACAGTACGAAGAATGTTGCTGGACATACGAAACACCAAAAGACACGAAGAACTACTCCAAAGATACTCGTACGAACAAGCTGGTTCGTACGAGCATCAACTCTCGTACGAAACAAGTATGATATTTGTTTAGAGAGATTCGTTTATACGAATGGCAGATGACTTGTAAGATCAACATCTTGCTCGTACGAAGCATGTCCACTTGCACAAAGTGTTTTCTGTGGAGAACGTTCCGAAGACATGACGTACACAAGACTCAACAGTATGCACACATGCAACTGTTTAACACAGACAAACTAAATGTCGTACTAAACAAAGATAGGAGGATATCTTGATTCGGTCGACACGACCAAACTATATAGACACTACAAACAAAGGCCGTACAAATACAGACGTAACTAAGAATAAGCGACAGACACAAAAGTGTATCAACAAACTCCCCCTTGGCAGTTGCTTGGTCTTTGGTCTTCGGTCTTTGGTCTTCATACTGAATGGCCTGGAGTATCAACAAACTCCCCCTGAAGATCTGCTATCCAACATTGATAGAACATCAGGTCTTCAAAACTTTCCAGAAACATCAAACCTTTCCTGTTTCATCTTGAGTAGCACTGGAGGTAACTGGATTAGTCACGATCTATGGTGCATTAGACTCTACCACTAGAGTTGAAGCAGAAACTTTTGATTGCGAGGATGAGGCCGAAGCATAAGGATTTCAAGTGTCTTCACTAACTGGATCATGTTGACGTTTGATCTCCTTTGCTTTGCATCTCTCATTCCACAGAATGTTCACTTGCTTTCTGCTCATTTCAAACACGTCTTGAATACCATTAAAGCCTTCAACTAGCGTAGCATTTCGAGAATGATACCATTCTTTCAAGTCATTATGCTTAGTAGTTAATGCATTCGCAGATCGTTGTACAGCCACACTACGTTCTTTCAGCCTATTTATCTCAATTCCACTAGAGTTATCAGCTGCTCTCATCTGTTGTAGCTTAGTTGCTTTTTTAGCATCTACAGCCTTCAATCGCACATTTTCTTTTCTTAACTACACAATTTCAGAATCCTGTTTTCTAACAGTCTCTTTCAAAGAATTTATCTCCAACTGTTGTTTGATAACTGTGTTCTGATTTGAAGATATAAACTCCGAATGCTTGTTGATCTGGATTGCCGCAGCTTGCAACTGAGAGAACAGAAAATCCACTATCTCATCCTTTTCCATTTTAGAGAACAAACGATTGTTTCGTTTTTCATTTTGTTGATGAGATGTAGACTGGGATTCTTGAGTTGAAGAAGTAGTAGGTTGCGATCGAACTAGAGTATTTGCAGCTGAAGGTGTTTTGAATGCTATGGTATTTGAAGGTTGTAGCGGGTTCCTTCATGCAGGTTCAGACTCCTCTGCTATAACAGTAGGCTGGTCATCTGCAACTGGCTCACATGCACCATCATTACCAATAAAATCACCGTCATCATCATTACCCGTTCCCTTTTTATGACGAAACTTATCTTCAATCATCTTTTTCAAGGTTGGTACCTCATTATCTGAATCACTTTCATCATGCCGCCACTTGCTGTTTTCTGGTGCAACATATGTATCATTTTCCAGAAAACCGATCAATCTACGAGGAGGTGTGCTTTCCTTGTAATGTTTTGCTGCCACACCTCTAAAGATCTTCAACGAATGTTCCATCTTAACCTCAACTTTTAAAACATCATTGTCGTTCTTCAGAAAATTCGGATGTTGCACATTCAGAATCATTTGGAGAAAACGAGAATACATCCAAAACTTGTTTCCACCATATCCGGTTCTTCTTAGGTTTTCCTTCATGTTTGCAAAAATATACTTTGAAACACTAAACGGTTTGTTCAAATTTCAAAGCTACCATCATTCCAACCAAGTTGTTATTCGCCATGTCATAACCACTTCGTCTGTTGCTCAAACACTGAATTAAAACATGTAGAAAGAACTTGTATCGGAGTCGCAACCACGCTTTGTTTAGTTATCCCATGAGGAAATCTCCAACACATTGCATTCTAAGTAAACATCCACGTTGACACTTCAACGACACTGAGAATGGAGCTTCAGGATCATCACCAAGCTGTAATACTGAGTTAATGGTTTCAACAGAGACATCTACGTTCAAGTCATTTACTTTCCCGCGGATAAGTTCCTGCCCATTTTCTTCAACAACTTTAGTTGAATCCAAAATTCCTTGATCAACGTTTTGTATATTGTAGTCTTGTGCGTGATAGCATAATGTATCTTGAGTCGCGCAAAAACTTCATTATACCATTGTACTCAGCAAATTTGTCTTCTGGATCCAAGTAGGCCACCATGTTATGTCTAGATTCAGACATAATTTCCAGTTCTGACTTATCAGTTCTTTTTGTTGCGGGTTTTCTTTTATGTTCCTTTTGTTCCATTCTTTACACATATAACAACTAGGATAAGAACACAAATTTATTAGGGAATATACACAAAAAGTTTTATTCCAAACCTTTTGTATGTATATATTCCCTAACAAAGAACTGCTGACCCATACGAATAACAATCTATTCGTACGAAGAACAACTTAATTTATGAACTTTTGATTAAAACAAGAAACTGATTCATTCGTACGGATAGCTGACTCATACGAACGATGAGTTATCCATGCGAATGATGTTTCATTCGTACGAATCTAGTTCGTACAAACCACTTCAAAGGAAGTTACTTGTTTTCCAGTTAAGGAGGTGTAAATATGACGTGAGCAAGGTGAAAGTAAAGTTCTACCAAAGAACTTCATCACCTTATACTACATCAAGATACTCGTGTGAAATAACTTAGCTTCGTACGAAGAACTGACTTATACAAAACTCAATGGTCATTCATACGAAGCATAATGGTTCGTACGAATGATCTCTATTTTGTACGAGTCCAGGGTTTTCACAAACTGGACTTTCAGTTCTTCGAGAATCTTAGGTTTTTCCCAGTCCTTTTTAAAACTTTGCACATATCCACACTAATCACAAAGTTAAGTTAGCAGAAGTGCTTGTTAAACATATTTTGTTCCTTGAGATGAGTTTACCCATTGTAAGAAAGTGCTTTTATGAAGTTATGAAATCAAAGTGAATGGTTTTAAGGGCGTATCTTGGTAGAAAACTTTTGAGCTTTAATTTGGGCTAATTCAAAAAGAACTTAAATAATCAACAAAGTAAACTAAACTAAAAATAACCAGTAATAACTAAGAGTAAACTATGTATTTACTGGATAATCTTTTTCAGAGGTTCAAGGTAAGAGAATCATACCAGCTTTTAATCTTGTCAGAAACGAGTTTTGTTTAAAACATCATATTAAGTAAATAAATAAGCATTCTATTATGATTATCGGTATTGTTGTCCATGTAAGCTCAGCTTATCAGATATAATCATGATTAGAAGATATGATTAAGGTATGAATTATACTTACTAGCAGGTGTTCAACCACTTCACGACACATTCCCGTATCAAGATATACACAAGAGAAAATCTTACGGTGAATATACTGCTTATCATCTGTTTTGACGTATATGATGTGAGATACTCACTTATTTGGGTTGAAAACAAGTCCTATGTGATTAAATCAGTTATTTATGAGGAACTTGATTTTCAGATGCATTCAGGGCACATGGGTAAGTCCGTGAACAGGTTACTACCATCGTACCGACAAAGAGATGAACTTAGCTCCCACATAATGTAACATTTGTCAAAAAACGGGTTTTTCCAAACCCGCTTCGTTTGTGATCGAATATCAAGTTATAAATTTTTTGTTGCGTATTTATGTTTATTTTAATTTTAAACGATGCATAATTAATAAACAAATTAGAATTTAAAAACTATAATTAATAAAAAGTAAAAATAAAATAAATAAAAAAACCGGCTGCCGGGATTCGAACCCGGGTCAGCCGGGTGAGTCTAGCAACTTAACTCGCGCACATATAACCACTCCGCCACTTGATGTTTTTGTGAAATCTAGGAAACAATTAAAACATAAGTTCAACTGTGAATTAACCTGTTTGCGCCAAACTGAAACCGTTATCGGTTACCAAACGTCCAGGACGTTTGAGTGATCGCGGATTCCCGAAAATAACCGATACACCGACGTCCCTAATCAATTCAGTCTTGAATGAACTTGAATTCTGGTGATGTTCTGTTTTTATAACCGAAAACATTCACTTCCTGAATTACTCCAACAATAGCATCATCTCGCGACTCAAAATCATCCACAGAACCTCCAATTTCACTTTTGCTCTATTTTCAGTTCGTCGGAAAAGCTTTTTGAACTCGCCGGACTTTCGCCGGAAAACCGTGTCTTCCATCAAAACAGTAAGTTTCTCAAATCTCCCATCTTCTATCAGTTGTTAGGCCTTTACAAACTCAAACCCTTCAATCAGAATCAGTTCTAGGCGACGATATCGGATAATCATCACTCGCCGGAAAACTTCTGAAAATTTCTAGAGTTCGTTGTGAAACGGTATAAACCTTTAAACCTTCTGATAGCTTTTGTTTAGTACTTCAATAACACATCTAGCTAATCAAAACTGTTAATTGGTCCGCTCAGACGAAGTTCATAAAAACAGAGCCGACGACTTCGCCGGAGTTCTGAGAAAGATCATTTTTCCGGTATGTTTACTCCCAAAATCTTCCCTGTCCATTCATTTTAATCACTTAAATATTTGTCAATCGAATTAATCAAGATCAGTAGGGTAATTGTTGTCTGTGATATTGTAACGAAGAAGATGAAGTTAGTTTGTATATAAGTTTAATATAAATTGGATTATATCTCGGGTTAGACACACAGTCCAGCGGTGGACTGTGTGCAAACATTTATCATACGCCGCGAGTTCGATCCTTGACACAATCTCATTCTCTGTAATAAAGATGTTTCCTTTTTAACTGAACCAGATCAACTCACTGAAGATGTTAAGTGTAATAAAAATCAGTATATTAACCAGGTTAGACACACAGTCCAGCGGTGGACTGTGTGCAACACTAACCCACAGGTCCCGGGTTCGAGACCTGTTACGCACGCCAGTTCGATGATTAAAATCCTTTTTAAAAATAAAAGAATTTTGAATAAAAAACAGTATATAAGTATAATTAAAAACAGAATTATTTCGGGTTAGACACGTAGCTCAGTTGGTAGAGCTGCATGCACGCGTACGGGAGGTCTCGGGTTCGAGCCTTACCCGGCGCATACTTGCACACTAGCGAACTGGTCAAACAGTCAACAGTCACGGTCAACGGTCAATGGTCAACTCAAAAGTCAACATTTTTTTTATATTTTTTTATTTATTTATTTAATTTAAAAATCAATTAAAAATACTTAAAAATAATGTTTTAAAAGTTAGAAAATAGCCTTAAACTCACAAAAATATATCTAAAAATCTTATTAAAATTATTAATAAAATCCACTCATTTACCTTACCTTTTCGTTATTATTTAGGTTAGTTAATTCTCGTCGATCAATCCTCTAAACTCGTGTGCATTTCATCATCTTCAACCGAACGCACCCAATGTGAGTGAATCTCTACAAATTCCCCGTTTTAATCACGTTTTTGGGGTGTATCATGTGTCTTATTATTTATCATATTTAAACTATTGTGCATCCATCATATCCATGAACAAATGTGAATTTAACATGTATCAACAGTTTGTGTGTGTTATTGTTTGGATTAAATTTATCATTTTCAGTACATACATTATCATAGGCCGCCGCTCCCCAT
Organism: Scalesia atractyloides; assembly: GCA_947069175.1. NCBI lineage: Eukaryota > Viridiplantae > Streptophyta > Magnoliopsida > Asterales > Asteraceae > Scalesia > Scalesia atractyloides. Next base: position 1,925,532 of record CAMTDV010000116.1, on the reverse strand, counting down.
TACATATGAGCGTTGAGCTGTTCCCCATTACATTATGAGCGTGAACTAGGCGTTGCCAACATACGATCGGCTCCGTTTGATTGAGCCTTGATCGCACAGACATTTATCATAGGCCGTCCGTTTCCCCATTACCTATGAGCGTGAACGTGACGTTGCCAACATATACAGTTTCATTCATGTTATATATTCATGCAAGTTGGTTTGTTATTGTATGTTATTGTTTGTTGTTGTTATTGTTATTGTATGATTATTTACGTTTGCTCACATATGATTATTGCACAATTTTCCATAATAAAGATAACAAGAGATCAATAATAAATGTTTTTCTAACAAGGTTCGCTCGCCAACTTATGTTAACCCAAAAACCCCATTTTTACACATGATACAGGTGATCCAGCTGCAGCAAGAAACACATAGGATGGCTTAGAAGAATAAACCGGTTTAGACTTTGGATTGTTTAGTTGATTATCTTTCTTTGAAATTGTATGAACATGTTTGGAATATTGAGGATGTAATTTTGAATTTAATAAATATGAAACATATTAGTAAATATCATGAGCTTTGGTGATAACCCAATTATGCCCCGACTCTTATTCCACTGCGGGTCGGGGTGTGACACATAATGTTATGATATTTTATCACTTATTTTTGGGCGGATGTGATATGTTTATCACTTATTGATGGTCGTATGCAGTGTGTACACGTATGTATGGTATCATGGAAGTTATAGACTTGCGTCACCATTATTTTTCAGCAAAAGATTCAACCATGATTCCCAAATGATAAGTCAGCATAAAGACCACATATCTCAGATCCTCGGCATACTATCAAATAAAATTTCGGTACCAAGACCATATGCTAATGAATGGTTCCCACCTGGCTTGCAGTCTATTAAGTTTGTATCAACCTGCACATTTTAATCTGATTGTGAGCCTTCCGATACATCATTAGTAAAGCTACTTATCAATTTTCATTTTGTATTTTTGACTGCTTATGACAAATTACTGGTGTATTTCATCATCTTCATCTTATCTATCCAAGAAACTCATTTATTGATTTTTGGTTTTTCTAATGTTTTTGTATTTTTCTAATTTTTTCTCCCCCTTAAATAAAGAAGGTAGTAAACACTTAAACTAAATAATAGACATATTTTTGTATTCTTGCATCTTATCATGTTTTTGTATTTTCTTGAAATATTTTCCCCCTAAAATATAAAACTAAGAGAAAATAAAAAATGTTTTTGTAATTTTTAAATTTTGAAGAAAATATTTACAAAAAAATTGATTAGCCAAGGATGAATTACTCGGATTTCACCTTGATGCCATTGACCAAAGGTAGATAATCAAAATGAGATTTATCAAAATCTTTTGTAAATAGGTCGGCACGTTGGTGATGAGTGTGGATTTTAACAACATTGATAAGTTTCTTTTCATAACAATCACGTATGAATGATACTTAATCTCAATGTGTTTGGTTTTTGAGTGCTGTACAGGATTACGAGTGATCTGTAAAGCAGCTTCGTTATCAACAAAAATAAGAGTAGTTAGAAATTCAAAACCATAATCGAGCATTTGTTGTTGAATCCATAGAACCTGAGATCGGCAACTAGAATCCGAAATATACTCAGCCTCACAGGTTGACGTAGCTACACAAGTCTGCTTCTTGCACTGCCACGTGACTAGGCGATTTCCCAAGAACTGACATCCCACTGATGTTGATTGTGCATCGATCTTGCAGCCGCCATGATCAGAATCACTAAATACTGTCAAATCAAAGTTATCATCCTTAGGGTACCATAGCCCAGTGTCTGGGCGACCATTCGAATAACAAAAGATCCTTTTAACAGCCATCAAATGAGAAACCTTTGGACTAGACTGGTAGCGAGCTAGAAGACATGTTGGGTACATTATATCGGCACTTAAAGCATTAAGATACATGAGAGATCCGATCATAGCACGATAAAGAGATGGTTCCACATGTTCACCCATCTGGACAGGAGTAATCCCATGATTCTGAGCTAATGGAGTTCCCAAAGGCTTTGAGTCTTAAATCTGAAATCGTTTGAGAATATCCCCGACATACTTGGTTTGATGGATGAAAATCCCTTCCTAGATTGTTGAACCTGCAAACCTAAAAAGAAAGTCATTTCTCCCATAGCGCTCATCTCGAACTTCTCCTGCATGACCTGCTCAAATTTTTTGCACATTTTCTCGTTGGTCGAACCAAAAATAATATCATCAACATACACCTTCACAACATTATTCCTCATTCTGTTCCTTGATGAAGAGAGTACAGTCGATCAAACCACGTCGAAAACCATTCTTTAGAAGATAGGAAGACAACGTTTCATACCAAGCCCGTGGAGCTTGATGCAGACCATATAGCGCCTTGTTAAGAAGCCAAACCTTGTCAGGATTGATTGGATCTTCAAAACCAGGCGGTTGCTCAACATATACCTCTTCCTCAACAACATCATGAAGAAATGCACTTTCCACATCCATTTGATAAACAGTGAACTTCTTGTAGGACGCTTAAGCCAAGAAATTCTCTTGTAGGATGCATAACTTCATTGTAATCAATGCCTTCCACCTGATTAAAGCCCTGAATGACCAATCTTGCTTTGTTTCTCACAACAACACCTCGGTCATCCTTCTTGCATTTGAAAACCCATCATGTACCAATCTTCTTATAATTATCAGGTCTGTCAACCAATGACACACGCCTAACTTCTGAAACTGCTAAAGTTCTTCCAGCATAGCTTCAACCCATGAGTCTTCTTTCATAGTCTCCTTCCAAGATTTCGGTTCAACTTGGCAGACATAGCAGGCAAAAGACAAATCATTTTGTTCCCCAGATTCCCTAATAACCGAATACAATCTAGTATTCTAATTATTCCTAAGCTGATTGCTTGTCTTCACACCACTATGGACATCTCTGATAATATTCTTCTAAGGATGGGCATTATAAGTTCGAGTTTCAGGAACATCAGGAACTCGAGAGTTTATACCCAAATTGTTAATATTCAGATCAACAGCCAATTCGTTTGCTGGATTTGATGATGAAGTAGACTCATGACCTTTAGTTATCCCTAGATTCTGAATATGTGACGTGACATCTGAAATTCCAGGAACCGGAGCAGAAGTAGCTTCATTTGCATCATGGAACTCGTTATCTTCTGACGAAACATTATAATCAGCAGCATCTTCGAATACCTCATTTTGAGCAAGATTGTTAACCGAAGTAGACACTTGAGGGTTAACAATAATTGGTCGAACTAATTATGAGTCAATTGCAGTATCACTTTCAAGTAACATTTGAGCCGCTGTAGAAACATCATCAAAAGTTGGCAGATTAAAGGAGTTAAACAGTCCATCGTAGTCAAACATCCAAGGAGCACCCGGAGCTCTTACTGATTCAGTGTATCTTTGAACCTTGACTTCACCCCATTCTTCAATCATCTTTGTTGACAAATTCTAGACTCCGAAATTAGGAGTAGCATATTCAAGAAAGAAACCTTCGATAGCCTCTGGACCAAATTTACCATGTGGATCAACCATAGTGCATGAAGCTCCAAAAGGTTCTAAGAAAGAAACATCATGTTTCCTTTTATGTAACAACTCAAAAAATGTTTTTCAATGCCTCTTTACCATAAGAACTCTATTCATCGTATAACATGCAGTAGCCACAGCTTCTCCCCAAAATTGAATAGGAAGTTCTGATTCTACTAGCATAGTTCTTGCTGTTTCAATTAGAGTTCTATTTTTCCTCTCAGCGACACCGTTTTGTTTTTGGAGTGTATCGAGAACCGTACTCATGCAGAATGCCTTTAGAAGAACAAAACTCATCCATAACTTGATTCTTGAATTCGGTGTCGTTGTCGCTTCTGATTCTCCTTATCTTTAGATTGTACAAATTTTCAAGCAGAGTCAGGAGTATTTTTGAGGATTTCGGGAACTTCACTCTTGTGTGCCAACATATTCACCAATGAAAATCTTGAGTAGTCATCAGTAACTACTAAACAATATGAATCACCAAAGGTAGTCTTATGTTTCATAGGTCCAAAGAGGTCCATATGAAGACGTTCCAAAGGCATATTCACCATGTAAATTTTCTTCACAGGATGAGATTTTCTCGCTTGCTTTCCGTTTTGAGATGATACACAGACGTCTTGTAGATGAAAATTCTTCACTGGTACACCATTCACAAGATTGTTTTTCACCAAATAGTTCATTTTCCTCAAGTGAATGTTTCCCATTCGTCTATGCCAAGAGATTGATTCCTTATCAGTGGCTTTTGAGACAAAACATGTGACTTGTGCAGACGTGGTAATAGCTTGGCTCATGTCAAGAATATACAAGTCGTTGATTCTTGGAGCCGATAGGAGGATCAATTCCTTTGGAATCTTGAAACCAGGTTTTAGCACATAACATCTGGCATCATCAAAATGAACCGTGAACTTCTTGTCGCATATTTGAGAAACACTAATAAGATTGTGATCAAGTTGATGAACATAATTGATTTTATCAAAACTCACAACACCATTGGAGACCATTCCTTCTCCAGTGATGTATCCGCCTTTATCACCAGCAAAAGCAATATAACCACCCCTAATGCTTTTCACATCATAAAGTAGTCGTAAGTCGCCTATCATGTGCCTCGATGCTCCACTTTCAACAATCCAATGACTATTCACAGTTCCTCTTGGAACACCCTGCACATTTCAAAAACTCGATCAGTTTGAGATGGGGACCCAAGCCTTAGTGGTCTTGTGTCGACCCTTATCATCAAGAAATGTGATTTCAATTTATTGATGATTCGGAAATTGTGTACCTCCTCTTGAACCATCACCGGTCTTAGGTTTCCTAGATTTTTGAAATTTACCAGAATATCTATTATTTACAGTTTTAACAATTTCTGGTTTTATTAAATTTGAATATCTTGGATTCCTTTCCGAAGAATCCAGTTTTAAAGCTTTTTCAATTACTTTTACTTGTATAGGTCTCTGTTTTTCTTCTAGTTCTTTTCGTTTGTCTTGTTTGGAGAAACGGATCGACGTTGGCAAGTTGGTTCAGGAGGGGCTTTCTCAATGAATCTCGGCTTTGCTGAGTTTGTACAATTCATGATAATTTGGCCGAACTCTCCACATTTGAAACATGTTCTCCTTTCAACAAATTTAGGAGATCGTGTTCCATGACTTGATGTTGAACTTGCAGGTCTTGAGGTACCGGGTTCATTTTCATTGCACCCATTTGTATGTTGGGTATAATTGTTTTCACTGTTACGTTTTAAAATCTTAACTTTGTTGATAAAATCTTCATTAGACATCCCTTCAAAAGTCTTGACTTTATCAGTACCCATAGAGCTCACAAATTTAACATTCTTAAACCTTCTCTGGTAGCGAGTGCCTTTCATTTCAACCTTCGGTTGTGATACTTTAGGTTTTTTAACTCGCTTTTCTTGGTGTTTTTCTCTTGAATTTGATAATGGTTGTGACTTGATTGGGTTTTTCCTCTCTAAAAATTTGGTTGTTGATTTCTCAAAAACTTGATCAATAGAGGTTGGATTTACATTTTTGATCAGAAAATCTTTGTTAGAATAGATTTTCTTGTCTCCAATCAAAGTATACAACACATTATTATTTTCATCTCTAGACACTTTTGTCTTAACAGATTTCTTAGGATCATTCTCTTGATTTTAAACAATTTTTACACTGGAGTAGCAGACATTTCTATTCCCTTTTCTTCATCAAGAGATTGATCTTGATTAATTTTCTCTGACTCATCATTTGATGACTCATCCTCCATTGCATTTTGATAATTCAACAACTATGTTTTGATTATGACTGTTAATTATTTCAAATTTTTTTAATTCATCACAGTCGTGGCAAATTTAGGAGAGTCAGAATTTACCTGACTTGTCGAACCGGCAACATTCTCCATGAAGGCAGTATGATGAGGGAAGACTGCACTATTTGGAAAGAATTTTCTATTTCATTTAATGCAACTTCTGCTTTTTTCATCAAACCCACCTTTTCACTCTTCATCTTCACGACTTCTTTCAGCAACTTTCTGACCATAGCATCACTTCCTTCTCTGTTGTCTGAATCAGATCCATAACCACCTGAACTTTAGCATTCTTCATCAGAACTACCATTATACCCCGAACTATCATCATCATCATCAGAACTTTTAATGCTGTGAATATGTTTGATTCGATTGATGATCTTGGCATAACATGCTGTTTCTCCGTTATTCTTAGTCCCCAATTGTACTGACCAATCGCATCCTTCATCAGATTGAACTACCAAAACTCTGTGTGTGTTGTTTGAAGGTCCTGATTGGTTGTCGTCATTTGGGTTGCTCACAGCTACTATTCTTCTATCATTGTTGACTTGAGCTGTGTTGGATGGTTGAGATTGATTTCAGAAGGGGTTGTGATTTCCTCGTTTGATGGGTCTCGTGCACTCACGTTTGAAGTGACCTCTTTATTGGTATCTTTATTGCTTTCCAAACTTGTTCTTCCTGTTCTACTCATGTAATCCTTGGCTCTTCTTACCGCACTTGCAAACGCCCACTTGATATCCATTAGCTCCATCTCATCTTTGTCTATTTGCTGGTAGTCTTCATTTGTCAAATTGATGTTTCAAATTTGACGAGCTACTAATCCACAATAGGCACTAACCATGGTGTTTAGAAGTTCCATATGTCCTTGAGCAACTTCTACGCTAACCTTGGAAAGATGTGATGTGTCAAGTCTGACTGTGTTGGGGTTTGCGGCTTGGAAGTTGTTTCCTTGGAAAGCTTGTTGAGGAGCTTGCTGTGGAACTTGAGGTGCAAGATCTCGTGGTTGTGGTAAAAAGGCTTTCGGATCAAATACTTGTCCATAGGCTTGAGTATTTGAGCTTGAAGACTGATTTGTTTGAACAGGTTGTGGTAAAAAGGGATTCACGTCTGACACAAAGGCTGTTTGAAGCTTTGGTTGCTGACTTGTACTAATACCTATATTAATACCTCCGAAGTACATCTCAAGGTTTTATGGAACAGTAATTCTTTATGCCTTTCGAAGTTCCTCTTCATTCTTGTTCTCCAATTTCTGCACAAATTCATAAATACTGATTGAATCCAAAACAGCTGTATGTTTTAATAAGTCAATAAGTTGACCCAATTTTGGCGGTAATGCGTCGGCAAAGCGCATCACAATTTCTTGCCAAGATGCTAATACTTTGTAAGAGTACATTTCGCTAAGAAGATGGTAAAAACGTGTGGTCATATCATTCAATGTTTAATTTTCCATGAACATGAAACCTTCAACCTCCTTCTTTAGCAGAGCATGCCGAATTTTTCTGGTTGTAGCATTGCCCTCTCATCTTTTTTCCAGGGTATCCCACAGATTTTTCGTGGTCGTATAGTACACAAACTGATGGTAAATATCTTTATGGAGTGCCTATGTTAGGATAGCAAACGCCTTTTTCTCTAGATCGTAAGCCTTTTTATCGCCTTCATCTAGATTGGCTAAGGAGGTTGGGTTAAATCCTGCCTCTTCGAGTGATTCTTTATAGCGTGTAAAACATGTCCATAATTTTATGTTCTGTCCGAGAACATATGTGTGGAAACGACTTTTCCAGGACGGATAATCATTCATGTGGTTCAGTTTAGGTGGACAGTTATTACTCCCGATTTTACTATCACTCATCAGAAGAGTCTGAATGCTCTGGTTCTGGTTTGCGACACACGCCCATTGATTTGAAGTAATCATGGTTGTATGTTGAGGCATCAATGATTTTACCCATGAGGTTGCGGAGCTTTGCGAGGAGTCCTGATTTGTGCTCGAACTACTACTCCAATCCCACGGATTAGTACTCATTTTCTTGATTATGAAAATTAAAAGGTTTAAAGTTTGATTTTGAAAATAATAGTGTCCCTTTTTAAAATTGACAATTTAGAAATTACAAAATTTGAGAAATCACAAGGTTTGAAAAACTGAAACATGAAAAACAAAACTAAGTTGTTCTTCGTACGAATCGTACGAATGATATGTCCTCTGTACGAACTACTTATTTCGTACGGAGGATACTACTTCGTGTGAACAACTAAGTCTTTCGTGTGAACCAGGTTCTTCGTGCGGATGACTAGTCTTTCATACGAACAATCTGGTTCTTCGTCCGGATGGGTTATTTGCATAGATGTTTTTCATAGAGGAATCTTTTTGCAGGGCTGGTTGGTGAAAATTTTCCTCTTCTGCACAGACTGGTTTTCGAAAGTGTTCTGTTGTCTACAAAATTTTAGTCAAAAAAGACAAACATTCCATCAGCTTTTCAGTTTTAACAGTCAAGTCCAAAATGTAAGAGATTTTTTCAACTCTACAACAATCTTCGGGTGAATTTCTCCGGTGAGTTTCTCCTGCAAGTGTGTTCAACTTAGTTGAAAATTTTAAGAAAAACGAGATTTTAACATGTCTCCATGTGTTCTAACTAGGTTTTTATGAAAATTTTCTGGATATAACAGATTTTAACCAAGTTTTAAGTTTGTTATCTTTCAAAAACTTAAGTTTCTGCTAAAAGTTCAAGAACACTTCAAGAAACCCTTTGAACTAGCTCAGACACAATCACTAAGCTTCGTTTTGAACAAGGAAGAGAGCCAAAGCTCTGATACCACTTGTAGGTCCACTTAGAGGATCAAGATAAACCTACTTCCTTGTTCATACAACAGAGATACGAGTGCGGAATCCTCGTAAGAAGGCAAACCAAAGCAAAGTAAGAACACAGGATAACTAAAGATTCAATATCTTGATTAACTGAAGAGAACTAGTACAAACATATACAGACAATGCTCCTACACTCTCATGCAACACACTCTGTGCTCTTGTGTCTCTCTATCTAGTAACTTGTTCACTCTGGAAGAACTCTAACCTACACTGAGAAGTGCATGTTTGCTTATATTGTGTCCTTACCTAGTAACAGTACGAAGAATGTTGCTGGACATACGAAACACCAAAAGACATGAAGAACTACTCCAAAGATACTCGTATGAACAAGTTGGTTCGTACGAGATCAACTCACTCGTACGAAACAAGTATGATATTTGTTTATAGGGATTCATTTGTACGAATGGCAGATGAATTGTACGAGCAACATCTTGCTCTTACGAAGCATGTCCACTCGCACAAAGTGTTTTCCTTGGAGAACGTTCCACAGACATGACGTACACAAGACTCAACAGTATGTACACATGCAACTCTTTAACACAGACAAAGTAAACGTCTTACAAAACCAAGATAGGAGGATATCTGGATTCGGTCGACACGACCAAACTATAAAGACACTACAAACAAATACCGTACAATTATAGACGTAACTAAGAACAAGCAACAGACACAAAACTGTATCAACAATGATGAAGTTGATGATCTTGTTTAGATTTAACATTACCATGTGTAAATCATCATTTTCATAGTTATCCATACATGATCATCTAACTTATATACTTACTTTAACATAAATAACACCATCATGCTAACTAGTTAACATATAAACACATAATCAACACAAAATAAACCATATTTAATGTTATTATTAAGGTAAGAGTAAGGGTTTTTAGGTAATCTTTTCTTGATTTTCAAGATGATCAACTTGTACTTCCTTAAACTAGACATGATAAGAAGCTAGAATATGAAGAGATTTGTCTTCTAATGGGTGTACAAGTTTAGTGAAGATCCAGGATGAAAATGAAGCTCTAAGAAAGCCTTAATGATCCTCCACCTTTGCTAGCATCTTGAATGGTCTTGAAGTGGCTTTATTGTGAGTGGAATGAGGTGGTTAATGGTGGTTATATGGTGGTTGTTGGAGCCGTGGGTTATGAAGGAGTAGAAGAAGATGGTTTCAATTTTTTTTGAAGTGTAAATGATGAAGATTTAGTGTAGATTATGATATATATATAGCCATCTTTCAAGTGTCATAACATAATCACCACCGTGCCCCAGATCTTTCATTTTCAACAAGGATCTAGTGGGTGGGAGCCCACATTGGGGGGGAGTTAAGTGTAAATATTAATTGTAACATGTGTTGAAAAAATAGATATTTAGGTGTTTAGGTTAAGTATGGTGATTAGGGTTGATCTTGTATCATTAGTAGGTAATTAGGGTTTAGAGTGTTAATCAATGTTAATTAGTCCTCTTGACTAATTGGTATTAGTTTCGGATAACGAAAAGGTTACTAGTTCGCTCGTCGATACAATATTCGCTAATAAACGAACCTTATTATTTAGTACCGAAGCTTTGATTTTTGACCACCACAATTGTCATGGCGTTTATTTAGTGCACTCCCGATCTAGAAATATGCATAACTAGCTTGCTAGACGAATATATGTTGAGTTAGGATGGCCGAAATGCCTTTCGTTCGAACGTTCGCTCGATATCGGCACTTATATACCCTGCCGTCGAACTTTTCCTGAAGTTGTGTTTCCATGACCACACGATAGTTTAATGGATTCCGAGTCCCAAATGAGGCTTAACTAGTTCTCTAGATGCATGTATGAGGCTATTGGCCACTAAAATGTTCGTCAGTTCAACAAACAGTCGCTTTTCGGTTGAGTTGTGCACTGTTTGTCGAATGATCGGAAACAATATCTTTGATGCATTTTTGCCATTCTCATATTGTTATAGGATGTTCAACATTGTTTTATTATAATTCTAAAATCTAGAATCCACCGAATTAGTATTGCGGACAAAATGAAATTTGTCGACTTTTTGGTCGAAACGGACAATTTTGCAAGTTAGGCGTTGTACTGGAAAGTTATATATTTTTGTAATGGGTGTTCCCATATCAAAGTTTTCATATATATATATATATATATATATATATGGACACAAATATTGCCTTAGCATGCCGTTATTTGTTGTTCTGTTTCGTTTTAGCGGTTCTGCTGACACAATAGTGCAACCGCAAATAGTGCGCCCAACACTTTCTACTAACACTTTTTAGGGTTAGGTTTGATTTGTTTCACGTCGTAACGGAAACCAGTATATGTTATTATCTGATTCACTTGTCTTACACTTATTATATGACGTACGACTCGGTTACGTAATCAAATTACCATATAATTCATGAGATCATGTACTAAAAGTAGTGATTAGATTGTATGAAATTACTGGTTATTTGCCATTTGTCACATATCCCCCTGTTAGAAAGAATTTCGTCTCGAAATTCACCTTGAGGCATCCTCTGAAGGAGTCTCCTTGAACAGGTGGGGGTACTGTCACACCCTGGATTTCCAACCCAGATCTATACACCGGTGGGCCCGAGTGGGGAGTATCGTGACGTCGGTTGATAATCATCATAGTCAATTAAACAAGGCTAAGCGGAAGTCTTGGAGTAAAATTAATATTACAAAGCGAATGTTCGAAAATGCAGAATAATATACAGGCTCGTAATAGAAGATCCACAGGCGGATCATAAATTGTACATGGAAAGAATATAAAACAGACTTTGGGCAAATTTAGGATTTGCAAGATCCTCTATCCCTACCGAGCACTTCCAGCCTATTTTCTTATTGTACCTGCAGTTTAGTCTTTTGAAAATACGTCAGCTTTCGCTGGTAAATACATTCAACTGACTCATTTTGAAAACATTTCATAAATGTTTTAAGTGCGTATCAGCACAAAATCTTTTTATAACTTGGGAAAGTTGACCGTCCAACCTTGTTAACAGATTTACATGTTTGTCCATACATACAAGGCCCCGGACGGAGACCGAGACATGACTAACGTACACACCACTTTGGACTCATGAAGGAGTCAATTCCTCCCAACCTTGTGGGAATGCATAATTGAGAGTGTATCGGGTGTATGCCTACACCCGCGCTAAGGTCGTGGCCATTTCGATTGTAATGAGCCGAGGATATCCAGGATACAGTAGTTAAACCCTGATGTTTAAGTTATCAAACAAAACTTATTAAAACAGAATATGCGGATTTACTAGCCACACCCGACATTTTATTGATCCCATTTCCGACCAAGCGGTAATAATTTACCGTAACCCAAGCCCGTATAGGGGATATAAGTCGAGAGTATTTACCTTAGCTAGTCTTCTTTTATTTTAATTACTCAGCCGTACACAAAAGTACTAAGTGCAGATAGCATTTACCAGCAAGTCTCAAGTTTGGATTATGGCATAAACTAACCAATTAGATGCTAACGGTCTCATTAAGTCATAGACTTAGAGCGACTAGCGTACTTGATCAAAACGTATAACGCTAGATTAAACCATGATTGGATAGAATGTACTTTAATCCCAACAAGTACCTTGACTTGTATAATATGGATAAACTATAAACATTCTGGATTTTGAGACTTTAAATGACAAGGTTAAACCCGTTTCAGTTAATTTCCGTAAACTAGTTACATATGCTTAACCGTACGCATATCATCGATATCGGGTAACCGGATAAGTCATGGAAAAGTTATATATGCCATTATATTTTAAATAAGTTGTAACATCAGTAGGATATCAACTTTTATGCCCGTTATGGTTTTAAATTGAAACTATGCCTCATAAGGGCATGTTGGAAATTTCATACCATATAAAGGAACTTGAATATAATTTAAATTTATGATCATGAGTATTCTAGAAAAATAGTTTATTTATGATATAATATCATTAGGATCTCAATTATATGTGTATTTTATCTTTTATGACCAAACTATGCACCGAAGGGGCATTTTTGTCATTTTACACATAGTTTATAAAATTATTTGGGATTATGAGTTTATAACATGTAACTACTGTAAGTATGTTTAAAATAATTTTAAAATCAGTAGGTAACAAGTCTCGGTCAATAATATAGTTTAAAACCATACTATGCGTCGAAACGGCATTTATGTCGTAAATGTTTTATGAAAAATGACATTAAGGTCAAATTAAGATGTTTTAAATATGTTATTTAATATAACATATCAGTAGATAAATGATTTACCTTGAGAAGATTTAATTAAAACTATTTTATAAGCGATAAGGGCTAAAATCATCATTTATAGACATAGTTTAAGGACCTGTTTGAAAAGTTATTTTATAACTTCTTGAACATCCCAAATAATCATACTTATAATATTATATCAGTAGAAAACTCATTTTCAAGTTCATTACCATTTGAAACCTTGTTTTATACAAAAAGGGCATTTTGGTTAAAGATGGCATAATTATGGAACTTGCGCATAAACTTAGATTATGATTATGATCATGTAATATAACCTCCGAGGGTTATGCTACATTATATTACGATCATAATGCAACTTTAGATTATTAGGTAACTAATCTAAATCGGGTCAGAATTGAAAGTCAAAGTAGAAGTCAAACTTTGCGACTTTCGGTTGCGAAGCGACCCTAGAACTGAAATTGACGAGCCGAACATGTTCTTACATGTTCTAATAATTATTACCAACTTGTTTAAGTGTCAAACAAGTTTCATAACATATATAATATCAATTTATGATATTTCCAAAAAATGGCATGTTTGACTTTTTAATATCATAACTTTGACCCGTCAATTAGTCTAGCAAACGTGACCTTCAGGAGGTGCCCTTTATAGGGATTAACACCTACCTTATTACGATCACTTAGCCATGTTCATTTCAAACAATGGCTAGACCTTAATGGTCTTAGCCGAAAGTCAAAGCATTTTTCGTAAAACGCTTGACTTTTGGCTATAAAAGCCTATAAACGAAAATGCACAGTGAATGAACACTTACCAGTGATTCCTAGGGTGCAAAAGAACTATGTTGGATGCTCCTTTTAGCTAGGAACTTCCAAAGGAGGGAGAAGAGTATGAATAAGAAAGGTGCAAGTTCAAATGGTGAACTTGATCACCTAATTATAGTTGGAGAACTCAAAGGAGGTGATGCCATGTGTCTAGGGGTGTAAGAGGAAGCTTACAAGTGTCCCAAAACGTGGCATAGCTAATTACAAGTCTATAGTTTCGAATACATGGTTTTTGGAGTTTTGTTTGGAGGCCAAGAATAACTTTCTGCAGCAGAGGGCTGCTCGCACCCCGCGACCGCCCCTTGGCCAGTTTCAAAATTTGACACTTTAACCCCTTAACTTTATAAAGCTTCTAAAACCCTTTTAAAACACCTGTTGGCACTTTTAGCCCTCTGTAGCCAATACTTGGCATACCCGGGATTATGCCCGGACATTGTCGAGCTCTCGGTTCGTTAAAAGGTCACTTAGAGGTATAAATTAACATGTTGACACTTTTAATCCCTCCATTATCCAACTTTTATATATTTACGAATTTAAACCCTCTTGTCCAACAATTAGCACGTATGAGAGTTAGGACTTCACAAAGGATCACTCAGAGGCTTATTATAAGCATGTTGACTCCGATGTCACTAAGAGGCTTGGCATGTTGACATATTAGTCACTCGGAGGCCAAATTTCAAGCATGTTGACATATCAGTCACTCAGAGGCTAATGTTTTAAGCATGTTGACATGTCAGTCGCTCAGAGGCTCAGTTTGAGCATGTTGAGGCCTTTAGTCTTTATTAGTCTTTTGTAGACTATATTTAAAATACAACACGTGTCACTATATTATTGGACACGATTTTACAAGGTGTTACATCCTCACCCCTTAAAAGAAATCTGGACCTCGAGATTTTATTCAAAAAGATGGGGGTACTTTTGTCGCATAGTGGACTCAACCTCCCATGCATACTCAGAACCTCTAAAAGCATACCACTTAACCTTCACTATAGGTATCATTTTCCTTCGGAGCTTCTTAACTTGTCGATCCTCGATCGAAATTGGTTTCTCAACGAACCTCATGTTTTCATCAATTGCACATCCTTGTGCGACATTGCTAGTGACTCATTGGCTAGACATTTCTTAAGATTAGATATGTGGAATACATCATGGATTCCACTAAGCTCCTCTAGCAACCTGAGCTTATAAGCTACAATGCCGACACATTAAATGGTCCTATATATCTTTGGCTAAACTTGCCCTTCTTTCCGAATTGCATCACACCTTTCCAAGGTGATACCTTCTGAATGACCTTGTCCCCTACTTGGAACTTAAGAGGTTTACTCCTCTTGTCAGCAAGCTCTTCTTCTTGTCCCTGGCAGCTTTGAGACAATCACGGATTTGCACAATCTTTTCCGTGGTCTCAAGGACAATCTCTTGTCCTGATAGTTGGGCTTCCCCAACTTCTGCCCAACACACGGGCGTTCAGCACTTTCTCCCATACAAGGCCTAAAAAGGAGCAGCCTTGATGCTAGTATGATAGTTTTTATTGTAGGAGAATTCTATTAGGGGTAAGTGGTCAGCCCAACTTCCACCTAAATCAATCACACATGCCCTAAGCATGTCTTCCAGTGTCTGGATAGTATGCTCACTTTGACCATCAGTCTGCGAATGGTAAGCCGTACTAAAGGTCAATCTGGTGCCTAATGATTGTTGGAAACTTTTCCAAAAGTGAGATGTGTATCTAGTATCTCTGTCAGATACAATAGATACCGGCACACCGTGTAGGGACAAAATCTTGTCCACACACAACTTAGCCAATCTATCTGAATTATATGTTTCCTTTATTGGCAAGAAATGTGCTGACTTGGTCTGCCTATCCACAATGACCCAAATAGTGTTGTTTCCACTATTGGTCTTAGGTAACTTGGTAATCAAGTCCATAGTTACTATTTCCCATTTCCACGTGGGAATTTCAAATTGCTGTAGAAGTTGTGATGATTTCTGATGTTCGGCCTTAACTTGCAAACACATCAGACACTTAGCTACATTAGTGGCTATGGATTTCTTCAAACCCATCCACCAATAATTCTTCTTCAGATCTTGATATATCTTGTCACCTCCAGGGTGAACTGAGTATCTTGTGTTATGTGCTTCGTGGAGGATTAGATCTCTAAGTCCTCCAAAGACTGGAACCCAGATTCTTTCATTGAATCTATGGATTCCATCCTTTCCAGGCGCTAACTGGTCAACAGTTCCGCCTAATCCCTCATTAGGGATATTAGCCTCTAATAAGGCTTGGTTTTGCGCATCTAATAGCTTCTCACTTAAGTTATTTCTGAGCTCAATGCTCTTGGGATTAATCCTTATAGGTTTAACCCGTTCCTTGTGACATAAGGCATCAACAACTACATTTGCTTGCCTGGATGGTAGTGAATTTCACAATCATAGTCATTAAGCGTTTCCATCCATCAACGTTTTCGCATGTTCAATTCCTTTTGATTGAACAGATGCTAGAGACTTTTATGGTCAGTGTATATAATACACTTTGTGCCATATAAGTAATGTCTCCACAGTTTTAGTGCAAATACAACAACACCCAATTCCAAATCGTGGGTGGTGTAATTCCTTTCGTGCACCTTTGACTGTCGTGATGCATAGGCAATCACTTTGCCTTTTTGCATTAGCACATAACCTATGCCAGTGTGCGATGCATCACAGTAGACTACAAAATCTTCAACACCCTTTGGTAGAGATAACACAGGAGCGTTGCTCAACTTGTGTTAAAGAACCTCAAAAGATTCTTGTTGTTTTGGACCCCAAATATATTTAACATTCTTACGGGTCAAGGTCATTAAAGGAGTGGCTATTCTTGATAAGTTCTCAATGAACCTTCTATAGTATCCAGCCAATCCTAGGAAGCTACGAATCTCCGATGGGGTTTTGGGCACTTCCCAATTCATTATGGCCTCAATTTTGGCGGGATCCACCTGGATACCACGCTCACTGACCATATGGCCAAGAAATTGGACCTCTCTAAGCCAAAACTCACACTTAAAGAATTTGGCATAAAACTTCTCTTGCCTTAGCAGTTCTAAGATGCACCGAAGATTTTTCTCGGGATCGGCTTGATTACGAGAGTGTCATCTATAAAGACAATGACAAACTTATCCACATATGGCTTGCAGACTCTATTCATGAGATCCATGAATGTTGCATGTGCATTTGTGAGCCCAAAAGGCATCACTAAGAATTCAAAGTGTCCATATCGGGTCCTGAAGGCAGTTTTAGAACATCTTCACTTCTAACCTTCAGCTGGTGATATCCAGATCTCAGATCAATCTTAGAGAAGTAACTAGCCCCTTGAAGTTGGTCGAATAAATCGTCGATCATGGGCAGAGGATATCTATTCTTGATTGTTAACTTGTTTAGCTCTCGGTAGTTAATGCACATCCGCATTGAACCGTATTTCTTTTTAACAAAAAGGATAGGAGCTCCCCAAGGTGAGGAACTAGGCTGTATAAAGCCTTTCTCCAAGAGTTCATTTAGCTGTGTCCTCAATTCCTTCATCTCTGTTGGTGCTAGCCTATATGGAGCTCTAGCTACACGTGCTGACCCTGGCAGGATATCAATCTTGAACTCCACTTGTCTGTCTGGAGGTAGGCCTGGTAATTCTTCAAGGAATACGTCGGGATATCTTGAGATGACTGGTAGGTCCTCCATGTTTGGCTTAGGCTCATTTATGGTAACTTGTGCCATGTAAATGACACAGTCTTTCCTCAAACACTTGGATGCCTTAAATAACGACACCTTGTCTGGCAATCCATAGTATGAGTCTCCAGGGATGGTGATCATTTCACCCGATGGGGTTTTGATTTCGATGAGTTTCTTATCGCAGGCAATGCGGGCTTGGTTATGGGATAACCAATCCATGCCTAAGACAACATCGAACCCCGCCAATTTCATTGGCAGGAGAGAGATAGGGATGGAATGATTCTTAATGGATATAGAGCATTCATCAAGAATGGAAGATGTTGTTTCTATCATTCCATCAGCAAGTTCTATCTCATAAGGTTTATCTAGAGTTCTTATGGGCAGGTTTAATAGTTTACTAAGCTTGTGGTCAACAAATGATTTATCCGCACCTGAATCTAAAAGAACTCTAGCGTAAATATTGTTAATGAGGAATGTACCTGTTATGACGTTGTTGTCATTAATGGCCTCCCTGGCATTCATTTGAAAGGCACGGGCATTCCCCTTCTTGGCCTCTCCAGGCTTTGCATCTTGGGTTTCTTGGGGCAATTATATGTTATATGCCTTTTTTCATTGCAGTTATAGCAAACTGCATCCTTAAGATCTTTACAATCTAAGGTCTTATGCCCTTTTCCTTTGCAGATACCACATGGTTTGGTTTGTGGATTTATGCCACACTGTCCCTAATGTCTATATTTATAGTTCTTGCACAGAGGTTTGTCATTAGACGTGTGCTGGTTCTTCTTGAACCTGAAATTCCCTTTCTTTTTAAACCTTTGGGAGTTATTATCCTCCCGTTTCCTCTTTCCGTCAGTTTCAGTCCTAACTGACCTTTGTCTTACCAAATCAAGGGTGAGGGAAAGAGATAGGTCTACAGCGGACCTATAGGTATTAGGTTGTGCAGCCTTTACCATGCCCTTTATCTCGGGCGCCAATCCAATTATAAAAATGTGTTTGGATTCAGGGGTGATTAAATAGGAAACTAACCTAGATAGGGAGTTAAAATCGGAAACATACTTCCGACAGTCTAGGTTTTTCATTGAAAAAGACAAGAAGTCTGTCTCTACTTCTCCACCTATGAGGTGGGCAGTAAGTTTCCATTACCAAATCAACAAACTTGGACCATCCCAAGTTGTACAGGTGTACCTTACCTGTTGATTGAATCATGGCTTTCCACCATATTAGGACATCACCCTTGAAGGATTGTGATACGTACTTGACCACATCCTTATCAGCACAATTGCTGATATCTACAATCGTTTCCATCTCGTCTAGCCACTTTAGGGCTACTACAGCTCCTTTCTCCCCATTAAGGTCTCGGGACTTACAGGAGACAAAGTACTTATAGGTACATCCGTCTTTAACAGAACGGGACTTTTCAGCAAAATCTGTTTTCTTTGGTTCACTCTTCGCATTTGTAGAGTGAACAGAGCTCTCCTTATGAGCTGAAGATGGTGGAATAGATAAGGGTCTAGAGCGAGTGGCACTCGACTCTCTTAGCCTTTCCCATGGCCTTTCACATGTCCTTTTCAACAGTCGCATCAATGCGAGCTTGAAAATTATCATCATCAATATCTTTGTTTTCAGCTTTGTTAGATACAACATTCCTGTGGCTACTTTGTGCTTCATTTGAGTCAGCCATCTTTAAGTCTGGTTTCTATATACCAATAAAACTTCATTTAGCCATGGTATATCAACCATATTGGCTTTCAACATTGGATAAAACAATCCATTGCCTATACTAGTGTCAATAACATCACAACTCTCAGGATTAACATAACTATATTTGGCCTAGGTCTTAATAGGACCATCATAGGCAAATTACAATTTGGATGTAGTCCATATATTATTGGACAGTGGATGGCAATGTCACAACTGTCATTGTCATCATTGACAATTATATAGCTCATAGGCTTGTCCCTAATGGACATAATAATTGGGCACATTGGCCGGTCATATTGGACATAATATATATGTATGGCACATCAGCCTGTCACTTAGGACATAAGTTGGGCACCTTGTCCTACATCATAATAGATGTATATGGCATATCAGCCTGTTCCATTGGACATAAACTGGGCACACTGGCCTTCATCATAACAGATGTATATGGCATATTAACATGTCCCTTTGGACATAAATTGGGCACATTGGCCTACATCATAACAGATGTATATAGCATATCAGCCTGTCCCATTGGACATAAATTGGGCACATTGGCCTACATCATAACAGATGTATATGGCATATCAGCCTGTCCCATTGGACATAAATTGGGTACCTTGGCCTACATAATAACAGATGTATATGGCATATCAGCCTATCCTATCGATGGCTAGTGTGGTTCCTCAAGTCACACTTCCAAGAGTATGAACATTAATGTTAACATAAGAGTACCTTAATGATTGATTAATGGTCCCGGTCACCTTCGACCTTAACGACCTTGGAGGTTTTGACCAAGTCCCTTACCTCTGGATTGAAGGATAACTTCCCTTAACTATCCTGATAGAAGACCCTTTCGTACTTAACTATCATTTCTTGGCCAATATGTGGTCTACGCCACTTGGCATAATCAAATATGTTAAGGTCTTTTAGAATTATATCGCAGAGCATAAATTTCGAGTAAAATCGAGACGCTCGTTTGAAAAGGATGAATACATATTATTAGAAGAGACTTCACTCGTCCTTCTTTCCCTTGACCAACTTGGAGAGTTTCTTGAAGAACTTATTTGTCTTCTTCTTCGTTTTCTCCGCTTGCTGCTACATCTCTTTCATTCTTTCTAAGGCCTCATTGATGGCCTCTAGTGACGGCGGAGGTTGTGGTTGTGGCATAACCGGATACTGGTACCCATAAGTTGGATATCCAGTCGGTGGATAACCAGGTGGGAAAGGAGACGGGTAAAGTGCATTGTGCATAAGTGCTTGCATATATGGGTCTTGCAACCATGCTTGATAGTCTACCGGTGTAGACGAGTTAAAAGGATCAAATCTAGTCATGTACAGATATGTGGGGATTAGGTTAGTATAATCCGATGGTGGTGGTTGAACAGCAGGTGTTGTTGTTGGTTCCACTATAGGTGAAACATTAGAGGGTCCAACCATTTGTGGGTCCTCTTGAATTGTAGGGTAGGAATTGGGCAAAGGTGGCAGCGATCCCGACCTTTATTCGGCACGTACCGACATACGTGCTCCACATTCCTTCTTGGTGGTTCAGGCAGTGGTTGAGGTTGGTCCACCGGTTCCATGTGGACATCTTCTTAAACAGGGGTGGTTGAGAGTGATGAGAAGGAGTGTGGGCGAAGGTGAATTGGTTCCAATATTCGTCCCACTCATTAGGACCTTGGTAGGGCGATCCGGAATAAGAGTTTGAATCGTTTGAAATTTCAATGGGATGCGTGTTTGATCCCGACGGTGGCATCTGCGGGTCGGAGTCCTCGTCCATAGGGTTTGGCTGGTCCAACTGATTTTGATCGGCTGGAGGCGTGTTAAAGTAATGGTTAGGGTTAAATTCTTCATGGTATGAATGTGAATGGGAATGGTGAGAATGGTGAAAACGATATGAGTGGTGAGAATGATAAGAATTTTGGGAATGTGGGGGCGAATGTCTATGAGAGACAGAGCGTCTCGCTGGTTGCCAAGGAGATGAATCTCCTGATTCTTGGTAAGCATCTGAGTTGTGAGGTTGAGGGGGAATGCGCCCCAATGGTCCTCCCCTCATTGGACCTTTTCCTCTCCCACTTTGTCCTCGTACACGTGGCGGCATTTTCCTATTAAAAATCAATTCAAAAACAATATTAATAACTAATTAATGAAATGAGTAATCCTAGGTAAATGCCTAGACTCGGAAGTCTAAGGAATGTGCTCGTGTAAGTTTGAGATTAAACACAAAAGGCTAGTGTTTATTTCTCTCAAATGTTGGCTCTGATACCAACCCTGTCACACACCCGGATTTCCAACCCAAATCCGTATACCGGTGGGCCCGGGTGGGGAGTATCGTGACGTCGGTTGATAATCATCATAGTCAATTAAACACGACACAACGGAAGCCTTGGAGTAAAATTTCTATTACAAACCGAATGTTCGAAAACATAGAATAATATATAGGCTCGTAATAGAAGATCCACAGGCGGATCATAAATTGTACATGGAAAGAATATAAAACAGACTTTGGGCAGATTTAGGATTTGCAAGATCCTCTATCCCTACCGAGCACTTCCACCTATTTTCGTATTGTACCTGCAGTTTAGCCTTTTGAAAATACGTCAGCTTTCGCTGGTAAATACATTCAACTGACTCATTTTGAAAACATTTCAAAAATGTTTTAGGTGCGTATCAGCACAAAATCTTTTTATAACTTGGGAAAGTTGACCGTCCAACCTTGTAAACATATTTACATGTTTGTCCATGCATACTGGGCCCAGTACGGAGACCGAGACATGATTAATGTACACACCACTTTGGACTCACGAAGGAGTCAATTCCTCCCAAACTTGTGCGAATGCATAATTGAGCGTCTATCGGGAGTATGCCTACACCCGCGCTAAGGTTGTGGCCATTTCCATTGTAATGAGCCGAGGATATCCATGACACGGTAGTTAACCCTTGATGTTTCAGTTATAAAAAAAACCGATTAAAACAGAATATGTAGATTTACTAGCCCCACCCGGCATTTGATTGATCCCATTTCCGACCAAGCGGTAATAATTTACCGTAACCCAAGCCCGTATAGGGGAAATAAGTCGAGAGTATTTACCTGAGCTAGTCTTCTTTTATTTTAATTACTCAGCCGTACACAAAAGTGCTAAGTGTAGATAGCATTTACCGACAAATCTCTAGTCTGGATTATAGCATAAACTAACAAATTAAATACTAACGGTCTTATTAAGTCATAGACTTAGACCGACTAGCGTACTTGATCAAAACCTACAATGCTAGATCAAACGATGATTGGATAGAATGTAGTTAAATCCCAACAAGTACCTTGACTTGTATAATATGGATAAACTATAAACATTCTGGATTTTGAGACTTTAAATGACAAGGTTAAACCCGTTTTTGTAAACTAGTTACATATGCTTAACCATACGCATATCATCGATATCGGGAAACCGGATTAGTCATGGACAAGTTCTATATGCCATTATATTTTAAATAAGTTGTAACATCAGTAGGATATCAACTTTTATGCCCGTTATGGTTTTAAATTGAAACAATACCTCATAAGGGCATTTTGGAAATTTCATACCATATAAAAGGAACTTGAATATAATTTAAATTTATTATCATGAGTATTCTGGAAAAAAAGTTTATTTATGATATAATATCAGTAGGATATCAATTATATGTGTATTTTATCTTTTATGACCAAACTATGCACCGCAGGGGCATTTTGATCATTTTACACATAGTTTATAAATTATTTGGGATTCTGAGTTTATAACATGTACCTACTGTAAGTTTGTTTAAAATGAGTTTTAAAATAAGTAGGTAACAAGTCTCGGTCAATAATATGGTTTAAAACCATACTATGCGCCGAAACGACGTTTATTTCGTAAAATGACGTCTTAATGCGATGTTTTATGAAAACTGATGTTAAGGTCATATTAAAATGTTTTAAATATGTTATTTAATATAACATATCAGTAGGTAAATGATTTACTTTGAGAAAGCATTGATTAAAACTATTTATAAGCCATAACGGCTAAAATCGTCATTTATCGACATAGTTTAAGGACCTGTTTGAAAACTCAGATTATAACTTGGTTTAACATCCTAAATAATCCTACTTATAATATTATATCAGTACAAAACTCTTTTTAAAGTTCATTACCATTTAAAACCTTGTTCTATACAAAAA
Source organism: Scalesia atractyloides (assembly GCA_947069175.1). Lineage (NCBI taxonomy): Eukaryota > Viridiplantae > Streptophyta > Magnoliopsida > Asterales > Asteraceae > Scalesia > Scalesia atractyloides. Next base: position 1,902,193 of record CAMTDV010000116.1, on the reverse strand, counting down.
GGGCATTTTGGTCAAAGATGGCATAATTATGGAACTTGCGCATAAACTTAGATTCTGATTATGATCATGTAATATAACCTCAGAGGGTTATGCTACATTATATTACGATCATAATGCAACTTTAGATTTGTAGGTAACTAATCTAAATCGGTTGAGAATCGAAAGTCAAAGCAGAAGTCAAACTTCGCGACTTTCGGTTGCGAACCGACCCTAGAACTGAAATTGACGAGCTGAACATGTTCTTACATGTTCTAATAATTATTATCAACTTTTTTAAGTGTCAAAACAGGTTTCAAAACATATATAAGATTAATTTATGATTTTTCCGAAAAATGGTATGTTTGACTTTTTAATATCATAACTTTGACCCGTCAATTGGTCTTGCAAACGTGACCTTCAGGAGGTGCCCTTTATAGGGATTAACACCTACCTTATTACGATCACTTAGCCATGTTCATTTCGAACAATGGCTGGACCATATTGGTCTTAACCAAAAGTCAAAGCGTTTTTCATAAAACGCTTTACTTTTGGTTATAAAAGCCTATAAACGAAAATGCACAATGAGGAACACTTACTAGTGATTCCTAGGGTGCAAAAGGACCATGTTGGATGCTCCTTTTAGGAACTTCAGAGGAGCGAGAAGAGTATGAATAAGAAGGTGCAAGTGCAAATGGTGAACTTGATCACCTATTTATAGTTAGAGAACTCAAAGGAGGTGATGCCTGGTGTTTAGGGGTGTAAGATGAAGCTTACAAGTGTCCCAAAACATAGCATAGCTGATTACAAGTCCATAGTTTTAAATACATGGTTTTTGGAGTTTTGTTTGGAGGTCAAGAATAACTTTCTGCAGTAGAGGGCTTCTCGCGCCCCACGAGAGACCCAGGCTAGGTCTCTCGCGGACCGCGACCGCCCCTTGGCCAGTTTCAAAATTTGAGACTTTAACCCCTTAACTTTAGAAAGCTTCTAAAATCATTTTTAAAACACCTTTTTGGCACTTGTAGCCCTCCGTAGCCAATACTTGGCATACCCGGGATTATGACCGGACATTGTTGAGCTCTCGGTTCGTTAAAAGGTCACTCAGAGGTATAAATTAACAAGTTGACACTTTTTATCCCTCCATTATCCAACTTTCATATATTTATGAATTTGAACCCTCTTGTCCAACAATTGGCACGTCTGAGAGTTAGGACTTCACAAAGGATCACTCAGAGGCTTATTATATGCATGTTGACTCTGATGTCACTCAGAGGCTGGGCATGTTGACATATCAGTCACTCAGAGGCCAAATTTCAAGCATGTTGACATATCAGTCACTTAGAGGCTAATGTTTTAAGCATGTTGACATGTCAGTCACTCAGAGGCTGTTATCTATGCATGTTGACATCAGATCGTCACTCAGAGGCTCAGTTTGAGCATGTTGACACCTTTAGTCCTTACTAGTCTTTAATAAACTATATTTAAAATGTAACACGTGTCACTATATTATTGGACATGATTTACAGGGTATTACTAGTACTTTTTCTTGATTTGATCTTCACGTTCCCACGTATACTCGGGTCCGTGATGTGACTTCCAGTGAACTTTGACTAATTTGATTCGACTTCTCCTTGTCTTTTGAACTTCATGTCCATAACCTTAACGGGTTCCTTGGGAAATTGGAGTTTGTCATCAATATGAATTCCATCTGCTGGGATGATAACCGTGTCATAGTCGGGTTTTTCTTTATATTAGACACATGAAATGTGTCATGTACATTGTTGAGTTCTTCTGGCAGTTTTAGCTTGTAAGCCATTGTACCAACCTTTGCTAGAATTTCAAAAGGCCTAATGTATCTCGGGTTTAGTTTTCCGCACTTCCCGAATCTAGCTACGCCTTTCCAAGATGAGACCTTTAGTAACACTTTGTCTCCGACCTCGAAGGATAATGGTTCACGTCTCCGATCTGCGTAGTTCTTTTGTCTATCTCGGGCCGCTTTGATACGCTCATGGATCTTGAGTATTTTGTATGTGGTCTCTTGAACTAGTTCGGGACCAATGGGTTGTCTGTCACCGACTTCCGCCCAACATAGCGGAGATCGGCACATTCGTCCATATAGTGCTTCAAACGGCGTGACCTTGATACTAGTGTGATAACTGTTATTGTCGGAAAACTCTACCAACAGTAAATGAGTATCCCAGTTTCTACCTAAATCATCACACAGGCCCGAAGCATGTTTTCCAACGTTTGGATGATTCGCTCGCTTTGACCATTGGTATGTGGGTGAAAAACTGTGCTTAAATCTAAGCGAGAACCAAACGAAGTTTGAACTGATTGCTAGATCCGCGACATGAAGAGACCATATCTATCAGATATTATCGAGATTAGCACTCCATGACGTGCCACAATTTCCTTAAGATACAGTTCAACTAACTTCTCGATACTGTCTTTCTCACGAATGGGTAAGAAGTGAGCTGCTTTGGTTAACCGATCAATGATAACCCAAATCATGTCAGGACCTCGTGAGGTCAGTGGTAGTTTTGTAATAAAATCCGTTGAGATTTGCTCCCATTTCCAAAGAAGGATCTCAGGTTTTTTTAATAAGCCAGATGGCTTTGGTATTTGGCCTTTACCATTTGCAAAAAATAGGCGTTTCCCAGCATAGGTCGCAATATCTCCTTTGAGATTAGGCCACCATTTATATTCCTTTAAATCCTGATACATTTTATCGGATCCTGGGTGTATCGAGTATTTAACTTGCGTGCTTCGTCCAACACCAAGCCTCATAAATTACCAAAATAGGGCATCTAGATCCTACCCATGAAATATAAAGTTCCATCCTTGTTTGGTCCCATTTGTTTTTCCATTCAGCTTCTTGTTGTGCATCGTGCACTTGAGTCGTAAAGTTCGTCTAATAGTCATTTCTAAGGCTCGAACGTGTAAAGTTTTCACTTGTTCCTTCCAGCTCAAAGCATCTGCCACTACATCTGCTCTGTCCGGGTGATACTTGATCTCAATGTCATAATCATTCAACACTTCTACCCAACGCCGTTGCCGCATATTTAGTTCCTTTTGAGTGAATATGTGTTGAAGACTTTTATGTTCTGTGAGTATGGTAAACTTAGTGCCATATAAATAATGACGCCAGATTTTTAAAGCAAATACCACTCCACCTAGTTTTAGGTCATGAGTGGTATAATTCTTTTCGTGAACTTTCAACTGACGAGACGTGTACGCAACAACTTTTTCACGTTGCATTAACATGCAACCCAAGCCTTGATGCGATGCATCACAATACACCACAAAGTCATCGGTACCGTCTAGAAGTGATAATATCGGCGCCTTAAATAATTTTTCTTTTAATACTTGAAATGTCGATTCTTGCTTTTCTCCCCAATCGCACTTATCATCCTTTTGTGTAAGCGAGGTTAGCGGTTGAGCAACTTTTGAGAAGTTCTCAATAAATCTCCTGTAATATCCCGCTAAACCTAGAAATTGTCGTATTTCCATGGGGGTTCTTGGCGCGATCCAATTATTTATAGCCTTGATCTTTGAGTGGTCGACGTGTATCCCATTCTCGTTCACCACGCGACCGAGAAACCGTACTTCACAAATCCAAAATTCGCATTACGAGAACTTGGCATATAATTTCTCCTTCTTTAGCAACTCCAGTATAGTTCTCAAGTGTTGTTCGTGCTCTTCCTCAGTTCGCGAGTATATTAATATGTCATCAATAAACACTATCACAAACTTGTCGAGGTATGGTTTACGTACCCGGTTCATCAGATCCATAAATACTGCAACGGAGTTTGTTAACCCAAAAGGCATAACAAGGAACTCATAATGACCGGAGCGAGTCCTAAACGCCATCTTAGGAATACTTTCCTCTTGGATTTTTAACTGATGATACCCGGATCTTAAATCAATCTTTGGATAAAAACTCGACCCTTGCAATTGGTCGACAGATCATTAATCCTTGGTAATGAGTACCGATTTTGATGGTTAACTTGTTTAGTTCCCAGTAACCTATGCTTAATCGGAAGGTTCCATCCTTCTTTTCGACGAATTCACCGGAGCTCCCCATGGTGAGGAACTTGTTCTAATGAATCCTTTGGCTAACAACTTTTGCAGTCGTGTAGATAGTCTTTGCATTTATGAGGGAGCTAATCGGTATGGAGGCCTCGCTGCTGGTGCGGCTCCTGGCACCAGATAAATACGGAAGTTGGCGTGTCGTTGCGGAGGTAATCCAGACAAGTCTGATGGAAAGACTTCGAGGGAATTCCTTCAAAAAGGTTATTTCCTCCGTATTTGGGCTCCTCATTTTCCTTATCGACTATGTAAGCTAGAAGGCTATGCAACCTTTCTGTAGGCACTTCTGGCCTTCATGCACTAAATGATTCGTTATGGCGTCTCATGCTTCTCTTCGTGTACGACAAGTGTTTTCTTCGTCTGGCAGGGGGATGCTGATAGTTTTCTCAGGACAACCTACTTCCACTTAGTTATACGTCAGCAGTTCTATGCCAAAAGCTGTGTCTTAACAACCCAGATAAAGGGGTAAAAGATCGAAATTAAATTCTCGTTCTCCAATTTCCAAAGTGAACCCTTTTTTTTTAACTTCCCCTGACTTGACTAATTTACCGTTGGCAAATCCCATAGAATGAGGGAACGTCTACCTTACTTTACTCTTGACTCTAAGTCAAGTATATTTTGAATTATATGGAGATGAACTAAAATCAGCATAGGTATCAAACAAGATGGATGCGAGATGTTGGTTTATAGGACATGTGTCGGTGACCTTTTAATGATTCCTCATGACTCAGGGATCAACACAATGCATCTTGGATCTTTGGTTATTGATTTCGGAGCATCTCAGATTATTGTTTCGAAGTACATCTCGGATACCTCATTTCGAATTACATCTCGGATACCTTATTTTTACGGATTCCCATCTGGGATAGCAATTCTGATTACCATCTCGGACTATTGTTTCGAATTGGGTACTATTCTGAGTTGAAGTCGAAAAGGTGGAAAGTTAACCGGCTGAGTAATAAACATTTTGGTACACAGAAATTGATCCATAAACAATTTTACAAACCGATTGCACGGTTAGAATCGTGTGATTTTTAGGAAAAATATTTTTGGACATTATATATCATTGGATTCGTATCGATGAGACGAGTCTAATGCTAATTCTCCATTAGCTAACTTGATAACGTATCTAATTTACAAGACTCTAATACGAGTATAAGCTTGACACCTAAAGTCACTAGCTAAGATCGATGTTGGTATCAAAAGAATTGAAACTAATGAATGTAGAGTAGAACGTACGCGTGACGACATTAGGATCTTGTAGGGTATCCCTAGTTTCTACTTCACTCACACTTTAATACACTTGCTTGATTCATTCTTGAGATGTTCTTGCTTGAAGTAGCCTTCATGCCACACTAAACATCCTTGTTCTTGATTGAGTCTTACTAACTTACTGGTTTCTGTTGTGTGTCTTGATTCACCACACTCCTACTGTTTGCACTTTTGCACATGCTCTCATGAGGAAATTTTCATTTATCACATTTAGGATTTCAGTAAGTTATCAGCATATTTCTTGGTGCTAGCCTCAATTATGGATGTAATTGCCTTCGTTTCTATCATCACGGGAGTTCCCTTTCGTTTGTTACTCACTCTTGATCCTGCCTTAAGGGGTGAGTATTTTAACTTCCCTTTGCTAGTAGATTCCACATGCGTTTCCTTCCTTTCTGCACGTTTCTTGATAATTCCCCATTCTCACCGCATCCTTGGTGAGACTAACTGTGAGAATTACTGTTTGAGTGATGAAGGCAGGGTGGGATGATGTGGTCATGTTTTGGTTCTTAGAGGCTAAATCCCAAATGTAGCGCTCAATGCGTTTGATTTCAGGTGTTCCCAAGTATGGAACAACCTTGTAGAGATTGTGAAAGCTCGAGTGTAACCAAAAACGTTGGCTGTAATTATGATCGAGTTCTAGGATCCCGTTTCTAACCTCGGGATTACAGTCAGCGAGCAATAATCTTCTCACATAAGATTCTTGAGTTCTTCCCATGATAACCTCTTCGTAGTATCACTCCTTAAAGTTTCTACTTGAGGATTTCACCAAGGTAATGCTGCATTCAGCAGGAGACTCTTTGTTTACCTAATCGTTTACTCAGGAGTGCATTTACTAGCATTGCTAACCGACTCCGTTGTCTTTATTTAGAGGACCTAACCTACCACACCTCTCGCACCAATGAGGCCTCGCGGCTTACAGTCCGGGAAGGCCTTAAAATTTAAAACCTTGTAAGATCGCATCTTCAGGTTTAGCGATGCACTTGTTCCCAATCTATTGGGATCTGAACCATTTGAACTATCGTTACCACCAGTTTTGCCACTAGTGTCGACTAAGTTACCCTCGTGTCGTGCGATTTTCACAAACGTATGTCCTTCCATAAGAACTCTAGTTCGGATGACCTAGTAAGTCATGGATTAACTAACCCCTTTTGGGTGTAGACCTTCCTTTTGGCGCCATGTTTCTTCTTAATACCCAATATTAAAAGGAGCTAGACATATATTTGGATAAATATAGTCTACCATGCGCCTAAGAATAATGAATGCAATCGGTCATGGAAACCTCAAGATTGCATTGTTCATACATGTTTGAAACAATGATAACGTGAATAACAACAATTCAAAATTCGTAGTACCTCTTGCATGTATCGGCCATATGTCTAATTGGAAAGGAAATAACTCATTGAGGAGGAGAAACCAAACGGTCGTCTCCAACCGTATAGCATGTATTCCATACTTCGTGGACCTCGATCATCCAAAGTATGAAAAAAATCCTTTGCCATACCAACCTGTGTGACGAATACATTGATATCCCTTGAGCTCCACGAGCTCCAGCTAGATTGTTATAGTTTCCATAGATATCGAATAGAATGCAATGAGGGTGTTGAAGCATGGCTCGTGCCATACCATCCCTTGGAATAAGAGAAATGTCACACGACAGAGTTTAATGTAATCTCTTTCCAAAAACTAAGATGAGGTGCCATAGATACCATGGAACCACTCTAGACCGTTGAGGAAATATCCTCCTTGGGTGGCCAACCAGTTTATGTGTGTTTAGAAGACAAGTCTCAATCGACTCGTGATATAGATCGAATGTTAGATGAACAAATACGTATGGTGTTTCTGTATCGTAGGGTGTTATAATAACCACCCCGGTTAGTATCCCACTAGATAGAAACTCGAACAACTTTACAATTTCGAATGGGTAATTATCTTTAACTTGACCCGCATAGCCCACCAGGATTCTCATCTACTGCAAGTTATTATTGCGTGGGCCCCGATAATAATAAATTGCCTTGCATGGTCACCCTAGTGTTCTACCATTTAAAGACGGCGATCAGTCAGAGAGAGGACGCTATTGTCAACATACCTTCAACATAGAAGGGACCTTCGTGATGCTCCACGTGCTATCGTCCCTTGACATTACTTGCGAAAGGGCATGTCGTTAGACAAATTTAGAAATAGAGAGAATTTGAAACAATAACAACTGGAGGGGAACCTTCAAGATGAGTATCCACCTTCCTTGTCTGGACAAGAGTATCATTATTAATGATTAATATGGGTCACAAGGACCTCGTCCCGCTAATAGAGTTGTCGTCCAAGGCTACCACCTCTGCCTCTTCGTCACTACTGAAGCCAGGCATCTCCGCATCCGCTGGAAAAGCAACCACCTTATGTGGAATCGATCCTAAGGTCTGACTTAGGAATCACATTCGCCATAAACTCCCCAATAGACGCGAGGTCGATATTCTCACTGTGCGAGTCAAGGATAATAATAATAATATATGTAGTCGAAGGTATTTCGTTCTTGGCAAAATATTTCGTACAACACATATATACATAAATTATATATATAATCACATAAAATCCCATCTAGCCAAGATTTCTATCTTTTGTAACGTGTCCATGACACATAGTCTTATAATGTAATGTGTCTATTTCTCATATACTAATCATGTATTGATCCTTTTTCGTTATTTATGGCTCAACTCGGGTGATAGATCCTCATGTTATCGTGACACAATGAAAACCGTTTGTCATTTTTTCATAATTCCGAAAACATTTATGTGTCGTTATAAACTTTGTTTTCATGTGAGAAGCCTTAGTGATTGTACAACAAACTATAATGAAAGTTTTTCCTTGGTTCACTACAATCGGAGCTCTGATACCAATCTGTCACACCCTGGTTTTAGCGGAAGCGCAAACGTGTGATTGGGATAGCTTGGATGGGTATGGCGTGTGAAATTGGTTGATTTCATTGGATAACAGCGAAAAGTTGCCCGTCTCTTTTTCTCTTAGAATTGGGTTGAGAAGGGGATTCGGTTTGGGTGGAGTCGGAGGTTTCAATCGATTCTTTGTCCTTCTTCTTCTCCTACTTGAAGTCTTTGTTTCGGATTCGGGTTCTCGGTAAGCTCTGTTGCTAACTCCATTGCCGCTTCCAAAGTTGCAGGCGAGGTACTTATTACAGGGTCTTGAATCATTGACGGAAGACCACGAATGTAGTGCTCGATCAAACGGTAGAGGGGAGTGAACATGTTGGGAACCATTTGATGTAACTCGAGGAATCTTTTATTGTAGGTGATGTGGTCTCCTTCCTTTTGCTTCAACGAATAAAATTCATCTTCTAATTTCTTGATTTCACTCCTTGGGCAAAATCGTTTGGTCATGATTTCTTTTAATTCGTTCCAAGTTAAGGTTATAGCATCTTCCACACCTCGTTTGGCCTTCTCTGTATTCCACCAAGTGAGTGCTATCCCATGTAATCGACCGGTAGCATATCGCACTTTGCGATCGTCAGGGCAATCGCAATTTAGAAAAGTGTTCTCCATCTCTTCAAACCAATGGAGGAGAGCGGTGACACCTTCAGTCCCTTTGTATTTTGGAGGGTCGCATGATTTGAAATGCCTGTAGGTGCATTTAGCAGTATTTGAGGGAGAGTTAATAATGTTTTGGTTTGCTTGATTGACAGGATTATCGGTGAGTGCTTGTTGTACTTGGATTACAATGTTGGGTATTACGGCAGCCATTTGTTGAGCGATTAAGGCAGCCACGCGTTCGCGGGCTTTTCTTACTCTCGTCTTCCTACGGGCGAGGTTAGAAGACATCTACAAGGAATACATGACAAGAGTATGAGTTGGATGTTTTTGGGTTCATGGGTCGCATTAGGAATGAACATTCATAAAATAATTATAGAAAATAAATCTACTACATCCATAGGATGTCTTGGGTTTTGCTCGCCATTAGGTCCTACAGGCCACCATACTTTACCTGTGTAATCATGTGGGCCCCCATGAATACCGGTTTTTCATATGGTTCGCACGGGTTTGCCAGGTTGCGTACACAAAAACCCGGAGAAAATCGAGAAATATGTATACAAAGTGTGATATTCGGAATGTGTCCAGGTGTAGACACGGTGACACCTCAAAGTGGGTTAGTTCGAACGACGTTTGGTGTGGCATGCTTTGGCCTAATAGGTCTTTCGTACTCTCATCGTTGGTCCCTAGGTAGGCAAACTGGTCTGTTATATTGGATTTATACGAATGCCAACCTAGACAGGACGTTCCAACTACCGGTACTTGTACCCTTCCAGTTACTACATGCCCGTCGCAGAACTTACTTTGATGAGATTTGAAAATTGCAACAAAATCTTTGGATAATGAGAGTATGAAAATAAATTGAATACATGAACATCGATATATGTAATATGAATATGTATATAAGCATGTATGTTTGACTGTAAATGTAAACAAATATGAAACAAATAAATATCACAAGTTTGTATGTAACCACCTAATCAATTAAAATTTAGGCAGACTATAGTATAGGCTCTAAGGGTCTAATAACCTATCCTATATCCCTATAGTCATGGCTCTGATACCAATCTGTCACACCCCGATCCGCAGCGGAAAAGGTGATCGGGGCATGATTGGGTTATCATAAAAGCTCATGACATTTATTATGCGTTTCATATTCATTTAATACAATTTAATGGAAATTTACAATAAATATTACAACATGTTCTAACTATCAATCTAAGCTTCTTTATTCTCTTCTAAGGCATTTCCTATGTTTTCTTTGCTTCAACCTGTTCACATGTATCATGTGTAAAAAGGTTTTGGATCAACATAAAGTTGGCGAGTGAATCCTATGGAAAAACATTTGAACAAGTTTATTAAATTGATTATGAAATATGTGCACAACCACTCATGAGTAAAAATAGATGTAAACTTATTCAACAATCATAAGAATTAAATAAAGCACACATAAAAAATAATGGAACATTTAGAGGCACGCGTTGCTCAACTCGTCTCTCACGAGGAACTGATGGGCCTAATGAATGAATTGCATAAACATGATAATATGAATGACACAACTACAAACAATATAAACTCAATGATACACACATGAACAATAATGAATTGGTTTTGTGGCACGCGTTGCTCACTCGTCTCCCACGAGGAACTGATGGGCTTAATGAATGAATTCCATATAATTTGACAAAATGAAATAAGTAATCACAACAATATAAACAATCTAAGTTTAGGTCATGATATGGTATGGCACAAATTTAAATAAACGAGTTAATTATTTGAAACACATGACACACCCCAAAACGTGTAATTAAAAAGAGGAGTTGTAAGATTCACTCACAGTGGGTGCGTTCGGTTGATGATGTTGAATGCACGCGAAGTGGTTTTAACCACGAGTGAAATTAATCTAGATAAATATCATTATGGTTCGGTAAGTAAACGGATTTTATTAATCTATTTTAGTAGGATTGTTGGTTGTATTTTTGTGAGTTTAAGGCTATTTTCTAACCTTAAAAATGTTATTTTTAAGTATATTTAATTTATTTTTAATTAAAATAAATAAATAAAAATAAAAAAAAAATTTTGATTTTTTTGCTACAGTTGACCGTTGACTTTGACCGTTGACCGTTGACTTTGACCGGTTCGAATCGAGAAATTGTGCGCTGAGTGAGGCTCGAACCCGAGACCTCCCGTACGCGTGCACGCAGCTCTACCAACTGAGCTACGTGTCTAACCCGTCATATATCTGTTTTTAATTATATTTATATATTAATTAATTTAAACAGAAAATCCTTTTATTTTAAAAACGATTTAATTGAATCGGACGGTGCGCTCCACAGGTCTCGAACCCGGGACCTGTGGCTTATACTAACACACAGTCCACCGCTGGACTGTGTGTCCAACTTTTTAACTTAACTGATTTTTATTATACTTAAACACAAACTGAACATTTCCTTTTCTGTCTTATTTTAAAAAAAAATAGATAATTGTCCGAGTCGGTGCAGTAGCCTGGACTCGAACTCGTGACCTGTGATATAAACATACACACAGTCCACCACTGGACTGTGTGTCTAACTTGGTTATTATTCCGGTTATTAATATACTTAACATATAACAGTGTGACTTCCGGTTCGGTTAACAAAAAAAAGGCGTTTTATTAAGGCAGCGTGTGTGGAACAGGATTCGAACTCGAGACCTTTGTGTGTTTAATGTGCACACAGTCCACCGCTGGACTGTATGTCTAACCCGAGTAATATCTTGCTTTTAATTAAACTTAAACACTACTGAACATCGTCTTCTTCGTTGAGTTATAACCAGAAATGATGACTGACTGGTTCGGGTTTTTATTCAGGTTTCTTTAGTGTCTTATGATTAATTACAGATGAGATTAAGTAAAAAGGAAGGAAATTAGGCGTGAGGTATACCGACTAGCTTTCCTCTGTTTTTCAGCAGAACTCCGGCGACAGCAACAGGCTCCGGCGTCGGGTGTCTTGCAGCAGAGAGTCTTCAGAAAGCTTACAAAGTATGTGGGTGACTTCGGTATAAGTTCAGAGGGTTTAGTAAGGCTTAGAAGTTAAGAACTCGGTTTTCCGGCGATGAGCAGAAATATTCCGGCGAGTGAGTTTTCGCCGAGAAAGGGTGCGGTTTTGGGCGAAAATGTTTGCAGAGGTTCGAGGGGGTATTTATAGGGCAAGTCGACGATGTATTTGGTCCGATTTCCGACTTGATTCGTTGGTTTGAATTTCTCCGGCAGTTATAACTTTGGTCGCGGACTCAGACGTCGGTTATAACCGATGTAGCGTTTATGTTTTACGTTATAACTGAAAGAAACGTTAAGTTTCGCGAGATTGCCGGGATTTCCGACGACTGAACTTTTGGGCGCCGGTTTTGAATTCGGAAAGACACTTTATGAATTAAATGATCTTAATAGTTAACAGATAATACAAGTGGCGCAGTAGTTTGGTGCGCGTGTGTTAAGTTTGTTGCTGGACCGTGACTGACTCGGCGACTGACCCGGGTTCGAAACCCGGCAGGGACATTTTATTTTTATTTTGCGATTTTCAACAGTTTTTCAAAAACAACTTATATATTCCAATATAATAATTGATTATGTATCGTTTAAAATTATTTTGGGCATTTAATTCGCAACGAAAATTTTAACTGATTGTTCGGTTAATAAACGGAGCGGGTTTGGTAAAATCCGTTTTTTGACGGATGTTACAGTATCCCCTGCTTTTTAGAAATTTCGTCCCGAAATTTAAATTGTGATATATTTGACTAAAAGGATGATGGTGTTTAGTTTTGACAGTTACATACTTAGAAAAAGTAAGGGTTTAAGTTTTTGTTTGAGGCGGTAACGTTCCTTGTAAGGGTTAAGTACCCTATTACAGGAATCGCTTTTTGTTGCCTACTGTAAAAGTATTGATAAACAGAATTTATTCGCTAACTATGATATCATGCATAAAAGTTTGAATATGTTTGGAAGGGTATGGTTATATCCTAAGGCAAAACTTCCAATACTACAACCTACATGGAATATAAATAAACACAACAGCTAATATTTGAACATAAATAAACACAACAGCTAATATTTGAACATTAATAAACACAACAGCTAATATTTGAATCCACATTCTGATAGCATATATGTTTGAATGGTGGAAGTTCCTCTCTCGTTTGTTATGATGAAGAGGTTAGTTTATGTAGAAATGGAACACAATCCAATCTCTTTAAATAGCAAGATGATATAAAATGTAACACAAATTCCAACCAAGGCAATACTAAATCCTACACGGAACTTCTCATAACCGCCTGATAATGCCTCTGATCCTTTGGCAAGAATACTTATATATAGGAAGTACCTGCGGCGTATCCACCATATTCTTGCCAAATTTTCATTGGTTTTATCCACAAGTTATGATTAGTTACCAAGAAACTAGTAAATCCTACATAGAACTTCTCATAACCTTCCGAAAATGCCTCTGATCCTTTGACAAGAATACTTATATATAGGAAGTACCAGCGGCGTATCCATCGTATTCTTGTCAAATTTTCATTGGTTTTATCAGTGAATTATGATTTGTCCTATATAACTCTACAACCAATACAACAAACATAAAATACTGAAATGAAAAATATCTGTGCGATCAAGGCTCAATCAAACGGAGCCGATCGTATTGCATGTACTGAAAATGAAATTGTCTGTGCGCTCAACACTTAATCAAACGGAGCCGAGCGTATTGCATGTACTGAAAATGAATAACTAAATCTAAACAACAATCACACAAACAGCCTATGCATGGAACCTCTCATAACCGCCTGATAATGCCTCCGATCATTTGACAAGAATACTTATATATAGGAAGTACCAGCGGCGTATCCACCATATTCTTGTCAAATTTTCTTTGACTTTATCCGCAAGTTATGGTTAGTTCTATGCGACTCTACTACAAACACCACAACCACAAGATACTGATAATGAAAATGTCTGTGCGCTCAAGGCTCAATCAAACGGAGCCGAACGTATTGCATGTACTGAAAATGAAATTGTCTGTGCGCTCAAGGCTCAATCAAACGGAGCCGAGCGTATTGCATGTAATGAAATGTAAAATGAACTGATCGATCAAGGCTCAATCAAACGGAGCCGATCGTTGCGGGCACGCCAAGTTCAACCGCATAATAAAATGGGGAACAAGCTCAAAACCTCATAAAGGGGGAGCTGCGGCCTCGGCAAATGCATATACTGAAAACAATAAACAATAATTACTCTAACAGTCTACACATGGAACCTCTCATAACCGCCAGATAATGCTTCTGATCCTTTGACAAGAATACTTATATATAGGAAGTACCAACGGCGTATCCACCGTATTCTCGTCAAAGTTTCATTGGCTTTATCCTTAAGTTATGTTTGGTTCTATGTGATAAAGAAAAACATAAAACTAAACGATAGGAGTTGAATCTGGATCTTCGGCGAAGAGGACTAGTTGGGTATCTTCGTTTGGGCCGTCATTATCTTCGACAGGATTGGCGTTGATGTTGAAGACTCTTCCTCTTGCTGATGGCCTAGCGGTTGGGTTTTCTTGGTTTACTTGGTTAACTGGGTTTGATTGGGCTTGAGTGTTGATGACGTTAACCAATTGAGGGCATGTGTTTCTAAAGTGTGTAGGGTCGCCACAATTGAAACAAGCTCGAACATATGGGAACATCGGGTATTGGGGTTGATGATAGGTTTGGTTCATGGTTTGAGTAGGGGAAGAGGTTTGGTTTTGAAAAGTGCGACAAACCTTGCTCAAATGACCATAGCGTCCACAAGTTGCACATAGTCGACAAGGTAAGGTAAGGGGATGGTGATAAAAACAGTTGGTGCATTGAGGGTGAGGTCCAAGATATGGTTTCTTATATGGGTAGGTTGAGTTGGGTGCCACTTGAGTGATTGGGATAGCTTGGATGGGTATGACGTGTGAAATTGGTTGATTTCGTTGGATAGTAGCGAAAAGTTGCCCGTCTCTTTTTCTCTTAGAATTGGGTTGAGAAGGGGATTCGGTTTAGGTGGAGTCGGAGGTTTCAGTCGATTCTTTGTCCTTCTTCTTCTCCTCCTTGAAGTCTTTGTTTCGGATTCGGTTCTCGGTAAGCTCTGTTGCTAACTCCATTGCCGCTTCCAAAGTTGCAGGCGAGGTACTTATTACAGGGTCTTGAATCTTTGACGGAAGACCACGAATGTAGTGCTCGATCAAACGGTAAAGGGGAGTGAACATGTTGGGAACCATTTGATGTAACTCGAGGAATCTTTTATTGTAGGTGATGTGGTCTCCTTCCTTTTGCTTCAACGAATAAAATTCATCTTCTAATTTCTTGATTTCACTCCTTGGGCAAAATCGTCTGGTCATGATTTCTTTTAATTCGTTCCAAGTTAAGGTTATAGCATCTTCCACACCTCGTTTGGCCTTCTCTGTATTCCACCAAGTGAGTGCTATCCCATGTAATCGACCGGTAGCATATCGCACTTTGCGATCGTCAGGCCAATCGCAATTAGAAAAGTGTTCTCCATCTCTTCAAACCAATGGAGGAGAGCGGTGACACCTTCAGTCCCTTTGTATTTTGGAGGGTCGCATGATTTGAAATGCTTGTAGGTGCATTTAGCGGTATTTGAGGGAGAGTTAATAATGTTTTGGTTTGCTTGATTGACAGGATTATCGGTGAGTGCTTGTTGTACTTGGATTACAATGTTGGGTATTACGGCAGCCATTTGTTGAGCGAGTAAGGCAGCCATGCGTTCGCGGGCTTTTCTTGCTCTCGTCTTCCTACGGGCGAGGTTAGAAGACATCTACAAGGAATACATGACAAGAGTATGAGTTGGATGTTTTTTGGTTCATGGGTCGCATTAGGAATGAACATTCATAAAATAATTATAGAAAATAAATCTACTACATCCATAGGATGTCTTGGGTTTTGCTCGCCATTAGGTCCTACATGCCACCATACATTACCTGTGTAATCATGTGGGCCCCCATGAATACCGGTTTTTCATATGGTTCGCACGGGTTTGCCAGGTTGCGTACACAAAAACCCGGAGAAAATCGAGAAATATGTATACAACGTGTGATATTCGGAATGTGTCCAGGTGTAGACACGGTGACACCTCAAAGTGGGTTAGTTCGAACGACGTTTGGTGTGGCATGCTTTGGCCTAATAGGTCCTTCGTACTCTCATCGTTGGTCCCCAGGTAGGCAAACTGGTCCGTTATATTGGATTTATACGAATGCCAACCTAGACAGGACGTTCCGACTACCGGTACTTGTACCCTTCCAGTTACTATATGCCCGTCGCAGAACTTACTTTGATGAGATTTGAAAATTGCAACAAAATCTTTGGATAATGAGAGTATGAAAATAAATTGAATACATGAACATCGATATATGTAATATGAATATGTATATAAGCATGTATGTTTGACTGTAAATGTAAACAAATATGAAACAAATAAATATCACAAGTTTGTATGTAACCACCTAATCAATTAAAATTTAGGCAGACTATAGTATAGGCTCTAAGGGTCTAATAACCTATCCTATATCCCTATAGTCATGGCTCTGATACCAATCTGTCACACTCCGACCCGCAGCGGAAAAGGTGATCGGGGCATGATTGGGTTATCATCAAAGCTCATGACATTTATTATGCGTTTCATATTCATTTAATACAATTTAATGGAAATTTACAATAAATATTACAACATGTTCTAACTATCAATCTAAGCTTCTTTATTCTCTTCTAAGGCATTTCCTATGTTTTCTTTGCTTTAATCTGTTCACCTGTATCATGTGTAAAAAGGTTTTGGATCAACATAAAGTTGGCGAGTGAATCCTATGGAAAAACATTTGAACAAGTTTATTAAATTGATTATGAAATATGTGCACAACCACTCATGAGTAAAAATAGATGTAAACTTATTCAACAATCATAAGATATTAAATAAAGCACACATGAACAATAATGGAACATTTAGAGGCACGTGTTGCTCAACTCGTCTCTCACGAGGCACTGATGGGCCTAATGAATGAATTGCATAAACATGATAATATGAATGACACAACTACAAACAATATAAACTCAATGATACACACATGAACAATAATGAATTGGTTTTGTGGCACGCGTTGCTCACTCGTCTCCCACGAGGAACTGATGGGCTTAATGAATGAATTTCATATAATTTGACAAAATGAAATAAGTAATCACAACAATATAAACAATCTAAGTTTAGGTCATGATATGGTATGGCACAAATTTAAATAAACGAGTTAATTATTTGAGACACATGACACACCCCAAAACGTGTAATTAAAAAGGGGAGTTGTAAGATTCACTCACAGTGGGTGCGTTCGGTTGATGATGTTGAATGCACGCGAAGTGGTTTTAACCACGGGTGAAATTAACCTAGATAAATATCATTATGGTTCGGTAAGTAAACGGATTTTATTAATCTATTTTAGTAGGATTCTTGGTTGTATTTTTGTGAGTTTAAGGCTATTTTCTAACCTTAAAAATGTTATTTTTAAGTATATTTAATTTATTTTTAATTAAAATAAATAAATAAAAATAATAATAAAAAATTGATTTTTTTGCTACAGTTGACCGTTGACTTTGACCGTTGACCGTTGACTTTGACCGGTTCGAATCGAGAAATTGTGCGCTGAGTGAGGCTCAAACCCGAGACCTCCCGTACGCGTGCACGCAGCTCTACCAACTAAGCTACGTGTCTAACCCGTCATATATCTGTTTTTAATTATATTTATATATTAATTAATTTAAACAGAAAATCCTTTTATTTTAAAAACGATTTAATTGAATCGGACGGTGCGCTCCACAGGTCTCGAACCCGGGACCTGTGGCTTATACTAACACACAGTCCACCGCTGGACTGTGTGTCCAACTTTTTAACTTAACTGATTTTTATTATACTTAAACACAAACTGAACATTTCCTTTTCTGTCTTATTTTAAAAAAAAATAGATAATTGTCCCAGTCGGTGCAGTAGCCCGGACTCGAACTCGTGACCTGTGATATAAACATACACACATTCCACCACTGGACTGTGTGTCTAACTTGGTTATTATTCCGGTTATTAATATACTTAACATATAACAGTGTGACTTCCGGTTCGGTTAACAAAAAAAGGCGTTTTATTAAGGCAGCGTGTGTGGAACAGGATTCGAACTCGAGACCTTTGTGTGTTTAATGTGCACACAGTCCGCCGCTGGACTGTGTGTCTAACCCGAGTAATATCTTGCTTTTAATTAAACTTAAACACTACCGAACATCGTCTTCTTCGTTGAGTTATAACCAGAAATGATGACTGACTGGTTCGAGTTTTTATTCAGGTTTCTTTAGCGTCTTATGATTAATTACAGATGAGATTAAGTAAAAAGAAAGGAAATTAGGCGTGAGGTATACCGACTTGCTTTCCTCTGTTTTCCGGCAGAACTCCGGCGATAGCAACAGGCTCCGGCGTCGGGTGTCTTGCAGCAGAGAGTCTTCAGAAAGCTTACAAAGTATGTGGGTGACTTCGGTATAAGTTCAGAGGGTTTAGTAAGGCTTAGAAGTTAAGAACTCGGTTTTCCGGCGAAGAGCAGAAATATTCCGGCGAGTGAGTTTTCGCCGAGAAAGGGTGCGGTTTTGGGCGAAAATGTTTGCAGAGGTTCGAGGGGGAATTTATAGGGCAAGTCGTCGATGTATTTGGTCCGATTTCCGACTTGATTCGTTGGTTTGAATTTCTCCGGCAGTTATAACTTTGGTCGCGGACTGAGACGTCGGTTATAACCGATGTAGCGTTTATGTTTTACGTTATAACTGAAAGAAACGTTAAGTTTCGCGAGATTGCCGGGATTTCCGACGACTGAACTTTTGGGCGCCGGTTTTGAATTCGGAAAGACGCTTTATGAATTAAATGATCTTAATAGTTAACAGATAATACAAGTGGCGCAGTGGTTTGGTGCGCGTGTGTTAAGTTTGTTGCTGGACCGTGACTGACTCGGCGACTGACCCGGGTTCGAAACCCGGCAGGGACATTTTATTTTTATTTTGCGATTTTCAACAGTTTTTCAAAAACAACTTATATATTCCAATATAATAATTGATTATGTATCGTTTAGAATTATTTTGGGCATTTAATTCGCAACGAAAATTTTAACTGATTGTTCGGTTAATAAACGGAGCGGGTTTGGTAAAATCCGTTTTTTGACGGATGTTACACTAGCCAATGTAATTTATTTTCAAGAGTCCATAAGAAGCGTTTCAACTTCTCAAGGATAAACTATGTGATGCACTGACTCTATCATTTCCTGAAGGTACCGATGACTTCGTGGTATGCTGTGATGCTTCGCATCTAGGATTAGGTTGTGTGCTTATGCAACGGGAAAAAGTCATCACACATGCATCACGCCAACTAACAGTGCATGAGAAGAACTACACCCCACGCACGCCCTTGAATTATGTGCGGTGGTATTCACTTTGATGATAACGCGACATTACTTATATGGTACTCAGTGTACTATATTCACGGATCACAAAAGTCTTCAACATATATTTAATCCGAAAGAATTAAATATGCGTCAACGATGTTGGGTAGAATTGTTGAACGACTACGATTAGGAGATCAAGTACCATCCAGGCAAGTAAAACGTTGTAGCAGATGCCTTGAGCCGCAAGGAACGAGTTAAAACCTTAAGGGTTCGAGCACTAGAAATAATAATTCAAACGAACCTTACCACTCAGATTCATGTCGCACAAGTAGAAGCATTCAAGGAAGAACAAATTCAAGCAGGGCTTCTCCGAGGTATGGAGAAACAATTAGTGCCAAAGGAAGATGGAACTTTATACCTTATGGGTCGAGTTTGGGTTCTACTTTTTGGCGGTCTTCGGGAAGCAGTGTTGGACGAAGCACACAAGTTTAAGTACTCAATCCATCCCGGATCGGATAAAATGTACAAAGATTTGAAGGAATATTATTGGTGGCCTAACCTCAAAACGACATCGCGACTTATGTTGGTAAATGTTTAACTTGCGTGAAAGTTAAGGCCGAGTATCAGAAACCTTCGGGATTGTTACAACAACCCGGGATTCCCGTGTGGAAATGGGAGCAAATATCTATGGACTTTATTACAAAATTACCTAGGACCTCAAGAGGTCACGACATGATTTGGGTAATAGTGGATAGATTGACAAAGTCTGCATATTTTCTGCCACTCGCGAGAAAGATAACACACAGAAATTAGCCGAGCTATATCTTAGAGAAATAGTGGCTCGTCATGGAGTGCTATTTCTATCACCTCAGACCGAGACGGTCGTTCAGTGTCAAGAATTTGGCAATCTTTTCAAAGGCCTTTGGATCTCGACTAGATCTAAGCACGACCTTCCATCCACAAACCGACGGCCATAGTGAACGGACCATCTAAACGCTTGAAGACATGCTTTGTGCATGTGTGATGGATCTAGGAGGCAATTGGGATACTCACCTACCCTTGGTGGAGTTCTCCTATATCAATAGTTACCACACAATCGGAAATTGGTGACAAACTATTAATTGGTCTCGAATTAGTCCAAGAGAACTACCGATAAGATGTTTCAAATCCGAGACCGTATCAAGCCGGCTCGTGATCGCCAAAAGAGCTACGCAGATAAGAGAAGAAAACCATTATCCTTCGAGGTCGGAGACAATGTTGTCACACCCTGACCCGCAGCGGATATGGTAGTCGGGACAAGATTGGGTTTTCATCAAAGCTCATGACATTTACTATTATAAAATTTCGTATTTATAATTTCATATTTAAACATAACAATCCAATCAACACATAATTCATACAAACACAAAATGTTCCAAACAAAGCTTGCAAGTGACGTTTTATTTTCTTCTAAGGCCCATGTCCTACATGATCCATGCTTCACACATGTTCACCTGTATCATGTGTAAAAATAGAGTTTTGGGGTCAACATAAATTGGCGAGTGAATCCCATTTAATCATTAAGAAACATGATATGTTTATTATCTTTAATAAAATGTGCATTAACTAAATATGAGAAATGTATATGCAATCTAAATCACAAGCCACACAATCAACTAGCAATGTACTTGTGAGCACGATAAGCGATGTGCTGTGAGATCAAGGCTCAATCAAACGGAGCCGATCTAATATATTAGGCAACGCGACGCTCCACCCGTAAGTAACCGGAAACAAATGGGCCTAATGTGAGAGCTTGACTGTAATGAGAAATATTAACACAAATAACAATAAGCAACAATACCACATAGCACGTTAGATCACAAAATGGCAATAGCACGAGATCTGAATTAGTGAGATAAACAAAAGCGACACATGATACACCCCAAAAACGTGAATAAAAAGGGGAGTTGTAAGAATTTACTCACAGTGGGTGCAATTAAGATTTGATTAAGATTACGCACGATTGAAATGCCAAACTATGATAAGGCTAACCTAGATATTCACATAGTAATTGAGATAAAATATATTCTTTTGGTTAAGTTTAGTATTTTTAATTAGTTAGTTATCGGTTAAATTATTTAGATTGATTTAGTATTACTATATATATTTTAATTTGTGAATAAAATTTAATATATAAAAATATATTTTTAAGGAAAATAATTAAAGGTTTTTGTTAAAAAAATATGTTTTCCCCCTTGACTCGGACCGGTCTGATATTTAGGCAGCGTGTGGGATTCGAACTCGTGACATCTCGCTTACGTGCACGCAGCTCAACCAACTGAGCTATGTGTCTAACCCGAAATTTATCAGATTTTAATTAATCTTATACACATACTACAACTAAACATAATTTTATTTAATTAAAAAGGTTTGGATAATTTCAGGGACCATGTAATGAACCGGATTCGAACCCGCGTCTGTCGTTTCGTGTGCACACAGCCCGAACAATTGGGCTATGTGTCTAACCCGTTGGATATAAGATTTTAATTAATCTTATATACATTCCAAGTTGTTTCATAACTGTGTTATAAAAAGGATTTGTAGAATTTGGTGAACCGGAACGTATATAGACTCGAACACGTGACCTAGACTTCATGTG
This sequence comes from Scalesia atractyloides, assembly GCA_947069175.1. Taxonomy (NCBI): domain Eukaryota; kingdom Viridiplantae; phylum Streptophyta; class Magnoliopsida; order Asterales; family Asteraceae; genus Scalesia; species Scalesia atractyloides. The sequence goes on along the minus strand of CAMTDV010000116.1, from coordinate 1,880,228 downwards.
CACACAGTCTATCCAACTGGATTGTGTGTCTAACCCGGTTTTAACTCAAGTTTAATTTCTTTTACCACAGACTCCAGTTCGTCTTCTTCATTTTGATAACACAGAAATGTTGAACCCAATTTGATTGTTCTGGTTAACAATTAAACCTTTAGACATCTATTGATGAGATTTAATAGAAGAATGAAGAGAATTAAGTGTAGTGGTATACCGAACAGAGGTGTTTCTGATCTCTGGTGAGGATTCCAGCTACTGAATATGATTCCGGCGAGGAGTCTTAGATGAACAAGAGATGTGTAACAAGGTTTTCTAGAGTGTGCATTTCAATTGAGTTCTTAAACTCCTATTTATAGATGAGGCAGAAGCTTGGATTAAGGCTTTCAGTTTCGGTAAAAATCAATAATGGCGAGGTGATTGCAGTACTGATTTGAATGTGCTGACTCGATGATTGAGTCTAAATGCATGATTATAAAATGGTTTCATCCGTTAATTGTAGAGAAGAACGGAATCTTGATGTTTGTCGGTGATTAAGCGCGGCTGTTTCAGCCTTCTTATGAATCTGGATCAAAGGAACGAAAATATAAATGGTTATTGGATTCGGTTTCTTTCAGATGTTGTGCGTGTGTTGCAGTGGTGTGTTGTGTGTGTGTGAATCTATGCAGCCCGGGTTCGAGTCCTGCGGTCAGCATATATATATATTTTTGTTTTTATTTTTATTTACTACCTTTGAGAATTATTATATATATATATATATATATATATATTTATTATTTTTTTATCTTTATTATTATCTATATACTTCTAATATAACGAACTCTTAAGCGATTAAATCTAAGTTTAGAAATGAAAAGATTTCATTAAAACTTAATTACAAAACAAAGCAGGTTTTAGAACCCGTTTTTCATCAGATGAAAGTTTTGTTGAAAGTCTCACCTTGGAAAGGCGTAGCCAGGATTGGTAAGCGCGGGAAGCTTAATCCACGGTACATCGGACCATTCGAAATTTTGGCAAGGGTTGGTACCGTTGCCTACAAGTTGAAATTACCTGATGAACATAGTAGTGTTCATGACACATTCCATGTGTCAAATCTCAAGAAGAGCCCAACGCAAGAAACAGTTATCATCCCTGCGGAAGAGATTCATATAGACGATAAGCTCCAATTTACTGAAGAACCTGTTGAGGTTATGGACTTGAAAGTCTAGAACACTAGGAGAATTAGTATCATGTTAGTCAAAGTTCGCTGAAACTCAAGGCACGGACCCGAGTATACTTGGGAACGTGAGGATCAAATCAAAGCCAAATATCCTCACCTGTTTGAGAAGACTCCTTCAACGGATGACTTGAATTTTGGGATGAACTTCTTTTTAATGGAGGGAGTATGTGACAACTGTCACTTCCGGGTAAATACCTTACATTTTAATAGTGAATTATACGATACCATCATGTGTTTTGAACGTCAAAACTGCATGAATTGCATGGTATACACCTAGAAAACTCACGAAGTACATTACATGATGCATATTATTTGTTTAGTTGTTACCATTTAAAAACAACTTAAAACAGTGCGTCGGAAACAACTAGTAGACTAGCTGTGACAGCACAGCTTCAGTACGCAGCTCAATGGCAGTTTTAAGACTTAGATGGGAGTCGAATGTAAACTATATATTAAACCCCATGTGGGAAAGCAAGGATTTATGCTAACACTTTCCGGAAACTATACATGCACTAAAAATTGTCCGAAATATACACTAAACAGCAATTCAGCAAAATACAACATCCACAAGCTTATGTAATATGCTGAAATAGTGTTAATCATCATACACTCCTTAAAAGATATTGAAAGATTCAAATTGGCACCAAAACATATCATATCATACAAGTCTTGAAAGTTAACGTTTTACGGACCGACAACGAAATGAACACCCGAACACAATCTGAAACATCATATGAACTGGTTAACAATATTTTATCATCATACAACTAGTTAAAATCATTAAACACATTGTTTTGCTTGAAAATCACTAAAAATCCCTACAAGTTACTTAAACCTCCGTTTAAGGAGACGTTAACGAATCTAGCACCCGTTAAGCAACCGAGTACAAACTGGACATAAAATATAAACTAGTTAACATTGTTTAACAATATTAAACTAGTGTATGGTATCTTATATCTCAAAATACATCAAAAACCCTAATACACTTAACCCCCTAACTAAACCCCTAAATCCTAACTAAATATCTAACTAGAAAAATTAACTAAGTTAAACCCCTAAATCCTAACTAAATATCTAACTAGAAAAATTAACTAAGTTAAACCCCTAAACAAGCACTTATGGCCATTTGGTGGGGCCCCTTTAACTCTAAACATTCTAGCCCCCTAAATTCTAACTAAATATCTAAAGATTATGAACATATAATGAAGATGTAATGATGATGTAATTGTTTATTATGTGCTATGGATGATATCCATCATATGTATACTTGCTAGAAGTATAAATCTAACAAGTATACACATGGATCTTACAAGATCCATGATCAAAGTATTGATGAACTTGTTATACATGATAAATGGACTATTTAAAGTGGCTAAAATGATTTATAATGTTCTTAAACTGTTGTTTGAACAAGTGGCTAAAATGATTTATAATGTTCTTAAACTGTTGTTTGAACAAGTGGTTAAAAATAACAAAAGTGATGATGAACATGTTTTAACATAATGGATGAACTTGTAAAAGTGATTAAAGTGGTTTGTGATGTTTTTAAGAATATGTGTAAATAAGTTGTTAATGATTTTAACAAAGTTAGTAAATATTAGTAACCAAACTCATTTTTAAAGATGGATGAACACTTTAAACCCAAAGTTAAAAGACTACATGTTTTGGTAAACTTTAAAGTTCATCATAACCTAAAAAATGCATATATTATACTTGTTGCTATTATTGGGAATAAATTGATGAGTTTTGAAAGCTTAAACACATGTTTTAAAACATGGGAAACCTCCTAAATCTAGGAGAGACTATGGCAAAACTTTTATAAAATTTAAACACTTAGAAAAATATATGTTTACAAATTCCTTGCAAGTAAAATTGTTTGATGGCCATAAACATTAAAATCCCCTTGTTTTTGTATAAAATATAAGTCCAAGAAGTCATGGGTTTTCTAAACATAAAATGGAGATAAATATATATTTTTGGAAAATATATATTTAGTGATCATAAGGATCATATGTTATGTCTATATTGTTTGTATTAGTTATATATAAAACTAGGTACTTGAAAATAATACACACTAACAAATACAATAATAAGTGGCAAACAAAGAATTACAAAAATATATAAACATCCATAATCAGACCGTGGAGACAAAAACATGGACTTATCGGACAATTGGATTATATAAGGATTATGGACTATAAAATATATAATATATCGTAAATATTACTTTCAAAACCGAACAAGTGACAAAATATATATTATTACAAGTATATAAATTATATCATATCTTGTCGATACTAAAAATATATTGTTTTTGAAGTGTATAAAAATATATATTTCATAAACTCTTAAAAGTATATTGTTTTGGTGGAAACTAAAAATATACATTTTTCTAGAATATATATTTTTGGGATACATACACTTACAAAGCATAAAATACATATATTAATTTGGATATTTCTTAAAATATAATTTTAAGTATACACAAAAGGGCGGGTAATAAATAAAAGAAAATATGTGTACAAAGACATATCAACATATACCCCTAACACTTGGTGAAATACCATTATACAAGTATTGTACACAACCATGGAAATACAAACATGAATACACAAATACTCACAATACAAGTATACCTATACTTGGGAAGATGCATAAGTATAATACTTAACAATTACAACACTTGGTCATGTAAACCATAAACCCATGCACGGAGTAATTATATATCCATACATGTTAAAAATAGATTATTTTTAACAAACCCATCGTAACTAAATGATATATAAAATGGAGCATACAAATAATACTAGTTAAAATATAAACTAACGCATCGAACTTGGGATTATATATAATTAAGAAGAATTATATGTGGGACATATCCGATGATGGTATCGTTGAGGCAAACGGGTGGAACACGTCTATGAGGAGTCATGAAACATATACATTTTACTCATGCGAGGCACGGAGTCTAGCGGGCTAGGCCCGTACATGCAACACATGCGTTGCAAGGTTACATGTATACTTTATGAAGTATAGCTATTGACATCATACATCAAAAGTACATCTTAACGGAACAAAACACTGAACAAGTCTTACCAAGTACTTAAGACAAGAAACAAGAACATGAATCGTTACAAAAACCCATGTGTCTAACAAAACCTAACGCATTTGTAGGTTGTGATACAAACCAAGGGAAGTACTTGAGTTAAACAGGGAACACAGAAAGCAATTCAGTGAGTTCATGTCCCCCTTTTCATCTTAAATGTTTTACACTTTTACAACTATCGGGGGGAAATACATGTCTATGGTATGATAAGCTAGGGAATGAAATGACTAGATCATGTGCGAATAGGGTGGACGTAAGCACCATTTATCTTGTTTAAGACCACGATACAAAGGTTAGATCTAGCGGGTGTTGGCAAGCCCCACTCTTGGTCATGGACCCACACGGAAGAGTACATTTGTTGTTCCAGTCGAGGTTAATCGATACAAATCGTCTAGGTTTGGATGCTTCCTATGTCGTCACACATATTAATGTCCTTGCAAAACATTAACGATCATGATTTCATTGACACTTTACATACCTGGTTTTTATACAAATACATCATACATTTTATGGATTTATCTTATGCAACCAAAACACATGAACTCGCCAACATTTTTTAATTGTCAACTTAACATGTATTTCGGGAAATTAGTGGACTAATGTTGGGAATTTCAGACAAGGAAAGCAAGTGTCAACTCTCCATGCCAACTTTTGCAGGGTTTGCCCATTATATACCGCCTCTTTGCGGTGATATAAGGGTCGAAGCCTTGTCATTTTAAAACTTGCATTTTGAATGTGTAACATTTTGACAACATATTTTCATTTTATGATTTGTAAACAAAATACTCAACTCATGTTGCGTTTGGAAACATCTATGGCAATGGCATTGGAGCTTGTCTTTATTCATTTAGTTTGTTCACTTATATTGTATGCAATGAGAATCAGTCAGATTACACCGCAAGCTTCCGCCTATGAGCGGGTGTGACACGTGATAACTGTTATTGTATGAGAATTCTACCAAAGGCAAGTGTATATCCCAATTGCCACCAAACCGAATACGCAAGAATGAAGCATATCCTCAAGGGTCTAGATAGTTCGCTTAGTTTGACCATCGGATTGGGGATAAAAGGCGATACTTAGGTTACAATGAGTAACAAGAGCCTTTTGAAAAGTCTGCCAGAGAAGCGAGGTGAAACGACCATCACGGTCAGAAATGATGTCAATGGGGATACCATGATGACAAATGACTTCATCCTTGAAGATACGTGGCAATTTCTCGACTTTGTAATCTTCACTAATGGGGAGAAAGTGAGCAGACTTGGTCAAAAGATCAATGATTACCCAAATGCTATCATAAACAAAGGAAGTAAGAGGTAGTTTGGTAATGAAATCCATTGCTATGCTCTCCCATTACAGACTGTGAGTTCTGGTTGTATGAGTAGGCCAGAGGGACGCTGATGCTCAACCATTACCTTGGAACAGGTGAGGCATTTCGAAACGTAGACAACAATATCATTCTTTATCCTAGGCCACCAATAAAGATCTCGATACATCTTGTCTGCGCTAGGATGAATGGAATATCGGGATTTGTGAGCTTCCTTTATCAAGAAGTCACGAAGATTGTTATGATTACAAATCCACACGCAATTGAGATAATATAATATACCATCGGGTTTGGACACAAGCTGATTCTCAGCACCACACTTCATCTCGTTAGATACGTTGTTCTCGTTAACATATGAATATTGTGCTTCTCAAAACGTTCACGAAGGTTGTTCAAAATCTAGAAGAAATGAATACTCTTCACATGAGTTTTACGACTAAGAGCGTTGGCCATAACATTCACCTTACCATGATGGTAGCGAATCTCGCAATCGTAGTCATTGAGCAATTGCACGCATCAACGTTGACACATGTTGAGCTCTTTTTTGGTTAAAGATGTGTTGAAGGCATTTATTGTTGGTGAAGACCACATACTTGATGCCATAAAGGTAGTGTCGCTAAATCTTTAAGGCAAAAATAACTGCACCAAGTTCAATGCCGTGAGTAGTGTAGTTCTTCTCATGCATTTTGAGTTGCGTCAAAGCGTACGCGTTAACATTGTCTCGTTGCATGAGGACACAACCAAGACCTTGGTTAGATGTGCTGCAATACACGACGAAGTCGTCGTTTCCATCAGGAAGAGAAGAGTAGGAGCATTGCAAAGCATGTTTTTGAGCGTTTGGAAAGACTTCTCTTGTTTACGTCCTCAAACAAATGGTTTATCCTTTTTAGTCAAAGGCGTGAGAGGAACAACAAATTTTTGAGAAGTTGGAGATGAATCGACGATAATAACCCGCTAATCCAAGGAACGAACGAATTTCTTACGGAGACTTTGGTGCAATCAAGTTCTTGACAAGTTCAATCTTATCAGGTCTACGTGTATGCCTTTCTCGTTCACGACATGTCTGGGAAATTGAACTTTGGATAGCCAAAATTCATACTTGGAGAATTTGGCGTACAAATGTTATCCATGTAGGAGTTCGAGGATTAGGCACAATTGTCAATCGTGCTCGTCTTATGTCTTGGAGTAGATGAGGATATCGTCTATGAAAACGATCATGAGACGGTCCAGGTATGGTGTGCACACACGGTTCATCAAATCAATGAAAACCGTAGGTGCCTTGGTTAATCCGAAGGGCATAACTACAAACTCGTAATGACTGTATCTAGTACGAAAGGCGGTTTTGAGAATATCTTCTTGGAGGACTCGAAGTTGATGATGGCCAGAACAGAGATCGATTTTTGAAAAGCATGTTCACCTTGAAGTTGATCAAAGAGGTCGTCAATACGAGGAAGAGGATAGCAATTCTTAACCGTGAGTTTGTTAAGTTCGCGATAATCGATACGCATGCGAAAAAATCCATCCTTCTTCTTGATAAAGAGGACAGGAGCGCCCCATGGGGAGGTACTAGGGCGTATAAAGCCTTTATCAAGTAATTCTTGAAGTTGGCTCGATAGCTCTTGCTTTTCCGAGGGTGCGAGACGATAAGGAGCTTTAGCAACAGGAGTTGCTCCAAGAATGAGATCGATACGAAAGTCAACGAAATGAGGAGGAGGACCAGGCAAGTCTTCAGGAAAATAAGGGAAGTTGCAGACGACAAGAACATTACACATGATTTTCCTTTATCTTTCTTTTCCACTATATGGGCAAGAAAGGTAAAGTACTCCTTGCGTAAATACTTGTTCGCTTGGGTCATGAGATATGTTTGAGACCTTTAGAGGGTTTCTCGCCAAAGACGTGTAATGAATCATTGAATGGAAGAGGGATACGAATGAATTTCTCCGAACAAACGACTTCAGCATGGACCTTATGAAGCCAATCCATGCCTATGATGATATCGAAACTGCCCGTTTGCATAGGTATGAGATCGATTGAAAACTTGTAATCGTTAAGATCAAGAATACAATTAGAAAGAACGGAATCCACAAGAACGGATTTACCATTAGCCACTTCCACAATAAATGATTTTGGCAACTTAGAGCTTCTACACTTAAGCATTTGTTCTAATTCAGTGGATATGAAACTTTTATCCGTGATAGTATCTAAAGCATAAACATTGTTTACTAGGAACATATAGTTAATGAAGTCGTTGCTGTTCTGGGCTTTGACAGTGGTGATGACGAAAGCTCGTCAACGAGGAGTTTCCTGAGCCTGGTTGTGTTGGGGAAAAACGTTGCTGAGGTGATTCGGGTCGCCACACTTGCAACAAGCGCTACCATTGTTTGTTGGCTGCTAGACTTGGTTTTTGGGCAGGTGTTGGGGTATGGTTAACTAGATGTCTTTGGCCAAAATGGTATTGGGTATTAAGTGCCCAAACCTATTGCACGTAGTGCAAAGGTGACATGGTGCGGTAGTAGGGTGGTGATAGGTACTAGTCGCAAACCAAAGAAAAGTCCCAGTGTAACCCCGTTTGGCTAGTTCAGGGTTTTGGGTTAAGTTCATCTATTGTTGTGGAGGGTTTTACAGAAGAACAACCACAAAATTTTGGTTTGAAGCCTTCTGCTTCCTATCATTTCTGTTGTTGTTTTTGGTGGGTGGTTTAGTAGGTGTGGGTTCAGGGGTTGATTCAGTGGTTGCTTGGTGAGCAGCTTTGGTGGAACCCTTCGTCTCGAAGGCTCCATCCATGAGCAGGTTATGGTTAAACTTGGTAGCAAGGCGATAAGTGTCCTCTAAGTTTTTAGGTGAGCAGACTCAACGTAGTTGGATAAGGAAGAAGGGAGGGCTCGAATGTACTTGGCTATGGCCTTGTTGGTTGAATCGACTTGGCCAGGGCACAAAATACTAAGCTATTTAAACCTAGTGGTGGGATCGAGGTTGTCACTCCCGACCTGTTTGAAATTCCAAAACTCGTTCTCGAGTTGTTGGCGCTCGTGTAGAGGACAAAACTAGTCTTCCATGAGCTTTTTGATCTCGGTCAAGGTCAGGGCATACACAGCATCTTCACCACGAATGCTACGCTCTGACGTCCACCAATCGAGAGTTCGCGATCGGAAGACGCTAGTGGCGTTGGTGGTATGCAGATGGTTAGGGCATCCGCTTTTGCGAAAAGTGACTTCAGTGGCATCGAACCATTGAAGTAACTTGATCACACCTTCTTTGCCAGTGAATGACGCTGGGTTGTAGGAATTGAATTGCTTAAAGGTGAATGTAGGCTTGGGTAGTGTGACTTTTGTATCACCCGATTCTAGGGGGAATCGACGTTGACGGGGCGGGTGTTGGTTGGATCCCACTGACAATGTTAAGGATCACCTTGGCCATTTGCTTAGGAATAAACTTCTTCATCTCCTTTTTGTTCATGGAGTCACCACTGTTAGAGTGCTTCTTGGAGTCCGAGTATTCATTGTTCGAAGACATCTAAAAGGTTGAGGTAGGGGAAAATATGAGACTCGACCACAATATGTTTTAAAAATAAAGTCTGTTTTCATGTATAAGCACAAAGTATGTCACATAACACGTATGTTCCACATAGATTACAAAGCATAACACATATTCTCATGGTAATAGCATGTATGAAAGTAATAAGGGTAGTAAATTTAGTTTGTTCACGATTATTAGAGTTGTTTTAGATTACCAAAGGGTGTGCCAATTGTGCTCTCGACTTGAAATGATAAGCGTATCAAAGTAAAACACATAGTAATTGATGTAATCATAAAAGAGTGGCTTGATAAAACATTAGAGTGTTTCAGGTTTAGAAACTTAGACTATTCCAAAGTGAATCGAAAGTTCTTTCAAATTAGGGAGACATGTTTTGGCATAATAGGTAAAATACTCTCGTCGAGGAGAGGTTAACGACATCTTACCTTTCCAGTTACTACATGTCCCAAACTGATCGAAAATTCAAAACTTTGGCAGAATTGTAAATCGTGGAATGGGACTAGTTATCAAGATGCAGGTTTCACCCCTAACTTGATAGCATCATACACTAGGTGTGGTTTGTACCTACCAAACGAGGAGCAAATTCTGACTCGTTGGTAAGGTCCACTAGAGTATGAAATGGGAGTTTTCCATTAAGATGTGGATTTCAAAATCTCCTAACTTGATAGCATAACATCATGTAAAATCGAATACGCGGAATGAGTGATTTCACCAAAAATTGTGGGCCATTGGGCCTATCTTGGTCCAAATAGCCTCGTTGACGAAATACGAGTGTCTTCATGTCTTCAAGTGTATATTGTGTTAGCCTTAGAAAAGGCAGGTAATGTTTAAGAAACAGGGTTAGATCAGAAGCAGAATAGGCAAGTTTAGACGTTTTAATGGAGGGAAATATTTCGCTTCGTGCGAAGTGGCTGCCACTTCGTGCGAAGCTCTTCAGCTCGCACGAAGAGGTCCAGTTCACATAAAGATTCTCGTTTCGTACGAAGGGGTCTGATTTGGTGCTTAGACTATAGACTTGGTCAAATCATGCAATTTTTTTAATTCCCTATAGTTATGCCTCTAATACCAATCTGTCACACCCTAACCGATGGCGGAATCATCGCGGCAGACACAAATATATTACTCGAGACAACACAACGTTAAATTGTGACAAGTATTTAAAGGAACAATATTTCATTTTATTACTAAAGATTCAAGTACATTGCCTAGAAACAAATACATCATCGATTTCAAGTACGAGTATAACAGAAGTACAACATTTCAAATAGAAGTACGATCCTACAAGAATCTAAATTAAGATGAGTTTCTATGTCCATCCTACTAGATTCCAGGGGTTATCATTGTCATCAATCTACAATACATGTTAAAGTATAGTTCAACACACAAGGCACTGCCGAGTATATAAGTTTGACTAACAGCATAATATAAATGTTTAACAAATCCTCATGTATAAGTGTTAACTCAAAAATAACATGACAAAACTATCATGTAATTTACATATGCAACCTAAAGTTTTCCGCTAGCGTAATCTAATCATAGCAATGACTAGACCATTTTGCTTACTTAACATGAACTCACGAATACGGGCGGTGTCTTAATCCTATAGCGCTATACATGTTACAGGAGGCTTGATCGAAGTTAATGTCATGGTATAAGCATGTTAAGTATAAGCATGTATGTATTCAAGTATGTCACGTAAGTATGGTTAAGGATTGTTTGTGATTTAGTTAAGCATGATTGTGTGACTTCGGTAATTTACATGTATTGCACTCAAAGGTGACAAAAGTAAACGGGTCGAGTATACTCAAGGTTTTGCAAGCTTCCTAGAAATTTGTGAGTCATGAGTTGGAGTGTTGAAGTGATTAACACCGAAGTTACCCTACAAGGGGTAAACAAAGGTGTGTGAATAGACTGTGGTTAAAGAATGATTCAGACGAGGATTCAGAAAAATATGAAACGAAACGTAGAAAACACCACTCCGTGTGAAGTGGGTTGACCACTTCGTGCGAAGTGACTTACACTTCATACTAAGTGATTGTTCACTTCGTGCGAAGTGACAGTTCTAGAAAGTTTTAGCTCGTTTAACGCCTATTCCGACACTATTTTTTGTCTATGAGGAGTTTAGGAAAGAGGCAGAACAGTATGAGATCGCAACACTAATTCATTATTTGATAGTGTCATGATTCTGACCAGTTTACAAGGGAAAATACGTGTTATATATATATTTTATCTACATAGTTCGTCAGATATGTTACAGACGTTAAAGTAAAGATACGAAATGGTCAAGTGAGGTGTGGAACTTAATTCGGGTAGCCAAGGCTCCCAACGTTCTCACACTTGCTGAAACGTAGTCCAATACTAGTGAGGATGATGAGCTAAGTCAGTGGTAAAAATTGCTACAAAGGAGAAAGAAAAAAAAGAGGAAGAAGTTATGAAAAGTAAGGTAAGTAGTGAGCTAAGACTCACTTAGAAGCTGAGAATAATCTTCCACGAATCCGGGAATCTCAGAGTGAGAGTGAGAGTGTACAGAAAGTTTGAAGGTTTGAAAGTGTGCCATATTTATAGGCGAATAGGTGCAATTCGTACGAGCTGGACACCAATTTGCATGAGGTGGCTTTACTTCATGCGAAGTCATGTGCACTTTGTGTGAAGCTGACCTATTTAGGCCGTTTTCGCATGTTTTAGCCGGTTTTATGTATTTCAAGCATTGGGTGGTAACATATAGGTATTGTATGCATAAGAAGTATAAATTGTACGTAAATATGTATTTGAAGGATTGATTTGCACGCAGGATAGGTATGTATTCAAATGATTGATCGCAAGTATAACAAGTATGGGTAAAATAAGTATTTCATTATGATCAACGTCTCAAATTTACAAAGTTGGAAAGACATGTATACAAGTTTCCATAAATAGAAATACAATTACACTTTCTAAATAAAGAAAGTACAAGAAGCGTTACAATTTATTTACTATTGGAGCCTATTATTCTGTACTGGGCATTTAGCTCATTCCATGTATTTTATTTCACCACAGGTTAATAGGTTACTTTGGGGGGTGAAGAGTGAAGAATAAACCCAAGGATGCTAATCGAAGATGTTTGTCACTATTATAAAACAAATATGTATTTTCGGATTTGGGCTATGAACTCTCTTTTGAAATGTAACCCTAACTTTAATTAATGGAATTTGACTTTTGTTCTGATCCACGATTAGGTTAGAAGTGAAGGTTAGAAGTGAAGATATTCCTAAGACCAACTTTAGGACCCGATATGGTAATTATGAATTTCTAGTGATGCCTTTTGGGCTCACAAATGCACCTGCAGGATTCATGGATCTCATGAATAGAGTCTACAAACCGTATTTAGATAAGTTTGTCATTGTCTTCATAGACGACATACTTATCTACTCTCGTAATCAAGTTGATTACAAGAAACACCGTCAGTGCATCCTAAAATTTCTAAGACAAGAGAAGCTTTATGCTAAGTTCTCTAAGTGCGAAATTTTGCTTTGAGAAGTCCAATTTCTTGGACATGTTGTAAGTGAGCGTAGTATCCAAATGGATCCTGCCAAAATAGAAGCCATAATGAATTGGGAAATACCCAAAACACCATCAGAAATTTGTAGCTTCTTAGGATTTGCTGGTTATTATAGGAGGTTCATTGAGAACTTTTCAAGGATAACCACTACTTTAACTACCATGACCCGTAAGAATGTCAAGTTTGTTTGGGATCAAAAACAACAAGAATCTTTTGAGATTCTAAAACACAAGTTCAGCAATGCTCCTGTGTTATCTCTACCTGAGGGTATTGAGGATTTTGTCGTTTATTTTGATGCCTCGCACACTGGCATGGGCTGTGTGCTAATGCAAAAAGGCAAAGTAATTGCTTATGTATCACGACAATTAAAAGTGCACAAAAGGAATTACATCACCCATGTAACATTTGTCAAAAACGGGTTTCCAAACCCGCTCCATTTTGTAATCGAATATCAAGTTATAAATGTCACGTTGCGTATTTATGGCTATTTTGATTTTTAATGATACATAATTAATAAACAAACTAAACTATAAAAATTATTATTGATAAAAAGTAAAAATAAAATAAATAAAAATAAAATGTGGCTGTCGGGACTCGAACCCGGGTCAGCCGGGTTGAAACCCAAAGACTTAACACACACACACATCACCACTCCGCCACTTGTTGTTTTTTGTAAGTATTAAGAAACAATAAAAATTTTGTGGTCTCCCATGAAGCAACCGGTTACGACATCTGTAACCGAAATCGGTCGTCAAACGTCCAAAGACGTTTGGTTGATCGCGGTTTACCGATTATAACCGCTACACCGACGTTTTCAATCAAGTTACTTTGAATGAACTTGAATACTAGAAGAGAATCGGTTTTTATAACCGAAAACTTTCAATTCCAGTATAACATCAATCTCTGTCCTCTCTCGCGACGCAAACACACTTTACAAACTCTCAATTACATTTCCGCACACTTTTCAGTCCACCGGAGAAGCTTTTTGAACTCGCCGGAAAGTTTCTGCAGTTCGCCGGAAAACCGTATTCTTCATCAAAACGGTAAGTCTTTCAATACCGTCGTGGTCTAACAATTGTTAAGCTATTTCTAACTCAAACCTTTCAATTGAAATCAAATTCAGAAGCTGTTATCGGATAATTCCAGTTCGCCGGAAAACTTCTGGAAATCCTTACTTCCATCTGTGAAACGGTAAGGACATTCAAACACTCTGTTAACATTTGTTTAGCACTTCAATTCCACGTTTAGCTAATCAAAACGAATAATTTGCTTGCTCAGTTGAAGTTTATAAAAAACAGAGCCGACGCCCTGCCGGACTTCTGAGTTGAATTGTTCCTCCGGTATGTTTGTTTCCAACACAGTCTTTGTCATTTCATCTCAGTCTTATGAATGTGTTAATCGTTTTAAAACAAGAAAACAGAGGGGTAATCGGCTGTCTGTAAAAACTAACGGAGAAGATGAACTGTGCAAACATTATAATAATAATTAAAATTGGTTTTTAAACGGGTTAGACACACAGTCCAGCGGTGGACTATGTGCAAATAATACGCACACGCCGCGAGTTCGATCCCTGATACACGCACCCACTCTGTTATAAAGAGGTTTTATTTTTCTAACTGAACCGGATAAACTACGTTAGTTGTTAAGTATAATAAAAATCTGTATAATAACCAAGTTAGACACACAGTCCAGCGGTGGACTGTGTGTAGCGTTAAAGCACAGGTCCCGGGTTCGAGACCTGTACATGGCACCGGTTCGATGATTTAAAAATGTTTTTGAAAATAAAAAATTTTTGGATAAGCTGAGTTAATATATAAGTATAATTAAAAACGGAATTGTTTCGGGTTAGACATGTAGCTCAGTTGGTAGAGCTGCGTGCACGCGTACGGGAGGTCTCGGGTTCGAGCCTCACCCAGCGCATTTCAATTACACAATAAACCGGTCAAACAGTCAAAGTCAAAAAGTCAACGGTCAACCCAAAAAGTCAACATATTTTTATATTTTTATTTATTTAATTTAATTTAAAAATCAATTAAAAATACTTAAAAATAATGTTTTTAAAGATAGGAAATAGCCTTAAACTCACAAAAATATATCTAAAAATCTTATTAAAATTATTAATAAAATCCACTCATTTACTAAATTTCCCGTTATTATTTAGGTTAGTTAATTCTCGTTGTTCCGCTCTTCCAACTCGTGCGCATCTCACCATCTCCAATCAAACGCACCCAATGTGAGTGAATCATTACAAATTCCCCGTTTTAATCACGTTTTTGGGGTGTATCATGTGTCTTGCTACTTATTATACTTAAATCATTTTGCATACATCATACAATGGACAAATGTGTATTCAGTTTGATTCAATTGTTTGTGTGGTTATTGTTAGATTTAATTCATTATTTTCAGTACATGAAATTTCATAGGCCGCCACTCCCCATTACATTATGAGCGTTGAGCATGTTCCCCATTACATTATGAGCGTGAACCTGGCGTGCCAACATACGATCGGCTCCGTTTGATTGAGCCTTGATCGCATAGACATTTATCATTTTCAGTACATGCAATACGATCGGCTCCGTTTGATTGAGCCTTGATCGCACAGTTTCATTCATGTTTTATATTTATGCAAGTTGATATGTTATGGTATGCTGTTGGTATGTTATTGTATGTTATAATTTGTGGTTAACATTGTTACCGATTGATTATTTATCATTTGCTCACTTATGATTATGCACAATTTTTCTTTGATAAAATAACAAGTAAATCAATAATAAATGTTTATCTAACAAGGTTCACTCGCCAACTTATGTTGACCCAAAAACCCCTATTTTTACACATGATACAGGTGAACCAGCTGCAGCCAGAAACACATAGGATTGGCCTAGAAGAATAAAATGGTTTAGAGCTTGGAATTGTTTAATTGGTTATTTTCTTTGTATTTGTATGGACATGTTTGGATTAATGAGAATGTAATTTTGATTTAAATAAATATGAAACATAATAGTAATATCATGAGCTTTGGTGATAACCCAATTATGCCCCGACTCTTATTCCGGTGCGGGTCGGGGTGTGACAGATTGGTATCAGAGCCATGACTATAGGGATATAGGATAGGTTATTAGACCCTTAGAGCCTATACTATAGTTGTTTAGAAATTTCTAAGATTTTTGTGTGTTACATGCCAAATTTCATGATGCTTATATGTTTTATGTTAAATGTTACATTCAATGTTATGCAAGCACGTTCATAAGTATATATTATCATATAATGCCTATCATGAATCATGTTCTCATAACATATCATATCCATGAAAGCACGCATCACATCATTTTCATGATTGCTTTTACAACGATTTTTGTATTTTCAAATCTCATGAAAGTGAGTTCTCATGATGGGCATGTAGTAACAGGAAGGGTACCAGTACCAGTAGTCGGAACGTCCTGTCTAGGCTGGCATTCGTATAAATCCAAAATAAAGGACCAGTTTGTCTACCTGGGGACTAACGATGAGAGTACGAAGTACCTATTAGGCCAAAGCATGCTATACCAAACGTCGTGTGAGCTAACCCCACTTTGAGTTGCATTGTGTCTACACCTGGACACATTCCGACCATACATCTCGTAAACATATTTTGTGGTTTGCATTCGGGTGATGCAAGTGTTAAATCGCCAATACTAATGTGAATCCTACCAAGCCAATAGCCATGGGGCCCACATGACTATACAGGTGAAGGTATGGGGGACATTTGAGGCCCAACATGAGCAAACCCAAGATATCCTATGGATGTAGTTGCATTATTGATATTTATGTTATTTTCATTTTCTTAAAGACACATGACACCAAAAAAGACTCCATAAACACACAATCTTCTTATGTATGTTCCTGTAGATGTCGGCTAGACAACAACGAGGGGGTAAAAGATCAGGAAGATCTCACGAACGCTTGGCCGCACAAATCGCGAAACAAATGGCCACGGTGCCTCCTGACATTGTGGTTCAAGTACAACAAGCCCTCGCTACAAATCCTACTAACCCTCCCCAGTAAGACGACCAGAACATCGGCAACCCTCCTACCAGCAAGTGCTCATACAAACATTTCAAGTCTTGTGATCCTCCTAAATTTGAAGGGACCGAAGGTGTCACTGCTCTCCTCCACTGGTTTGAGGAAATGGAAAACACCTTCCTCAACTGCGATTGTCCTGAGGATCGCAAGGTTCGATACGCCACCGGAAGACTATTTGGGGTAGCTCTTACCTGGTGGAATACTGAAAGGGGAAGAGGGGAATTGATGATGCAATGGCCTTAACGTGGGAGGAGTTAAGGGAAATTATGACTAGGCGATTCTGTCCTAGGAGTGAGATTAAAAAGTTGGAGGACGAATTTCATTCTTTGAAGCAGAAGGAGGGAGATCATACCTCCTACAACAAGAGGTTCTTAGAGTTGAACCAAATGGTCCCTAACTTATTCACCCCAACTTACCGCTTGATTGAGCATTATATTCGAGGACTTCCCTCGAAAATTCAAGATTCAGTTCTCAGCACTTCACCAGCAACACTTGAAGCTGCTATGGAGTTAGCGACTGAACTTACCGAGAATCGAATTCGCAACGGTAAGTTTAAAGAAGAGAAAAAGAAAGCCCCTGTTGAGGGACAAACTTCAAACAATTCCACCTCCTCCTCTAAGTTTGCTAACAAGAGGAAGCGCAACACTAGAAACTTCGCTGTCACTCAAACCAATTACCCTATCCCTACTGCGCCCATTACCCAAGTTGCCCCTTCACCTACACCATACAAAAGACCATACACTGGCCCGTTACCAAAATGCAATCGTTGCCAATACCAGCATTCTCCTGATCATCCTTGCCAATATTGCACCGGCTGTGGTCGCGCAGGTCATACTGTTCAAACCTGCCGCATGCCTCAGCGAACGAACCGCCACCAGCCTTCAACCCAAACCCACCAGCAAATAATGGGTCAAGCCCAACAACCCCTACCATTTCCACCCACCCAACATTTAGCCCAAACATATTACCAACCCAACTATCCTATGGTACAACCTATGCGGGCTTGCTACAATTGTGGTGACCCAAGCCATTTTAGAAACACTTGTCCACGTTTGGTGAACATCATTCATGTCCAAGCTCAAGCAAATCCGGTGAATCAAGCTAACCAAGCTCCACCACCTGCAAGAGGAAGAGCTTATAACATCAACGCCAATACTGTTGAAAATAATAACGGCCCAAACGAATCACCCAACTAATTTTTCCTCGCCAAGAATCAAGACTCAACTCCAATCATCTAGTTTTAATGTTTTCTTTATGTTATCTCAATCTTTCCGTATCCCAGTTGTAAAATTTGGAAATTATGTATCCAAGAATTTTAATGCGATTTGATATTACAATTTTGTTCTATACTCACTGATTTAACATTCATATCATCATACATCTCGACGTATCTCAATCTCATCATTTAAAGAAGTTGGGTTGTGTCACACTTTTACATAGACTGACCCCTTCATCATAACCAACGAGAGAGGTACTGTCATCATTTAGTCATGTATCATTTCAGAATTGAGACTCAAGTTTTGTTCGTTGTGTTGTTTATGTTTTAGAGTCACATAGAACTGATCATGATTTACTGATAAAGCCAACGAAAATTTGACAAGAATATGGTGGATACGCCGCTGGTACTTCCTATATATAAGTATTCTTGGCAAAGGATCAAAAGCATTACCAGGAGGTTATGAAAAGTTCCGTGTAGGTTTAAATATCGTCATGGTTGAAGTTTTTGTTTTATGATACATACCTTATCATTACAAATGTATTAGTTCCCTCAAAACTATTGTACCTAAAATCGTAAGCGACATCAAAGATCAAAATCCGAGAAGCCCGGCATGTTTCAGTAACAGAAAGGAGACGTACGCAAGGAGCCGTCTTGTGGAGCTAAACTTAAAAATTGAAACTAAATCCGAAGGTATTCTATACTGTCTAGATCGCATATGGATTCCTGACCACAATAACCTTCGTGATTTTTTCTTATGAATGAGGCGCACAAAACACGATATTCTATACACCCAGGAACCGACAAGATGTATCAAGACCTTCGATACACCTACTGGTGGCCTGGAATGAAAAAGGATATTGCTGAATTTGTTTCAAAGTGCCTTTCATGTTCCAAAATAAAAGCTGAACATCAAAGACCCTCAGGACTTCTGGTCCAACCTGAAATACCTGTAAGGAAGTGGGAAAACATAACCATGGACTTCATTACCGGGTTACCTCGCACTTCTAGTGGGTATGACACTATATGGGTAATCATTGATCAACTTACAAAATCAGCTCACTTTATTCCTATCCGCGAAGATTTCAAGAACGAAAAGCTAGCTCGTATTTATATCAGCGAAATCATAAGCCGACATGGTGTATCGTTAAGAATTATTTCTGATCGTGATGGTCGTTTCACTTCACGAACATGGCAAGCAGTACAAGCCGCTATGGGTACGGTAAGTGCCGATCTCCTGTATGTTGGCACGAAATTGGGGAAGCTCAAATCACTGGTCCAGAATTGATCCAAGAAACCACAGACAAGATCCATCAAATCCGAAACAATCTTCTAGTGGCTCAAAGTCGTCAAAAGAGTTATGCAGATAAACGACGGAAGCCTTTAGAGTTTAACATGGGTGATCATGTACTTTTAAAAGTATCACCGTGGAAGGGAGTAGTTCGTTTTGGTCAAAAAGGCAAGCTAGCACCACGCTACGTAGGACCTTTCAAGATACTTGAAAGAGTAGGACCTGTAGCATACAAGCTTGATCTACCAGAAGAAGTCAACAGGATTCATCCCACATTCCACGTATCAAATTTGAAGAAGTGTCTCGCTGATGAAAACCTCCACATTCCTCTGGAAGATATTCAGATTGATGAATCTATGCATTTTATTGAAAGACCTGTAGAGATCATGGACTTCGAAGAAAAACGTCTTTGACGAAGTCGCATTCCAATTGTTAGGGTATGCTGGGAGTCGAAACGGGGACCTGAGTTTACTTGGGAACGTGAAGACTCAATGCGCGAAAAAATACCCGCACCTTTTTCCTACTACTATTACTTAAATTTCGGGACGAAATTCCTAAAAGTAGGGGATACTGTAACATTTGTCAAAAACGGGTTTCCAAACCCGCTCCGTTTTGTAATCGAATATCAAGTTATAAATGTCACGTTGCGTTTATGGCTATTTTGATTTTTAATGATACATAATTAATAAACAAACTAAACTATAAAAATTATTATTGATAAAAAGTAAAAATCAAATAAATAAAAATAAAATGTGGCTGCCGGGACTCGAACTCGGGTCAGCCGGGTTGAAACCCAAAGACTTAACACACACACACATCACCACTCCGCCACTTGTTGTTTTCTGTAAGTATTAAGAAACAATAAAAATTTTGTGGTCTCCCATGAAGCAACCGGTTACGCCATCTGTAACCGAAATCGGTCGTCAAACGTCCAAAGACGTTTGGTTGATCGCGGTTTACCGATTATAACCGCTACACCGACGTTTTCAATCAAGTTGCTTTGAATGAACTTGAATGCTAGAAGAGAATCGGTTTTTATAACCGAAAACTTTCAATTCCAGCATAAAATCAATCTCTGTCCTCTCTCACGACGCAAACACACTTTACAAACTCTCAATTACATTTTCGCACACTTTTCAGTCCACCGGAGAAGCTTTTTGAACTCGCCGGAAAGTTTCTGCAGTTCGCCGGAAAACCGTATTCTTCATCAAAACGGTAAGTCTTTCAATACCGTCGTGGTCTAACAATTGTTAAGCTATTTCTAACTCAAACCTTTCAATTGAAATCAAATTCAGAAGCTGTTATCGGATAATTCCAGTTCGCCGGAAAACTTCTGGAAATCCTTACTTCCATCTGTGAAACGGTAAGGACATTCAAACACTCTTTTAACGTTTGTTTAGCACTTCAATTCCACGTTTAGCTAATCAAAACGAATAATTTGCTTGCTCAGTTGAAGTTTATAAAAAACTGAGCCGACGCCCTGCCGGACTTCTGAGTTGAATTGTTCCTCCGGTATGTTTGTTTCCAACACAATCTTTGTCATTTCATCTCAGTCTTATGAATGTGTTAATCGTTTTAAAACAAAAAACAGAGGGGTAATCGGCTGTCTGTAAAAATAACGGAGAAGATGAACTGCGCAAACATTATAAGAATAATTAAAATTGGTATTTTAAACGGGTTAGACACACAGTCCAGCGGTGGACTGTGTGCAAATAATACGCACACGCCGCGAGTTCGATCCCTGATACACGCACCCACTCTGTTATAAAGTGGTTTTATTTTTCTAACTGAACCGGATAAACTACGTTAGTTGTTAAGTATAATAAAAATCTGTATAATAACCAAGTTAGACACACAGTCCAGCGGTGGACTGTGTGTAGCGTTAAAGCACAGGTCCCGGGTTCGAGACCTGTACATGGCACCGGTTTGATGATTTAAAAATGTTTTTGAAAATAAAAGAATTTTGGATAAGCTGAATTAATATATAAGTATAATTAAAAACGGAATTGTTTCGGGTTAGACACGTGGCTCAGTTGGTAGAGCTGCGTGCACGCGTACGGGAGGTCTCGGGTTCGAGCCTCACCCAGAGCATTTCAATTACACAATAAACCGGTCAAATAGTCAAAGTCAAACAACGGTCAACCCAAAAAGTCAACATATTTTTATATTTTTATTTATTTAATTTAATTTAAAAATCAATTAAAAATACTTAAAAATAATGTTTTTAAAGATAGGAAATAGCCTTAAACTCACAAAAATATATCTAAAAATCTTATTAAAATTATTAATAAAATCCACTCATTTACTAAATTTCCCGTTATTATTTAGGTTAGTTAATTCTCATTGTTCCGCTCTTCCAACTCGTGCGCATCTCACCATCTCCAATCAAACGCACCCAATGTGAGTGAATCTTTACAAATTCCCCGTTTTAATCACGTTTTTGGGGTGTATCATGTGTCTTGTTACTTATTATACTTAAATCATTGTGCATACATCATACCATGGACAAATGTGTATTCAGTTTGATTCAATTGTTTGTGTGGTTATTGTTAGATTTAATTCATTATTTTCAGTACATGCAATTTCATAGGCCGCCGCTCCCCATTTCATTATGAGCATTGAGCATGTTCCCCATTACATTATGAGCGTGAACCTGGCATGCCAACATACGATCGGCTCCGTTTGATTGAGCCTTGATCGCACAGACATTTATCATTTTCAGTACATGCAATACGATCGGCTCCGTTTGATTGAGCCTTGATCGCACAGTTTCATTCATGTTTTATATTTATGCAAGTTGATATGTTATGGTATGCTGTTGGTATGTTACTGTATGTTATAATTTGTGGTTAACATTGTTACCGATTGATTATTTATCATTTGCTCACTTATGATTATGCACAATTTTTCTTTGATAAAATAACAAGTAAATCAATAATAAATGTTTATCTAACAAGGTTCACTCGCCAACTTATGTTGACCCAAAAACCCCCATTTTTACACATGATACAGGTGAACCAGCTGCAGCCAGAAACACATAGGATTGGCCTAGAAGAATAAAATGGTTTAGAGCTTGGAATTGTTTAATTGGTTATTTTCTTTGTATTTGTATGGACATGTTTGGATTAATGAGAATGTAATTTTGATTTAAATAAATATGAAACATAATAGTAATATCATGAGCTTTGGTGATAACCCAATTATGCCCCGACTCTTATTCTGCTGCGGGTCGGGGTGTGACAACCCATGACTTGGAATTGGGTGCTGTTGTATTTGCATTTAAGTTGTGGAGACATTATTTATATAGCACGAAGTGTATTATATACACAGACCATAAGAGTCTCCAACATTTGTTCAATTAAAAGGATTTGAACATGCGACAACGTCGTTGGTTGGAAACACTTAATGATTATGATTGCGAAATGCGTATAATCCCGGCAAGGCAAATGTCGTTGCTGACGCCTAAGTCGCAAAGAAAGGATTAAGCCTATTAGGATTAACGTCAACAACTTTGAGCTCAGAAATATCTTGAATGAAAAGTTATTAGATGCACAAAGGCAAGCCCTATTAGAGTCTAATATTCCTAATGAAGGATTAGGCAGAACTGTTGATCAGTTAATGTATGGAAAAGATGGAATCTTAGATTTAATGACAGAATTTGGGTTCCAATCTTTGGAAGACTTAGAGATCTAATCCTCCAAGAAGCACATAATACGAGATACTCAGTTCACCCAGGTGGTGACAAGATGTATCAGGATTTGAAAAAGAATTATTGGTGGACGGGTTTGAAGAAATCCATAGCCACTTATGTAGCTAAGTGTCTGACGTGTTCGCAAGTTAAAGCCGAACATCCGAAACCGTCAGGACTTCTACAATAGCTTGAAATTCCCACTCGGAAATGGGAAATGGTAACTATGGATTTGATTTCCAAGTTACCTAAGACCAAACGTGGTAATGACACGATTTGGGTCATTGTGGATAGACTCACTAAGTCAGCGCATTTCTTGCCAATAAAAGAAATGTATAATTCCGACAAATTGGCTAAGTTGTATGTGGACAAGATTGTGTCCCAACATGGTGTGTCGGTATCTATTATATGTGATAGAGATACTAGATATACATCTCACTTTGGGAAAAGTTTACAACAATTTTTAGGCACAAAATTAAATTTTAGTACGGCTTACCACCCGCAGACGGATGGACAAAGTGAGCGTACTATTCAGACTTTGGGAGACATGCTTAGAGCATGTGTGATTGATTTAGGTGGAAGTTGGGATGGCCACTTACCTCTAATAGGTTCTCCTATAATAATAGTTACCATACGAGCATCAAGGCTTTTCCTTTTGAGGCCTTGTATGGGAGAAAATGTCGAACGCCCGTGTGTTGGGCAGAACTTAGGGAAGCCCAACTATCAGGACCGGAGATTGTCCTGGAGTCCACGGATAAGATTGTGCAAATCCGTGATCGTCTCATAGCTTCCCATGATAGGCAAAAGAGCTAAGCTGACAAGAGGCGTAAACCTCTTAAGTTCCAAATAGTGGACAAGGTCATGATGAAGGTATCACCTTGGAAATGTGTAATGAGATTTAGAGGAAAGGCAAGTTAAGCCCAAGATATATAGGACCATTCGAGATAATCGAATGTGTCGGCGTTGTAGCTTATAAGCTCAAGCTGCCAGATGAGCTTAGTGGAATTCATGATGTGTTCCACATATGTAATCTTAAGAAATGTGTAGCCGATGAATCGCTAGCAATGTCACATCATGATGTGCAAATTGATGAAAACCTAAGGTTCGTTGAGAAACCGATTTCGATTAAGGATCGAAAGGTTAAGAAGCTCCGAAAGAAAAAGATACCTATAGAAAAAGTTAAATGGGATGCCCTACGAGGCCCTGAGTATACATGGGAGGTTGAGTCCGCTATGCGACAAAAATACCCACATCTTTTTGAAAAATCTCGAGGTCGAGATTTCTTTTAAGGGGGTGAGGATGTAACACCTCATAAAATCATGTCCAACAATATAGTGACACGCGTCATACTATATATATATATATATATAGATGTATATATATAAGTCTATTAAACTAATAAGGACAAAAGGTGTCAACATGCTCAAACTAAGCCTCTGAGTGACCCTCTAGTTATGCATAAACCGAGCCTCTGAGTGACCATTAGTGTCAACATGCTTTAACTTAGCCTCTGAGTGACCATTAGTGTCAACATGCTTAGCCTCTGAGTAACCATCAG
This sequence comes from Scalesia atractyloides, assembly GCA_947069175.1. NCBI lineage: Eukaryota > Viridiplantae > Streptophyta > Magnoliopsida > Asterales > Asteraceae > Scalesia > Scalesia atractyloides. Next base: position 1,855,701 of record CAMTDV010000116.1, on the reverse strand, counting down.
AGTCAATATGCTTATACTGAGCCTCTGAGTGATCCTTTGTGAAGTCCTAACTCTCATATGAGCCACTTGTTGGACAAGAGGGATTAATTCTGTAAATACGTGAAAGTTGGACAGTGAAGGGGTTAAAAGTGTCAACATGTTAATTATACCTCTGAGTGACCTTTTAACAAACCGAGAGCTTGACAATGTCCGAGCATACTCCCGGGTACGCCAAATGTTGGCTACGGAGGGCTAATTATGCTACTAAAGGATTTTAGAGGTTTCAAAAGTTGAAGGGCTAAATGTGACAAAGTTTGAAAGTTCCCATGTGTCACACCCCTATAATTTCATCACATCAGATCTGGGTGTGAACTAAACTGGTATCTTCATTGCACAGCGGAAGTAAACGTGTGTGCTAAGACTTTTAGACAGTGAACGCCCGCTAAGTACTCGAATCCCCATGGGTTCTCCTATTCCAACCGTGCCATACTTGAAATTATAACCTGAGAAAGAACATGCAAAAAGTCAACATAAAGTTGGCGAGTTCATAGTTTATCTGTTTTTTGTTTCAAATAAATCATAAAACATTTGAAAGTCTTGCCTTCGAAAACCGGTTTGTGAGATCATTGTATCCCAAAGCATTTGAAATGTCATATATGTATAACAGTATTGAAATGTTTTATGTGTTGTTTGCAAACCCATGCATATAATTGTTATGTTTGTAAACCGGAGATAAAATGTTTTCAATCATATCTGTAAACCGATACTAAAATGTTTTTAGTTATCCGTGTAAACCGGTATTGAAATCATAGTATGTAGGATGCCTATGGAAACTAAAGATCAATCAGTGTGTAGCTAATACACTAACCTATGCCCTAAGTAACTAACCAACCCGAGACAGCTCTGACATCAATGGGGATCACAAAAGCATTCCTAACCGGTTAATATACCAGGAGTGGAGTGTGTCTTAAACTCAATAGATCTATACCTTTGGCACCTTGGTCACTACGTGATTAATGGTTACTATTGTCATCATCCTACTTTGCACAGTGATCTATTATCATCTAATTCCATAGTTACATACCAATTGTTAAAATCTGTGTTTTCGATGTGTATGAACGGTCCTTGCCCATCATGTGATTCCGTTCCTTATACTTTTGATATTGGGTCTAGCCCATGTTTTCTTGTTATTTGGCCTAGCCCATGTTTTCTTGTCATTGGGCCTAGCCCATGTTATAAATAAAATTGGGGCCTAGCCCCTAGTTGCGACTAAGACAAACCCGTCACTAGTCATAAAACTCATGCATGTTTCGAACTGCTTTTGTGAAAACCGGTAAATTTAGCCTAAACCATTCATAGACCATTGTGTTTTTGAAATCTGTATGTAATATGGTTTAGAAATATGTGATTTCAGTTAATCGAAACATTGTTTGCTTTTGCAAAACTTGCATGTCTTTCCACCCCCGAAAACATTTATAAAAATGTAAAACGGTAAAATGTGGGGGTTATGAACTCACCTTAATATCCTTAGGCAAAGCTAGCTAAATGTGATTCCATAATGTTGTTTCCACAACTTGCCTTGCTAGCATGCAATCTAAGGCATTCCTAAAACGGAATAACTTATAAGTTTCAAGATATAACGTAGCTAAACTACGTGTCACCGAGCTCTACCGAATTATTAACCATACGATTCTATGAAAGTGTTATTGACTTGACTCGGAATAACCAATCTATGGTTTTTCTTGGAAACGACTTAGTTTCCTTGAGATTTGAAATATATGTTTATATATAAACGTAAATATATTTTATGAAATCGTATTAGTCATCATGTACATTGACGAATAATAGTACGACTCTTCGTAGTTTTCATAAGATGTAATACATATATACTTGTAAATATACCCGTATATTTAAAGCGCTTCGTATCCGTACAATATTCTTGGCGTATCGTTTCTAACTAATAAATAATTATATAATCGTACGCTTGTTATAATCTTACGTTATCGTGTCGTACTTTATTAGGCGTTTGAATCGTATATAACAAATAGCATTTGAAGTTCCCGAGTCGTCGACGTTTGAAATGAATATAACTATATTTATTTTATAAAACTATTCAAGGTCTCGACCTTCGAATATATATAGTTATATTCTTGTTACACGATTTCCGAATTCTAGATGACTTAATATATGATCCCCGAATTCCGTCGTCTGAAATAAATATAAACAATATAATTATTTTTATATCATCGTTCGAATAAATTATCGAGGTTTGAAATCAAATTTTCGAATTTCCGGTGTTTGAAGGATATACAAATAACCATATTTGTTTATAACGGCTAGCCGAATCTTGTTATCATGCAATTATGCTCGTTGTAAAGTTATCGGCGTATTTTTGTAAGTTACAATGGTGTAGTCAAAATAAATATATATCAGTACTTATTTTATAACAATCGCTTGAATCAGATGTTTTGTCTTTGAAATCCAACGCGTTTCGTATTATATAATTTCCAAAAAACAGGCAGAGTTTCCTCTGTTGTTGGACGATCCTGACAATACGATTTGTCAATTTATTTGTCAAAACGCAATTGTCAATAAAAAATACATATAACTTCTCGCCGTGTTTCAAATATAAAGTTTCACTAAATATAAATCCAATTTATATTATAATAATGTCGGTTCAATTATATATTATTAAATCTTGGCGGTATGTAATCGTTAGCGGGTCGGTTTGAGCTCGGTTTCGCGATAATCAATATTAATATTTATAAACTAATAAAAATAAATTCGCGTCATAATTAATTTTTACCGAGTCTCGGGTTGACCCCGTTGACCGGGTTTGACAAGTTTGCCGACTGACTGCTCGTGTGACTGTGTTGACCGAGTTGACTCGGTGTTGACCGCGTCGACTCGGTGTTGACCGCGTCAACTGTTGTTAACCGAGTCGAAACGAACATCGAACCGAGACACGCAATCCCGAAACTGAAAACGTGCGTCAACATAACCTGAACCAAAACGAAACTTAAACATCTAAACTGAAACCGAATTGAACCAGAATAAACCAAATCTTGAATCAAAACCCAAACCCGAAACCTGAACTGAAGTTGAACCGTACTAGAATTTTCGAACCAAGATCACCCTTACCGCCGTCGGTGATTGAGCCGGAGCCACTGCCGCCGTTCTACATCCCACGATCGCCGACGCCTTCGAATTCCCACCATCGCCGCTGTCGTCAACACCCAGATTGTCGCCGCCGTCGCTGTTCTCCATCCTGACCGCTGCCTCCCCCTCTCGTCGCCGATCTCTCCCCCTACTCTCTCTCTCTCCCCATTGCTCTTTCTCTCTCTCTGCTTGATGGAGGTATGCGGTTGTGTGTATGAGGTGGTACAAGAGGGTTGCGGGTATGTGTGCGTCGGAGCTGGCACCGGAATCGGCCGAAGGTCACCGCCGGATTCCGGTGATTGGTTTAGAGGGAGAGAGGCAGAGGACTCATTTGGGGGCTAGGGTTTCATATGGGAGAGAAGAGGTAAGGAGGTTTATTTATAGCTAGGGTTTTAAAATGGGTCGGGCACAAAGCCCATTAACGTGTCGAAGCCCAAATGTTCCCTATGGCCCGTTTTTTAAAATCCGAATGTTGTATAGTGTCGAAATATATTTATTTGAGGCCTAAATGCATGAAATTTGAGTCGGAATTCGGTTTTTGACGCGTAAATCCGTCCGTTGCGCTAAAAATGTGTAAATCGCTACGGTCGTCAGTTTTATCTGTTTTTCGACCCGGTTTCTACCATGAGCGTTAAAATTTGAAAACGAAGCCAAATATATCATAATATATTAATATTTAGACGTAACTCTAGTCTGTGGCTTCCGTTTCATTGTCAATTGTTGGTGCGTTCCGGTTTCCGCGTAACTTCCATGTTGTGCTTTGCGACGCCCGATAATCCAAATGTATCGCATAATTATAGATGTATGATATATACAAGTACAAAATTTGTATTTTAGGCGTTGTCAGTATTTGTTCGGCATCAGTTCTCTTAACATTAAATTTGACGTTAGAGTTTTCGATTATCGCCAAATCACGTAACGTGAATCAAGTAGAAGTTCCTAGGCTCTCCAAAGGCGTGATCGAGTTAATCTATGTCTTATTACGCTTATTATGATGGTATTAATGATTGTTATGCGTGCAATTATAACCGGAAAATGCCGGTTGTCACATTCTCCCCTTGCTATAAAAATTTCGTCCTTGGAATTTAAAGTATGTTATCTCCTTAGACTTTTGTCATGCGTGGGTAGGTATAAATAATACTCAGGTAAATGACCAAGTAATTGCATCGAGACTTGTCCGAATTATATGAATAAAATGACTTACTACAACACTATGAACCCACTGGTTCAACTGAATATGTTTTCAGAGTCGATGCCAAGTGAACGAAACGTAATGATATAATCACTAATGTGACTGAATTTACATGGGTCATACAAATGAGAATCTCGAAAAGTAGATTTCCAAGACGTTCACAATCTATAAATGAATTTCATAAACAATAGGAATCTCTACCAACAAAAACTAACGTTGGTTGTTGGATTGGTGAGACTTTGAATCAACAAGCTCAACTGAATTAGAAACATGAAGATGGTTTGTTAACTTTTCGAACCATAAGTTAACACTATTGAATTACAAGGATACACTGAATAGTTAGTGTATCATTGTCATAATACATAGTTGCATTAAGACCACTTTCAATGATTAGCCCAAGCTACAAGTTTATACCGACGCCACAAGGCGTCCTAGTGATCATAATAATTCAATAATAGCGGTGCTCGTACAAATTCACCATGTTTGCAATTAGATGAATGGTTTAACATAGTAAATCTGAATATTTGTTCCAAATAAATCTCATAGGATTTTCAACTGAAAATGAAAGAACAATTAAATATAATTTTCGGTCGATAGTGGAAGAACAATAACTATCCCATTTCGACCGATGATGAAAGAACCGTTACGAGGTACACTGAAATAGACCATAAAGTTGTGTACCGTCTTCTTAATACATGATTGTATTAAGAATGTTTTATGAAAATGATCCAACAAGGTGGATTTAATAACAAATAAATAAATAAGAAATTAAATCCGTACATGAGTTGTGAAAGTGATGTAAGCGCAAACTTCAACTAGTGAGACGCCACCACAAGGTGTCGTAACCAACCAATGATTTAATAAAGGGGTAGACTGATCCTGTCTACTATGGTTTGAAACAAATGAAATGCTTGTTCACATTACCTTGAATATGACGGCCTCAATCCATCATGAAATCCTTGAATTGAATTTGTATATAGTGAGCAAGTTCAAACAATTGAACTTGGTCAATAAATACATGATTCGACTAAGAAATTTTGATATGGTTACTACAAAAAAACCCATGTATGCAACTTGGAAAGAAAAGGAATTTTCAAGAAGGTTGACTCGATATCAAGGAGTGTTGATACAGTTTTGCGTCTGTCGCTTGTTCTTAATTATAGTTGTAATTGTACGGTCTTTGCTCAAGTGTCTGTATAGGTTTGGTCGTGTCGAACAGATCGAGATATCCTTTTATCTTGATCAAGAACGACATCTTAGCTTGTCTGTGTTAATAAATTGCATGTGTGCATACTGTTAAGTCTTGTGTACGTCATGTCTGCACACGTTCTCCAAGAATAAAGTTCTATGCAAGTCAGAGTTTTCATACGAATCAAATGATTCGTACGAATCAATGAGTATTTCGTACGAAATAAGTATTTCATACAAAACAGTTGACTTGTACCAAATATTCTGGAGATGTGTCTCGTGTGAAATAGTGTGTTACATATGCCTAGATTCGTGTTTCGTACGAATGTGTAGACAGACACTATATAAGCAGACATGCACTTCTCAGTCAAGGTTACTCACTAGCTAGTTACCCCTTTAGTTAGACTTGCAGCTGGTTCAGTTGATTATCTCTGAAGACGAAGACACAAGAACACAACAAGTTTGTTTGAGTCATACGAGCATTGTGTGTATATGTTTGTACTTGTCCTCAATCATTAATCAAGATAGTGAATCTTTTGTTACCCCGTGTTTCTTTACTTTGCTTTGGTTGCATGCACACTTGGATTCGGACTTGTGTGTGTTATATGAATAAGGAACAAGTTTAACACCATCCGTAGGTGGACATACAAGTGGTATCAGAGCTTTGGCTCTTTCCTTGTTCAAAACCGGGCTTAGTTGTGTATGAGCTAGTTTGAAGATTTCTGAAGTGTTCTTGAATCTCCAGCAGAAAACATAAGTTTTGGATAGTTAACTAACTTAAAACTTGGTTAAAATCTGTTGCATGCAGAAAATTTTATGGTAAATTTTTTCTGAAGAACACCCTTGAAGAAGAAATCTGCAAAAATTTGAATCTGATTAGTTTTGGTAGGGTCGACATTTTCTGACTTGGATCTGGACTTGGACTATTGACTGATATAACTGTTAAAATCTGTGTTTTAACTAAAAGTGGTAAGACAACAGGTACTTTCGAAAAGGCAGGTCTACACAAGAAAGGAAATTTTTCACGAAACCATTTCTGAAAAGATTCCTCTGAAAAACGCTGACAAAACAGTTAGTGAGAATGAGTTGATTCGTACGAAATACCTGACCCGCATGAATCATCTGATCCGCACGAAACAACTCTCGCATGAAACATCCTTGTTTCGCACGAAAGAGTTGTTCATCCGCACGAACTTGGTTCGTACGAATAACTTTCGTTACTGTTTATTTTTCATGTTTTTCAAAGCTTTGTGACTTTCAGAATTTGTCATATTTTTAGATCTGTGAATTTTAAAAGGTAATTATAATTTTGAAACTTTAAAACCTTTAAATTTTCATAAAACAAAAAAATATAATGAGTTCTAACCCGTGGGATTGGAGTTATTCAAGCTCAAATCAGGAGTCTTCGCAATGGGTAAAATCTTTGTTACCTCAACATACTGCAATGATCTCTGCAAATCAATTGGCATGTGTTGCGAATCAGAATCAAAGCATCCAAACTCTGTTAATGAGTGAAAGTGAAACAGGGAGTAACAACCGTCCGCCCAAGCTAAATCATATGAACAATTATCCTTCTTGGAAAAGTCATTTTCATACATACGTTCTTGGACAGAACACAGAATTATGGATGTGTTTTACTACACCCTACTAGGAATCACTTGAAGAAGTTGGATCAAATCCAACCTCATTCGCCAATCTAGACGAAAGTGACAAGAAAGCTTATGATCTAGAGAAGAACGCATTTGCTATCCTCACACAAGCTCTTCATAAAGACATTTATCATCAGTTTGTGTATTGAACTACAACGAAAAATTTGTGGGACACTTTGGAAGCAAGAGGTGAAGGTAATGCTATTACCAGGAAGATTTGGCATGATCTGCTCAAGAAAGAGTTTAAAGGTTTCATGTTCATTGAGAACAAAACTTTGAATGATATGACCACTCAGTTTTATCATCTTCTCTGCGAAATGTACTCGTATAAAGTGTTAGCATCACCACAAGAAATTGTGATGCGATTTGCTGATGCTTTACCACCAAAATGGGGTCAATTTATTGATCTTTTAAAACATACAAGCGTTTTGGACTCAATTAGTATTTAAGAATTTGTGCAGAAACTGGAGAATAAGAATGAAGAAGAGCTCCGGAAGGCACAACGAGTCAATGTTCCACAAAACGCTGAAATGTATTTTGGAGGTATAAATGCAGGTACAAGCTCAAGTCAGCAATCGAAGCTGCAGACCGCATTTGTGTCAAACATGAAGCCTTTCCTACCCCAACATGTCCAATCAAGTCAGTCTACAGGTTCAAGTAATCAAGCCTATGGACAAGCTTTTGATCCGAAAGCCTTCCTTCCACAACCAAGGGATTTAGCACATAAAGGCTCCACAGCAAGCTCCTCAACAAGCTTTCTATGGAAGCAACAGTCAATCTGCAAATCCCAACTCAACGTAGAAGTTGCAAAGGAACATGCAGAACTTCTAAATACCATGGTCAGTGCATATTGTGGTTTAGTTGCAGGTCAAATAGGGAACATCAATTTGACAAATGAAGACTATGAACAAATTGACCGAGATGAAATGGAGCTGATGGACATCAAGTGGGCATTTGCAAGCGCTATGAGAAGAGCGAAGGATTATATGAGAAGAACGGGTAGAACCAGTTTGGAAAGCAAGAAGGATACAAAATACGGCTTTGACAAAACAGCCGTTACTTACTTCAAATGTGGAGAAAGAGGTCACTTCAAGCGGGAATGCACAAGACCCAGCAAGGAAGGAAATCACAACCCCTTTCGAAATCAATCTCAACCATCCAACACAGCTCTGTACAACAATGAGAGAAGAATGGTAGCTGTCGGCAACTCAAATACTACAAATCAATAAGGACCTTCAAACACACACAGAGCTTTGGTAGTTCCGTCTGATGAAGGATGTGATTGGTCAGTATAGTTGGGAACTGAGAACAACGGAAGAACTGCATGCTATGCGAAGATCGTGGATCAAATCAAGCATGATCACAACATCAACACTCCAAATAATGATGATACATCTGGGGATGCTGGTAGTTCTGATGAAGAATGTTCAAGTTCAGATGGTTGTGGATCTGATTCTGATGTGAAGAAAGGAAGTGATGCTGAGGTTGAGGTTGAAGAGTTGCTGAGTGAAGCTGAGATGTTGAAATCTGAAAAGGTAGGTATGCCAATGAATGCAGAAGCTGCGGTAAAAGAGACAGAGACACTCTCTACAGATGATGCAGCTTTTCCTCATCACACTGCCTTTATGGCAAATGTTGAAGGTTCTTCAAAACAGGTAAATTCTGACCCTCCTACTGTTTGCAATGACTATGCTGAGTTGAAAATAAAATATGAAATCGTCAACAGTCATAATAAGAATTTAGTTGTTGACTTATCAAAATGCAAAGAGGCGAATTTGGCGCTAACTAGAAATGAAAAAGATTTCAAATCTGTAATAGAAACCCTTAAGAAAAGTGTTTCTGAATTGACAAAAATAGTTTTGAATAAACGGACAGGAATTAATAACTACATTAATCTCCTAGAGGAAACAAAGAAAGAGTTAGCCATCGCCAAATGCGAATATGATTCGATCAAACGCAAATTGGAAAGTTATTCAAACTCCCAATATATGCTTGATCATATCATTGATGTTCAGAAACTAAAGGGAGATGTTCATTGCATAGGGTATAAGTCGTGTCCACCCCCAATGAAACACAACTATACCAAAATGCCTGATGAAGAGGAGATGCCTCGTTTTGAACCCTCTATACCTTTGAATCCTGAGGAATTCGCAGCAGGGTTAGGGTTCAAATTAGACAAATCTTCTCAAGAACCATGCAAGCCAAAAAGTTCATCATCTGATGTTGTTCAAAATCCTTCTGATGAAGAGGAGGATGATACATCTGATGATGAATCAAGAAATGATGATCAGGATCAGCCTCTTGATGAAAGGAAAAGAGTAGAACTTTCTGCTACTCCCAGTACTCAATCTGTTGAGAAACAAGAGACCGTTCCTGAGATCTGTCAAGACACAAGTGTCGACAGATGAAGCAGATAGTGTGTTGTACACATTGGTTGGAGATGAGAAAATCTATTCAAGCAAAGATTTTCCAGTTGAAAACGTAAATCCAATCTCTATAGATCAGGTATTTGAAGAGTCAAAAACCAAATTTTTAGATAAGAAAAAGCCAACCAAACAACGATCATTATCAGCTTCAAAAGAAAAACAATGGAAGCAAGTTGAAAAGCCTACAATTTCTCAACCGAAGGGTGAAGCAAAAGGCTCTCGCTACCAGAAAAAGGCCAAAATTATTAAATTTGTGAGTTTTAAAGGTACCGATAAAGTCAAAACTTTTCAAGGAAAATCTAATGTTGATTTTGTAAAGAAAGTTAAGATTTGAAAAGAAATAGTCAAAACAATTACACCCAAAACATGGGAGGATGTTATGCAAATGAACCCAGTACCTCAAAACCCACAAGTTCAACATCAAGCCGAAAAACACGATCTCCTAGTTTTGTTGAAAGGAGAACATGTTTCAAATGTGGAGAGTTTGGCCACATTATAAAGGATTGTCAAAATCCAGCCAAATCAAGATGTATAGAGAAAACCCCTCATGAACCAACTTGCAAACGTAAATCTATTTCTCCGACTCAAGATAAATGAATCATTAAGGATCAAAAGGAGAAACAAATACGTAAACAAGTAAAAGCAGTTGAGAAAGCTTTAAATCGGTTTGTTCTAAAAAGGATCAAAGATCTTCAGTCAATAAAACCAGACACTGTTAAAACTGTAAATAATAGTAAATCTAGTAATAAACAAGGATCTTGGAAACAGAAGACCGGTAATGGTTCAAAAGGAGGTACTTAGTTTGTTAATCATCAAGAAATTGAGATTACATTTCTCGATGATAAGGGACGACCCAAGACCACTAAGGCTTGGGTCCCCATCTCAAACTAATCTTGTTTGTGCAATGTGCAGGGTGTTCCAAGAGGAACTGTAAACAGTCATTGGATTGTTAACAGTGGAGCATCAAGGCACATGACGGGCGACTTGCGGCTCCTATATGATGTGAAAAGCATTAGGGGTGGTTATGTTGCTTTTGCTGGTGACAAAGGTGGATACATCACTGGAGAAGGAATGATCTCCAATGGTGTTGTGAGCTTCGACAAGATTAATTATGTGCGGCAAATTGATCACAATCTTTTTAGCGTTTCTCAAATCTGCGACAAGAAGTTCACGGTACATTTTGATGATACCGGATGCTATGTGCTGAAGCCTGGATTCAAGATTCCCAAGGAATGGATTCTCCTGTCGGCTCCAAGAATTATTGACTTGTATATTCTTGATATGAGCCAAGCTATTACAACATTTGCACAAGTCACATGTTTTGTCTCCAAAGCCGCCGAGAAGAAATCAATCTCTTGGCATAGATGTATGGGAGACATTCACCTGAGAAAAATGAACTATTTGGTGAAGAACAATCTAGTGAATGGTATACCAGTGAAGAATTTTCATCTTCAAGACGTTTGTGTATCATGCTAGAAAGGGAAGCAAGCAAGAAAGTCCCATCCCGTGAAGAAGATCAACATTGTGAATATGCCTCTGGATCGTCTTCATATGGACCTATTTGGACCTATGAAACATAAGACAACCGTTGGTGATTCTTATTGTCTGGTAGTTTACTGATGACTATTCCAGATTCTCATGGGTCAGCATGTTGGCACACAAGAGTGAAGTTCCTACTATCCTCAAGAATCTCCTGACTCTGCTAGAAAATTTGTACAATCTGAAGGTAAGGAGAATCAGAAGCGACAATGGCACGGAATTCAAGAATCAAGTTATGGATGAGTACTGCTCCTCAAAGGGTATTCTACATGAGTGCAGTTCTCGCTACACTACACAACAAATGGCGTCGCTGAGAGGAAAAATAGAACTCTTATTGAAACTGCAAGAACCATGTTAGTAGAATCAGAACTTCCCGTTCAATTTTGGGGAGAAGCTGTTGCTACTGCATGCTACACGATGAATAGAGTTCTAACGGTGAAGAGACATGGGAAGACATGCTTTGAGTTGTTACATAAAAGGAAACCGGATGTTTCTTTCTTAGAACCTTTTGGAGCTCCATGCACTATGATCGACCCACGTGGTAAATTTGGTCCCAAGGCTATCGAAGGTTTCTTTCTTGGATATGCAACTCCAAATTTCCGGGTGTGGAATTTGTCTTCGAAGAAGATTGAAGAATGGGGTGAAGTCAAGGTTCAGAGATATACAGAAGCAGTTAGAGCTCCAGGTGCTCCTTGGTTGTTTGACTACGATGGGCTATTTGACTCCTTTAATCTGCCAACTTTTGATGATGCAACAGCTGCTGCACAGATGCTTTTGGAAAGTGATACAGCAGTAGACTCATCATTGGTTCGACCAATTATTGTTAACCCTAAGTGTCGACTTCGATTAACAATCTTGTTCAAAATGAGGAATTCAAAGACGCTGCGGATTATAATGTTTCATCAGAAGATGATGAGTTTCATGATGCAAATGAAGCTGCCTCTGGTGCGGTTCCTGGAATTTCGGATGGTACGACAAATATTCAACCGCAAGGGATGACAGAAGGTCATGCATCTACATCCTCATCACATCCAGCTCTCGATTTAACTGTTGATCTGAATATCAACAATTTGGGTATCAACTCTCGAGTTCCTGATGTTCCAGAAACTCGAATTCATAATATCCATCCTCAGCAGAATATTATTTGAGATGTCCAGAGTGGTGTGCAGACTCGTAATCTGTTGGTACATAATGTCTATTGCCTACGTCTAGGATATATCTGTATGTTTATAAAGTTTTTACGTTAATGTTTAATTGAGAAAATGTAAATTTATATGTTTATTTACTGTGATTCGCACGAAAAAGATGCATGTTTCTTACGAGTGAGTCACTCGTACGAAATACTATTTCGTACGAAACATAGATGTTTGTTTTTGCACGCACTTCGGTACGAGTCATGTGGACCTATAAATAGAGAAGTTTAGTGTTAGAGCTGAGTACGGATTTGTCATTTCATACGGCGAAGCTCTGTCAGTTTGTTTAATTGTGTCTGTAACTTGAACGTCTTTAATACATCAGAAGCAGTTAAACATTAAGTACTATCTTGTTTGTCATATCTACCTCTCTAGCAATGAATTTCGCCTCTGCTAGTTGAGTGAGATCAGGTCAATTGCTCATTTCGAGAGCTCGATCCTCGTTCATAAGTGGTATCAGAGCCATGAAATCTGATCTACAGATAGACAACAAGTAGTTACTGTTCAGACTTGGATATATCTTCCTCTTCATCATTTTTCTGACCTTTGTTGGATTTTGGACAAATTTCGGACGAATTCATGGACAAAACGGACTAGAATTTTAGTAATTCAAGTTAATCTTCAATCTAATCAATCCATACCATAAGTCGGACTTAAAATTGAACTAAATCATTTTGAAATCAATAAAATTTGGTCAGTTTGAAGTTTGAATCAGTTTCGTACGAGTTTCGCACGAAATAAAGTTGTTTTTGATTTTGGTACGAACCAGCTTAAAATTTCATATGGATCAGTTAAAATTTCATAAAATCTTACATTTTTTCAGAATTTCAAATTTGTTTCGTTCAAAATTTCAATCGCACAAAATTTACTCATTCAAAAAACGTATGTTTCGTATAAAATGACTTGATTCGTACGAAATCATAGATTTGTTGTGAGAAAATTTGAATCGTACAAAATCATCTGTTTCGTGCAAATATTTGTTTCGTACGAAACACTTCATCCACACAAAAATGATCTGTTTGTTTTCGAGTAGTGTGTTCTAACTTTTTACAGGAAAAAATGTCTAAGGAATTTTACAATGCGTTCGCCACATCAGTTGTTACCACTACAGCAGCTCAAAACATCAATTTAGAGAATGAAATGGGAACAATGATGAAACCTCCAAAGCTTATGAATCTGGAAGATTTTGATAGTTGGAGCGAGAGGTTCATGAACTGGGTTCAAGCTAACCATTTTACTTGCTGGTTTGCAATCGAGGCAAAATATATCGCACCAGTTGGCGAAAACAGGCTTGAAAAGACCCTTGCTCAATTCTCTGATGTTGAACGAGAAAGATTTATCAATGAAAAGAAAATGATGAACATTCTTCAGCAATCGATTAAAGAAGACATCTTGGCTTTACTGCAACATGATGATGATGCGCAATCTTTGTGGAATGCTCTTCAACTCAAATTTAAAGGCAGTGCTCAACTACGCAAAAGCAAAAGGGCATTATTAAGCAAAGAGTTTGACGTATTCACACTAATCAAAGGAGAAACGGTTAAGCAGCTGATTGAGCGATACTATCATCTGGTGGTTCATATGAAGAGAATGGGAATTGTGAAGACAAATGAAGAGCTTGCTGATAAGCTAGCTGATTCTCTGCCACAAGGTGAATGGTCAACTTACTGAACCATTTTGAAGAATTGAGTTGAATACAGCAACTTTTCGCCGCCTCGCCTTATTGAAAGATTGGAAGGGCATGAATTAGTGATGCAAAAATGGCTAAAAACAAGACAGTTCAAGTGCAACAAGATGTTAATCACTATTTCAAAAACGGTTATGCTGCTCAAATCCAAGCGCTAAAGATTCAAACTACGTTCAGTGCATATAGTTCACAAGCACACCTCCAACTCAGTCTAGTGGTTTCCAATCATTCCCAACAATTGATTCGAATACACCTTCAAGTCAACAATCTTCTTTCGGATCAAATCAATCTCTGAACATTCAAACCGATCCATCATCCAATGCAAGTCAAAGAGTGTTGCAACGCAATATTGCCGTTGACTTTCAGAATGTGCAAAATTTTGACGAAAAGATAGCAAAACAACATATGTCTCTACTTGCTTCAGTTCTTGAGTCATATGATAGTCTTGTTGCTGGAAAGATTGGTAATTCTGAAATGACACGAGAAGACTACGATCAATTGATCCAGTTGAAATGGAGTTGATAGATATAAAATGGTGTATAGCTTCAATCGTTCGACGAGCACAGAGGTTTATGGAAATCACTGATAAAAAAAATTGGGAGGTTTGGATGGGAAACTTGGATTTGATAAATCCAAAGTTACTTGTTTCAAGTGTCGGGAGAAAGGTCACTTTAAAAGAGAATGTCCAAACCGAGAGGTTCAAGGAAATCATAACCCTTTCGCCGATGACTATTACAAAAGAGCGATCTACCACCGACCACAACCAAGAACAAGAATTGTGCCGATTGAAGAAAAGCAACCTGAAACTAAAGATAAGGCTTTGGTTGTTACACAAGAAGATGAAGGGTTTAATTAGAACAAGTTTATTTCGAAAGGATAAAGTTTGGCATTGGTGGCTGAAATTATTGATAAACCGGAAGTAGAATCGGAGGCATCTTTTGATGAAGGACCTGAGGATGAGGATTATTACTATCATACTTCATCAGAGGAAGAGGAGCTTTTGAATGGTCCATTCAACATCTTTTGCCCAACGATATTTTAAAAACTTTTGCAGGATATTTCGCACCTACTCAACATTCAACAGAGGAATAGGAAAAGAAACAGGTTGAAGATGTCAAAGTGGATGAGAAAAAGGAATTGCTAAAAGAAGACATCATTAAAGTGTGCATGGAGAATGGAAATGAGTTAAACAAGTCATTTGAGAATGAAAAATCTTGTTCGAAGTGTGATGAACCATTTGGTGAGTGTCTTGTAAAAGACAAAAGATTTGCTGAATTGCAAAGTTTAACAGACAATTTGTCAAGCGGTTACAAAACCACAAAGGAAGCTTATGACAAATTGAGTGCGTCTGTTAAACAATATAATAAAGCACTCAGAGAAAATGACACAACACTTATGATGCTTAAAGCAACAGTGATGGATAAACAAATGGCAATTAATATTCATCTAAACACTATTGCTGAGCTCAAAAGTGAGCTTGAGAAAAAGACAATTGAAACCGAACGAGTTAACAAATTGTTAATTAGTTATTCAACAAGCTCATACGTCATAGATCACATTTTACCAAAAATCAAAAATACTGAGGAATCTAAAAATGAAGAAATAAAAAGTGGTAGTTATGATCGAGTTCCTCCACCCATGTGGAACAGTTATGCATGCAAAAATCCATATGGGGTGGAAAAGCGCTAAATCTTAAATTGAAAACCGAACAGCTGCCTGAGGATATCGATGTAACTTACTCTAAAAATGATGGTGAATGTGACTCTGAAGTGGTAAATAATGTGGTTGACAAAGTGTTAAAAAATAAATCTGAAGTGACTGAGTCTGAAAAATCTGAGAAGTCAAAGTCTGATGATATATCAGATCATAGTTTAAATGACGATCCCAATGTCATAGTTTATAAAATGAAAGGGTCTGATAAACTATTTTCGGATGAGGATTTTCCAATCAGGAATGTGAAAAGAGGTTGTGTAGATAAAATGTTCAAGCTGATAGAGGTAAGTCATGATGATTTAGATAAACATGATGCATCTTTCTATTCTAAATCAAAAACTGACAACCGACCCTACTACCGGAAAAATGGAGATTATCCGAAAAATAAACGGCAGGGTTGGGTTTCCAGAAGCAACATAAAACCAACAGGTCCCAAAAATTGAATTTTACAAAGAAAATCAATTTTGTGTTGGGACAACAACCGAGAAGGAAAAGGAGGTCATCGAAACTCAATCAAATGATGATTTTCTTAAAGAAAAAGAGAAACAAAAACAGGTTTTGAATACCTCTGTTCATAAGGACAGCAGGACATGCTTTATGCAAGAAAGTGGGACATATCGCACGATATTGTTCACAAGAAAGTTCAAAACCAGTTTCTTCTCCGAAAATTTTCACTAAGGATGAAAAGCAAAAAGCACCCATGATTACGCCTAAACAAATTCTTAAAAGAAAGACTGAATTTCATCAAAATGTTAAACCAATTATTCAACCTCAATCAAAGTTTGAAATTGGTGAAACATCACACAAAATTCAACAAAAAGATTCAAAATTTTATGTTAAAAGGGCTAAATCACAAACACAAAAATGGGTTGCTACAATTGTTAAAACCAAATCATCTGCCACGTCAAGAACATATAAATCATTTTCTCTTATGATCCTCTTCAGAAAACTCGAGAATTTATATCATTTGCCCATTAAGGGAATTCGCAGTGATAATGGAACAGAGTTTAAGAACAGGAAGATGCAAGAGTTCTGCAATGAAAAGGGGATTCTTCATGAATTCAGCGCCCCCTATACTCCACAACAAAATGGAGTAGCTAAACGAAAGAATCACACGTTGATAGAAACTGCTAGAACAATGTTAGCTGATTCGAAATTACCGATCAATTTTTGGAGTGAAGTAGTAGCATCAGCATGCTATACCCTAAATCGTATGTTGATAGTTAAGTCTCACAAAAAGACATGTTTCGAGTTACTGAATCAACGAAAGCCTAACGTAGCATTTTTGGAACCTTTTTGATCACCGTGTACCATCTTGGACCTGGCTGGTAAATTTGGAGCCAAATCTTTGGAAGGTTTCTTTGTTGGTTACGCTACTCCTCAAAAACGTGTTTTCTTGCTGAGTCTGAACCAGGTAGTTCTAGCGCAGCACGTAGATTGTCAAAGATATACAACGCCTATGCAGAAACCTGGGGATCCATGGCTGTTTAACTATGATGGATTGTGGGATTCGTTTGATGTACCAGATGTGCCAACTGAAGAAGAACTTGTTATGTTATTTCAACAACATCAGTTATCTAATCAAGAACAAGTTCCTCCACCTTTGGTGATTTCTACATCATTACCAGTTAACACGTTTGATGTTGGTCAAAGCTCTTCTGTTCTAAATCATGTTCCTGCTACAAATGTCGATGTTGCTGATTCATCTGCCCAGCCAAATATAGATGCTAACTCTGATCGGGAACCAACTTTCAACGATGGAGGATCCAGTTCTGATGAAGGATCTGAACAGATTGAAAGCTTTCTGAAACAACAGGCTGATCAGTCTAATGCTAGGAATAAAGCTTCTTCATCCGTACCAGTTGTCGATGAAAATCTCACAAATTTGCAATCACAAGTAGATGTTCCAACTGAAGTGATGCCAAGGACACTTTCATATCTTCCGTTAGAGAATATTATAGGCATCTTACAATCGGGAGCGCAAACTTGCAATCAAATTAATAGAGATCTAAGCTGTTTTTATACTAGTATTGCTCCACTTCGAGTCTGATTTTCTCATAGTTGTTTTGTTTATCAGGTTGAACCGGGAAACTGGAAAGACGCATTAAAAGAAGAAAGTTGGGTGGATGCAATGCAAGAAGAGTTACTACAATTCCAGAAACTTGGAGTCTGGACGCTTGTAGACCTGCCAGATCATCACAAAAAGATTAACACAAGATGGGTCTTCAAGTGTACAAGAGATGATAGAGGAGTTGTCGTGCGCAACAAAGCTCGACTTGTGGTTCAGGGTTTTCATCAGCAAGAAGGGATAGATTATACTGAAGTCTATGCCCCAGTTGCACGTCTTGAAGCAATTCGCATATTCTTGGCCTTTGCCTCGTGGAAAAGGTTCAAGGCGTACCAAATAGATGTTAAATTTGCTTTCCTTTACGGAAAAGTGAAAAAGGAGGTGTACGTCGGCCAACCACCGGAGTTCGTTGATCCAGTGCACAAAGATAAAGTCTACCTCTTGAATAAAGCCTTATATGGTCTTCATCAAGCCCCGAGAGCTTGGTATGAAACATTATCGAGTCATCTTCTGGACAATGGCTTTATCAGGGGAATAAAAGATTCTACCTTCTTCACAAAGGAAGTCGATAGGCATCTAATTATCGTACAGATATATGTGGATGATATTATCTTTGGATCGACAAATGACAAGCTATGTAAAGACTTTGAAGAAGTCATGAAGCACAAATTTGAAATGAGCGCAATGGGGGGAGATGAAGTTCTTTCTAGGACTTCAGGTTGACCAGTTGCCTTATGGTATTTTATTCATCAGACAAAATATGTTCATGACATATTGGAGAAATTCAATATGACAGGGGCTAAACCAGCATCGACCCCGTTAGCTCCAAATCATGGCATTTGTCTAGATCTTACCGGAGAAAAAGTTGATGAAACTTTATATCACTCCATGATCGGATCCTTGATGTATCTCACTGCTTCTCGACCAGATATCATGTATCCAACGTGTATGTGCTCCCATTATCAGTCTAATCCAAAAGAGTCACACCGGCTTATCGTTAAACTCATAAGGGTTTTCCAAGCACCGGCTTGTGGTACCCTAGACATGATGATTTTAATCTTGCAGGTTACTCGGATTCTGATTTCGGATGCTACAAACTGAATACAAAGTCTACAACGGCCGACTGCCAGTTTTTCGGAACCCGTTTGGTAACGTGGCAATGTAAGAAACAAACCGTGGTCGCTCTCTCTACCTGTGAGGCTGAATACATTTCGGCATCCAGTTGTTGTGCTCAGATTCTCTGGATACAACAACAGATGAGAGATTTTGGTTTGCAATTTCTTGATACGCCTATATATGTAGATAATCAGGCTGCGATCAATATCACCAAAAACTCATGTCAACACTCACGTACTAAACATATCGAGATTCGACACCACTTTATCCGTGATTGCTACGAGAAAAAGTTGGTACGAATTGAGAAAATCCACATTGATGACCAAAAAGCAGATTTTTATACCAAAGCTTTAAAACAAAGTTTAAAAATTTGTTAAAGCTAAATGGTTTAGAAAATATGATCTCAGTCGATGTATTTGAGGTTGAGTTTGAGGATGATGACGACTTGATGTGAATTTTTCATCGGTTAAACGTTTTCTGTACATTCTTTCTTATAGTTTCTTAAAAAAAATCCAAAATTATGTTTTTTATTTTAGTGGAAGAATATTTGAGGAAAGGAAAATACAAAAACATTTAAAAATCCAAAAAGAGTTTTGTTTAAAAAGAGTGATCATAGTAAATCAAAAATGATAGTCATAATATGCTAAAGAATTGTATTGTTTTAAAGTAATTAAGCAAGTCTTACTATGGATATGCCAATAGACTTCACTCGTTCAGTAAATTGCATTTGAGATATAAACCTAAAACACAAAACTGATTAACTTGTGGGTTAACATCTCTCGCATATATGGACTTAGTACTCCCAAATTTTGTTTGAGAGAATGCCAGATTTTGCCATACTAGGTCTTTATATTTGATTGATATCTGGGGTATTATTCGAGTTCTTCTGATTTTGCGGAAGCAATGGCCTAGAACTCATATAATACTTTCGCATTATTTCCCCAAAAGCTGCATGAAAAATGATTATGTCTTAAGCAATTATGACATTTGCAGTACAAAAGATTCCTTAATGGAACACCACCTAAAGACGAGCCTTCATCTCTTTGTCTGTACGGTAGTACTAACCTGAGCTCTCAAGGTCTCGCATTCCTCCTATATATAGATATCAATTAGATATATTCACCTGTAAAATGACATTCTGGGAATCTCGATACGGGAGTATATTCTGAGATGGGAAACACATTTATTTCATGTTTCTATAATACCTTAACATATCTTGAAACAATTGAGAAATGAGAAGATGTTTAAATGGACAAATATATTGGCAATCTAGGTAAATTTGTTTAAAAGCTTGAAAGGTGTTTCTACACTAACAGTACTGATGACTTATATGAATGCTTGAAATGATCCTCTGAAAAACACGGAATTCACAAAAATGTTATTATTCATTAAAAAAAATTTCTTAAAAACTCAAAAAGATTTTCAGTTGCCTTAGCTTGATAGTTTTATGTTTGTATACCGATGATAAAAACACTGACAGTTGGATTCATAGCAACATCTTGCTGAGGAAAGCTTGGAATCATGGGTTGGGAGCTAATTTTTAGCAACAAAGGTTACTCAAATGTCAAGAAAGTTCATTAATTTGAAACTTTACATGTTAAATAAATCTGTTTGGTCAAACATAGTCAACCAAGGTCATTAACTTGGACTTGGAAGGCAAATTGGATAACCAGGATCATTAACTTGGACTTGGTTAGTCAAGTGGATTTTTGAAACAGATAAATCCTGATAAAATGAATGAAAAATACAAAAAAAATTGAAAATTGAAATTGAAAAAAATTTTAAGTTTTTTAGTGTTGATTCGTACAAAATTCAAATTTCATGCGAAAAGACGTTTTTATACGAAACAAGAGTTAACATTTTGTGCGATTCATACTGATTTCGTACGAAACATGGTGAGTATAAATACTCTTTGGTTCACACATAAATGAAGTTTTTGTTCTTTGTGCACTGTTGAGCGACTCAGAGAGAATTTTGTGCGATTTGACTCTAGAAACTTCATTTCTTGGTTCTTGTGTTTGTTATTCCCATTGTTGAGGTTGATTTGCACACCTCTTACAATGGGCAAGGTAATTTCGTCAAGATCTCACTGTTATAATGTCAAAATTTTGTAAGATTCGGACTAAAACTTAGATCTAGGGTAATTGGACAGGTAAAACTTAAAATTGATCACAAAATCGTTAAAATCGGCTCTAATAACCAAAAAATCAACTATCAATTTGCTAAAAACAACAAGTTTTAGGATCGAATTATACTTGGACAATTTTTTTGGGACGAAGATCGATTTAGTACGACTGAATTGTTTCGCACGAAATAAAATTTTGAAAGAAAAATGTTTAAGTGCAGAATTTTTGTACCAAGCAAGTGAATCGTATGAATGTCATGAACTTAAAATTTCAAGTTTTGATCAAACGAATGTTTCGTATGAAACATGGTTTTTGTACGAAACAGAGAAAGAAATTTTAAAATGTTCAAAATTTGTTGACCAAGTGAATTTTTCGTACGAAACATAAGTTTTTGTATGAAACAAGAGAGAAAATTTGAAAGTTTAAAATTTTTGATCAATATAGTGTTTTCGTATGAAAAAAAAGATTTAGTACGAATCAGTGAAGAAAGGTTTGAATGTTTGAAATTTTTCTAACGGTTGATTATTATTTTTCTTAAACAGGCCAAGAGATCCGGATTTTCTCCAGTGCATAACATATGCTGTATCACAGATGCGCCAATCCCAGAGATCGCAGCATATCGAAGTATCTTGGATTTTCTTACAAGGATTAGAGTGAAGAAAGCGATAACAGATAGACACACGGCATATTTGTCATATGTGGAATATTTCTGGAATGTTGCGGAGTATAGTATTGACGACAATGCCATTATATCAGCAGTAAAGTAACGATGTTGATATTCAAGTAAAGATTACTGAAGAGTTGATTCGGAAAGTGTTGGAGTTTAAGGATAACAAGGATGATCCAACAGGCTTTACTGAACATATGGTTAAAGGATGTTTTTACAGGATGGGATATACGGGTTTTGTGAATGCTGCTCCTTTCAAGAAAGGAAATCTAAGTGCGCCGTTCAGATATCTTGCGCATGTTATTATTCATGGATTGGGTCATAGGAAGGTTGGTTTTGATGACTTGGTGGATTATCATATGTGCATGATTACTACACTAGTGCTGAATCTTCCCTATAACTTTTCAAAAGTTATATTTACTCAGATGATCCAAAACATTCAGAAGGAAAGATTCTTGCAGTATCCAAGGTTTATACAGATGATGTTAGACTATTTACATCCGGACTTGAAGAAATCTCCAGACGATGTTCTTAAACTTGAGCATATGGATGTTCAATCATTACCAAAGATGAACGTGCATTTGAAGTCTGCTCCTATTGCTAAACCGATGTTTGGTGCTATTCTAAATAAAGATTATATTTCACCCGCAACTGGTAAATGGAGGAAGGAAGATAGTGTGACGATGAAGAAGAGATTAAATCTTTATCATTGTTTGTGGCAAAGAGAAGTCTGTGGTTCGTAAAAGAGGGTGAAAAGGGTGGAAAAGCTACAAACAAAGGGAGAAGAGAAAAACTACATCTGCTGCTGAAAGTTCAGGGTTGAGGGATGAACTGAAGTTGAAGAAACAGTTGAAAAGATGGCAGAAGAGATAGAACGTCAGGCTTTTGGAGCTGACAAGGCAGCAGCTGAAGAAGTACTATCATCTAGTACTGATTCAGAAGATAGAAGAGCAGGAGAGAAGAAAAGAGCAGAGAAATTAGCAAAGAAACGTCAAGAGGAGCTGAAACGCAAAGCTGAAGAACGAAAGAGAAAAGCGACAGGTGAAGACGATACTACTTATGTTCCGTCTGAATCTGATCGTGAATCAATTTTTCATACTCCGGTCAAGAAAAGGCAAAGAAGGATGAAACGATCTGCAGCGCGTATATCTCCGATTGTTAATCCAACAGAAGCTGATGCTGAACAGAATACTGAAGAAAATGTGGGGGAACAAACACAGGGTATTCCGTCTCCACTACATCATATGTATCCAGAGCCAAATCAGCAACGAGTTGAACTAGAAATACCTCCGCAACAATCACCAGTTCAAGAACCAGAACAACAACCACAAGCACCACAACAGTCTGAATCAGAACCCGATCAACAATCAATGCCTGATCCTGAACCAGTCCAGCAATCAGCGCCACAACAGTCGGCTCAACAAAAGTCTCAACCATCTCATGCTCAACGATCTCGTCCTACATCACAACCGTTTGATTCACATTTTTGATGAGATTAATTTAGACGATCTACCATGAGGAGTCGAGTTTCGGTTTGATGATCCTAGAATTGATGATTTGCGGAAACAGGTGACGATGAACGTTGTGCGCATAGCTGAATT
The DNA here is from genome assembly GCA_947069175.1 of Scalesia atractyloides. NCBI lineage: Eukaryota > Viridiplantae > Streptophyta > Magnoliopsida > Asterales > Asteraceae > Scalesia > Scalesia atractyloides. Next base: position 1,832,398 of record CAMTDV010000116.1, on the reverse strand, counting down.
ACAAGAGCAGATAAACTTGTTAACGGCTGAGAAGTTTGAAATGCTTGAAAGAATTGGAGGGTTAATCATTGATAAACAGCAACTTGAAGCGATGATGGCGAGTATTATTTCTAAAAATGAAAGATTACGTCTGCGAATGACCGAATACGAGGAAGAACAGTTGAGAAATAATCATAGAATGGATGTGTTTGAGAAGATTCTTGAAAAGAAGTTTGGTTTGAGTATATCTACAGCGATGGATGAAATTGAACGTGCAGAAGCTAGGGAAAAAGTTGCAGAACGAGAACGATTGGCTAAACAGCAATCTAATGCGTTAGGGAAAGGAAAAGGTAAGATAGTTGGGGATTCTATGACTGAAGAAGCTGTGCCAGAAGCTGAATCTGGGCCAGTACAATGTTGGGATATTGTAGTATATGAAGAGCCGAAGAATTTTATTCTGATTGGAAAACCTATTGATGTGGATATAGCTTTTCTTGATATTTCACAAAGACATCGAGATTGGTTGATGAAGAGAAAGACAAGAAAAGACAGTAAAGAAATGGCTGAAGAAACAGAAAAAGATGCAGAAGCAGAGGATACTGAAGATGTTGATGTTGATGATCTAGATTCCAGTAGTTCGGATGGTAATGATGATGATAATGTGGGAGGATCGGGTATTCGTGTAATAGATTCAAATGTTAATGAATTAGTTGATCTTTCCAAGTATTTTGATGATTCTGCAAACCAAACTGCTGAAGAGGAAAGGATGAACAAATCTGATGAGACAGTAGATGCTCAGCAGGCAGGAATTTTCACAGAGAATGTTACATCTTCTGTTCCTGTCGTGCAAAAGTCATTTGTATTATATCTTGAGCATGATGTTGAGGAAGGGGAGTTTATTCATAGTTATTCAAAAGAAGAGATAGCAGAAATGCTCGGAATTAGCGGAGAGAAGTTCGATTTTGATTTTGAAGACGAACTGAATGAGATAGATGTTTTAGAACCAAATGCTTATGTTTTTGAAGATATAGAGTATGCAAACGTATATGATAACATTGTCATGGAAAGTGATTTTGATGAAGATGCTAATCATGCCATTCAGGGTACAGAGTATTTCCCAATTTATCGATTTATTTACAACAGAAAGCTCTGAGATGTTACAAAGGAAAGCATCGGAAGCCGTTAAAGAAGGAACAATTCCTGAAAAGATGTCAACAGTTGAGATTATCAAAGAAGAAATGGTTTCGGGAGAGTTCAGTTGAGCGAAAGTTTAAGAGACCCCTAGCATTTTTCACTAGAGATGCTGAAATTTCTTTAGGGATATTTTGAGTTGGTGTTGGATTGAAGAGCTAAATGTTTATATGATTAAAAGAGAATTTGGGATTCAATACTTTCGATATCTGAGAGACATCAAAACACTGCCTTATTGGGACATAAAGGAACTTGTGCAAACCAATATGATAAATCTAAAGATGAAGTTCCATGATCAAAAGATGTGGAGATTGATCAAATTTGAAGCCAAGCATGGTTTTGTCCACTTGAACCGCATTATCCACATCGTATTGTTAAAGTTGATCCAGTGACAAAGGAGAAGGATATTACTTTGATTGTAAAGAAACCACATGTGATGAAAAACATGTCGCTGATCAAAATGGAGCAAGATTTTTATGCGATCTTCAAGTGGTGGCATTATGATTCAAATACAGGAGAGGCTGTTATATGTGTACACCCGGATAAAGATTCGTGGAAGATTTCAGAAGAATTAACCGAAGTCGTCGTAGCACACAAAAGAATATATGGGCTGTGGCGAGGCATTCAAGTACTAGACCCCATGTGGCTAGTAAATTGTTCAAAGAAAGACATAGAATGTTTATTCTATAGTAAGATTAGCTTCGAGGAAAAGGATCAAGAGCAAGCACTTCAATTTCAAAAGATTGTGAATGTGTGCTTTGCGAATGATATTCTTTCTGAATCGAATTGGAAAACAAATTAGAGAAAGATTGAGAAGAAGGAATCGAAGAAAACGGAAGAAAAAGAAGCTCGAATAGCATCGTTAAGGAGCTTTCAGTTTTTGAAGAGACGTCCTCTGACTGATCAAACGCCAATTGCTTCTGAAGAACATCGAAAGCCGGTAAAGAGGTTCTTTGGGCGTTAAAGTCAAATCAAATTGAAGTTTTTGAAGATTATCCAGACTGCGGCAATATCCAAGGGGGAGTTTGTTGGTACATAATGTCTATTGCCTACGTCTAGGATATATCTGTATGTTTATAAATTTTTCACGTTAATGTTTAATTGAGAAAATGTAAATTTTATATGTTTATTTATTGTGATTCGCACGAAACAGAAGCATGTTTCGTACGACTGAGTCACTCGTATGAAATACTATTTCGTACGAAACATAGATGTTTGTTTTTGCACGCACTTCGGTATGAGTCATGTCGACCTATAAATAGGGAAGTGTTGTGTTAGAGCTGAGTACGGATTTGTCATTTCATATGGCGAAGCTCTATCAGTTTGTTTACTTGCATCTGTAACTTGCACGTCTTTAATACATCAGAAGCAGTTAAACAGTAAGTACTATCTTGTTTGTCATATCTACCTCTCTAGCAATGAATGCCGCCTCTGCTAGTTGAGTGAGATCAGGTCGATTGCTCATTTCTGGAGCTCGATCCTCGTTCACAAAATCAGCTTCGAAACAATGCTGGATTGTATTCGGAAATCAGGGAATCAGGGGAGCAGAATGATTGGTCTTTTGCCTGCTATGTGTGCCAAGTAGAACCAAAATCTTGGAAGGAGGCAATGAAAGAAGACTTGTGGGTTAAAGCCATGCAGGAAGAACTTCAGCAGTTTCAGAAGTTAGGCGTCTGGAAATTGGTTGACAGGCCTGACAACTACAAGAAGATTGATACACGATGGGTGTACAAGTGCAAGAAGGATGACTGAGGTGTTGTTGTGAGAAACAAAGCGCGATTGGTTATTCAAGGTTTTAATCAGGTCGAAGGGATTGGTTACAATGAAGTTTATGCACCGGTTGCACGACTTGAGGCCATGAGAATCTTTTTGGCTTATGCGTCCTACAAGAAGTTCACCGTTTATCAGATGGATTTGAAGAGTGCATTTCTTCATGGTGTGGTAGAAGAGGAAGTATATGTTGAGCAACCGCCAAGTTTTGAAGATCCACTCCATCCTGACAAGGTTTGGCTTCTCATCAAGGCGTTATATGGTCTTCATCAAGCTCCGAGGGCTTGGTATGAAACGTTGTCCACCTATCTGTTGAAGAATGGTTTTCGACGTGGCTTGATCGACTGTACTCTCTTCATCAAGGAAAGGAACGAGGACTTGCTGCCCGTACAGGTTTATGTTGATGATATTATATTTGGGTCTACTAACACTCGAATGTGCAAAGAATTCGAACAGGTTATGCAGGAGAAGTTCGAGATGAGCGTAATGGGAGAAATGACTTTCTTTTTAGGTTTGCAGGTTCAGCAAACAAAGGAAGGGATTTTTATCCATCAAACCAAGTACGTCGGAGATATTCTTAAGCGATTTCAGATGGATGACTTAAAACCTTTGGGAATTCCATTAGCTCAAAATCATGGGATTACTCCAGACGGAATGAGTGAACATGTAGAACCATCTCTCTACCATGCTATGATCGGATCTCTCATGTATCTTACTACTTCAAGACCCGACATAATGTACCCAACATGTCTTCTGGCGCGCTATCAGTCTAGTCCGAAGGTTTCACACTTGATGGCTGTGAAAAGGATCTTTCGTTATCCAAAGGGTCGCCCTGACACTTGTCTATGGTACCCTAAGGATGATAACTTTGATCTGACAGCATTCAGTGATTCTGATCATGGCGGCTACAAAATCGATGCAAAATCAACAACAGCAGGATGTCAGTTCTTGGGAAATCGCCTAGTCACGTGGCAATGCAAAAAGCAGACTTGTGTAGCTACATCAACATGTGAGGCTGAGTATATTTCAGCTTCTAGTTGCTGCTCTCAAGTTCTATGGATTCAACAGCAAATGCGCGACTACGCTTTTGAATTTCTTACTACTCCTATTTTGTTGATAATGTAGTTGCTTTACAGATCACTCGGAATCCTGTACAGCACTCAAAAACAAAACACATTGAGATTAAGTATCATTTAATACAAGATTGTTATGAAAAGAGACTTATCGATGTTGTTAAAATCCACACTGATCACCAACGTGCCGACCTTTTTACTAAAGCCTTTGATAAATCACGTTTTGATTATCTGCTCTTAGTCAATGGCATCAAGGTGAAGCCCGAGTAACTCAATCATGGCTAAATATTGTGTATATCCTTTTTCTGAAAATCTAAAACTACAAAAAGATTTTCAGTTTAATATTTTGGGGGGAGTAAATTTCAAGAAAATACAAAAAATATGTCTTTTATTTACCTTTTTGTTTAAAGGGGGAGAAATCAGAAAAATACAAAAACATTAGAAAAATCAAAAATGAGTTTCTTGGATAAGTTGAAGATGATGAAATTCACCGGTAAATCTGTCACAAATGGTTAAAAGCATAGAAAGAAGATTGATAAGTAGCTCTACTAATGATGTATCGGTAGGCTCACAATCAGACTAAAATGTGCAGGTTGATATAAACTTAACAGACAGTACGCTAGGTGGGAACCATTCATTGGGATATGATCTTGGTACCGAAATTTCGTTTGATAGAGTGCCGAGGTTCTGAGATATACGGTCTTTATGCTTGCTTATCATCTGGGAATCATGGTTGAATCTTTTGCCGAAAAATAACGGTGACGCAAGTCTAGAACTTCCATGATACCATACATACGTGTACATACTGCATCCGACCATCAAATAAGTGATAAAAATATCACATCCCCAAAAACAAGTGATAAATTATCACAGCTTTATGCGGGAGCAAAGTTCCTCTCTTTGTCGGTACGATGGTACTAACCTGTTCACGGACTTACTCATGTGCCCTGCATGCATATGAAAATCAAGTTCCTCATCAATAAGTGATTAAATCACAAAGGGCTAGTTTTCAATCAAAATAAGTGAGTATCTCACATCATATACCTCAAAACAGATGATAAAGCAGTATACTCACTGGTAAGATTTTCTCTCGTGCATATCTTGATACGGGAATGTGTCATGATGTGGTTGAACACTGGCTAGTAAGTATAATTCAGACCCTAATCATATCTCCTAATCATGATTACATCTGATAAGTCTGAGCTTACGTGGACAACAATACCGATAATCATAATTGAATACTTATCTGTTTAATTTTGAAGTTTAAACAAAATATCGTTTTTGACAAACATTAAAATGCTGGTATGATTCCTTTACCTTGAAACTTGAAAAAGATTGTTCAATAGATATATAGTTTATCTGTATATTTTGATTTTAAGTCTAGTTTACTTAGTTGCTTATGTAGTTACTTTTTGAAAGTTAGCCAAAGTTGATACTCGAAAGTTTTCTACCAAGATACGCCAGAAAATCATTTGTTTGATATTGCAACTTCATAAAGTAATATCTTGCAACAAATAACTCATCAAAGAAAACCAAAATATGAAATTCATTTGAGTGTGTGTATCTCATTCGAATTAACCTAGTCATTTAATTTGGTTTGGTCACTTGTTTTTCTCAAATCTGTTGCTGGAATTCATACGAGTGTGTGTATCTCGTTCAGGGAATACAATCATATGAAGAAATTATGATAAGTCTTTCGTGTGTATTCCCTGAGAAAGTTGTGTTCTAATTATATTTGTCTATTGAGTATAGATTGATACAAAAGAACATAAACAAAGACCAGCAACGAAGAAATCTGACAAGTCAGAAGAGGAACCAAGAAAGATTTAAAGTTTCTTAGAAGTTCGAAGACCTAATGCTCTAATCATTGGATAGCAGATCTATCAATGGATAGCATATCTTCATGGGGAGTTTGTTGATACTCCAAACCATTCTATGTGAAGACCAACATAAGAAGACCAAAGACCGAAGACTGAAGACCAAGCAACATCCAAGGGGGAGTTTGTTGATACAGTTTTATGTCTGTCGCTTGGTCTTAATTATAGTTGTAATTGTACGATCTTTGCTCAAGTGTCTGTATAGGTTTGGTCGTGTCAAACAGATCGAGATATCCTTCTATCTTAATCTAGAACGACATCTTAGCTTGTCTGTGTTAATCAGTTGCATGTGTGCATACTGATAAGTCTTGTGTACGTCATGTCTGCACACATTCTCCAATAATAAAAGTTCTGTGCGAGTCAGAGTTTTTGTACGAATCAGATGATTCGTACGAATCAATGAGTATTTCGTACGAAATAAGTATTTCATACTAAACAGTTGACTGGTACCAAATATTCTGGAGATGTGTCTTATGTGAAATAAAGTGTTCTGTATGCCTAGATTCGTCTTTCATATGAATGTGTAGACAGACACTATATAAGCAGATATGCACTTCTCAGTCAAGTTTACTCACTAGCTAGTTACCCCTTCAGTTAGACTTGCAGCTAGTTCAGTTGATTATCTCTGAAGACGAACACACAAGAACACAAAAAGTTTGTTTGAGTCATACGAGCATTGTGTGTATATGTTTGTACTTGTTTTCAATCATTAATCAAGATAGTGAATCTTTGGTTCCCCCATGTTCTTTACTTTGCTTTCCTTGCATGCACACTTGGATTCCGCACTTGTGTGTGTGTTATATGAACAAGGAACAGGTTTAACACCATCCGCAGGTGGACCTACAAGGAGTCAATACTCACAATAACGCAGGTCATCTAGATCACAAAGCAAAAATTTTGAGTATAGCGAACCAACCTTTGAACGACTGATGACATGACCATTCGAAGTGAAGACCCCGATTGTCTCCACGTATCAAGTAAACCACATGCGTAGCAAATAAAGCATGCATATCATATAAATTTGTCAAGAAATGATGCAAGTAGGTGTTCGCTAACAAGAAAGAAATTCCCGTGATACAATAACCCTTATGAGGAGTAGGGGTATGCCAATCTACTCGTTATATGCAAATTTTAAATTTCAACAAAAGAAATTTGAGGACTTTACCTTGAATTTCCTGTTATGATCGATTGTTTTGTGACATTACCACAGAGTGTCGAATATGGCGTAATTGCCATTAATAAAGTAGGGGAATGTGAAGACATGTGACTTCTTTTGCAGCGCCAATTATTGTGATTACCATTGTACTAAGTACCGTCTGTTATGAAATCTCGTTTAGACGTACCTCATCGTGTTTCGTGTCGCTTACAGGACCACGTGACAAATTGTCGCATTCTAGCCGGTAGTTCTCCCGCTGAAGGGATTAGCATCGTTGTCGTAATGTCGTGCTTTCTCAAGGCCGTGCCTCGAAAGTCACATGTGATGCACTTCAACATCCTTTGTCGTATAGGTTAAGTTTCATGTATATTTGCGCACTAGTGTTTCGTTTTGCGTAGGCTACCTACTCGGTAAATAAAATAACAGCGACAATATATATAATGGCGTTTGCCCGAGTTAACAGTCGCAGTTCCTACGTAATGACCTTTATTGGATATTGCATAAGTCTTCCAAAGGTCCTAAACGCAAGTTACCAAAATCCTCAAGGTTTTGCTTATTGTATGTAATGGTTTCGTGTGCCTTGTATCAAACACAACACTATTGTATGATTGAAATCATAATGTTGTCTCATTGTTTCGGCCATAGTTGGAACCCAATTTCGAGTCATAGGCGTTCTGTATGTATTAAAGTCTTAATGATCTAACGTCCCCAACGGAAAGTGAGGTTAAAGCCTATGTATCTCCACAGAAACCTAATTCGCTGAAACCTATAGCTCTGATACCAATCTGTCACACCCCCTATAATTCCATCAGATCTGAGTTGGGTGTGAACTAAACGGGTATCTTCATTGCACAGCGGAGGTAAACGTGAGTGCTAAGACTTTTAGACAATGAACGCCCGCTAAGTCCTCGAATCCCCATGGGTTTCTCCTATTCCAACCATGCCATATTTGAAATTATAACCTGAGAAAGAACATGCGAAAAGTCAACATAAAGTTGCCGAGTTCATAGTTTGTCTGTTTTTTTGTTTCAAAAAAATCATAAAACATTTGAAAGTCTTGCCTTCGAAAACCGGTTTGTGAGATCATCGTATCCCAAAGCATTTGAAATGTCAGATCTGTATAACAATATTGAAATGTTTTCTATGATGTTTGCAAACCCATGCATATAATTATTATGTTTGTAAACCGGAGATAAAATGTTTTCAATCGTATCTGTAAATCGATACTGAAATGTTTTATGTTATCCTTGTAAACCGGTATTGAAATCTTAGTATGTAGGATGCCTATGGAAGCTAAGGATCAATCAATGTGTAGCTAATACACTGACCTATGCCATAAGTAAGTAACCAACCCGAGACAACTCTGACATCAATGGGGATGACAAAATCACTCCTAACCAGTTAATATATTAGGATTGGAGCGTGTCTCAAACTCAATAGATCTATACCTTTTGCACCTTGGTCACTACGTGATTAGTGGTTACTATTGTCATCATCTTACTCACACACAGTGATCTATTATCATCTAATTCCATAGTTACATACCAATTGTTAAAATCCGTGTTTTCTATGTGTAGTGATTTCGTTCCTTATACTTATGATATTGGGCCTAGACCATGTTTTCTTATTATTGGGCCTAGCCCATGTTTTCTTGTCATTATGCCTAGCGCATGTTATAAAGAAAATTGGGGCGTAGCCCCTAGTTGCGACTAAGACAAACCCGTCACTAGTCATAAAACTCATGCATGTTACGAAAAGCTTTGTATAGCTTGTGAAAACTGGTAAATTTAGCCTAAAGCATTCATAAAACCATCGTGTTTGTTGAAATCTGTATGCAATATGGTTTAGAAATATGTTTGCTTTTGCAAACTTGCATGTCTTTCCACCCTCGAAAACATTTATAAAAATGTAAAACGGTAAAAAGGGGTTCCATAATGTTGTTTCCACAACTTGCCTTGCTAGCATGCAATCTATGGCATTCCTAAAACGGAATAACTTATAAGTTTCGAGATATAGCGCAGCTAAATTACGTCTCACCAAGCTCTACCGAATCGTTAACCGTACGATTCTATGAAAGTGTTATTGACTTGACTCGGAATAACCAATCTATGGCTTTTCTTGGAAACAACTTAGTTTCCTTGAGAATTGAAATATACGTTTATATATAAACGTAAATATATTTCATGAAATCATATTAGTCCTCATGTACATTGACGAATAATAGTACGACTCTTCGTAGTTTTCGTAAGATGTAATACATATATACTTGTAAATATACCCCTATATTTAAAGCGCTTCGTATCCGTACAATAGTCTTGTGTATCGTTTCTAATTAATAAATAATTATATAATCATACGCTTGTTATAATCTTACGGTATGGTGTCGTACTTCATTAGGCGTTTGAATCGAATATAACAAATAGCATTTGAAGTTCCCGAGTCGTCGACGTTTGAAATGAATATAACTATATTTATTTTATAAAACTATTCAAGGTATCAACCTTCGAATATATATAATTATATTCTTGTTATACGATTTCTGAATTCTAGATGACTTAATTTATGATTCCCGAATTCCGTCGTTTGAAATAAATACACATTATATTTATCTTGTAAAAAGGCTCAGAAATCTTGACGTTCGAAATAAATATAAACAATATACTTATTTTTATATCATCGTTCGAATAAATTATCGAGGTTTGAAATCAAATTTTCAAATTTCCGGTGTTTGAAGTAAATATAAATAACCATATTTGTTTTATAACGGCTAGCCGAATCTTGTTATCTTGCAATTACGCTCGTTGTAAAGTTATCGGCGTATTTTTGTAAGTTTCAATGGTGTCATCAAAATAAATATATATCAACACTTAGTTTATAACAATCACTTGAATCGGATGTTTTGTCTTTGAAATTCAACGCGTTTTGTATTATATAATTCGGAAAAACGGGCAGAGTTTCCTCTGTTATTGGACGATCCCGACAATACAATTTGTCAATTTATTTGTTAAAATGCAATTGTCAATATAGCAACACATATAACTTCTCTTCGTGTTTCAAATATAATGTTTCGCCAAATGTAAATCCAAATTATATTATAATAACGTCGGTTCAATTATATATTTTTCAATCTTGGCGTATGTAATTGTTAGCGGGTCGGTTTGAGCTCGGTTTCGCGATAATCAATATTAGTATTTATAAACTAATATAAATAAATTTGCGTCGTAATTAATTTTTACCGAGTCTCGGGATGACCCGTTCACCGGTTTTGACCAAGTTTGACCGAACTTACTCGTGTTGATCGAGTTGACTCGATGTTGACCGCGTCGACTGTTGTTTGACCGAGTCGCCGCCGCTCTACAACCCACGATCGCCGCCGCCTTCGAATCCCCCTATCGCCGTTGTCGTCAACACCCAGATAGCCGCCGCCGCCGCCGCCACTGCCGCTATCGCTGTTCACCATCCCGACCGCTGCCTCCCCCTCTCGTCACCGATCTCTCTCCCTCTCTGCTCTCTCTCTCTCTCTCTCTCTCTGCTAGATGGAGGTATGCGGTTGTGTGTATGAGGTGGTACAAGAGGGTTGTGGGTATGACTGCGTTGGAGCTGGGACCGAAATCGGCCGAAGGTCACCGCCGGATTTCGGTGACCGGTTTAGAGGGAGAGAAGCAGAGGACTCACTTGGGGGCTAGGGTTTCATATGGGGGAGAAGAGGTAAGGAGGTTATCTATAGCTAGGGTTTTTAAAATGGGTCGGGCACAAAGCCCATTAACGTGTCGAAGCCCAAATGTTCCCTATGACTCGTTTTTAAAACCCGAACGTCGTATAGTGTCCAAATATACTTATTTGAGGTCTAAACGCATGAAATTTGAGTTGAAGTCGGTTTTTGACGCGTAAATCCGTTCGTTGTGCTAAAAATCGCGTAAATCGCTACGGTCGTCATTTTTATCCGTTTTCCGATCCGGTTTCTATCGTGAGCATTAAAATTTGAAAATGAAGCCAAATATATCATATTATATTAATATTTAGACGTAACTCTAGTCCGTGGCTTCCGTTTCATTGTCAATTGTTGGTGCGTTCTGGTTTCCGCGTAAATTAGCGTGGTGCTTTGTGACGCCCGATAATCAAAATATATCGTATAATTATAGATGTATGATAAATACAAGTACAAAATTTGTATTTTTAGGCGTTGTCAGGTATTTGTTCGGCATTAGTTCGCTTAACGTTCAATTTCACGTTAGAGGTTTTGATTATCACCAAATCACGTTACATGAATCAAGTAGACGTTCCTAGGCTCTCCAAAGGCCTAATCGAGTTAATTTACATCTAATTACGCTAATTATCTTGGTATTAATGTTTGTTATGCATGCAATTATAACCGGAAAATGCCGGTTGTCACACCATGAGGACTCGCGGGGCGCGAGAGACACTGGTCTGGTCTCTCCCGGGCCGCTAGAGGCATGTGTCTACAGAAAAATTTGATTTGCCTCCGCGCATGTTGCCAAAAACCATTTGATTCAAAATCATGGACTTCCAAACTACTATGCCACATTTTAGGACACATGTAAGCATCCTCTAACACTCCCTAACACCTGGCATCACCTCCTTCAAGCTCCCCAATTATAAATAGGTGCACTAGTTCACCACTTGAACTTGCACCTTTCTCATTTATCACTCTATCTCTCTCCTCTGGAAGTTTCTAACTGAAAGGAGGATCCAACTTAGTTCTATTTCATCCTAAAAATCACTTGTAAGTGTTCCTTTCTCTTGCATTTTCGTTTATAGGCTTTATAGCCAAAAGTCAAGCGTTTTACGGAAAACGCCTTGACTTTCGGTTAAGACCATTATGGTCCAGCCATTGTTCATAACGAACATGGCTAAGTGATCTTAATGAGGTATATGTTAATCCCTATAAAGGGCACCTCCTAAAGATAATGTTTACTAGACCAATTGACGGGTCAAAGTATTATTATAAAAAGTCAAACAGTCCAGTTTTCGAAAATATTATAATCTGAGTTTATATATGTTACGAAACATGTTTTGGCACTTAAACAAGTTGGTAATAATTATTAGAACATGTGTGAACATGTTTGACTCATCAATTTCAGTTCTAGGGTCGGTTCGCAACCGAAAGTCGCAAAGTTTGACTTCTGTTTTGACGTCGATTCAGACCCGATTTAGATTAGTTAACTACTTATCTAAGGTTTTGTTTTGATTGTAATATAATGTAGCATAACCCCATGAGATTATATTACATGATCATAATCAGAATCTGAGTTTACACACAAGTTCCGTACCATTTTGACTAAAATACCCTTTTTACATAAAATAAGGTTTAGTCGATAACGAACTTGAAAATGAATTTCCTACTGATGTAATATCATATGTAAGATTATTTGGGATATCAAGTCAGATTGTATACTGAGTTTACGTACAAGTCCTTGTGTTATGTCGATAAATGACAATAAAGCCCTTGTGCCTCATAAAATGGTTTTAATCATACCTTTTCATATCAAATCTTTTAACTACTGATATCTAAAACAACTAAACCTGATCTTAACATCAGTTTTTACTAAACTTCGCGCATATCGTCATTTTACGATATAAACGCCGTTTCGGCACATAGTTTGGTTTTAAACCATATTAATCGACCAAGACTTGTTACCTACTGATTTTAAAACGTATTTAAAATAATTTTTATAGTAGGTACATGATGTAAACTCAGAATATCAAATAAATTATAAAACTATATGTAAAACTACCAAAATGCCCCTACGGTGCATAGGTTGGCCATAAATGATAAATTACACAAATATCTTACTTATATTACATCATAAATTAAATATTTTTGCAGAATACTTATGATCATAAAATTTAAAATATATTCAAGTTTCTTTTATACGGTATATAATTACCAAAACGCCCTTATGAGGCATAATTTCATTTTAAAACCTTAACAGGCATGTAAGTTGATATTCTACTAATATTACAACTTATTTAAAATATAATGGCATATTGAACTTGTTCATGACTTATCCGGTTACCCGATATTGCTTATACGCACACGGTTAATTATATGTAACTAGTCTATGGAAATTAACCCAAACGTGTTGAACCTTATCATTTTAAGTCTCAAAATTCAGAATGCTTATGGTTTACCCATACTATACAAGTCATAGTACTTGTTGGGTTTAAACTACATTCTATTCGATCATCGCTTAATCTAGCGTATTATACGTTTTGATCCTGTATGCTAGTCGGTCTAATTCTATGACTTAATTAAGACCATTAGCATTTTAATTGGTTAGTTTATGCCATTCCAAACTAGAGCCTTCCAGTAAATGCTATCTGCACTTATTCACTTTGGATACGGCTGAGATATTAAATCTTCATTTTTAAAATCAAGACTAGCTCAGGTAAATACTCGCGACTTATTTTCCCTATTCGGGCTTGGGATACGGTAACTTATTAGCGCTTGGTCGGAAAAGGGATCAATCGAATTCCGGACTATGGCTAGTAAATCCGCATATTCCGTTTTAATCAGTTTTGTTTAATAACTTAAACATTGGGGGTTAACGACCGTGTCTTGGATATCCTTGGCTCATTACATTAGTTAATGGCCATGACCAAAGCGCGGGGTGTAGGCATACACCTGACAGATGCTCATACTAAATTATCTTTACCCACTAGTTGGGGATAACTCCTTCGTGGGTTCATAAGTGGTGTGTACGTTAATCATGTCTCGGTCTATATACTGGCCCCATATGTATGGACAAACATGTGCATCTGTTAATAAGGTTACAAGGCTGACTTTCCCAAGTTATAAAATATTTCCCGTGCCCTGTGCACTTAAATCCATTTTCAAAATGTTTTCAAAATGTTTTCAAAATGAGTCAGTTAGGTGTATTTACCAGTGAAAGCTGACGTACTTTCAAAAGACTAAGATGCAGGTACAATACAGAATAGGCTGAAAGCTGTTCGGTAGTGATATAAGAGGAGCTCGCAAATCATTAGATCTGCCCAAAGTCTGTTAGACATTTTTGTACATTTTACGATCCGCCCGTGGATCTTCCGTTACAAGTCGTCAGTATCTTATTTTTCGTACTCTGAACATTTGGTTTGTAATAGTAATTTAAACTCCAAGACTTCCGTTGTGTTGTGTTTAATTGACTATGATGATATCAATTACGTCACGATATTCCCCATCCGGACCCACCGGTGTTTGGTTGTAATTCTAGGGGTGTGACATCCATAATATTCTAGTATTAAAAGCTCTTGTTGTCACACCTCGACCCGCAGCGGAAATAAAAGTCGGGGCATAATTGGGTTATCACCAAAGCTCATCACATTTACTAAAAGGTTTCATATTTATTAAACTGGAATTAAACTTCAAATATCCAAAAACAAGGAAACATACAAGCACAAATAAACATTGTTCTAAACAATATATAATTTATTAATCTTCTAAGGCCTTTCCTATGTGTTCCTCTCCTCAGCCTTTCCTCCTGTATCATATGTAAAACAAAGGTTTCGATCAACAAGAGTTGGCGAGTGAATCTTAGTAAAACATTTGAAACAGTTGGAATATATTTGTTATTTAAATAAAAGTTGTGCATGGATCATAAGTGAGCATATGCATATATGTAAACAATCACAAACCACATAATATCCACAATGAACACATGACATGATAAATGATGAACTTGAGATCAAGGCTCAATCAAACGGAGCCGATCTAATGAGGCAGCTGATGCTCAACTCGTATCCCACGAGGAACTGATGGGCCTAATGAATGATCTCAATGAGATGATAAAATATAACCACCCATAACCACAGAAACAGATATACACATTTGATCACGTAATGATGTTAGCACAGGTGTTTGAATAAATAAAACATGTACGACACATGATACACCCTAAATATGATTAAAAAGGGAATTAGTAAGGATTCACTCACAGTGGGTGCGTTCCTTGCTTGATAATGAATTGACACGAATTTGAGAATTTGATCAACGAACGAATACTAACCTAAAATAATAACGCGATAATGCGATAAATATAACCGATTTAATATTTCGATTTAATACTTTTGTTAGATTTTTAGGTTACTTTTTGTGGTATTTTGTTGAGATTTTAAAACCTTCGAAATTGCATTTTAAGTGTTTTTAATTGATTCTTAACTAAAATACAAAGATATAAGTAATATAAATAAATAAATAAAAATAAAATAGTATTAAAAACCTTGTCAGGTCTGACAAGGAGACCTGACCGGTTCGACTGATGATTTAGGCAGCGTGTGGTGAGGCTCGAACTCGTGACCTCTCGGTTGCGTGCACGCAGCTCTTCCAACTGAGCTACGTGTCTAACCCATTAGATTCTTTTTTTATTACTCTTATACATTTATTAAGTTAATTCAGAAATTATTAATTTTAAAAATATTTTTAAATGGTCAGACCGGTAAGAAGGGTTGGCCTCGAACCCGTGACCTCAGTATTATTTTGCACCCAGCCCATCCAACTGCGCTGGGTGTCTAACCCGGTTGTAACACAAAGTTTAAAATATAAATATTCAGCACAGAAATTAATCTTCTTCCCAGATAGAACCTGACTGATAACCACCCCTTTATAAACCGTTTTAAAACAACGATAAGAAAGATGTTATAGGCAATTTGTTAAATGGGTTTAGATGCTTGTACCGAATCGAGAAGGGATGCTTAATTTCTCAAGTTGACTTCCGATGTTGAACGGAGTTTCTCCGGCGAAGATGATTTGAACAGAAGTTTGAACAGGGGATGGTGCGTGTGAATTGAATTTTGTGAGCGAGTTTGGATCTGTACTTCATTGAATATTTATAGGCTGCAAAGGTGAGGTTTGTTTTCGGTTTAAAACGGCAGTTATGGTTAATGATTTGAAGAAACGGCTTGATTTAATTTGGTTTTGATTGAGTGTGCAGTGATGATCGACAGTTACACTCGGTTATACGCAGAATCAAAACGGATCTCCATGAATTGATCTTTGATTCAGTGACGGTTACATTCTTGATGTTCTGAACTTGCAGGTTTTAGGCGATTACTTAGTATATCAATTAAACGTTTTCATTTTCAACACCAGTGTGTGTGTAATGCAGTGGTGTTTCCGGTGTGTGTTTATATGAAAGACCGGAGTTCGATTCCGGTTGAGCCCTTTTTATTTTATATATTTTTTAATTCTTCATTCTTTTGCTTTTAACAATTTTCTTTTATTTTTTATTAAATTAATTTTTTTATTATTAATATTATTTATTAATTATAAACTTTTAAATTTTGCAACATCTATTAATTGCGAAACTTTAAAATAACTTATAAAATATGCAACAATCAATAAAACAAATACTTGATTAATAAATGGTGCGGGTTTTTGAAACCCGTTTTACACAAATGTTACAGTATCCCCTACTTTTAGAAATTTCGTCCCGAAATTTAAGTAGTAGTAGTAACTAGGAAAAGATGCGGGTATTTCACGCGCATTGAGTCTTCACGTTCCCAAGTAAACTCAGGTCCTCGTTTCGACTCCCAACGCACCATGACTATTGGAATACAACTTCGTCTCACCGCTTTTCACCGAAGTCCATGATTTCTACTGGTCTTTCAACGAAGTGAATTGATTCATCAATTTGAATATCTTCTAAAGGAATATGGAGGTTTTAGTCGGCGAGGCACTTTTACAAGTTTGATACGTGTAATATGGGATGAATTATGTTGAGTTCTTCTGATAGGTCAAGCTTGTATGCTACATACCTACACTTTCGAGTATCTTGAATGGTCCCACATAGTGTGGTGCTAGCTTGCCCTTTTGACCAAAAAAACCACTCCCTTCCACGGTGATACTTTCAAAAGTACTTGATCATCAACACAAAACTCCAATGGCTTTCGTCATTTGTCAGCGTAACTCTTTTGACAACTTCGAGCTGCTAGAAGATTACTTCGAATTTGAAGGATTTTGTCGGTCGTTTCTTGAATCAACTCAGGTCCAGTGATTTGCGCTTCACCAATTTCGTGCCAACATACAGGAAATCGGCATTTACGACCATATAAGGCTTCAAAGGAGCCATACCGATGCTTGAATGGTAGCTATTGTTGTACGAAAAAATCCACTAACGGTAGATGAGTGTCCCAATTACCTTTGAAGTTTATGACACATGCTTGCAACATGTCTTCGAGGGTTTGTATGGTGCGCTCAGATTGACCATCAGTTTGAGGGTGAAAGGCAGTGCTGAGTTCCAGACGTGTACCTAAAGCGGATTGTACAGCTTGCCACGTTCGCGAAGTAAAATGGATGTCTCGATCTGAAATGATACTTAAGGGCATGCCATGACGACTTATAATTTCATTGATGTAGATACGAGCTAGCTTCTCGTTCTTGAAATCTTCGCGGATTGGAATGAAATGAGCTGATTTGGCGAGGCGATCAATGATAACCCAAATGGTGTCATACCCACTGGAGGTGCGAGGTAACCCGGTAATGAAATCCATGGTTATACTTTTCCACTTCCATACAGGTATTTCGGGTTGGACAAGAAAACCTGAGGGTCTTTGATGTTCAGCTTTTACTTTGGAACATGTAAGGCACTTGGAAACAAACATAGCGATATCCTTCTTCATGCCAGGCCACCAGTAGGACTATCGCAGATCATGATACATCTTACCGGCTCCTGGATGTATAGAGTAACTTGTTTTGTGAGCTTGGTTCATGAGAAAAGCACGAAGATCGTCATGATCGGGTATCCAAATACGATTCAAGTAATAAAGAATACCTTCTGACTTGGATTCTAGTTTGGTTTCAACTCCACAAGACAGTTCATCTCGTACATCATTTTCCGTGACAGAAATATGCTGAGCTGCTCTAATTCGGTTTTGAAGATCAGTCATAATTTGTGAACACAAAAGACAGATGGAGTTTGCATACTCTTTTCGACTGAGGGCGTCAGCCACAACATTAGCCTTGCCAGGATGATATCGAATTTCACAATCAGAATCATTTAGGAGTTCGACCCAACGTTGTTGCCTCATGTTCAACTCCTTTTGATTGAAGATATGTTGTAGGCTCTTGTGGTCAACGTAAATCTCACACTTAGTACCATAGAGATAATGTCTCCATATCTTAAGAGCGAACACGACTGCTCCAAGTTCTAGGTCGTGAGTAGTATAATTCTTTTCATGCACTTGGAGTTGCCTTGAGGCATAAGCTATCACTTTTCCTCTTTGCATTAGAACACAACCTAATCCTTGCCCTGACGCATCACATAAACCACAAAGTTTTCGTAACCATCAGGAAGAGTGAGGATAGGTGCATCACAAAGTTTTTACTTCAAAGTTTGGAAAGCCTCTTCTTGCTTGGGTCCCCAAATAAAGGGTTTTCCCTTGTGAGTCAAGGCCGTGAGAGGAATGGCGTTACGAGAAAAATTTGCAATGAAACGACGATAATAACGTGCTAGACCAAGAAATGGTCTAACTTCGGTAGGAGTACGGGGCGCTTGCCATTCTTTCACCGTTTTATCTTCGCAGAGTCGACATGAATCCCTTTGTCATTAACGACATGTCTAAGAAATTGCACCTCTTTTAACCAAAATTCACATTTCGAGAACTTAGCATAAAGCTTTTCAGTCCTTAAAAGTGTTAAAATAAGTCGAAGATGCCGCTCATGATCAGATTTGGTCTTGGAATAGATAAGAATATCATCAATGAAAACTATGACAACGATCGAGATAGAGTTTGCACATTCATCAAATCCATGAAGACAGCGGGAGCATTGGTTAACCCAAACGGCATAACCATGAATTTATAGTGACCATAACGAGTTCGAAAAGCAGTCTTAGGAATATCTTCTTCACGCACTCTAAGTTGATGATAACCAGAAGAAGGTCGATCTTTGAAAAACAGGTGGCACCTTGAAGTGGATCTAGAAGATCATCAATACGAGGTAATGGATCGCAATTCTTGATGGTCAGCTTGTTGAGCTCTCTATAATCGATACACATTCGAAAAGTTTCATCTTTTTTCTTTACAAAAAGAACAGGCGCACCCCAAGGTGATGAGCTAGGGCGTATAAATCCCTTGTCAGTCAACTCTTGCAACTGACTAGCTAACTCTTGCATCTCAGACGGGGCTAACCGATAAGGAGAGTTTGAGACTGGTGTGGCACCAGGTACAAGATCGATTCGAAATTCGACTTCTCGCACAGGAGGAAGTCCTGATATGTCATCGGGAAAAACTTGAGGAAATTCTTTAACGATTGGAATATCTTCGAGCTTCATTTCCTTGCCTTCCTTCTTGACGATATGAGCTAGAAACGTGACATAGCTTTTGCGAAGATATCTTCGAGCTTGGAGACAAGACATCAACTTGAGCCCTTTAGAAGGAGTTTCTCCAAAGATACGTAGAGTTTGACCGTCGGCGAGAGGAATTCGAATAAACTTCTCGTGGCAAACAACTTCGACGTGATGTTGGCTAAGCTAGTCCACACCGATGATAATGTCGAAACTACCCAACTTCAAAGGAATAAGATCAATAGAGAAATCGCGATCATTAAGAGTAATACTACAATCACGAACAATCGAGTCTAACGAAATAAGTTCACCATCAGCAACTTCCACCGTGAACGGTTTAGCGAGACTAACGCGAGGTAGATCAAGAATGGATTCGAATTCTAATGACACAAAACTCCTATCCGCACCAGTATCAAACAGCAGGTATGTATATCTATCATTAATAAGAAACGTATCGATTATCACATTATTATCAGCCCTAGCTTGATTGGCGTTGATGTTGAAAGCCCTTCCTCTAGCAGGTGGACTACCGGATTGGCTTGAGCTTGGGCATTTACGATGTTCACCAGGCATGGGCAGGTGTTACGAAAATGGGTTAGATCGCCACAGTTGAAACATGCTCTGACAGGTTGCATCATTGGGTAATTAGGTTGGTAGTAGGGTTGAGCCATGGGTTGAGCAGGTGGTAAGAGTAAAGGTTGTTGGTTTTGGGCTTGGCCCACTACTTGATTATTGGTTTGGGCCTGAGGCTAGTTACGGTTTGGCTTTTGGAGGATACGGCAAGTTTTAATCGTGTGTCCTACACGGCCACAACTTGTACAATATTGGCAAGGGTTCTCAGGGGGATGGTGATATTGGCATCGGTTGCATATTGGGTGAGGACCAGTGTAAGGTTTCTTAAATGGGGCGACTTGTGTGATTGGGGCAGCAGTGATGTGGGAATTGGTTTGAGTAATGGCGAAATTCTTCCCATTGCGCTTCCTTTTTCCAGCAAATTTGGAAGACGAACCTGCTAGAGTTGTGGTTGGAGTTTCAGTAGGTGCCTTATCCTTCTTTTTCTCATCTTTAAAATCGCCATTTCGGATGCGATTTTCTGTAAGTTCGGTAGCCAGCTCCATGGTATTTTCGAGTGTTGCGGGTGTGGTACTTAACACAAAAGCTTGAATTTTCGAGGGAAGACCTCGAATGTAATGCTCGATTAGACGATAGAGCGGGGTGAACAGATTAGGAACTATCTGATTCAACTCGAGAAACCTCTTGTTGTAGGTGGTGTGGTCTCCCTCTTTTTGTTTTAATGAGTAAAACTCATCTTCCAGCTTCTTGATTTCGCTTCTTGGACAGAAACGTCTCGTCATGATTTCCCTCAAGTCATCCCAAGTCAAGGCCATAGCAGCTTTAGCACCTCGCTTACCCTTTTATGTGTTCCACCGGGTAAGTGCTACTCCAAACAACCGACCAGTAGCATAGCGCACCTTGCGATCAACGGACAATCGCAATTGAGAAAAGTGCTTTCCATCTCCTCAAACCAACAGAGGAGAGCAGTGACACCTTCAATCCTTTCGTATTTTGGGGGATCGCAGGATTTGAAATGCTTGTAGGTACATTTGATGGTGTTAGGAGGAGGGTTGGCGATATTTTTCCCTTCTTGGTTGGTGGGGTTGATGGGATTGGCGGCAAGTGCTTGTTGAACTGGCACAACAATATCAGGAAGTATGGCACCCATCTGTTGAGCGATTTGAGTGGCCATATGTTCACTAGATCTTTCTGACCTTCAACCGCCTCGCGAGTGTCTAGCAGACATCTACATGAAATACGTAGCGAGATTATGAATTGAGTGTTTTTAGGGTCATGTGTCGTAAAAGGTGAAAACATCATTCAACATAAATGAAAACAAGAAATTAACTACATCCATAGGATGTGTTGGACTTGCTTAAGATTGGGCCTCCAAATGTCTCCCATACTTCGGCCTTGGTAGTCACGTGGGCCCCCATGACTACTAGGCTTGGTAGTGTTCACCTTGGTGTTGGCCTGTTAATGCTTGCATCACCCGAATGAAAATCGTAAAACATAATTGTAAGGTGTAAGGTCAGAATGTGTCCAGGTGTAGACACAATGACAACTCAAAGTGGGGTTAGTTCACACGACGTTTGGTGTGGCATGCTTTGGCCTAATAGGTCCTTTGTACTCTCATTGTTAGTCCCCAGGTAGGCAAACTGGTCCATTATTTTTAGATTTATACGATTGCCAACCTAGACAGGACGTTTCGACTACCGGTACTCGTACCCTTCCAGTTACAACATGCCCGCTGTAGAACTCACTTTGATGCGATTGAAAAACATGAAAACATTGCAAAATATTTGAGAAGAAATCATGAAAATTGTGAAATCGTGATGTGTGTGCTTGCGTAGGCATGATATGTTAACAACATATAAACTATAACGAATATCACATATTAGCATGTAGCAGTGAAAGTGCTTGCATATATTTGTGGGTGAAAATAAACATGAAACATATAAACATCATGAGTTTTGCATGTAACACATAAACATTCAAAATCTAATCAACTATAGTATAGGCTCTAAGGGTCTAATAACCTATCTTATATCCCTATAGTCATAAGCTCTGATACCAATCTGTCACACCTCGATCCGCAGCGGAAATAAAAGTCGGGGCATAATTAGGTTATCACCAAAGCTCATCACATTTACTAAAAAGTTTCATATTTATTAAATTGGAATTAAACTTCAAATATCCAAAAACAAGGAAACATACAAGCACAAATAATCATTATTCTAAACAATATATAATTTATTAATCTTCTAAGGCCTTTCCTATGTGTTCCTCTCCTCAGCATGTCCACCTGTATCATATGTAAAACAAAGGTTTCGATCAACAAGAGTTGGCGAGTGAATCTTAGTAAAACATTTGAAACAGTTGGTATATATTTCTTATTTAAATAAAAGTTGTGCATGGATCATAAGTAAGCATATGCATATATGTAAACAATCACAAACCACATAATATCCACAATGAACACATGACATGATGAATGATGAACTTGAGATCAAGGCTCAATCAATGGAGCCGATCTAATGAGGCACCTGATGCTCAACTCGTATCCCACAAGGAACTAATGGGCCTAATGAATGATTTCACTGAGATGATAAAATGTAACCACCCATAACCACAGAAATAGATATACACATTTGATCACGTAATGATGTTAGCACAAGTGTGTGAATAAATAAAACATGTACGACACATGATACACCCCAAAATATGATTAAAAAGGGAATTAGTAAGGATTCACTCACAGTGGGTGCGTTCCTTGCTTGATAATGAATTGACACGAATTTGAGAATTTGATCAACGAACGAATACTAACCTAAAATAATAACGCGATAATTCGATAAATATAACCGATTTAATATTTCGATTTAATACTTTTGTTAGATTTTTAGGTTACTTTTTGTGGTATTTTGTTGAGATTTTAAAACCTTCGAAATTGCATTTTTAAGTGTTTTTAATTGATTTTTAACTAAAATATAAATATATAAGTAATATAAATAAATAAAATAAAAATAAAATAGTATTAAAAACCTTGTCAGGTCTGACAAGGAGACCTGACCGGTTCGACTGATGATTTAGGCAGCGTGTGGTGAGGCTCGAACTCGTGACCTCTCGGTTGCGTGCACGCAGCTCTTCCAACTGAGCTACGTGTCTAACCCGTTAGATTCTTGATTTTTATTACTCTTATACATTTATTATGTTAATTCAGAAATTATTAATTTTAAAAAGATTTTTAAATGGTCGGACCCGTGAGAAGGGTTGGACTCGAACCCGCGACCTCAGCACCCAGCCTATCCAACTGCGCTAGGTGTCTAACCCGGTTGTAACACAAATTTTAAAATACAAATATTCAGCACAGAACTTAATCTTCTTCCCAGATAGAACCCGACTGATAACCACCCCTTTACAAACCATTTTAAAACAACGATAAGAAAGATGTTATACGCAATTTGGTAAATGGGTTTATATGCTTGTACCGAATCCAGAAGGGATGCTTAATTTCTCCGGTTGACTTCCGATGTTGAACAGAGTTTTTCCAGCGAAGATGATTTGAATAGAAGTTTGAACAGGGGATGGTGCATGTGAAGTTTTGAATTTTGTGAGCGAGTTTGGATCTGTACTTCATTGAATATTTATAGGCTGCAAAGGTGAGGTTTGTTTTCGGTTTAAAACAGCAGTTATGGTTAATGATTTGAAGAAACGGCTTGATTTAATTTTGTTTTGATTGAATGTGCAGTGATGATCGACGGTTATACTCGGTTATACGCAGAATCGAAACGGATCTCCATGAATTGATCTTTGATTCAGGGACGGTTACATTCTTGATGTTATGAACTTGCAGGTTTTAGGCGGTTACTTAGTATATCAATTAAACGTTTTCATTTTCAACACCAGTGTGTGTAGTGCAGTGGTGTAACATCCGCCAAAAACCGGATTTACCAAACCCGCTTCGTTTATTAACCGAACAACCAGTTAAAAATTTCGTTGCGTATTTAATGCCCAAATTAATTTTAAACGATACATAATTAATAAGTATATTAGAATATAAAATTTATTATTGAAAATCTGTTAAAAATAATGAAATAAAAATAAAATACTGCTGCCGGGTTTCGAACCCCGATCAGCCAAAGGTTACACAAAGACTTAAATCACACTCGCTCAACCGCTCTGCCACTTGTGTTGTTTGTTAACATATTGAAACAATTAATACATAAATCAATCTGGAAATCAAAACCCAGTTACTCAAACGCGCCCAAATCCGTTCACGTCGGAAATCCCGACAATTTCGTCAAATTTGGCCGTTCCTTTTTAGTTATAACGTATGCATTAACACTAAGATCGGTTATAACCGAAGGAATCCATCAATTTCATTCATTTCAATTCAAAACCGAAAAATACAATTCAAATCCGGGAGTTATACTTTCTTCATTCAGTGAGCTCGCGAATTCTATCAAACACACTCATCATTTCGCTCAGAAAACTTCGCCGGAAGTCACCGGAATTCTCTGAAAAATTACCGGAAAGTTTCGCCGGAAAACCGAATTCAATCCATCCTTTCTTTTTACCCAAAATAAGATCATAGGACTCATACTGACATCACTCCCACTCACCTTAAACCTCTGAAGAATCTCTGTCGCAAGAAAATTCACTCGCCAGAATTCTCTGCATGTCGCCGGAAAACCGGGACTTTCATCTACACGGTAATTACCTCAATGTTTCTGTTTCATTCTATTATAAGACAAATTCTAACACCATTTCATCGCTCAGAATCAACCACAGACGACGTTGCCGGATTTTTCTGTTTTCGCCGGAAAATTTCTGAAAGTTTCAGAATCACGCTGATAACCGGTATGATCATGTAATCTACTGATAATCATTACTCATTAGTTCAATTTCACATCTAATCCTTCCAAACTGCTAATTGACTCTAACAGCCGAGGGTCACCAGAACAGAGCCGACGAGCTTCGCCGGATTTTCTGAAGAAGACGATCTGTTCGGTATTTTCTTTCCCCAAACTCTTCGATTCAATACTTTCCAATTGTTCATCTTGTTCATTTACCGAATTAATCAAGTATCAGTTGCTTTGACCGATGTCTGTGTTTTGAACGAAGAAGACGAGTTCAGATATGATATAAGATTAATTAAAAACAGTTTCATGAACGGGTTAGAGACACAGTCCAGTGGTGGACTGTGTGCAAACAATATGCATAACGCCCCGAGTTCGATTCTTGACACACGCACCTTCACCGAAATAAAATGCCTTTTTTTTAAAGACTGAACCGGGTTAATTCAGTAATATGTTAAGTATAATAAAAACTAGAATATTTACCAAGTTAGACACACAGTCCAGTGGTGGACTGTGTGCCAAACTAAACCACAGGTCCCGGGTTCGAGAACTGTGGAGTGCACCGAGTCGTTACATTAAAATCTTTTTAAAATAAATGATTTTCGGATTAATTTAATTAGTATATAAATATAATTAAAAACAGAATTATTTCAGGTTAGACACGTAGCTCAGTTGGTAGAGCTGCGTGCACGCGAACGGGAGGTCACCAGTTCGAGTCTCACCCAGCGCACACATATAACCGACCTAACCGGTCAACGGTCAACGGTCAACAAGTCAACGGTTAAAAAGTCAACATTTTTATATTATTTTTATTTATTTATTTTATTTAAAAATCAATTAAAAATACTTAAAAATAACATTTTTAAGGTTAGAAAATAGCCTAAAACTCACAAAAATATATCCAAAAATCCTATTAAAGTTGTTAATAAAATCCATTTATTTACCTTACTTTTTCATTATTAATTAGGTTAGTTATTCCTCGTCGATCAATCCTCTAAACTCGTGCGCATTCATCGTCATTCACCGAACGCACCCACTGTAAGTGAATCTCTACAAATTTCCCGTTTAAATCACGTTTTTGGGGTGTATCATGTGTCATACTATTTATTATATTTAAATCATTGTGCATACATCATATCATGAATAAATGTGTATCCTGCCTGTGTAAACTGTTTGTTGATTATTGTGTAGATTTAATTTATTATTTTCAGTACATGCAATTTCATAGGCCGCCGCTCCCTATTACATTATGAGCGTTGAGCATGTTCCCCATTACATTATGAGCGTGAACCTGGCGTGCCAACATACGACCGGCTCCGTTTGATTGAGCCTTGATCGCACAGACATTTTTATTTTCAGTACATGCAATACGATCGGCTCCGTTTGATTGAGCCTTGATCGCATAGACATTTTTCATTTTCAGTACATGCAATACGATCGGCTCCGTTTGATTGAGCCTTGATCGCACAGTTTCATTTATGTTATATATTTAAGCAAGTTGATATGTTATTGTATGCTGTTGGTTTGTTAATGCATGTTATTGTTTGTTGTTGTTTGTTATTGTAAGCTAATTGTTGTTATTGTATGTTTATTTACGTTTGTTCATATATGAATATTGCACAATTTTTCCATATTAAATACAACCAGAAATAAATAA
This sequence comes from Scalesia atractyloides, assembly GCA_947069175.1. Classification (NCBI taxonomy): domain Eukaryota; kingdom Viridiplantae; phylum Streptophyta; class Magnoliopsida; order Asterales; family Asteraceae; genus Scalesia; species Scalesia atractyloides. Next base: position 1,805,979 of record CAMTDV010000116.1, on the reverse strand, counting down.
TAAATGTTTTCTAACAAGGTTCACTCGCCAACTTTTTGTTGATCCAAAAACCATTTTTACATATGATACAGGTGAACAGGATGAAGCTAGGAAAACATAGGAATTTGCCTTAGAAGAAAAATAATGAAGTTTAGAAGGATGAATAGAACATGTTGTATTTGTTTGATATGATTGTATGATCTCTTTTAAATTGAAATAATAAATATGAAACATTATAATAAATGTCATGAGCTCTGATGATAACCCAATCATGCTCCGATCACCTTTTCCGCTGCGGGTCGGGGTGTGACAAGTGGTGTTTCTTGTGTGTGTTTATATGAAAGACCCGGGTTCGATTCCGGTTGAGCCTCTTTTTATTTTATATATTTTTTAATTCTTCATTCTTTTGCTTTTAACAATTTTTTTATTCTTTTATTAAATTAATTTTTTATTATTATTAATTATAAACTTTTAAATTTTGCAACATCCATTAATTGCGAAACTCTAAAATAACTTATAAAATATGCAACAATCAATAAAACAAATACTTGATCAATAAATGGTGCGGGTTTTTGAAACCCTTTTTACACAAATATTACACTTGTGTACTTGGACGACCTCGGTATCTTACCATCACTATATTACGCCAATGATGGGTGCACTTTCCCTAGCGTGTTGTTGAGATTGATAGTATTATATCGCGTCTTATAAATTTAAAGCTTGAATGACGGGTGAAAAGTATTTAAAATATATCTAAAAATATACTCTAATTCCATCACGTCAAGAGTCATATGCAAGAGGATCGTACCAATATTCGGATACGTGTAAATTACATCTTTGTTCAATTAGATAATATTCTTGACAACAGTCGAAAATGATCATAGGAATTTTTGTCCAATTAAACTCGAGCAAAAAAAATTTTAGGCATTGTTTATGTGATATGAATTAGGTAAATGTTATAGCAGACAAACTAGTGGTTCCAACGCAAACAACATACATTTGTATCAAGGTATGCGGAAGAATTTCATCCTACAGGTGACTATACAACTTGTATCTGTAATTGGGCTATGGCGAGATTTCATGAGCTCAGGTTAGTACAACCATACACTGATTTAGCGATTTGAACGTATACACCATTCGGTAATATAGTTCGGCATAAAAAATCCGCCCAGGGTTACACAAATGAAGCATTTAGATAAAGAATCATGGTGGTTCTAGGTTAGCAACATACTGCAGGCAAAAGAATGACTACCATAACCCATATGACCAGGAATATAAAGACCTAATATATCAGATCTTGGCAATCTATCACATAGAATTACAGTACTAAGACCTTATGCCAATGAGATGTTCACACATACAGTTAACGCCCGTTATCTTTATATCACTTATGCAACTTTCAACTAATCCTGTGCCAACCGATACATCCCTCCAAATAGATTCAAACAGAGGATACTCCAACTTCTGAGTATATTGAATGTTAAAGAAGTCGTGAAACAAAGTAATTGAACTACCACAACGAACTAATAAACAATAGTCGTGATACCTGCGAGAGATCATCAAAACGTATCTTTGTAGTGCCCAACACTAACCACAACATATCACTTGAAACCAAAGTATTGATAGCTTTAGTTGTGCAGACTGTAGACGTCGAAACCATACCATTTGAAGAGGCATGGCTAAGGTACAGGCATCCAAAGAAAGAGTGAAATTATATGGTGAGGACAAGAATGTGTATGAAAAAATTTGTTTTCCAATAACAACCAGCTGGAAACCACAAATTTTAGATCACCCAAACTAACAGGGCCTCAAAACTGAAACTAAACAGACAGAGACATAGTTAAGAAAAAGTTCCATCTCTAAAAACTAAAAAATATATATTTTTGCAATGCAAAAAACCCTAAGACCTGAAATCGTTTTAGTGACCAAATGGAAGTTGTGAAATCCTTATTTACTAAAAATTATTTTATTACATTAAATTCGGTTGCAATCTATTTAAGATGAATAAAAAATCGGTTGCTACTGAAAAAGCAAAGTATAATGTTGTTCTAAATTGCTAAAATATATTGAATATCCTCACAATTCTTTGTGTATCAAATTACTAAAGTATAATGTTGTCCTAAAAATATTTTGTATATCAAATTACTAATTTTTCACCGAATTTACTATTGTAGTTACAAAAAAATAAAAAAATAAAAACTGAAAAAAATCATAACTACCTCAATTGATTGACAAGGACTTAGGTGTCAATTTCAGGTTTTTGGGGGTTACTAATTGCAATACACAAGTCATGGTTCAGTACATAAAAGACGTGACATTCTCCTGTTAAAAATAAAACAAGCAGCGCTGCTCTTTCTTTCCAGCAGAATCCCTAATTCCTGCACCCAGATTGCATTTCGGATTTCATTACAATCAGGTAAGTTCAGTGTGAGAAAATCCAGGGTCTATAATCTCAGAAAGAAACATGCTCATCTGCAACCGACCAATAACTTTTTTTCTAATTTTTATCTTTAAAGATTCTAGAGAACCCTACATTTTAGCTATGGTGTTTTCAATTTTAGCAATTTTGTTTAAACTAAATTTATCACTTTTAGTTTATAATCAGAATTTGTGTGTCAAATTTATCACCTTATATAGGGCATTTCGCACTTTCATCCTTTCCTTTAATCGTTCTGATTAGTTGTTGATCTAATTCATCATTCTTGTCACCTTTTTTATTGAAGCTAGCATGTTCAGTCTTGCTAGTGATGTCATAATTTGATTAGGATTATCTGACTGGTTAATCTATAGTTTTATATAAATGAACAATCTTAACTGAATAAATATACTGATTCTTGATATCTTTTATTTGATAATCATTTATGTAATGTAAGCTGTACCGTTGCTAACAAAATATGGATCTAAGTATTTGGGTGTTAGTTATCCATCTTATTCTTGAATGTGTGTGTGTTTATATTGTGTTAGCTATTTTTGAATTTATTTTAACTGATCTGTATTGTTCGCATAAGATATGACATCTTTAAACACTTTGGAAACGATGAATAACAATGGAAAAGAATCCCATAATCCCAAACACAAATCAACAAACATAAATGAGGAGAAGCAGTCATATTCCGCACCCAAACTTTCTCAATCTAATGTAAGTATAGGATGTAAACATATAGCTACGATCCGAATAACTTTTACTATTATTATTTTATTTATTTATGTTGTTATTATCAACATAATTTTCTTCAACCCATTTTTACTATGTCCATTATTTACGGTTCACATAGTGCGTTTTCAAATCATTCGATACGCAGGGCGATGTAAATGAAACGGTTCTAGCAAGTGATGATGAATCGCTATTGATGCTAACCCAATCTCATATAGCACACCAGCCATGCAAAGGGTAAGCCTATAAACTGGTTGTCTTGGCTCGTTTTCTGTGTGGCAATGCTATCTTAAGGGATTAGTCACACTCACATTATTCTTCTTGATGTGATATGAGAAAGCATAAGACTAATAGTAATTTTTCAAACTCAGGGTCCAAAAAGGATAACATTAAAGAAATCTATCGTAATAGGTCAAAATCAGCATTTCTGAACCGGAACGCTCGGAAATTGAAGCCATGGATGCGGTGATTAATCTTGAACTTTTTAGTAACACTTGATTGTGTAAATATAACCTCCGATTACCCAATTTCACGATTACTTGAACCACTTCTAGTATGGACTTGCACTAAACCCTATTTGTTGGAAAACATTGTTCCACATTCAGACTTTATTGTTTTGAACAAAACTAAAGCCTTATTTATTGGAATTCTGCTTCAATTTTAATCTAACAGAGTACACAACAAAACAAATTGGTCCAGATTTAAAATAGTTTATCCTAACTTAGTATATTACTAATACTATGGTTGGCTAACCATTTCAAAGTCTAGATACACCCATGCGTACATTAATCCCTTGGACAGTCTTTCGTGCCTTGTTTAGGTAGGAGTAAACTGTTTAAAGGATTCTATCTATATAAATTTCTTAATTTTATTAAAAATATGTAATTGAATAGACTGTGCTCTTTTTTCTAGTTTCCATTTTGCTACAGCTTGATGTTTCCAAATTAGAAGTACATCGATTTTGCTATTTAAATTGAAAACAGCGTTTGGTAATTACTTGAATGATATTCATCCAATGCTAGCTAGTATTTTATTTATATAAAGTCCTTCTGGCTCCATCAAGTTTTTACTGCACCCGCATCTTTCTCCCTAGTTCCTATATTTTTATTCTTTGTAAGTGCAGCAATGGTGTACAGAAGGAGGGGAATATCAACCACGGGGTGTCAGCCCAGTGGCCAGCCTCATCCATTCCAAACGGGAGGACGCAGGTTCGAGTCCAGCTCGGCCCGAATAATCCTGCTGGGTAGTAACCGCCAGGCAGCTATGGGGCTAAGCTAGCTTGGGGAGGGAGAACCCTCCCGCGGTCAGGGGTACCGTGCATTTACCCTTTTTTGAAGGAGTGGAATATCTCCCAATGTCCAAACTGCTTGACGGTTGGACCGAGGAGAAAAGGAGAAGAGTGGACACTGGCACAATTGATAAGGTTCGGCCAATGTACAGAGTTTTGCATGATCAGTTAACCTCCTTAAAACTCTCTTAATCATCACATGAAGAATATAAGGTGTATATGATATCCCTTTGCAGTTTTACAACCATAACTATTCCAGCAAGACTTTCCGCTCTATGGTGGAAGTTAAAAGTTATATTAAGCATCACAGCAATCCACATAAAAAGAATTCTATTACACTTGGAGACTCACATGAAAAAAATCAAGTATGTACGATCAGATAAAAGACTTTGAATATATGATTTTCTTCTGAGGTAAGTTCATACAATTCAATGGTTCTTTTGTATTTTGTTGCTCAGCATAATAACAGGCCTTTGCGTGATGAAGAAGACGTGACATCAAAAATAAACAACATATTGTCGAACTGGGACAACTTTTTTTTTCCATTCGCTATTGAGAAACTAAATGTCAGATAACGGGATCTAGCATATCATTGAATAGACTTTCTTAATTGCTGACTTACTATATAACAAAAGATAAATCATATGAATATCAGCTGTAGCTACAAATCATAAAGTTTGACTTACGGGAAAGGGTCAAAAGAGAAACGCAAATGCATCTTGTTATAGAAAAACAATTAAACTTTGTAGCGTCAAAAAGTTTTCTTTAGCGTGATTCTACATGATAAACAACACTAGTGCATCTGAATTAATTTTCCATCTTTCTTGTGTATCATGCATGCTAAAATATAAAATGGATACTATCATCAGATTTTTCCAGGTGGAATTTAGGCTCATGCCCTTGGTGGAAATTCTCTTAAAAGCATGAGAGCCCAACGCCCATTTTTCATCTTCTATACTTTTATTATAATACATAGGTGTCTTCAAGTAATTAAATTTAGATTAATACCTGTGGTTTTGTTTCAAACTTATGGCAACACGTTGGTATTATAAACATTAGTAAAAGCTTATAATGCCCAATTCTAACTTCAATTTACATTTGTATCAACAGGAATGGGCCGACTTTCCAGACATAGTTGAGGTGTTTGTCGCTCTTTCTCAGTAACACCTCTTTGCATAGTTGTCAATACGCAGTGTATAGATCTAGGCTCGCTATTAGGGGTGTAGCTATAGATAGCATAATAGCAATAGTTTTTTTTAATATAAATAGCAATAAAATTTAGTTATAAATAACTGAATTCTAGGTTTCTGTTAAAAAAAGCAGTAAAATAGCATATATATACAAGGGTATTTGTATTTCAGATTCCATCTCGGATTGGGAACTATTCCGGATTCCATCTCGGATTAGAACTATTCCGGATTCCATCTCGGATCAGAGTAGTCTATTCCGGATTTCCATTTCGGATCAGAACAGTGCATTCTAGATTTCATCTCGGATCACTATTCCGGATCATCATTTCGGATTGTCAACTCGGATTATTGTTCTGGATTTTCATCTCGGATTGTTAACCAGAGTTTCCATTTCGGATTTGACATTGTTCCGAGTTACTCATAAAAAGGTGAAAACTTAACCAGCTGACATAACCAGAGTAAACGTATTCGGACATAGAAATTGATCCATAGACAATTTTGACAAACCGATTGGACAGATAGACTCATGTGATTTTTAGGACAAAAAAAGGCACGAAAATCCCAAAAATCATAATCGGACAATATATATCGTTAGAATCGTATCGTCGAGACGAGTCTAATAGTAGAATTTGGTAACCACTCATTTTGGACAAGTTTTAACGTTTTTAACGAGCCGGTTCGGTAAAAATGTCGAATATGTCTAACCTAAATGAGCTATTGAGAATGGAGCACGAGGCTGGTACTACAAACAAACCTCCAAAAATGCTGAAGGTGGAGAACTATCTTACTTGGAAGGATAGGTTTCAATCCTTTATTGAATATCAGGACACACGGATGTGGATCTGTATTCAAGATGGATACGCTAACCCAACACATGATTTTGAGGGCAGACAACGTGTTACTGCTTACGTGAATATGTCTGAAGCTGAGAAGAGGATGTATGAGTCTGAAAAGAAAGCATTAGCTGCTATCAAGATGTTGTTACCTGATGGCATCAAACATACATTCAAGCGTTATACAACATCAAAGGAGATGTGGGATGCTATGGAGAAGAGGTATGAGGGCAATACCGATGTGAAGAAGAACAAGTGGATCTGCTGAAGAAACAGTTTGTTGTGTTTAAAGGCATGGGGAGTGAGTCCCTAGAAGATATTATCACGTGATATTATCATCTGATGTTAGAAATAGATAATTATGACATAGAGGGATACACGGATGTGGAGATAAACGACAAGTTGCTGGATGCTTTACCTGCAAAGTGGGATATTTACACGTTGATGATAAAGGGTGAAGCTGATTATGAAAAGAAAGACTTGGAAGAGGTTGTTGGAAAATTGAGAGCTTATGAGCTCAATGTGAAGAAGAAGGAGACTGGTTATGATTAGGTACAAGATCCGGGGATTTATAAAGGTCTTACACCTTCATCTTCCAACAATGGTTCTAGTGACACTGCAACTGCGTTTCTCTCATGTGAGAATGAACAGATAGTGACAAATTCTGATGGAGAAGTATGTTTTGTTGCTGCTTCAGGAGGCTCGTCAGGGGCTAAGAGACAACAATCAAGTAACAGCAGTTCTAAGTCTATGCCTATGAGTGTCAAAAGTGCTGAAGAACACATGGCATTGCTTGCTTCTTTCTTTGCTTCTTACAAGAACTATATTCAGGGAAAAATATCTAATCCTGCTACGTTTGATGAAGATTATAATCAGATCGACACTGATGACTTAGAGGAGATGGATTTGCAATGGCAGATGGCCATGATTTCTAGAAGGGTGAAGAGGTTCATGAACAGAATGGGTAGGAAGTTCGTTGGCAAGAATGTGGGCTTTGACAAGTCGAAAGTGAAGTGTTACAATTGTCACAACTACGCACATTTCGCTAGAGAGTGTCAAAGAGCAAAGTCGGAATCACGTTCTAGTTCATCCTTTCAAGATTCTCCTGGTCATGGTTCAAGCAATAGGAATGCATCAAACAGCACAGGATCAAAGGCCCTGATTTCTACTGCCAGAGAGGGTTCTTATGATTGGAGTGTTCATCTGGAGAGTGATAACAATGCCTCACAGGCGTTCATGGCTGAGATAGCTCCAGTTGCTGATGAAGAAGTGAAAGTTGATGCTGAAGGAGAGCAAGAGAAGGTGGCTGAAAAGTTGATGGAGAACATATAACTACAGAGAAGAAGATGGCTGCTGATTTTGATGCTTTCATGGCTGATCTAAGCAAATCAACAGGCGAGGTATGTCCTAACTCTGGTAGTTCTGTTTGTTTGAAGTGTCGGGAACTGCAAAGTGACACATTAACAAATCAAAACCAAAGTCTGGCTAATGAGCTCTCAAATCTAAAAGAATCAAACTTTTTCGTAAAATGAAATGAGTCACTATACTTAAAGAAAATTAAAGGTTATGAAGAAGAAATCAATATTCTAACATGTAAGCTTAATGGAAAACTTCAAGTTTTTGACTTAGCTCATGATACGATGAGTGAGAAAATAAAAGAAATTTCTGAAAAATGCAAAGAGTTGTCTGAAGCACAACTTAAAATTTGTGAGCTTGAAAAGAAGTTAAATCAATTCAGAGATTCATCTATTGTCATGAAACATATGATGAATGGCCTGAAGAAGAGTAATGTCAAGACTTGTGTGGGCTTCAAAGGTCTGAATGAAGTTCCACCACCTCTTGGTCACGACTATTCTTTCCTGCCAGATGAAGAAGAGCTTACAGACTTTGTGTCAACTACACCTGGTAGTTCCACATCAGAGGATGGTAATGTGACTGATAATGCCAAGAAGGATAATAACAGAGACACTGTTTTGAAAACAGAGAATACACACCTTAAGAATCAAAAACAATTTTTTGTTAAAAAGGTTGATTTTGTTAAAGGGAGTGACATGAATGAAGAGGTCCCTGTTATTACCAAAGAGTCTAATGTGCAGTTTGCTAAGAACAAAAACAAAGAAAAATCAGAAGTTAAGCAAACTAAACAAGATCCTTTAAAGGCATCTTCATCATCATCATCGCCTGATGAAACTAAGCAAGAGGCTTCTGTAAAGAAGTCTTCGACTAGAAAATCGTGTTTCAAATGTCATGAAAAAGGACATGTAGCCAGCTGCTGTCCTAACAAAAAGGGTGAAGCACAAGTAAGTGAGAGACAGAGAGAAGAATCACCAGCAAAAAGTGGTGATGGTGAGAAGAAGGTTAACTCACCAAAGATATCTGCTACAAAGCAACAGAGTGTTGCTGTTGGTATAGATAAGGCTGAAAAAGGAACTCATCAAGTTCCTCGTTTTCAAAGAAATCAACAAAGATTTCAGCCTGCATCTACATCAGGCAGATATGATATACCTAGAAGTAGTTCACCAAGAATGAATAACTTTAATGGTCCATCAAATAATTTCAGAAGTCAAGGTCAATATCACAATCGATACCAGAATGTTGGTAGTCGATTTTTTTATAACGATGGCTTTAGAAATTATTATCATCAAAATTCATGGAACAAAAATCATAATTTCCAAAGGTCACAAAGTCCAAACTTGGTAAGGAAACCTCAAGACCACAAACCTAGTGGAAATCAAAAACCATTTCCATCAACAGGTCTAAGATCCAAGACTCCTGTTAGGAGCGATGGATATTGGATGGATGTTCCCGTGGTTGATAAATCTGGAAGACCCAAGACCACTAAGGCTTGGGTCCCCCAATCTAACTAATTTGTTGTCACACCCCGACCCGCAGCGGAAAAGGTGATCGGGGCATGATTGGTTTTCATCAAAGCTCATGACATTTACTATAAAGTTTCATATTTATTATTTCTTTTTAAAGAACATTACAATAAGCATACAAATACAACATGTTCAAATACATTTTTCATAACTTCATTATTTTTCTTCTAAGGCAATTTCCTATGTGTCCCTTGCTTCAACATGTTCACATGTATCATGTGTAAAAATAAGGTTTTGGGTCAACAAAAAGTTGGCGAGTGAATCTTTTTTAAACATTTGAAAGGATTAGTTATGTTGGTTATTTGAATAAAATTGTGCATAACCAAATATGAATAAACGTAAATGTAAATTTAATCACAAAACACATAATATTAATTAATACACACGCACACACCAAATGAATGATTTTGAGGCACGCGATGTTCAACTCGTCTCCCACGAGGAACTGATGGGCCTAATGAATGATTTTGAGGCACGCGATGTTCAACCCGTCTCCAACGGGGAACTGATGGGCCTAATGAATTGATTTGCACGCAACTTGACTAAATGTAAACACACATTACAACAAACAATATTTACATTATAAGTTTAGATCATATAATGGTAATAGCACGAGTTTGAATAGGCGAAATAATTAAAGCAACACATGATACACCCCAAAACATGAATAAAAAGGGGAATTTGTAAGAATTCACTCACAGTGGGTGCATTTTCTTGGATCGATGATGAATGCGCACGAATTTGGATTTAACCACGAGAGAAAACTAACCTAAATAATAACATAATAATTCGATAAATAAATAAACTTTTAATTGAGTTTAATATTTTTAATTAGTGTTCTTAATGGGATTGTTAGATTTTATTTTGTGAGTTTAAGGACATTTTCTAATTTTAAAAATATTATTTTTAAGTATTTTTAAATAATTTTCTAATTAAATAAATAAAAAATAAAAATAAAAAATATATATATAAAATATATATAAAAATGTTGACCGTTGACCGGTCGGATTCAGTTTATTCATGCGCTGGGTGAGGTTCGAACTCGTGACCTCCCGTATACGTGCACGCAGCTCTACCAACTGAGCTACGTGTCTAACCCGAAATATTTCTGATTTTAATTATATTTATATACTTTTTAGTTTATTCAAAATTTTACTTAATTAAAAATGTTTCAAATATCATCTGACCGGCTGACTTAGCGGGGATCGAACATGTGACCATCGACTTAATTTGCACCCAGCCCGACCCGTATAATATAGCTCTTGTATTATATTTAACAACATACTGTGGGACAATCTGTTTTGGTTTAAAAAAAATGGATTTTATTTCAGCAGAACGGACATGTTCAAGACTCGAACCTGGCATCATGTATGTAAAATGCACACAGTCCACCGCTAGACTGTGTGTCTAACCCATTTAAATTACTGAGTTTTATTATACATATATATTTAGACTGGCTTCATCTTCTTCGACTGAATTTATACCCAGAATCATAACTCGATTGTTTAATCAAATCTTATTGAATTAGTTGATTGATTATTACTGATAACGAAAATAATTTAAACAGAAAAGGATTTAAGGATGTTGTACCGAACAGGTGTGATCTCCAATGAAGTTCTGGTGACTGAAAGAAATTCCGGCGAACTGTAACTTGCGACAAAGGCTCTACCAGAAGTTTGAGGTGAGTGCAGTGCTTTCTGTCTGAGCTCTAGAAGTCTTATTTTAGAGTAAGGCAAAGAAATGAAATGGGTTCGGTTTTCCGGTGACCAATTCCGGCAAAATTGGAAATCTCCGGCGACGAGTTTCTGAGCACTTCAACTACGAAAAAGTGTGCGGTCTTGAACGAAAGGATTCCCGGAAGGTTGAGGGGGTATTTTTAGGGTAGAACAGGATGTATTGGGTCGGAATTTTGTCTTGATTCGCGGTCAAAACTTTTCCGGCGGTTACGACTGGAATTGGGGGTTAGACATCGGTTATAACCGATGTCGAAGTTATTTCACGCGTTTAGTCAAAGAAAAACGGTCGTGATTTGCGAAATCGTCGGTATTTCCGGCGACTGCGGATTGGGCGCGCTGATTTCTGAGTTTTGATTTCGAGTTTTAATTTAAGTATTATTTGTTTCAGTATATTAACAAAGAAGGCAAGTGGCGGAACGGTGTGTTGTGCGTTTGTTGAAGCGGGTGACCCGGGTTCGAAACCCGGCGTCTCCTTTTATTTTTTTATTCCTTATTTATTATTAATTTTTAATTATAGATTTTAAATTCTAATTTATTTATTAATTATGTATTGTTTAAAATTAATTTGAGCATTAAATAAGCAACGAAAATTAATTATGTATTGTTTAAAATTTATCGGAGCAATAAATACGCCACGAAAGATTATAACTGAGTATTTGATTAATAAACGAAGCGGGTTTGGAAACCCGTTTTTTGATGAATGTTACAGTATCCCCTACTTTTAGAAATTTCGTCCCAAAATTTAAGTAGTAGTGGTAACAGGAAAAAGATGTGGGTCTTTCTCGCGCATTGAGTCTTCACGTTCCCAAGTAAACTCGGGTCCTCGTTTTGACTCCCAACGTACCCTGACAATTGGAATACGACTTCGTCTTAAACGCTTCTCTCCGAAGTCCATGATATCTACTGGTCTTTCAATGAAGTGCATAGATTCATCGATCTGAATGTCTTCTAGAGGAATATGGAGGTTTTCATCGGCGAGGCACTTCTTCAAGTTTGATACGTGGAAGGTGGGATGAATTCTGTTGAGCTCTTCTGGTAGGTCAAGCTTGTATGCTACAGGACCTACTCTTTCGAGTATCTTGAAAGGTCCTACGTAGCGTGGTGCTAGCTTGCCCTTTTGGCCAAAACGAACCACTCCCTTCCACGGTGATACTTTTAAAAGTACTTGATCACCAATGTCAAACTCCAAGGGCTTGCGTCGTTTGTCTGCATAACTCTTTTGACGACTTTGAGCCGCTAGAAGATTGTTTCGAATTTGAATGACCTTGTCGGTTGTTTCTTGAATTAATTCTGGACCGGTGATTTGTGATTCCCCAATTTCGTGCCAACATACTGGAGATCGGCACTTACGACCATATAAAGCTTCGAAAGGAGCCATGGCGATACTTGAATGATAGCTATTGTTGTACGAAAATTCAACTAATGGTAGATGTGCGTCCCAGTTCCCTTTGAAATCTATGACGCATGCTCGCAGCATGTCTTCAAGGGTTTGGATGGTGCGTTCGGGCTGACCATCAGTTTGAGGATGAAAAGCAGTACTGAGGTCTAATCGTGTACCCAAGGCGGTTTGTACGGCTTGCCATGTTCGTGAAGTGAACCGACCATCACGGTCTGAAATGAAGCTTAAAGGTACACCATGACGGCTTACGATCTCGCTGATGTAGATACGAGCTAACTTCTCGTTTTTGAAGTCCTCGCGAATCGGTATGAAGTGAGCTGATTTTGTAAGACGATCAATGATTACCCATATGGTGTCATACCCGCTGGAGGTGCGAGGTAACCCGGTAATGAAGTCCATGATTATGTTTTCCCACTTCCATACAGGTATTTCAGGTTGGACTAGAAGTCCTGAAGGTCTTTGATGTTCAGCTTTTACTTTGGAACAGGTAAGGCACTTGGAAACAAAAACAGCGATATCCTTTTTCATGCCCGGCCACTAGTAGGTGTATCATAGGTCTTGATACATCTTGTCGGCTCCTGGGTGTACAGAGTATTGTGTTTTGTGCGCCTCATTCATGAGGAAATCACGAAGGTTATCGCGATCGAGAATCCATATGCGATTTAAATAGTATAGAATACCGTCGGATTTGGTTTCGATTTTGAGTTCAGCTCCACATGACAGCTCATCGCGTACGTCATTTTCTGTTACAGAAACATGTTGAGCTGCTCGGATTCGATCTTTGATGTCGGTTATGATTTGCGAACAGAGAAGACGAATGGAGTTCGCATAACCTTTTCGACTGAGCACATCGGCCACTACGTTTGCCTTGCCAGGATGATACCGAATTTCACAGTCGTAGTCGTTGAGAAGTTCGACCCATCTTCGTTGCCTCATATTCAACTCCTTTTGTTTGAAGATATGTTGGAGGCTTTTGTGGTCAGTGTATATTTCACACTTGGTACCATAGAGGTAATGTCTCCATATCTTGAGAGCGAACACAACGGCTCCAAGTTCCAGGTCGTGGGTGGTGTAATTCTTCTCATGAACTTTGAGTTGCCTAGAAGCATAGGCTATCACTTTTCCTCTTTGCATTAATACACAGCCTAGCCCTTGCCCTGATGCGTTGCAATATACTACAAAGTCATCGCAACCTTCAGGGAGTGTGAGGATAAGTGCGTCACAAAGTTTTTGCTTTAAAGTTTGGAAGGCTTCTTCTTGTTTAGGTCCCCATATGAAGTGTTTTCCTTTATGAGTCAAAGCCGTGAGTGGTACAGCAATACGGGAACAATTGGCAATGAAGCGGCGATAGTAACCAGCTAAACCAAGAAATGACCTTACTTCGGTAGGGGTACGTGGCGCTTGCCATTCTTGCACTGCCTTGATTTTTGAAGGATCAACATGAATTCCCTTGTCATTGACGACATGTCCAAGGAATTGTACTTCTCCTAACCAGAATTCGCATTTTGAGAACTTTGCGTAAAGCTTTTCAGTCCTTAAGAGTGTAAGGATAAGTCGAAGGTGTCGCTCATGATCAGATTTAGACTTGGAGTAGATAAGAATATCGTCGATGAAGACTATGACGAAACGGTCGAGGTAGGGTTTGCATACCCTATTCATTAGATCCATGAAGACAGTGGGGGCGTTGGTTAAACCGAATGGCATGACCATGAATTCGTAATGACCATAACGAGTCCGGAAGGCGGTCTTTGGGATATCTTCTTCATGCACTCTGAGCTGATGATAACCAGAGCGAAGATCGATTTTTGAAAAACAGGTGGCGCATTGAAGTTGGTCTAGGAGGTCATCGATGCGAGGTAGTGGATAGCGATTTTTAATCGTTAACTTGTTGAGTTCTCTATAATGAATGCACATGCGAAACGTTCCATCTTTCTTCTTCACAAAGAGAACAGGTGCACCCACGGCGATGAGCTAGGACGTATGAATCCTTTGTCAGTCAGTTCTTGCAGTTGACTGGCCAGCTCTTGCATTTTGGATGGGGCTAACCTATAAGGAGATTTTGCGACTGGTGTAGCGCCAGGTACAAGATCGATGCGGAATTCGACTTCTCGCATTGGAGGGAGTCCTGAAATATCGTCGGGAAAGACTTGTGGGAATTCTTTCACAACTGGGATATCTTCGAGTTTCTTCTCCTTGTTTCCCTTTTTGACGACGTGAGTTAGGAATGCGACATAGTTCTTGCGGAGATATTTTCCGGCTTGAAGGCAGGACATTAATTTGAGTCCTTTCGAAGGGGTTTCCCCAAAAATACGTAGGGTCTAACCGTTTGCAAGAGGAATGCGAATGAACTTTTTGCGGCACACTACTTCAGCGTGATGCTGGCTGAGCCAGTCCATACCGATTATAACATCGAAACTTCCCAATTTCATCGGAATGAGATCAACTGGAAAATCGTGATCGTTTAGAGTGAGGGTACAATTTCGTATAATAGAATTTAATGAAACGGTCTTTCCGTCAGCAACTTCCACCGTTAGAGATTCCATGAGATTATCACGAGTTTGGTTGAGGATAGGTTCGAATTCTAAGGACACAAAACTCTTATCCGCTCCAGTATTGAATAACATGGATGCATAACTACCATTGATGAGAAACGTACCGTTAACCACGTTGTTGTCAGCCCTAGATTGGTTGGCATTGATGTTGAAAGTTCTTCCTCTGGCAGATGGAGGAGCTTGGTTAGCTTGGTTTACTAGGTTCGCTTGAGCTTGAGCATGGATGATGCTCACCAAGCGTGGACAAGTGTTCCTGAAGTGGTTTGGATCCCCACAGTTGTAACAAGCTCGCATGGGTTGCATCATGGGGTAGTTGGGTTGGTAGTAAGTTTGGGCTGCATGTGGTGCAGGTGGTAAAAATAGGGGTTATTGAGTTTGACCCACTATCTGATTTTGGGTTTGGGTTTGAGGTTGATTGCGGTTCATTAGTTGAAGGATATGGCAGGTTTGGATGGTGTGACCTGCACGGCCGCAGCTTGTGCAATGTTGGCAAGGAGCTTCAGGAGGGTGATGGTATTGACAAAGGTTGCATTTTGGGTGTGGGCCGGTGTATGGCTTTTTGAATGGTACAGCTGAAGGAGCAATTTGGGTGATCGGTGCAGCAGTGATAGGAGGGTTGGTTTGAGTGACAGCAAAATTCTTGCCATTACGTTTCCTCTTACCAGCAAACCTTGAGGATGAGACTGAGTGGTTTGTAGTTGAGGTCTCTATGGGTGCTTTCTTCTTTTCATCTTTGAATTTGCCGTTCCGAATGCGATTTTCAGTGAGTTCTGTAGCTAACTCCATCGCGGCTTCAAGTGTTGCAGGCGAAGTGCTTAAAACCGAGTCTTGAATTTTCGAGGGAAGACCTCGAATGTAATGTTCAACCAAGTGGTACACGGGGGTGAACAAATTTGGGATCATCTGAATTAGCTCGAGAAATCTTTTATTATAGGAAGTGTGATCTCCTTCCTTTTGTTTTAGTGAGTGGAATTCGTCTTCCAGCTTTTTGATTTCACTTCTTGGACAGAAGCATCTTGTCATGAGTTCCCTTAACTCTTCCCATGTTAAGGCCATGGCATCTTCAACTCCTCGTTTACCCTTTTCCGTGTTCCACCAGGTAAGGGCTACCCCAAACAGTCTTCCAGTTGCATAACGTACCTTGCGATCCTCGGGACAATCGCAATTGAGGAAAGTGTTCTCCATTTCTTCAAACCAGTGAAGGAGAGCAGTAACACCTTCGGTCCCTTCATACTTTGGGGGATCGCAAGATTTGAAGTGTTTGTAGGAGCACTTTTTGGAGGGAGGGTTGGCGATGCTCTGGTCTTCTTGATTGAGAGGGTTGATGGGATTTGCGGTGAGAGCTTGTTGAACTTGAATTACGATGTCAGGAAGCACTGCGGCCATTTGTTTAGCAATTTGTGTGGCCAAGCATTCATTTGATCTTCCTGACTTTCTACCTCCACGTAGTTGCCTAGCCGACATCTACAGGAACATACATAGGAAGATTGTGAGTTTAAGAATTTTCTAGGTGTCATGTGTCGTAAAAAGAATGAAAAACAACATAATTGGCAATAATTTAACTACATCCATAGGATGTCTTGGGTTTGCTCATGTTTGGGCCTCCAATGTCCCCCATACCATCGCCTGTGTAGTCATGTGGGCCCCCATGACTATTGGGCTTGGTAGGATTCACACTTGTGTTGGCGGATTAACACTCGCACCACCCGAATGAAAATCGGAAAATATAATTGCGAGATGTATGGTAGGAGGGTGTCCAGGTGTAGACACAATGACAACTCAAAGTGGGGTTAGCTCACACGACGTTTGGTATAGCATGCTTTGGCCTAATAGGTCCTTCGTACTCTCATCGTTAGTCCCCAGGTAGGCAAACTGGTCCTTTATTTTGGATTTATACGAATGCCAAGCCTAGACAGGACGTTCCGACTACCGGTACTCGTACCCTTCCAGTTACTACATGCCCGTAATGAGAACTCACTTTGATGTGATTTGAAAATACAAAAATCATTGCAAAAATCATGGTAATCGTGAGGTGTGTGCTTTCATGGATATGATATGTTATGAGGATATGATTCATGATGAGCATTGTATAATAACATGTATTTGTGAGCATGCTTGCATAACATTGAGTGTAGAAATAAACATAAAGCATATAAACATCATGAATTTTGTATGTAACGCATGAACAATTTAAAATTTTAATCAACTATAGTATAGGCTCTAAGGGTTTAATAACCTATCCTATATCCCTATAGTCATGGCTCTGATACCAATCTGTCACACCCCGACCCGCAACGGAATAAGAGTCGAGGCATAATTGGGTTATCACCAAAGCTCATGATGTTTACTAAAATGTTTCATATTTATTAAATTCAAATTACAACTTAAATATCCAAATCAAAATTCATACAATTACAAGGAAATGAAACTATGTAAATAATCCAAAGCTTAAACTGGTTTATTCTTCTAGGCCTTCCTATGTGTTTCTTGCCTCGGCTGGATCACCTGTATCATGTGTAAAACGGGGGATATTTTGGGTCAACAAAAGTTGGCGCGTGAACCTTGATAAAACATTGTTATTAATTTCTTGTTTTATTTAATATGGAAAATTTGTGCAATAATCACATGTGAGCAAACATATATAAGTAAACAAACACAAACCACTTTGGATGAGTATATGATATGAATGATGATGAATGTGAGATCAAGGCTCAATCAAACGGAGCCGATCTTATGAGGCACCTGATGCTCAACCCATCTCCCACGGGGAACTGATGGGCCTAATGAAATGCGTGCACTGAAAATGATAAATCCAATCTACATATAATCCACATAACAACTGATACACATTTGATCACGGATATGATATATGCACAAGTGTTTATATATATAATAAAAGAATTATACGACACATGATACACCCTAAAATATGATTAAAACGGGGAATTGATAGAGATTCACTCACAATGGGTGCGTTCTTTGATGATGATGAAGGCGCACGAATTTATGATTCGATTGACGAGGAAAGAACTAACCTAGATAATAACAAAAATGATTTGATAAATAAATAAATTTTGGTTGAGATTAATATTTTTAATTAGTGCTCTTTAATGGGATTTTTAGATTTATTTTTGTGAGTTTAAGGAAGTTTTCTAACCTTAATAATCTTATTTTTAAGTATTTTTAAATGATTTTTCTATTAAATAAATAACTTAAAAAGAAATAAATAAGAATAAAAAATTGACTTTTGACCGTTGACCGTTGACCGTTGACCGGGTCTTGACCGGTCAGACTGTGTTTTTATATGCGCTGAGTGAGGTTCGAACTCGGGACCTCTTGTATACGTGCACGCAGCTCTACCAACTGAGCTACATGTCTAACCCGAAATAAACTCAGATTTAATTGTATTTATATACTAACTAGAATATTTCAGAAATTAGTTATTTTAAAAAGGTTTTAAAATCTGCAGAACCGGTGCGTATAACCCGCATCGAACCCGTGACCATTGCTTTGATTTGCACCCAGCCCAACCAACTGGGCTGGGTGTCTAACCCATTTAAATTAAGATTTATATTAAACTTAAGTACTATCTGAGGGGTGTTTTGTTAAACTTAAAAGAAAAATGTTTTGTTATTGCGGGAACCGGATACCTACACGAATCGAACTCGGGACTTGAATGTTATAATTGCACACAGTCCACCTCTAGACTGTGTGTCTAACCCGTTTAATTATCTGGTTTTAATTATATTTATACACTTACTACACCTTTTCATATACTGATTAAATAAAAAGGTTTGATTATTGAAGGGGCTATGGCATGGAACCGATTCGAACTCCTGATCTTTGCTTCGCGTGTGTGCACAGCCCGACCAATTGGGCTGTGTGTCTAACTCGTTGGCTATACAATTTTTAATTAACTTTATATACTTACTGCCGTGATTCATAATTTAGTTTTATAAAAAAAAGTTTGAACATTGAAGCGAATCAGAACATGAACGTGGTTCGAACTCGGGACCTTGGACTTTGTATGCACACAGTACAACCAACTGGACTGTGTGTCTAACCCGGTTTGTATCGGTTTTTAAATTCTTTTAACCGATGACTCCAGTTCATCTTCTTTATTGAAAAGATCAGGATTGTTGAACCTGGTTTTGGTTGATTTGTTTTAGCATTTCATTCATAAATTTCCAACTAATTACACATGATTTAAATAATAATGAAAAGGGTTAGTGAAGGATCCGAACAGAGGTTTCTGATTTTCCGGCGAGAATTCCGACGGATAGCAAGTGTTTTCCGACGAGGTTTCTGATGAATAAAGATTGCAAGCAGTTTTAGGAGTGTGTAAGCCTTCTAATGATTTCAGAACTCTCTATTTATAGTGAAAGGAGGTTGCTTGAATTGTGCTTCGGTTTTTTGGTCAAAAGCGGTTATGGTAAATTGACTTGTATTCACGATTTGAATGTGGTTTGACTCGTAATTGAGTCTAGGTCCATGATTAGAGTCAATTCCGTGCTCAATTGAAGAGGAACGGAAATCTTGGTGATATCCGGTTGACTGGGTGCCGTTACATTGGGCGGCAATTTGAACCTGTCCAAGATATAGGAGAGTATAACAGGTTATTTGATTTGATTGTATCAGATGTTGAGTATGTGGTGTAGCGGTGCGTTGTGTGTTTGGGTTTGCGGGTGCCCCGGGTTCGAAACCCGGCGTCTCCCTTATTTTTTTTAATTCGCTATTTTTTTTTTGTTATTTAATAATTATGGTTTAAAATTTTAATATAATGTATTGTTTAAAATTTATCGGAGCAATAAATACGCCACGAAAGATTATAACTGAGTATTTGATTAATAAACGAAGCGGGTTTGGAAACCCGTTTTTCGATGAATGTTACAAATATTTTTATTTGATCCTTTGAGTTAGATTTTCTAGTGTTTTTTTATGAACCTTTTATAACCTTCAAAATTGATTTTATTAAGTGTTTGTAATTTATTTTATTAATGGAATTATATTTAAGTGTTTTAAGTACTAATAAAAAATAAATAAATAAATAAATAAAATAATAAAAAAAAGTTACTGTCAGATCTGACAGTATTAGACCTAACCGGCTTTCATGGCTGAATTAAGCGCGTTGAGACTCTAACTCTAGACCTCCCGTTTACGTGCACGCAGCTCTTCCACCTGAGCTACGTGTCTAACCCATTTGTATTCTGATTTTTTATTATACATATATTCTTGTTAGATTTGATCCCTGAATTAATTAAATTAAAAAGGTGTAAAACAATCTGGCCGGCGTACACACATGGTTTCGAACCCGTGACCTTAACATCATTTTGCACCCAGCCCTTCCAACTGGGCTGGGTGTCTAACCCGTTTAACTTAAGATTTTAATTATAATTAAACAATTCATAAGGTTCATCTTCTTTATTTCTTTAAAACCAGAATCGATCAAAACCTTATTTTATTCATTATTTGAAGTTACACATCTATTGCTTTACATATAATAACATGAGTTATTTAAATAAGCAAGGATTTTACCGTCTATTGCTGCTTTCGAAATTCCGGCGAGAGATTCCGGCAAGTGTAATTTGAACAGAAGACTTTGAGCAGAGTTCTTTTTTTTCTTTTGAGAGTGAAATTCTGAGTAAAAGAGCGAGATTGGAATTGTTTTACATCGACTATTCATAGATTGCTTGGGTGATGATGTTTTCTTCAATTTCAGTTTTTTTAAACGACAAAGATTTAGCGATTAAATGGTTATCCTTAAATTGGGTTTTGATTGATGATGATTATGACTGACGGTTATATCCGTTAAATCGCAGGATTAAAACGGATGCTTGAAGATTAATCCCTGAATTAATGGGCAGTTACCGCCTTGATGTTCTGAGCCAGCAGATTTAGGCGAAATTTCGAAAAAGATTTAAATATTTTCCTTTCTAACACCAAAGTGTGTGCAGCGCAGTGGGTTTTGGTGTGTGTGGAAGCACGGGAGACCCGGGTTCGATTCCGGTTTCTCCTATTTATTTTTTTTTATTATTTGAAATTTTTTATTTATAAAATTAAGAATTATTTTAACTTACTTCTTGTTTTATTTATTTATTATTGCTTAAATTCTATTAACATTTATTAATTATGATAAATTAAAATAATTGGCATTTAATGAATACACAATGAAACATATAATCAACACTCGATTAGAACGGTGCAGGTTTTTGAAACCCGATAAACATAATTGTTACACCATGCAGATGTTTGAATGATAGCTATTGTTGTACGAAAATTCAACTAATGGTAAATGAGTATCCCAATTTCCCTTGAAGTCTATGACACATGCTCGCAACATGTCTTCAAGGGTTTGTATGGTGCGCTCAGATTGCCCATCAGTTTGAGGGTGAAATGCAGTGCTGAGATCTAATCGAGTACCCAAAGCTGACTGTATGGATTGCCATGTTCGTGAAGTAAAACGACCGTCTCGATCTGAAATGATACGTAAGGGCATACCATGACGGCTTACAATTTCATCAATATAAATACGAGCTAACTTCTCGTTCTTGTATTCCTCACGGATTGGAATGAAATGAGCTGATTTAGTGAGACGATCAATGATAACCCAAATTGTGTCATACCACTAGAGGTGCGAGGTAACCCGGTAATAAAGTCCATGGTTATACTTTCCCACTTCCAAACAGGTATTTCGGGTTGAACGAGTAATCCTGAAGGTCTTTGATGTTCAGCTTTTACCTTAAAACATGTAAGGCACTTGGAGACAAATATAGCGATATCTTTCTTCATGCCAGGCCACCAGTACGAGTATCGCAGATCTTGATACA
Source organism: Scalesia atractyloides (assembly GCA_947069175.1). Classification (NCBI taxonomy): domain Eukaryota; kingdom Viridiplantae; phylum Streptophyta; class Magnoliopsida; order Asterales; family Asteraceae; genus Scalesia; species Scalesia atractyloides. The sequence goes on along the minus strand of CAMTDV010000116.1, from coordinate 1,784,142 downwards.
TCTTATCAGCACCTGGATGTATAGAGTATCATGTTTTGTGAGCCTCATTCATAAGGAAAGTACGAAGATTGTTGCGATCAGGTATCCAAATACGATTTAGATAGTAAAGGATACCATGGGACTTGGTTTCTATCTTGAGTTCAGCTCCACAAGACAATTCTTCTCGCACATCATTTTCCGTGACAGAAGTATGTTGAGCTGCTCGAATTCGGTTTTGAGGATTGGTCACAATTTGGGAACACAAAAGATGGATGGAGTTCGCATACTCTTTTCGACTAAGAGCATCAATCACAACATTAGCTTTACCAGGATGATATCTGAAGGGTTATGGTCCCAAAAACCTTGCGCCAATCAAGGAAACCATACCCATTAATAACTTCTAAGAAAACTGCGTGCAGACTTCTTTGCTAAAATAAGATGTAAAATTTGTCAAAAACGGGTTTTCCAAACCCGCTTCGTTTGTAATCGAATATCAAGTTATAAATGTTTCGATGCGTATTTATGTCACTTTTAATTTTAAACGATGCATAATTAATAAACAAATTAGAATTTAAAAATTATAATTAATAAAAAGTGAAAATAAAATAAATAAAAAAGAAACCCCGGCTTCCATGATTCGAACGGGTAAGCCGTGAAGCCATTAAGACTTAACAACGCACCATTATAACACTACAATCGCCACTTGATGTTTTTGTGTATAGTTCTAGGAATCAATTAAATCATTGTGTTCAAACCATGAATCAAAGTTTACGCCAACTGTAACGAAATCGTGTTCCAACGTCATAAGTTTGAGTGTTCGCGTTTTTCAGACAATAACATACGCCGACACCTTCATATCAATTTGGTCTTGAATGTACCTTGAATTATGAGTGTTATCGGGTTTTAATACCGAAAATCTGCACATCTGAATTACTTCCAACCAAGTCCATCCCTTCTGCGATCAAACATCACTGTCAGGACGTTCAATTTCACTTCGCTTTACTTTCAGTCGTCGGAGCAGCTTTTGAACTCGCCGGACTTTCGCCTGAAAACCGTGTCTTCCATCAATCAGTAAGTCTCTCAATTATTCATCGTCTATCAGTTGTTATTTTGCTAACTCAAACTCTTTAATGAGTAACAGTTTTCAGACGATATCGGTATTTAACTCTACGGAACTTTTGAAATCTCAATTCTCGCTGTGAATAGGGTATAGCCATCTAAAACCTTCGGTAATTCTTGTTCGTGCTTCAATCCGCATCTAGCTAATCAAAATTGTTAATACTGTCGCTCAGACAAATCATAAAAACAGAGCCGGCGACTTCACGAATTCTAGTGGTAGATTCGTTCTCGGTAATGGTTACTTCCGAATCTCTCGCCATTTCATTTTAGTATTGAAATGTTAGTCAATGAATTAATCAAGAATCAGTAAATTTAATCGTAGTTGTGATATTGTAACGAAGAAATGAAGTTAAGTGATTTAATAAGTTTATAAAATTGGATATATCTAGCTTAAACCCACAAAATCAGCAGTGGACTGTGTGCGCACATATATCACACGCCGCGAGTTCGATCCTTGACACACACGTATGCTCTGTAATAAAGATGTTTTATTTTTCTAACTGAACCGGATTAATCACGGTAGATGTTAAGTATAATAAAAATCGGTATATTAACTAGGTTAGACACACAGTCCAGCGGTGGACTGTGTGCAATACCAACCCACAGGTCCCGGGTTCGAGACCTGTTGCACACTCCGGTTCGATGATTAAAAACCCTTTTTGAAAATAAAAGAATTTTGATTAAACTAAAACAGTATATAAATATAATTAAAAACAGAATTATTTCGGGTTAGACACGTAGCTCAGTTGGTAGAGCTGCGTGCACGCGTACGGGAGGTCTCGGGTTCGAGCCTCACCCGGCACACACATTATACGCTAACAAACCGGTTCAAACAGTCAACAGTCCCGGTCAACGGTCAATGGTCAACGCAAAAGTCAACATTTTTTTTATATTTTTATTTATTTATTTAACTTAAAAATCAATTAAAAATACTTAAAATAATGTTTTTAAAGATAGAAAATAGTCTTAAACTCACAAAAATATATCTAAAAATCCTAGTAAAATTATTAATAAAAATCCACTCATTTACCATACTTCCCGTTATTATTTAGGTTAGTTAAGTCTCGTCGACCAATCCTCCAAACTCGTGCGCATTTCATCATCTTCAACCGAACGCACCCAATGTGAGTGAATCTCTACAAATTCCCCGTTTTAATCACGTTTTTTGGGTGTATCATGTGTCTTACCATTTATTATATTTAAATCATTGGGCATACATCATATCCCTGAACAAATGTGCATTCAGCTTGTATCAACTGTTTGTGTGGTTATTGTTTAGATTTAATTTATTATTTTCAGTACATGCAATATCATAGGCCGCCGCTCCCCATTACATTATGAGCGTTGAGCTGTTCCCCATTACATTATGAGGTGTTCCCCATTACAGAGCATACGTGTGTGTCAAGGATCGAACTCACGGCGTGTGATATATGTGCGCACACAGTCCATCGCTGGACTGTGTTTCTTGTTTAATTCGATTGACAAACATTCAAAAAGACTAAAATGGAATGGCAGAGACGATTTTGGAAGTAAAGATGTTTGGATATTATCTCGGGTTAGACACACAGTCCAGCGGTGGACTGTGTGCACACATATATCACACGCCGCGAGTTCGATCCTTGACACACGGATGCTCTGTAATAAAGATGTTTTATTTTTCTAACTGAACCGGATTAACTCACGGTAGTTGTTAAGTAGAATAAAAATCGGTATATTAACCAGGTTAGACACACAGTCCAGCGGTGGACTATGTGCAACACTAACCCACAGGTCCCGGGTTCGAGACCTGTTGCACGCTCCGGTTCGATGATTTAAAACACTTTTTGAAAATAAAAGAATTTTGAATAAACTGAATTAGTATATAAATATAATTAAAAACAGAATTATTTCGGGTTAGACACGTAGCTCAGTTGGTAGAGTTGCGTGCAAGCGTACGGGAGGTCTCGGGTTCGAGTCCTGCCCGGCGCATACATGCACACAATAGAACCGGTCAAACAGTCAAACAGTCAATGGTCAATGGTCAACGCAAAAGTCAACATTTTTTTTATATTTTTATTTATTTAATTTAATTCGAAAATCAATTAAAAAATACTTAAAAATAATGTTTTTAAAGATAGGAAATAGCCTTAAACTCACAAAAATATATCTAAAATTCCTATTAAAGATGGACTGTGTGCGCACATATATCACACGCCGTGAGTTCGACCCTTGACACACACGTATGCTCTGTAATAAAGATGTTTTATTTTTCTAACTGAACCGGATTAATTCACGGTAGATGTTAAGTATAATAAAAATCGGTATATTAACTAGGTTAGACACACAGTCCAGCGGTGGACTGTGTGCAATACCAACCCACAGGTCCCGGGTTCGAGACCTGTTGCACACTCCGGTTCGATGATTAAAAACCCTTTTTGAAAATAAAAGAATTTTGATTAAACTAAAACAGTATATAAATATAATTAAAAACAGAATTATTTCGGGTTAGACACGTAGCTCAGTTTGTAGAGCTGCGTGCACGCGTACGGGAGGTCTCGGGTTCGAGCCTCACCGGCACACACATATACGCTAACAAACCGGTTAAACAGTCAACAGTCCCGGTCAACGGTCAATGGTCAACGCAAAAGTCAACATTTTTTTTATATTTTTATTTATTTATTTAACTTAAAAATCAATTAAAAATACTTAAAATAATGTTTTTAAAGATAGAAAATAGTCTTAAACTCACAAAAATATATCTAAAAATCCTAGTAAAATTATTAATAAAAATCCACTCATTTACCATACTTCCCGTTATTATTTAGGTTAGTTAAGTCTCGTCGACCAATCCTCCAAACTCGTGCGCATTTCATCATCTTCAACCGAACGCACCCAATGTGAGTGAATCTCTACAAATTCCCCGTTTTAATCACGTTTTTTGGGTGTATCATGTGTCTTACCATTTATTATATTTAAATCATTGGGCATACATCATATCCCTGAACAAATGTGCATTCAGCTTGTATCAACTGTTTGTGTGGTTATTGTTTAGATTTAATTTATTATTTTCAGTACATGCAATATCATAGGCCGCCGCTCCCCATTACATTATGAGCGTTGAGCTGTTCCCCATTACATTATGAGCGTGAACCGGGCGTTGCCAACATACGATCGGCTCCGTTTGATTGAGCCTTGATCGCACAGACATTCATCATAGGTCGTCCGTTCCCCATTACATTATGAGCGTGAACGTGACGTTGCCAACATATACAGTTTCATTCATGTTATATAGTCATGCAAGTTGATATGTTATTGTATGTTATTGTATGTTATAGTTTGTGGTTGTTATTGTTATTGTATGATTATTTACATTTGCTCATATATGACTATTGCACAATTTTTCCTTGATAAAGATAACAAGAAATCAATAATAAATGTTTATCTTGTCACACCCCGACCCGCAGCGGAATAAGAGTCGGGGCATAATTGGGTTATCACCAAAGCTCATGATATTTACTAATATGTTTCATATTTATTAAAGTCAAAATTACATTCTCAATAATCCAAACATGTCCATACAAATACAAAGAAAAAATAACCAACTAAACAATCCAAGCTCTAAACCAGATTATTCTTCTAAGCCAATCCTATGTGTTTCTTGCTGCAGCTGGATCACCTGTATCACGTGTAAAAATGGGGGTTTTGGGGTCAACATAAGTTGGCGAGTGAACCTTGTTAGATAAACATTTATTATTGATTTCTTGTTATTTTTATCAAGGAAAAATTATGCAATAGTCATATGCGAGCAAATGTAAATAATCAAACAATAGCAATAACAACCACAAACAATAACATACAATAACATACAATAACATATGAACTTGCATGAATATGTAACATGAATGAAACTGTATATGTTGGCAACGTCACGTTCACGCTCATAATGTAACGGGGAACTGACGGCCTATGATGAATGTCTGTGTGATCAAGGCTCAATCAAACGGAGCCGATCGTATGTTGGCAACGCCAGGTTCACGCTCATAATGTAATGGGGAACTGCTCAACGCTCATAATGTAATGGGGAGCGGGGGCCTATGATATTGCATGTACTGAAAATAATAAATTAAATCTAAATAATAACCACACAAACAGTTGATACAAGCTGAATACACATTTGTTCATGATATGATGTACGCACAATGATTTAAATATAATAAATGGTAAGACACATGATACACCCCAAAAACGTGTTTAAAACGGGGAATTTGTAGAGATTCACTCACATTGGGTGCGTTCGGTTGGAGATGATGAGATGCGTACGAGTTTGAAGGATTGAACAATGAGGATTAACTAACCTAAATAATAACGGAAGGTATAGTAAATGAGTGGATTTTATTAATAATTTTAATAGGAATTTTAGATATATTTTTGTGAGTTTAAGGCTATTTCCTATCTTTAAAAACATTATTTTTAAGTATTTTTTAATTGATTTTCGAATTAAATTAAATAAATAAAAATATAAAAAAATGTTGACTTTTGCGTTGACCATTGACCATTGACTGTTTGACTGTTTGACCGGTTCTATTGTGTGCATGTATGCGCCGGGCAGGACTCGAACCCGAGACCTCCCGTACGCGTGCACGCAACTCTACCAACTGAGCTACGTGTCTAACCCGAAATAATTCTGTTTTTAATTATATTTATATACTAATTCAGTTTATTCAAAATTCTTTTATTTTCAAAAAGTGTTTTAAATCATCGAACCGGAGCGTGCAACAGGTCTCGAACCCGGGACCTGTGGGTTAGTGTTGCACATAGTCCACCGCTGGACTGTGTGTCTAACCTGGTTAATATACCGATTTTTATTCTACTTAACAACTACCGTGAGTTAATCCGGTTCAGTTAGAAAAATAAAACATCTTTATTACAGAGCATCCGTGTGTCAAGGATCGAACTCGCGGCGTGTGATATATGTGTGCACACAGTCCACCGCTGGACTGTGTGTCTAACCCGAGATAATATCCAAATTATATTAAACTTATAATCAACCTAACTTCGTCTTCTTCGTTACAAGAATCACAGCCTACGATTACTCTATTGTTTCTTGTTTAATTCGATTGACAAACATTCAAAAAGACTAAAATGGAATGGCAGAGACGATTTTGGAAGTAAACATACCAGAGAAATGATTTATCTCAGAATTCTGGCAAGTCGTCGGCTCTGTTTTTTACGGATTTCGTCTGAGCGAACAGAGTAGCAATTTTTATTAGCTAAAAGCGAAATTGAAGCACAGAACAAGAATTACCAGGAGGTTTGAAGGCTATACCGTTTCACAGCGAGAATTGAGAATTTTCAGCAGTTTTCCGGCGAGAGTGAATTATCCGATATCGACGTCTGAAATTGATTCCGATTGAAGGGTTTGAGTCAGCAGCAGCTTAACAACTGATAGACAATGAAATAATTGAGAGACTTACTGATTTGATGGAAAACACGGTTTTCCGGCGAAAGTCCGGCGAGTTCAAATAGCTTCTCCGACGAACTGAAAGTATTGCGGAAGTGAAATTAAAGGTTTGCAGATGTGTTTGAGTCGCGAGAGGGGACTATGATTGGAGTAATTCAGGAAATGCAAGTTTTCGGTTATTAAAATCGATCAACTCTTGAATTCAAGTCCATTCAAAGCTAAATTGATTGGAGGTGTCGGTGTATCGGTTATAATCGGTAAACCGCAAACAATCAAACGTTTTTGGACGTTTAGTGACCGATTTCGAATACAGTTAGCTTAACCAGATCGCTTCATGATTGACCATAAAGTTTAATTGTTTCCTAGAATTCACAGAAAGCATCAAGTGGCGGAGTGGTTATGTGTGTGTGTGATAAGTCTTTGAGCTCTTTCCGGCTGACCCGGGTTCGAGTCCCGGCAGCCTATTTTTTATTTTATTTATTTTATTTTTACTTTTTATCAATTATAACTTTTATATTCTAGTTTGTTTATTAATTATGCATCATTAAAATTTAAAATTGACATAAATACGCAACGAAACATTTATAACTTGATATTCGATTACAAACGGAGCGGGTTTGGAAAACCAGTTTTTGACAAATGTCAGTATCCCCTACTTTTAGGAATTTCGTCCCGAAATTTAAGTAGTAGTAGTAGGAAAAAGATGCGGGTATTTTTCGCGCATTGAGTCTTCACGTTCCCAAGTAAACTCAGGTCCCCGTTTCGACTCCCAGCGTACCCTAACAATTGGAATTCGACTTCGTCGTAGACGTTTTTCTCCGAAGTCCATGATCTCTACTGGTCTTTCAATAAAATGCATAGATTCATCAATCTGAATATCTTCCAGAGGAATATGGAGGTTCTCATCAGCGAGGCACTTCTTCAAGTTTGATACGTGGAACGTGGGATGAATTCTGTTGAGTTCTTCTGGTAGATCAAGCTTGTATGCTACAGGTCCTACTCTTTCGAGTATCTTGAAAGGTCCTACGTAGCGTGGTGCTAGCTTGCCTTTTTGACCAAAACGAACTACTCCCTTCCACAGTGATACTTTTAAAAGTACATGATCACCAATGTTAAACTCCAAGGGCTTTCGTCGTTTATCTGCATAACTCTTTTGACGACTTTGAGCCATTAGAAGATTGTTTCGAATTTGATGGATCTTGTCTGTGGTTTCTTGAATCAACTCTGGACCGGTGATTTGAGCTTCCCCAATTTCGTGCCAACATACTAGAGATCGGCACTTACGACCATATAAAGCTTCAAAAGGTGCCATGCCGATACTTGAATGATAGCTGTTGTTGTACGAAAATTCAACTAATGGTAGATGAGCGTCCCAATTTCCCTTGAAGTCTATGACACATGCTCGAAGCATATGTTCAAGGGTTTGAACAGTGCGTTCAGATTGTCCATCAGTTTGAGGATAATAAGCGGTACTGAGATCTAATCGTGTACCTAAAGCGGTTTGTACAGCTTGCCATGTTCGTGAAGTGAAACGACCATCACGATCTGAAATAATGCTTAACGGTACACCATGTCGGCTTACGATTTCGCTGATGTAAATACGAGCTAGCTTCTCGTTCTTGAAATCTTCGGGGATAGGAATAAAGTGAGCTGATTTTGTAAGACGATCAATGATTACCCATATAGTGTCATACCCACCAGAAGTGCGAGGTAACCCGGTAATGAAGTCCATGGTTATGTTTTCCCACTTCCATACAGGTATTTCAGGTTGGACCAGAAGTCCCGAGGGTCTTTGATGTTCAGCTTTTACCTTGGAACATGTAAGGCACTTGGAAACAAAAACAGCAATATCCTTTTTCATTCCAGGCCACCAGTAGGTGTATCGAAGGTCTTGATACATCTTGTCGGCTCCTGGGTGTATAGAGTATCGTGTTTTGTGTGCCTCATTCATAAGGAATTCACGAAGGTTGTTGTGGTCAGGAATCCATATGCGATCTAGATAGTACAAAATACCATCAGATTTAGTTTCAATTTTAAGTTCAGCTCCACAGGACAGCTCCTTTCGTACGTCGTCTTCCGTTACTGAAACATGTTGGGCTTCTCGAATTTGATCTTTAATGTCAGTTATGATTTGCGAACATAGAAGATGAATGGAGTTCGCATAACCCTTTCGACTGAGTGCATCAGCCACCACATTTGCCTTGCGAGGGTGGTACCGAATTTCACAGTTGTAGTCATTTAGAAGTTCGACCATCTTCGTTGCCTCATGTTTAACTCCTTTTGATTGAAGATATGTTGAAGACTCTTGTGGTCAGTGTATATTTCACACTTAGTACCGTAGAGATAATGTCTCCATATCTTAAGAGCGAACACAACGGTTCCAAGTTCTAGGTCATGGGTGGTGTAGTTCTTCTCATGAGTTTTGAGTTGTCTCGAAGCATAAGTTATAACCTTTCCTCTTTGCATTAGAACACAGCCTAGTCCTTGCCCTGACACGTCGCAATAAACCACGAAGTCATCACAACCTTCAGGAAGAGTGAGGATTGGTGCATCACAGAGTTTTTGTTTAAGGGTTTGGAAAGCTTCTTCTTGTTTGGGTCCCCATATGAAAGGTTTTCCCTTATGTGTTAAAGCCGTGAGTGGTACAACAATGCGAGAGAAGTTTGAGATGAAACGACGATAATAACCAGCCAAACCAAGGAATGATCTTACTTCAGTTGGTGTACGTGGCGTTTGCCATTCTTGTACCGCTTTGATCTTTGAGGGTTCGACATGTATTCCCTTGTCATTGACTACATGTCCAAGGAATTGTACCTCTTTTAACCAGAATTCGCATTTGGAGAATTTGGCATAAAGCTTTTCATTCTCTAGAAGTGTAAGGATGAGTCGAAGATGTCGTTCATGATCAGACTTAGACTTTGAGTAAATGAGGATGTCGTCGATGAAGACTATAACAAAACGATCGAGATAGGGTTTGCAGACTCTGTTCATTAGATCCATGAAGACAGCTGGAGCGTTGGTTAAACCAAAAGGCATGACCATGAATTCATAATGACCATAACGAGTTCGGAAGGCGGTCTTTGGGACGTCTTCTTCATGTACTCTAAGTTGATGATAACCAGAACGAAGGTCGATTTTTGAAAAACAGCTGGCGCCTTGAAGTTGGTCAAGAAGATCATCAATGCGAGGTAATGGATAGCGATTCTTGATCGTTAACTTGTTGAGTTCTCTGTAGTCGATGCACATGCGAAACGTTCCATCTTTCTAAAGGACAGGTGCACCCCAAGGCAAGGAGCTAGGACGTATGAATCCTTTGTCAGTCAACTATTGCAATTGACTGGCTAGCTCTTGCATTTCAGAGGGGGCTAACCTATAAGGAGACTTTGCAACTGGTGTAGCACCAGGTATAAGATCAATGCGGAATTCGACTTCTGTTACGGGAGGAAGTCCTGAAATGTCGTCAGAAAAAACTTGCGGGAAATCTTTTACTACTGGGATGTCTTCGAGTTTCTTCTCCATGGTTCCCTTTTTGACGACATGGGTTAAAAATGAGACATAATTCTTGCGAAGATATTTTTGGGCTTGAAGACAGGACATTAATCTGAGCTCTTTCGATGGGGTTTCCCCGAAGATTCGTAGAGTCTGACCGTTTGAAAGAGGAATGCGTATAAACTTTTTGCGGCATACAACTTCAGCCTGATGTTGGCTGAGCTAGTCCATACCAATTATAATGTCAAAGCTTCCCAACTTCATAGGAATGAGGTCAACTGGAAAGTCGTGGTCGTTTAAGGTGAGAGTACAATTGCGTATAATAGAGTTTAATGAGACCGGTTTTCCGTCAGCAACTTCTACTGTTATGGATTCCATAAGCTTATCACGAATTTGGTTTAGGATGGGTTCAAACTCTAAGGACGCAAAACTTTTATCCGCGCCAGTATCAAACAACATGGATGCATAACTATCGTCGATAAGAAATGTACCGTTAGCTCTAGCCTGATTAGCGTTGATGTTGAAAGCTCTTCCTCTTGCAGGTGGAGGAGCTTAGTTAGCTTGATTCACCGGATTGGCTTGGGCTTGAGCATGAATAATGTTCACCAAACGTGGACAAGTGTTTCTAAAGTGGCTTGGGTCTCCACAATTGTAGCAAGCCCGCATAGGTTGCACCATGGGATAGTTGGGTTGGTAGTATGATTGGGCTAAATGTTGGGTAGGTGGTAGTAGTAGGGGTTGTTGGGCTTGACCCATTATTTGATGGTGGGTTTGGGTTGAAGGCTGGTGGCGGTTCGTTCGCTGAGGTATGCGACAAGTTTGAACAGTATGACCTGCGCGACCACAACCGGTGCAATGTTGGCAGGGATGATCAGGAAAGTGGTGGTATTGGCAACGGTTGCATTTTGGTAATGGTCCAGAGTATGGCCTTTTGTATGGTGCAGGTGAGGGGGCAACTTGGGTAATGGGTGCAGCAGGATAGGGAAATTGGTTTGTGTGACAGCGAAGTTTCTGGTGTTACGTTTCCTCTTGTTAGCAAACTTAGAGGAGGAGGTGGAATGGTTTGAAGTTTGGCCCTCAACGGGGGCTTTCTTTTTCTCCTCTTTAAATTTACCAATACGAATTCGATTCTCGGTCAGTTCAGTAGCAAGTTCCATAGCAGCTTCAAGTGTTGCTGGCGAAGTGCTGAGAACTGATTCTTGAATTTTCGAGGGAAGACCTCGAATATAATGCTCGATTAAGCGGTAAATTGGGGTGAACAAGTTAGGGACCATTTGGTTCAACTCTAAGAACCTCTTGTTGTAGGAAGTATGATCTCCCTCCTTTTGCTTCAATGAATGAAATTCATCTTCTAACTTTTTAATCTCACTTCTAGGACAGAATCGTCTCATCTTGATTTCCCTTAACTCCTCCCACGTTAAGGCCATAGCATTTTCGATTCCCCTCTTACCCTTTTCAGTATTCCACCAGATAAGAGCTACCCCAAATAGTCTCCCGGTTGCGTATCGTACCTTGCGATCCTCGGGACAATCGCAGTTGAGGAAGGTGTTTTCCATTTCCTCAAACTAGTGGAGGAGAGCAGTGACACCTTCGGTCCCTTCAAATTTAGGAGGATCGCAAGACTTGAAATGTTTATATGAGCACTTTTTGGTAGGAGGGTTGCCGATGTTCTGGTCTTCTTGCTGGGGAGGATTGGTGGGATTTGTGGCGAGAGCTTGTTGTACCTGAACCACAATGTCAGGAAGCACCGCGGCCATTTGTTTTGCGATTTGAGTGGCCAAGCGTTCGTGTGACCTTCCTGATCTTCTACCCCCTCGTTGTTGTCTAGCCGACATCTACAGGAACATACATAAGAAGATTGTGAGTTATGGAGTCTTTTTAGGTGTCTTGTTTTTTTAAAGAAAATGAAAATAACATAAATATCAATAATGCAACTACATCCATAGGATGTCTTGGGTTGCTCATGTTGGGCCTCAAATGTCCCCCATACCTTCACCTGTATAGTCATGTGGGCCCCCATGTCTATTGGCTTGGTAGGATTCACATTAGAATTGGCGATTTAACACTCGTATCACACGAATGAAAACCACGAAATATGTTTACGGGATGTATGGTCGGAATGTGTCCAGGTGTAGACACAATGACAACTCAAAGTGGGGTTCACGACGTTTGGTATAGCATGCTTTGGCCTAATAGGTACTTTGTACTCTCATCGTTAGTCCCCAGGTAGGCAAACTGGTCCTTTATTTTGGATTTATACGAATGCCAGCCTAGACAGTACGTTCCGACTACCGATACTTGTACCCTTCTAGTTACTACATGCCCGTCATGAGAACTCACTTTGATGTGATTTGAAAATACAAAAATCATTGTAAAAACAATCATGAAAATGATGTGATGTGTGCTTTCATGGATATGATATGTTATGAGAATATGATTCATGATAGGCATTATATAATAATATGTACTTATGAACATGCATGCATAACATTGAATGTAACATTAAACGTAAAACATATAAACATCATGAATTTTGCATGTAACACACAAAAATCTTAAAAATTTCTAATCAACTATAGTATAGGCTCTAAGGGTCTAATAACCTATCCTATATCCCTATAGTCATGGCTCTGATACCAATCTGTCACACCCCGACCCGCAGGGAATAAGAGTCGGGGCATAATTGGGTTATCACCAAAGCTCATGATATTTACTAATATGTTTCATATTCATTTAAGTCAAAATTACATTCTCAATAATCCAAACATGTTCATACAAATACAAAGAAAAATAATCAACTAAACAATCTAAGCTCTAAACCAGTTTATTCTTCTAAGCCAATCCTATGCGTTTCTTGCTGCAGCTGGATCACCTGTATCATGTGTAAAAATGGGGGTTTTTGGGTCAACATAAGTTGGCGAGTGAACCTTGTTAGATAAACATTTATTATTGATTTCTTGTTATCTTTATCAAGGAAAAATTATGCAATAGTCATATATGAGCAAATGTAAATAATCATAAAATAACAATAACAACCACAAACTATAACATACAAGAACATACAATAACATATCAACTTGCATGAATATATAACATGAATGAAACTGTATATGTTGGCAACGTCACGTTCACGCTCATAATGTAATGGGGAACTGACGGCCTATGATGAATGTCTGTGCGATCAAGGCTCAATCAAACGGAGCCGATCGTATGTTGGCAAAAAAAAAAAAAAAAAACGCCAGGTTCACGCTCATAATGTAATGGGGAACTGCTCAACGCTCGTAATGTAATGGGGAGCGGCGGCCTATGATATTGCATGTACTGAAAATAATAAATTAAATCTAAACAATAACCACACAAACAGTTGATACAAGCTGAATACGCATTTGTTCATGATATGATGTATGCACAATGATTTAAATATAAGAAATGGTAAGACACATGATACACCCCAAAAACGTGTTTAAAACGGGGAATTTGAATAGAGATTCACTCACATTGGGTGCATTCGGTTGGAGATGATGAGATGCGCACGAGTTTGAAGGATTGAACAATGAGGATTAACTAACCTAAATAATAACGGAAGGTATAGTAAATGAGTGGATTTTATTAATAATTTTAATAGGATTTTTAGATATATTTTTGTGAGTTTAAGGCTATTTCCTATCTTTAAAAACATTATTTTTAAGTGTTTTTAATTGATTTTCGAATTAAATTAAAAAAATAAAAATATAAAAAAAAATGTTGACTTTTGCATTGACCATTGACTGTTTGATGTTTGACCGGTTCTATTGTGTGCATGTATGCGCCGGGCAGGACTCGAACCCGAGACCTCCCGTACGCGTGCACGCAGCTCTACCAACTGAGCTACGTGTCTAACCCGAAATAATTCTGTTTTTAATTATATTTATATACTAATTCAGTTTATTCAAAATTCTTTTATTTTCAAAAAGTGTTTTAAATCATCGACCCGGAGCGTGCAACAGGTCTCGAACCCGGGACCTGTGGGTTAGTGTTGCACACAGTCCACCGCTGGACTGTTTGTCTAACCTGGTTAATATACCGATTTTTATTATACTTAACAACTACCGTGAGTTAATCCGGTTCAGTTAGAAAAATAAAACATCTTTATTACAGAGCATCCGTGTGTCAAGGATCGAACTCGCGGCGTGTGATATATGTGTGCACACAGTCCACCGCTGGACTGTGTGTCTAACCGGAGATAATATCCAAATTATATTAAACTTATAATCAACCTAAATTCGTCTTCTTCGTTACAAGAATCACAGCCTACGATTACTCTATTGTTTCTTGTTTAATTCGATTGACAAACATTCAAAAAGACTAAAATGGAATGGCAGAGACGATTTTGGAAGTAAACATACCAGAGAAACGATTTATCTCAGAATTCCGGCAAGTCGTCGGCTCTGTTTTTTACGGATTTCGTCTGAGCGAACAGAGTAGCAATTTTTATTAGCTAAAAGCGAAATTGAAGCACAGAACAAGAATTACCAGGAGGTTTAGAAGGCTATACCGTTTCACAGCGAAATTGAGAATTTTCAGCAGTTTTCCGGCGAGAGTGAATTATCCGATATCGACGTCTGAAATTGATTCCGATTGAAGGGTTTGAGTCAGCAACAGCTTAACAACTGATAGACAATGAAAGAATTGATAGACTTACTGATTTGATGGAAAACACGGTTTTCCGGTGAAAGTCCGGCGAGTTCAAATAGCTTCTCCGACGAACTGAAAGTATTGCGGAAGTGAAATTCAAGGTTTGCAGATGTGTTTGAGTCGCGAGAGGGGACTATGATTGGAGTAATTCAGGAAATGCAAGTTTTCGGTTATTAAAACCGATCAACTCTTGAATTCAAATCCATTCAAAGCTAAATTGATTGGAGGTGTCGGTGTATCGGTTATAATCGGTAAACCGCGAACAATCAAACGTTTTTGGACGTTTGGTGACCGATTTCGGTTACAGTTAGCCTAACCAGATCGCTTCATGATTGACCATAAAGTTTAATTGTTTCCTAGAATTCACAGAAAACATCAAGTGGCGGAGTGGTTATGTGTGTCTGTGATAAGTCTTTGAGCTCTTTCCGGCTGACCCGGGTTCGAGTCCCGGCAGCCTTTTTTTTATTTAATTTATTTTATTTTTACTTTTTATCAATTATAACTTTTATATTCTAGTTTGTTTATTAATTATGCATCATTAAAAATTAAAATTGACATAAATACGCAACGAAACATTTATAACTTGATATTCGATTACAAACGGAGCGGGTTTGGAAAACCTGTTTTTGACAAATGTTACATATCTAACAAGGTTCACTCGCCAACTTATGTTGACCCAAAAAACCCCCATTTTTACACATGATACAGGTGATCCAGCTGCAGCAAGAAACGCATAGGATTGGCTTAGAAGAATAAACTGGTTTAGAGCTTAGATTGTTTAGTTGATTATTTTTCTTTGTATTTGTATGAACATGTTTGGATTATTGAGAATGTAATTTTGACTTAAATGAATATGAAACATATTAGTAAATATCATGAGCTTTGGTGATAACCCAATTATGCCCCGACTCTTATTCCGCTGCGGGTCGGGGTGTGACAGATTGGTATCAGAGCCATGACTATAGGGATATAGGAAAGGTTATTAGACCCTTAGAGCCTATACTATAGTTGATTAGAAATTTTTAAGATTTTTGTGTGTTACATGCAAAATTCATGATGTTTATATGTTTTACGTTTAATGTTACATTCAATGGTATGCAAGCATGTTCATAAGTACATATTATTATATAATGCCTATCATGAATCATATTCTCATAACATATCATATCCATGAAAGCACACATCACATCATTTTCATGATTGTTTTTACAATGATTTTTGTATTTTCAAATCACATCAAAGTGAGTTCTCATGACGGGCATGTAGTAACTGGAAGGGTACAAGTACCGGTAGTCGGAACGTACTGTCTAGGCTGGCATTCGTATAAATCCAAAATAAAGGACCAGTTTGCCTACCTGGGGACTAACGATGAGAGTACAAAGTACCTATTAGGCCAAAGCATGCTATACCAAACGTCGTGTGAGCTAACCCCACTTTGAGTTGTCATTGTGTCTACACCTGGACACATTCCGACCATACATCTCGTAAACATATTTCGTGGTTTTCATTCGGGTGATGCGAGTGTTAAACCGCCAATACTAATGTGAATCCTACCAAGCCATAGTCATGGGGGCCCACATGACTATACAGGTGAAGGTATGGGGGACATTTGAGGCCCAACATGAGCAAACCCAAGACATCCTATGGATGTAGTTGCATTCACCTAAAAAGACTCCATAAACTCACAATCTTCTTATGTATGTTCCTGTAGATGTCGGCTAAACAACAACGAGGGGGTAGAAGATCAGGAAGGTCTCACGAACGCTTGGCCACTCAAATCGCAAAACAAATGGCCGCGGTGCTTCCTGACATTGTGGTTCAAGTACAACAAGCTCTCGCCACAAATCCCACCAATCCTCCACAACAAGAAGACCAGAACATCGGCAACCCTCCTACCAAAAAGTGCTCATATAAACATTTCAAGTCTTGCGATCCTCCTAAATTTGAAGGGACCGAAGGTGTCACTGCTCTCCTCCACTAGTTTGAGGAAATGGAAAACACTTTTCTCAACTGCGATTGTCCCGAGGATCGAAAGGTACGATACGCAACCGGGAGACTATTTGGGGTAGCTCTTACCTGGTGGAATACTGAAAAGGGTAAGAGGGGAATCGAAGATGCAATGGCCTTAACGTGGGAGGAGTTAAGGGAAATCATGACGAGACGATTCTGTCCTAGAAGTGAGATTAAAAAGTTAGAGGATGAATTTCATTCATTGAAACAAAAGGAGGGAGATTTTATACTTCCTACAACAAGAGGTTCTTAGAGTTGAACCAAATGGTCCCTAACTTGTTCACCCCAATTTACCGCTTAGTCGAGCATTATATTCGAGGTCTTCCCTCGAAAATTCAAGATTCAGTTCTCAGCACTTCGCCAGCAACACTTGAAGCTGCTATGGAACTAGCTACTGAACTGACCGAGAATCGAATTCGCAACGGTAAATTTAAAGAGGAGAAAAAGAAAGCCCCCGTTGAGGGCCAAACTTCAAACCATTCCACCTCCTCCTCTAAGTTTGCTAACAAGAGGAAACGTAACACCAGAAACTTTGCTGTCACACAAACCAATTTCCCTATCCCTGCTGCACCCATTACCCAAGTTGCCCCCTCACCTGCACCATATAAAAGGCCATACTCTAGCCCTTTACCAAAATGCAACCGTTGCCAATACCATCATTTTCCTGATCATCCCTGCCAACATTGCACCGGCTGTGGTCGCGCAGGTCATACTGTTCAAACCTGTCGCATACCTCAGCGAACGAACCGCCACCAGCCCTCAACTCAAACCCACCATCAAATAATGGGTCAAGCCCAACAACCCCTACTACTACCACCTACCCAACATTTAGCCCAATCATACTACCAACCCAACTATCCCATGGTGCAACCTATGCGGGCTTGCTACAATTGTGGAGACCCAAGCCACTTTAGAAACACTTGTCCACGTTTGGTGAACATTATTCATGCTCAAGCCCAAGCCAATCCGGTGAATCAAGCTAACTAAGCTCCTCCACCTGCAAGAGGAAGAGCTTTCAACATCAACGCTAATCAGGCTAGAGCTAACGGTACATTTCTTATCGACGATAGTTATGCATCCATGTTGTTTGATACTGGCGCGGATAAAAGTTTTGCGTCCTTAGAGTTTGAACCCATCCTAAACCAAATTCGTGATAAGCTTATGGAATCCATAACAGTAGAAGTTGCTGACGGAAAACCGGTCTCATTAAACTCTATTATACGCAATTGTACTCTCACCTTAAACGACCACGACTTTCCAGTTGACCTCATTCCTATGAAGTTGGGAAGCTTTGACATTATAATTGGTATGGACTGGCTCAGCCAACATCAGGCTGAAGTTGTATGCCGCGAAAAGTTTATACGCATTCCTCTTTCAAACGGTCAGACTCTACGAATCTTTGGAGAAACCTCATCGAAAGGGCTCAGATTAACGTCCTATCTACAAGCTCGAAAATATCTCCGCAATAATTATGTCGCATTTTTAACCCATGTCGTCAAAAAGGGAACCATGGAGAAGAAACTCGAAGACATCCCAGTAGTAAAAGATTTCCCGCAAGTTTTTTCTGACGACATTTCAGGACTTCCTCCCGTAAGAGAAGTCGAATTCCGCATTGATCTTATACCTGGTGCTACACCAGTTGCAAAGTCTCCTTATAGGTTAGCCCCCTCTGAAATGCAAGAGCTAGCCAGTCAATTGCAATAGTTGACTGACAAAGGATTCATACGTCCTAGCTCCTTGCCTTGGGGTGCACCTGTCCTTTAGAAAGATGGAACGTTTCGCATGTGCATCGACTACAGAGAACTCAACAAGTTAACGATCAAGAATCGCTATCCATTACCTCGCATTGATGATCTTCTTGACCAACTTCAAGGCGCCAGCTGTTTTTCAAAAATCGACCTTCGTTCTGGTTATCATCAACTTAGAGTACATGAAGAAGACGTCCCAAAGACCGCCTTCCGAACTCGTTATGGTCATTATGAATTCATGGTCATGCCTTTTGGTTTAACCAACGCTCCAGCTGTCTTCATGGATCTAATGAATAGAGTCTGCAAACCCTATCTCGATCGTTTTGTTATAGTCTTCATCGACGACATCCTCATTTACTCAAAGTCTAAGTCTGATCATGAACGACATCTTCGACTCATCCTTACACTTCTAGAGAATGAAAAGCTTTATGCCAAATTCTCCAAATGCGAATTCTGGTTAAAAGAGGTACAATTCCTTGGACATGTAGTCAATGACAAGGGAATACATGTCGAACCCTCAAAGATCAAAGCGGTACAAGAATGGCAAACGCCACGTACACCAACTGAAGTAAGATCATTCCTTGGTTTGGCTGGTTATTATCGTCGTTTCATCTCAAACTTCTCTCGCATTGTTGTACCACTCACGGCTTTAACACATAAGGGAAAACCTTTCATATGGGGACCCAAACAAGAAGAAGCTTTCCAAACCCTTAAACAAAAACTCTGTGATGCACCAATCCTCACTCTTCCTGAAGGTTGTGATGACTTCGTGGTTTATTGCGACGTGTCAGGGCAAGGACTAGGCTGTGTTCTAATGCAAAGAGGAAAGGTTATAACTTATGCTTCGAGACAACTCAAAACTCATGAGAAGAACTACACCACCCATGACCTAGAACTTGGAGCCGTTGTGTTCGCTCTTAAGATATGGAGACATTATCTCTACGGTACTAAGTGTGAAATATACACTGACCACAAGAGTCTTCAACATATCTTCAATCAAAAGGAGTTAAACATGAGGCAACGAAGATGGTCGAACTTCTAAATGACTACAACTGTGAAATTCGGTACCACCCTAGCAAGGCAAATGTGGTGGCTGATGCACTCAGTCGAAAGGGTTATGCGAACTCCATTCATCTTCTATGTTCGCAAATCATAACTGACATTAAAGATCAAATTCGAGAAGCCCAACATGTTTCAGTAACGGAAGACGACGTACGAAAGGAGCTGTCCTGTGGAGCTGAACTTAAAATTGAAACTAAATCTGATGGTATTTTGTACTATCTAGATCGCATATGGATTCCTGACCACAACAACCTTCGTGAATTCCTTATGAATGAGGCACACAAAACACGATACTCTATACACCCAGGAGCCGACAAGATGTATCAAGACCTTCGATACACCTACTGGTGGCCTGGAATGAAAAAGGATATTGCTGTTTTTGTTTCCAAGTGCCTTACATGTTCCAAGGTAAAAGCTGAACATCAAAGACCCTCGGGACTTCTGGTCCAACCTGAAATACCTGTATGGAAGTGGGAAAACATAACCATGGACTTCATTACCGGGTTACCTCGCACTTCTGGTGGGTATGACACTATATGGGTAATCATTGATCGTCTTACAAAATCAGCTCACTTTATTCCAATCCGCGAAGATTTCAAGAACGAAAAGCTAGCTCGTATCTACATCAGCGAAATCGTAAGCCGACATGGTGTACCGTTAAGCATTATTTCAGATCGTGATGGTCGTTTCACTTCACGAACATGGCAGGCCATACAAGCCGCGTTGGGTACACGATTAGACCTCAGTACCGATTATCATCCTCAAACTGATGGACAATCTGAACGCACCATTCAAACTCTTGAAGATATGCTTCGAGCATGTGTCATAGACTTCAAGGGAAATTGGGACGCTCATCTACCATTAGTTGAATTTTCGTACAACAACATCTATCATTCAAGCATCGGCATGGCACCTTTTGAAGCTTTATATGGTCGTAAGTGCTGATCTCCAGTATGTTGGCACGAAATTGGGGAAGCTCAAATCACCGGTCCAGAATTGATTCAAGAAACCACAGACAAGATCCATCAAATTCGAAACAATCTTCTAGCAGCTCAAAGTCGTCAAAAGAGTTATGCAGATAAACGACGAAAGCCTTTGGAGTTTAACATTGGTGATTATGTACTTTTAAAAGTATCACCGTGGAAGGGAGTAGTTCGTTTTGGCCAAAATGGCAAGCTAGCACCACGCTACGTAGGACCTTTTAAGATACTCGAAAGAGTAGGACCTGTAGCATACAAGCTTGATCTACCAGAAGAACTCAACAGAATTCACCCCACATTCCACGTATCAAACTTGAAGAAGTGCCTCGCCCATGAGAACCTCCATATTCCTCTGGAAGATATTCAGATTGATGAATCTATGTATTTTATTGAAAGACCAGTAGAGATCAAGGACTTCGGAGAAAAACGTCTACGACGAAGTCGCATTCCAATTGTTAGGGTACGCTGGGAGTCGAAACGGGGACCTGAGTTTACTTGGGAACGTGAAGACTCAATGCGCGAAAAATACCCGCATCTTTTTCCTACTACTACTACTTAAATTTCGGGACGAAATTCCTAAAAGTAGGGGATACTGTAACATTTGTCAAAAAGGGGTTTTCCAAACCCGCTTCGTTTGTAATCGAATATCAAGTTATAAATGTTTCGTTGCGTATTTATGTCAATTTTAATTTTAAACGATGCATAATTAATAAACAAATTAGAATTTAAAAATTATAATTAATAAAAAGTGAAAATAAAATAAATAAAAAAGAAAACCGGTTGCCGGGATTCGAACCCGGGTCAGCCGGGTGAGTCTAAAGACTTAACACGCGCACTTATAACCACTCCGCCACTTGATGTTTTCTGTTAGTTCTAGGAATCAATTAAATCTTATGTTCAACCATGAATCAACCGGTTTATGCCAAATGTAACCGAAATCGGTCTCCAAACGTCCAAAAACGTTTGAGTGTTCGCGTTTTCTGACAATAACCGATACACCTACACCTTCAATCAATTTGGTCTTGAATGGACTTGAATTCATGAGTTGATCGGTTTTAATAACCGAAAATCTGTACATCCTGAATTACTCCAACCATAGTCCCCTCTTGCGACTCAAACTCATCTACAGACCTTCAATTTCACTTCCGCTTTACTTTCAGTTCGTCGGAGCAGCTTTTTGAACTCGCCGGACTTTCGCCAGAAAACCGTGTCTTCCATCAAATCAGTAAGTCTCTCAATTCTTTCATCGTCTATCAGTTGTTAAGCTTTTGCTAACTCAAACTCATCAATTAGAATCAGTTTTCAGACGACGATATCGGATAATTAACTCTCTCCGGAAAACTTCCGAAAGTTCTCAATTCTCGCTGTGAAACGGTATAGCCATCCAAACCTTCTGGTAATTCTTGTTCAGTGCTTCAATTCTGCATCTAGCTAATCAAAATTGTTAATCTGTCCGCTCAGACGAAATCCGTAAAAACAGAGCCGGCGACTTCACCGGAATTCTGAGATAGATCGTTTCTCCGGTATGTTTACTTCCGAAATTTTCTCTACCATTTCATTTTAGTCATTTGAATGTTTGTCAATCGAATTAATCAAGAATCAGTAGAGTAATCGTAGTCTGTGATATTGTAACGAGAAGATGAAGTTAGGTTGTTTATAAGTTTAATATAATTTGGATATTATCTCGGGTTAGACACACAGTCCAGCGATGGACTGTGTGCGCACATATATCACACGCCGTGAGTTCGATCCTTGACACACACGTATGCTCTGTAATAAAGATGTTTTATTTTTCTAACTGAACCGGATTAACTCACGGTAGATGTTAAGTATAATAAAAATCGGTATATTAACCAGGTTAAACACACAGTCCAACGGTGGACTGTGTGCAATACCAACCCACAGGTCCCGGGTTTGAGACCTGTTGCACACTCCGGTTTGATGATTAAAAACCCTTTTTGAAAATAAAAGAATTTTGATTAAATTAAAACAGTATATAAATATAATTAAAAACAGAATTATTTCGGGTTAGACACGTAGCTCAGTTGGTAGAGCTGCGTGCACGCGTACGGGAGGTCTCGGGTTCGAGCCTCACTCGGCACACACTTATACGCTAACAAACCGGTCAAACAGTCAACAGTCCCGGTCAACGGTCAATGGTCAACGCAAAAGTCATCATTTTTTTATATTTTTATTTATTTATTTAACTTAAAAATCAATTAAAAATACTTAAAAATAATGTTTTTAAAGAAAGAAAATAGTCTTAAACTCACAAAAATATATCTTAAAATCCTATTAAAATTATTAATAAAAATCCACTCATTTACCATACTTCCCGTTATTATTTAGGTTAGTTAAGTCTCGTCGACCAATCCTCCAAACTCGTGCGCATTTCATCATCTTCAACCGAACGCACCCAATGTGAGTGAATCTCTACAAATTCCCCGTTTTAATCACGTTTTTGGGGTGTATCATGTGTCTTACCATTTATTATATTTAAATCATTGGGCATACATCATATCCATGAACAAATGTGCATTCAGCTTCTATCAACTGTTTGTGTGGTTATTGTTTAGATTTAATTTATTATTTTCAGTATATGCAATATCATAGGCCGCCGCTCCCCATTACATTATGAGCGTTGAGCTGTTCCCCATTACATTATGAGCGTGAACCGGGCGTTGCCAACATACGATCGGCTCCGTTTGATTGAGCCTTGATCGCACAGACATTCAACATAGGCCGTCCGTTCCCCATTACATTATGAGCGTGAACGTGACGTTGCCAACATATACAGTTTCATTCATGTTATATATTCATGCAAGTTGATATGTTATTGTATGTTATTGTATGTTATAGTTTGTGGTTGTTATTGTTATTGTATGATTATTTACATTTGCTCATATATGACTATTGCACAATTTTTCCTTGATAAAGATAACAAGAAATCAATAATAAATGTTTATCTAACAAGGTTCACTCGCCAACTTATGTTGACCCAAAAACCCCCATTTTTACACATGATACAGGTGATCCAGCTGCAGCAAGAAACGCATAGGATTGGCTTAGAAGAATAAACTGGTTTAGAGCTTAGATTGTTTAGTTGTTTATTTTTCTTTGTATTTGTATGAACATGTTTGGATTATTGAGAATGTAATTTTGACTTGGATTATTGAGAATGTAATTTTGACTTAAATGAATATGAAACATATTAGTAAATATCATGAGCTTTGGTGATAACCCAATGCCCCGACTCTTATTCCGCTGCGGGTCGGGGTGTGACATAAGATTTATTAGAACTCTGCGCCAAATATCCAAGAGAGGAAAGCGTCATTTAACTACCTCGCGCAAGGTTCAAAGTTAACCTTGAACATTCTTGTTTGATAATGCTCCATGTGCAACCTTGCACA
Source organism: Scalesia atractyloides (assembly GCA_947069175.1). Classification (NCBI taxonomy): domain Eukaryota; kingdom Viridiplantae; phylum Streptophyta; class Magnoliopsida; order Asterales; family Asteraceae; genus Scalesia; species Scalesia atractyloides. The sequence goes on along the minus strand of CAMTDV010000116.1, from coordinate 1,760,231 downwards.
GATTTTTTATATCAAAGCAAGCATCCACCAAACGTTGCGCTAAGCAGCAAGGAGAAGAAGGAAGATCAGTTAACTAACTTGCGCTTCTCGCGCAAGGAAACAATAAATCCTGAGAAATTTTCCCTTAGCAAAATCCTTGACTTGGTGCAAAAGCAAAGGGAATCTTTTCTGTTGTAACAGAATGTACACGTGGCGAATAATAGATGGGTAACAGCTGTGAAACCTTCTAGAAGCCATTAACACCCAATCGTGCAAGCATCTTTTCTGTTATAACCAATTGCCACATGGCAGCATCCGGACGGCTGAGGAAGATCACGGTGATGGCATGCTCACATTTATAAGATGTAGTGATCTCATGTTGACGCGTGGCACCTCCCTAACCACTGATGAGCTCACGATCCGTGTGCATTAACGGATTGCCAACAAACGTTAACGGAATAACAAAAGATTTCGTTAAAGTTAACAATCTGTCTTTTTGGCGCCAAACACCGGCTATAAATAAGTAACTTGGAGTTCAAGGAAAGGTATTCACTCTCAACTACTCTCCCACTTGCAATACTTACTTCCGACTACCTGTACTTATTCTCACGTCGGAGGGTGGTCACGGAGAGAACCCCCCTTCTCCCCGTGGCGAGCTAACGATGTTCAGTTTTGCAGGATCAGCCGGAATATTGTACCATTTATCATTCATCGTGAAACCAAACGGAGGGTTAACCCTTTTATGCAGAGCCCATTCCATAGATCTACTTTGATTCCGGTCTAGTTGATCTAGGGTTTCTTCAGTATCGAATTTCACAATCGTAATCATTTAAGAGCTTGACCCATCATCGTTGCCTCATGTTCAACTCTTTTTGATTGAAGATATGTTGAAGGCTCTTGTGGTTAGTGTAAATTTCACACTTGGTACCATAGAGTCTCCATATCTTTAGAGCGAACACGACTGCTCCAAGTTCTAGGTCGTGAGTGGTATAGTTCTTTTCATGCACTTTGAGTTACCTTGAGGCATACGCTACCACTTTTCCTCTTTGCATTAGAACGCAACCTAGTCCTTTTCCTGACGCGTCACAATAAACCACAAAGTCTTCGCAACCATCAAGGAGAGTAAGAATAGGTTCATCACAAAGTTTTTGCTTCAAAGTTTGGAAAGCCTCTTCTTGCTTGGGCCCCCAAATGAAGGGTTTACCCTTGTGAGTCAAGGCTGTGAGTGGGACGGCAATACGAGAAAAATTTGCGATGAAACGTTGATAATAAGCAACTAGACCAAGAAATTATCTGACTTCGGTAGAAGTGCGTGGCGCTTGCCATTCTTGCACTACTTTGAACTTTGCAGGGTCAACATGAATCCCTTTGTCGTTGACGACATGGCCAAGAAATTGTACCTCCTTCAACCAAAACTCACATTTCGAGAACTTAGCATAAAGCTTTTTGGTTCTCAAAAGTGTTAGAATAAGTCGGAGATGACGCTCATGATAGGATTTGGTCTTAGAATAAATAAGGATATAATCAATGAAGACTACGACAAAACGATCGAGGTAAGGTTTACACACCCTATTCATCAAATCCATGAAAGCAGCAGGAGCATTGGTCAAACCAAAAGGCATAACCATGAATTCATAGTGACCATAACGAGTTCGAAAAGCAGTCTTTGGAATGTCTTCTTCACGTACTCTAAGTTGATGATAACCAGAACGAAGATCGATTTTTGAGAAACAGGTGGCACCCTGAATTTGAATATCATCGATACGTGGTAAAGGATAGCGGTTCTTGATAGTCAGCTTGTTGAGCTCTCTATAGTCGATACACATTCGAAGGTTCCATCTTTCTTCTTTACGAAAAGAACCGGCGCTCCCCAAGGTGATGAGCTAGGACGTATAAATCCCTTGTCAGTCAACTCTTGCAGCTGACTAGCTAATTCTTGCATCTCAGATGGGGCTAACCGATATGGAGATTTTGTGACTAGTGTATCACCAGGTACAAGATCAATTCGGAATTCAACTTCTCGCACAGGAGGAAGTCCTGAAACCTCGTCGGGAAAAACTTGAGGAAATTCTTTTACGATGGGAATGTCTCGAGCTTCTTTTCCTTGCCCTCCTTTTTGACGATGTGAGCTAAAATTGCGATATAGTCCTTGCGAAGGTATCTTCGAGCTTGGAGGCATGACATCAATTTGAGCCCTTTGGAGGAGGTTTCACCAAAGATACGTAAAGTTTGACCGCTAGCGAGGGGAATTCGAATAAACTTCTCATAACAAACAACTTCAGTGTGATGCTGAATAAGCCAGTCCATACCAATCATGACGTCAAAACTACCCAATTTCATAGGGATAAGATCAATTGAGAAATCATGATCATTGAGGGTGAGAGTGCTATCTCGAATAACTGAGTCTAACGTAATAGGTTCACCATCAGCAATTTCCAACGTGAAGGATTCGGCTAGACTAAGGCGGGGTAATTCAAGTATCGATTCGAATTCTAAGGACACGAAACTCTTATCCGCACCGGTGTCAAATAGTATAGATACATAACTACCGTTAATGAGAAATGTACCGTTAACCACATTATTATCAGCCCTAGCTTGTTTGGTATTGATGTTGAAAGCTCTTTCTCTTACGGGTGGATTAGCTTGGTTGGCTTGATTCACCGGGTTGGCTTGAGCTTGGGCATTTATGATGTTCACCAGACATGGGCAAGTGTTTCGAAATTGGGTTGGATCACCACAGTTGAAACATGCCCTGAATGGTTGCAACATAGGGTAATTGGGTTGATAGTAGGGTTGGGCCATGGGTTGAGCAGGCGATAAGAGTAGAGGTTGTTGGTATTGGGCTTGGCCTACCACTTGATTGTTGGGTTGGGCTTGAGGTTGATTGCAGTTTGGCTTTTAGAGAATGCGACAAGTTTGAATTGTGTGACCTGCACGACCACAACTTGTGCAATAAAGACATGGGTTCTCAGGAGGGTGGTGATATTGACATAAGTTGCATTTTGGATGTGATCCTGTGAAGGGTTTCTTGAATGGGGCGGAAGGAGATGCAACTTGTGTGATTGGGGCAGCGGTGATAGGAGGATTGGTTTGAGTAACAGCAAAATTCTTCCCATTGCGTTTCCTTTTACCATCAAACGTAGAAGACGAACCTGTTTGGATTGAGGTTGGGGTTTCAGCAGGTGTCTTGTCTTTCTTCTTCTCATCTTTAAAATCGCCATTTCGGATACAATTTTTCGTGAGCTCAGTAGCTAGCTCCATTGCAGCTTCGAGGGTTACAGGTGTAGTACTCAACACAAAATCTTGTATTTTCGAGGGAAGACCTCGAATGTAGTGCTCAATTAAACGATAGAGTGGAGTGAACAAGTTGGGAACCATCTGATTCAACTCGAGAAATCTCTTGTTGTATGTTGTGTGGTCTCCCTCCTTTTGTTTCAAAGAGTAGAACTCATCCTCCAATTTCTTGATTTCGCTTCTTGGACAGATGTATCTTGTCATGAGCTCCCTCAACTCTTCCCAAGTTAAGGCCATAGCTGCTTCATTACCTCGCTTTCCTTTCTATGTGTTCCACCATGTAAGTGCTATCCCGTACAAACGACCGATAGCATATTGCACCTTGCGATCATCGGGACAATCGCAATTGAGAAAAGTGTTTTCCATCTCCTCAAACCAACGGAGGAGGGCAGTGACACATTCAGTCCCCTCGTATTTTGGAGGATCGCAGGATTTGAAACGCTTGTAGGTGCATTTAATTGTGTTGGGGGAGGATTGGCAACATTTTGACCTTCTTGATTGGTATGGTTGATGGGATTGGCGGCAAGAGTTTGTTAGACTTGTACGACGATGTGGGGAAGTATGACAACCATCTGTTGGGCTATTTGAGCGGTCATGCGCTTGCCAGATCTTCCTGACCTTCTACCATCTCGAAAGTGTCTAGCAGACATCTACAGGAAATATGTAGCGATATTACGAGTCGATCTTTTTTAGGTGTCATGTGTCGTCAAAAGAGAAAACAACATTCACAAATAATTGAGAAAATAAATTTACTACATCCATAGGATGTCTTGGGCTTTGCTCATGTTTGGGCCCCCAAATGTCTCCCATACTTCGGCCTAGGTAGTCATGTGGGCCCCCATGACTACTGAGCTTTGTAGGGTTCACATTGGTGTTGGCCTTTTAACGCTCGCATCACCCGAATGAAAATCGTAAAACATGATTGCGAGATATAAGGTCGGAGGGTGTCTAGGTGTAGACACAATGACAACTTAAAGTGGGTTAGTTCACACGACGTTTGGTGTGGCATGCTTTGGCCTAATAGGTCCTTCGTACTCTCATCATTAGTCCCCAGGTAGGCAAACTGGTCCATTATATTGGATTTATACGAATGCCAATCCTAGACAGACGTCCCGACTACCGGTACTCGTACCCTTCCAGTTACTACATGCGCATCGTAGAACTCACTTTGATGAGATTGAAAACATGAAAACATTACAAAATCCTTTAGAAAGAAATCATGAAAATTTGTGAATTTGTGTTGTGTGTGTTTGCATAGACATGATATGTTAATAATATATAGACCATAATGAATATCACACATTAATATGTAATAGTGAAAGTGCTTGCATGCGTTTGTGAGTGAAAATATGAAACAAATAAACATCATGAGTTTTGCATGTGACACATAAACAATTAAATTCTAATCAACTATAGTATAGGCTCTAAGGGTCTAATAACCTATCCTATATCCCTACAGTCAAAAGCTCTGATACCAATCTGTCACACCCTCACCCGCAGCGCAAATAGAAGTCGGGGCATGATTGGGTATTCATCAAAGCTCATGACATTTACTATCATTAAGTTTCATATTTATTAATTGAAATTTAAAAGAAAATATTCAAACAAAAAGGAACATACTAACACCAGAAATATTGTTCTAGACAAAACATATTTTATTCATCTTCTAAGGCTAATCCTAAGTGTTACTCTCCTCAGCTTGTTTACTAGTATCATGCGTAAAATAAAAGTTTGGATCAACAAAAGTTGGCGAGTGAATCTAAATTAAACATTTAAACAATTCAATTACTTTGATTGATTTAAAAGAATGTGCAAAGACCATATATGAGCATATGAATATATATATATATATATATAAACAAACCAACAACCACATAATATCAACAATGTACACATGCATGATAAATAATGAACTGTGAGATCAAGGCTCAATCAAACGGAGCCAATCTAATGAGGCAAGCGATGCTCAACTCGTATCCAGCGAGGAACTGATGGGCCTTGTATGAATGACTTGCACTGAAATGACATAATGTAATCACATATAACAACGACAAAAATATACACATTCGATAACATAATGGTGTTAGCACAAGTTGTTTGAATAAATAAAATATGTAAACGACACATGATACACCCTAAAACATGAATAAAAAGGGATTTGCAAGGATTCACTCACAATGGGTGCGTTTCCATGGATTGATGACGAACGCGCACGAATTTGGATTTAACAAAGGGAAAACTAACCTAAATAATGATGTAATAATTCGGTAAATAAGTTTTTATTAGAAATTAATATTTTTAATTAATGTTCTTTATTAGATTGTTAGATTTATTTTTATGGTAAATAATGTAATTTCTAAACCTAAAGAGTCTTTAATTAGTTTTTTTAAAGGAGTTTTAAATGAAATTAAAGGAAAAAAAATAATAATAAAAAAATTGGGATCTTGTCAGACCTAACAGGCGGTCAGACCGGTTTTATACGTGTGAAATTGGCAGCGTGTGAGGTTCGAACTCGTGACCACCCGTATACGTGCACGTAGCTCTACCAACTGAGCTACGTATCTAACCCGAAATAATCCCTATTTTAATTATTCTTATATACTAGTTAGAAAATTTCAGAAATTATTTAATTTAAAAAGATTTTAAAACCAGTTGAACCGCTGTCCTAGCGTGCCTCTAACCCGCGGCCTCTACATGTGATGCACCAAGCCCTACCAACTGGGCTGGGTGTCTAACCCAATATTATTTGAAACCAAATTATATTTATTATCTTCTTGAAAGATGATCTGAATGCCTTTAAAAAATGATTTTTATTCTAAAAACTGGTAATGCATGAGATTCGAACCCGAGACATGCTTGCATAAAAATGCACACAGTCCACCACTTGGCTGTGTATCTAACCCGGTTTATAACCCGTTTTAATTATATTAATATACTCATTACACTTCATCTTCTTCATATAACTTAAACCCAAAACTGAAACCCGACTGTGATCGATTTAAATGGCTTTGATTACTTAATTGAAAATTGAGACACCTTAAATAAGAGATATATAAAGGGTTAAGGGGTTATACCAACAAGAAGCGAAGATCCGATTTTCCGGCCATGAATTCCGGTGGTTTAAGCGATCTCCGGCGAAATGGTTAATTGGAACAGAGAGTCTCTCCTGGCAAATTTTAGTGGGTTGATGGAAGTGTGAGTGAGTTTTAGAACAGGTTTGGTCCTATATTTATAGGTGAAAGCGGGTTAAATTCTGAAATTCGGTTTCAACCGATTTCAGTTAATGAATTTGATTGCCAAAGTTACATTGTAACTGAATTAAGCCATAATTGGGTCTTCGACCATGATTTGAGGTCGGTTTCCCTGAGTTAAATCGAAGAAGAAACGGACATTGAATGTGAATTTTGGAGTTATAGTCGTTGATGTTGGGCGGTTGTTTTTGAACAGATTTAATGGTTTGTTTTTGTATAAAATTTATTTGTTTTCAGATTATCTCACATGTGTGTGTAGCTTAGTGGTGTTTGTGTGTGAGAGTTACCTTGGGACCCGGGTTCGGAACCCGGCTACCCCTTTTGTTTTATTTCATTTTTATTTTTAATACTTTAAAGTTAAATTATTCCATTTATTCTTTTGTTGGTTTTTATTTTGATTATCCGTTTTATTTATTAACTATAAATAACAAAATTAAATAACACAAATAGATAAATGTGCAACGAGCTTCTAATAAATACTGGATTTTCAAACGAAGCGGGTTTTGGAACCCGTTTTACATGAATGTTACAGTTTCTCACTCAAAACTTACAGTTTCTCTCACTGCTCTCACTCAAAACTTACAGTTTCTCTCTAGAAAAAAACCAGTACTTATTCTCATGCTTGAAGGTGTTACGAGAAGAACCCCCCACTTCTCTTTCTCGTAACAAGTTCACGGTGTTGTTAGTTTTGCATATTCGAACAATGATTATAGTTTGTGGAGATCAGACTACTTTCCAGCCGGTTAAGCAATAGGATAGTCCCCTCATATTAGACATATGTTTCTACATTGGTGCCATTAAATTCCGATAGAACAATCTCAATTTTTCTGTTTTTGATCAGCATGAGTTCTCCTCCACCTGCTCCTTTTACCTGTGGTTCAGAGTCGGTAGGTGCTGGAACGACTACAAGTGGTCCTAGTCCTTTTGACGCCAAGTATGAAAGGGTGGAAAAGAATCCAAATCACCAAGGTTACTAACCCCGTCCCTAAATCCAAACAAAATTTATCTATTAGCTTCTGCGAAGACATGTTGATGTGACACTCTCGGATTAACCATATTTTGTACCCGACTCGTATTCGTATCCATTGTAATTCGGATAATAATTTACGAAATAAAGTTTGAATATGCAAAGTTTTGTTATTCATTTTGAGATTTATATTGTTACATTTACTAATTCTTAGTTTATACAAGTTTTATCTCGTTATCTTATTTGTTATATTCGTTAAATTTTGTTAAACGATACACTTTTGGGCTTAACCAAACTCTAGGAACTATAAGTGACAAAATGCAAAATTATGAAAATCTTACTCTCTCGCGCCACGTGAAGGAGCATGGTCTCCCCTTCGCGACACGCAAGGGAGTGACGAATAGACCAGGTCCGTTTCGTGAATTGGTCAATTTGCATAGTTCAATTCGCTTTAATCTCGAGCTTTATCACTTTTTCAGTTTCAATCAGTTATGCATGTATATAGACATCTTTCTTGGTCGAATTCAATCATCAAATCATACTTAATCATCCTCTTTGAAGACCCATTATGTGACGTTCAAACTCGAAATCATATTGCTACATTTTTTATACAAATTGAATCCCAAAATGTAAACTTGTTATCTTTTCTATCATCTCTGAGCAAACCCCCTCCCCCATCACAAACAAATTCTATGTTAATTTTGAAGAACAAGTTCTAGGGCTTCAATCTTCTTTCAATCAATTCAAACTCGTTTATCAGTCTTTTGAGGTAATTTTTGAGGTTGTTTCACTTTATTTTTTGAGTTCTACAAAAGCCCTCTATCAATTTCTGGTGATCGAATGCAATTGTATTTCGATTAGGTTTAATGAATTCTAGGGTTCTTAGCATTTAGGGATTTTTATATATTTCTTAAATTGAACAAACTAAATTGTTCTATGATCATCTTAGATGTATAGTATGATGTAATTTTAGTAGTTATCAAATAAATCATGTTTGCCTATTATTCTAGGATTTATTTTTTAATAATTTAGACGTTAATCTTTAGTTTTGATTAGTAAAATTATTAATTTTTAGAATATTATTAGATCATGAATATATTTTTTTTTACTAATTTAGATGTAGCTTATTATATTAAAATGTATTTTTTTTTTCATGCAATATATATATATATATATATATATATATATATATTAAATGCTAGAATCAATATTTTGTTAATCTAAATTAATGCCAATTGTTGTAGACAACTTAGACATGATATTTTAACCATAGATTTAATTGATATTGAACTTGAAACCAATTAGGTAAATAATTCATTTAGACATAAGTAAACTTTTGAACAAAACGGTATATATATATATATATATATATATACACTTTAGAAAAAAAATATGGACTGTTAGGTTTATGAATACTTTCATATATTTTTGTCACCATATTGTCTCATATATTAATTAAAAATATTTATTTATTAAATTCGTAGTTTTTTTCACATTATATCAATTATTGTATATTGTCATTAAATAGATAGTTGTATAAACTATACTTATAGCCTAAATATATTTTTATAAAACAATAAATGTATATCTTTAATCATTTTAGACTATATTCATGTTCGATATCAATAGACATACATTTAGCCTAAATTCTTATTTGTAAGTGTTCTTAGCCAACCTTGATATTTATCAATATCTATACTACCTGATAAAACAATTACCTAGAGGACACATGACACCTTCAAGAGCTATTCCATTAGGTTTTTCCGCTCAAATCAATATGTGTTACATAACTCAGCTTAGGTGGAATCGTATTACTTATTTGGGTATATTTCCTTTTGTCATATATATATATATATATATATATACACCTTATAACACAAATTCATTCACACCTGAAACTCGCGATGCTAAGGTTCTCTAAAAAAAACCCTCTCTCTCATCCAATCCGTCTGCCGCATACCTTTTCCTTCAATCGTCTTCAATCAACATGTTTGCATACGTCGATTTGTTCTTCATTTTAGCCTTTTTCAATTAGCATGTTTGTTTACACTTTCTCTCTCTCTATTTCACTCCAATTTTATCAATCCTTTCTGTATATCTCAACGGCCGTTGAACTTACTATTTGGTAGTTATTCGTAAAGAGAAGAAATTAGAGCATAGATTGAATATGACGTCATCTTCTTCATCCCGTTATCGTTACGCGAATCGTGATGAGTTGATACTGAATTTGTTGTTTGAAGTTTTGGCAATGCTTAAATCTCGAAGAGAGGTTGTTGATTGCTTAAACTTTGTGACTGTTTCTGGTATAAAATTGAATTTGGATTTGTTGTTTTGCGTTTTTATTAGGGTTTGCTCAATTGTTTGGATTAAATTTGATTTTTTTATTCCTTATTGATTTCTTAGGGATTTTTTGGGTTGTTTTGTCTAGGGGTTATAGTTGGTTAGCAATTTATGAGAATTTTATACTTATTTCGGGTTTTTTTGTGTTGAATTTGAGATTTTGTGACCCTTGGTTAGAGATTAAAAAGGTAGTGCAGTTCTTCAGCTCCTCCACACGAAATCTCTCCGTAGCTTCTCTTTTCCTCGTCCTTTTGTTTTTGACATCGAACCATTCATGCTCGTATTGTTTGCCATCCTTCCCTAGTTTCCTTTGCTCTTTTGCTTTACGCCTTCTAAGATCATTGATGTTGTCGAAGTATTCATCTCTAGGGTTTTTTCCTCTCCGCCTCATATGAGGTATTAATTGTTAATAATTAAAATTAGATTTTATCTAAAAATTAAGTTATCACCGACAAATCCCAACAATTTAGCACATCACATTGATCAACCACAAATCTTCCTTTTTCCTCTACAACTTGGCTCAATTGACAAAAGGAGTATTTGACAAACACTTGATCTCATAGCGCAATGCTCATTTTATCCATCCGGATATAAAAAACATTCTATCGTCGAAACTCCGTTTGACCATAATCCCTCCCTTAGGTGTGTTCATTTTTTGAAGATCGTTCTCTAGTCATTCTAGAACTCAAGGAGAGCACATGATCCCCACGACTTCATGTACTTTGTGTAAAACTCTCAAGAACAAATGTTTATGATAACCATGTTGACTTACGATCATGTGCCTCTTTAGTTGATCTTATTTCACAATATTCTTCAATCGCATATTAGAATTTTTGGGGTAGAGACTTTGACATGACAAATTAACCTAAGGCTTGAACGTGTTTCTGATACTAATTGTCATGGATTTGTTTTGTGAGTACCATGCGGCGTCCTAAAATCCCCAAGGATCAATCAACCAATCTCGGATCAATCATCCAATCTTGCATATAACCCTTGATCACTTGTTTCCTCTCACAATGACACAATAGGGAGGTCCCTAGACAGCTAGGGCACAATGAGATGCAATTAAATTTGGCATACATATTTAATTAATCATTAAGGCACTCCCAAAGATTATGCATGAATAGGGTGATAAGCAGGTTGTGTTCTAATCGTATCATGATTTAGAAAATCATGTTAGACACATGAACTTGAATCACAAATTTTCACAGGTTGACATAAATACTAGTTTAACCCGATTTTTTTCATTTACTCTTTATTCATATTAATATTCTAAATTACAATTTGTAACAAAAGTATATATTAATTGTTTAATCTATAAATCATTTCTTTCATTTTTTTAAATTACAAAATACAGAATTACTTCAAGTTATTACATGAAAATGTGCTTTTTTATCTATACAAATAAATAGTTTAAACGAGTATACAACGAATTCAACTAAATAGTGTTGCAGCCAGTTTAGCTAAATAGTGTGTGGGTTCTACCAAAATGAAACACATAAGATATGCATATCTATCTCCCCTTTCTATTAAAGGAGAGTATATGATAACCTAAGAAATGTGTATGTGTCGATCCCTTAGACTCACCAACTAAGCATTTCTTATGTCATTTTTACATAATAATTATCACTTCATTTGTTAAATTAAAGAACTTATAATACCATCTTAATTTGAAATTCAAAATTGTAAAGGGGGTTGGCACGGGGCTCATTAAATGCTTTGCAGGTCACAATTTAATTGGCTTTTTACTGTGGTTTATATCTTTCCATCTTTTTATTTGGTTCTTCTATAACTCATCTGCATAATCACCTTCAGAACTCAGCTTTCATCTTCTATAATCTTCCCCTCCCTCACTGAAATTAGAAGCCTGTTTCCTAACTATCCTGAGATGTTGGCTGTTGTCGGCGCAGTTTCAAGGGCGCCTACGGTAGCGGCTATTATTTCGTCTCTGTGGTCATCTTCTTTGTTTTTGTTGTTGTTGATTGTTGCTATTTTTGGGTTTCCGTTCTTAGATGTCGATGATGGCTAGGGTTTCCTATGCTGAGACTCTAACTGACTTTTATGGGAGATAGTTGCTTTATCTATATCGATGACGATGGGTGTCTTCATCTAAGATGTTCTTCATTTGAATGTGGAAACCCTAAGTTGCTTATGTGTTATCTTTGCTGGTTAGGGTTTCTGCAGACAAAGTATATTAATGAAGCTACATGCATTTGCTCTGTGATTCTGTTTTTTGGCATTAATGTTATGCAACCATTATTTGGTGTTTGCACTACTAAGTTAGGTGATGATGATTGTGTGGGTGTAAAGTGTAAACCGAGTTGAGGATGTAATCGTGCGTGTTTGAGAGATGGTATATATTCACCTGCAACCTCCAACACAACCATGTTTATCTCCTTCATTTATACCCCCTAATCCTCTGAATCTATGCAACTTGATGGTTTGTGAATCAATGTAATAGCCACCCCATTCATCTGTTGTTGTGCTTTTCACTGATTCTTAAGATGGCTAAGTTATAAGCTTGCTGGTTGCTAAATGTGCATACAATTTCTTATAAAGTGTGGTGATGAACTTCCTGTTTTGATGTTCTTAATTGAATATCGTTATGGGTTTATGACATTGACATTTGGGGTTGACTTATCTTTCGCTATCTTTTTACTATCTGAAATATGCAGATTAGTGGCTCGAGGTTAATGAGGTATGATACTGACTATAAAGAGATTCATAAAAAATTCTACCCTACAAGGCACCACATCAGGCAAGTTCTTAAAAAAAGTTTATGTTCTCTTTTGTATTGAGAACCATCATTTGGTCATAAGGTAGAAACACCTGATATGGTTGAAAGACAAGCAATTTGAATGCACATATTTCTAAGAAAGGGCCTCCTTTTGGAGAGGATGTTCATCTTGCTAATATTGCACATGGACCACTGGTTTCACCGGGTAATTATAGAATAATTTGGTTTATAACACCAACATTCCAATATAAATTTCATGTTGTTTGTTAACACCAACATTCCAATATAAATTTCATGTTGTTTGTTAACACTTAAACGTTTTTGACAATTTTATAATTTGGAATTTCTCTGTGATTCTGTTTTTTAGCATTGATGTTATGCAACCATTGTTTGGCGTTTGGGTTACTAAGTTAGGCGACGATGATTGTGTGGGTGTAAAGTGTAAACCAAGTTAAGGATGTAATCGTGGCGTGGCGTGTTTGAGAGACGGTAGATTTTCACCTGCAACATCCAACGCAGCTACGGTAATCAAACTATCTCCCCTTTCTATTAAAGGAGAGTATATGACCTAAGAAATGCTCTCCTTTGATATATATGTTTTGATCTCCTTTCTCTACTTTGATATATATGGACTGTCTAAAGATCGTTTTGATCTCCTTTCTTATTGTTTTGTTCTCCTTTCTTATATATAGTCACATGAAAATTGATAGAAAAGTTTATATATTACGTCTTGAGAGCGATGCACTTGTCAGTGGTTCTATTCGTCATTTTGATCTCCTTTCTTATCTTCTTTTCAAGCCTGATTTAACTTTTATTAATTATTCTTTCTTGCATTGTAGACTTGTGGTGGTCTTCGAGACCCCACTAATAACAAGCTTGAGTTATTCCCCATGGGCAGTGTAATATCGTATATAGATCAAGGTACTACATCATTATTTAACACTCCTGCATAATGTATAAGCCAGCAAACCTGAATAAAGAGGAAGTAAACATCCTTTAGTTTACATTTAAGCCACCTTACTTTAGTGCTTCTCGTCTATGACTCAAAAATCTCAATCTGATCAGGTTGAGATTTTTGAGTCGGATATGAGAAGCACTAACGTCAGGTAGCTTAAATGCAAATTAAAGGATATTTACTTGCTCTATATTCAGGTTTGCTGCCTTATAAATAATGCATGGGTGTTAAATAATGATGTAGTACCTTGATGCAACCTGCACTATGGGAAGTGGAAGAAATCATCTTGCAACAGCCAATTCTTCTGTGGAAAGAAACAAATCACTATCACAAATACGAAGAGGTATGCAGATATCTCATAAGTTATTCGGTTAACCATTCCAGTTCTAAACTTCTAAATCTAGCTTAGATCTGTTCGTTTCCAACTACCCATTTTGGGTTTTGAACTGAAAGTTCATTTGTTGGTATGTTGTAGTTTGTAGAGGGCTGTATTTGGGGCAACTATCTATGAGGTTTGTTAGGGATGATTATAATTTATATAGATCTTGGTTTCCTTACCAAACTTATTGAACTATAGAACATGTGGGATTTAACACCAGACACAGATTTACTAATGGAATTACCACAAGAATATACTTTTGAAACCGTATTGGCTGCTATAATTGTGAGTAATTATACGTGTTTATTAAATTCCCTAACAAATCCATGTTCAAAGTTCGTAATGTCATACTCTTTTTCTTAGGACAATTCTTAGGAAGAAGTGTGGGCAAACGATGAAAGTGATAAGAGGCTAATAAGGTACCAGGGTCAACATTTGGACTTGAGTTTGTTGCTTGTAGTTTTAGAAATTTTGGTTTCTACTAATTATTACCACTTTCTTCTTTTTGTAGTATTGAAGTTTCAAATCAAAAGAAATCAATTTATGATCAATTGTTTTATTGCCTTCAATCTTATGATTAAATACGTTATTATGTGTATTGTAGAAGAAAAAAATCGTTGTTTAACAAAATGTGGTATGTAAAATTTCTAAAATCTACCGCTGTTTTTACATGGGTTTTACATCTAGTTATATATAATAAATAAGTAAGGTTTGAGACACCTGTCATCTTGTGGTGCAACCTCACTAGGTTTTGGGCGGGAAAATGGATGGGTTAAAATTATTTTTATACGAATCCCGCGTGCAACTGCAAATCCGTTTTTTTGACATGACTATATATATATATATATATATATATATATATATATATTCTAAAATATCTAAATCCTCTTTCGTTTCAGATTAACCTACACAAACCTGAAAACTCCCCCCTTCCATCGCAACATTTGTAGTCAGCTCTCCCTTTTGTATTTGCTTTTTCCCTATCAATGATTTGTATGAATTGTTTGCTAGATGTTCTTATTCTCTTCCAAAACCTAGTCCTTAGTTCGCTCTACAATCGTCAGGATCCAACGTCAGAAACCCTGGATTACCAAAATCGGCTACGTCTTCGTTCTTCTGATACTATGATGTTCATTTGACCCAGTAATACAAATTTTGTTAACGATATCAGAGTTGCCATGTTTGCTAACAATATCATGGTTTTTGCAGTAAAATGCAAGGAATAATGCGGGATGCGGGACTTGGGTGAAGATAACTATTACCAAAATTAATGTTTAATCTCCTTCACTTATGTTTGCATCGGTTAAGATCATATTAATATTATATTCATTATTGATGCCCTACTGTTTTAGATGGTTTTTTATGACTAAAGATGACATAAAAGGTCCAGGTCGGGTAATCTATGTTTTATAACTCCTTATTAATAGTTTTCATGGTTACGTGGATGTTCAAAAGATCCAAAGCATTAACCGGTCCAACTTTCTTAATTGCAAATCCCAACAAAGGTATCGATATCAGCTTTTGCTTTGATTTGCTTTTTTACTTTTTTGTATTGACTTACATTAATTTGTTTGAGACTTGATGTAGGTGGTATGAAAAAGCTGAGCACTTGTGGAGCTTGGACAAGTGGGGCTTCTAATAAAGTTGCATCAACTGAAGCACCTTCATCCTCTTTAGAAATGCTAAACAAGATGAAATATACCTTTGGTTTATAATCTTCGATAGGATAAGGCACTTATTGTCGAGTTTTACATGGAAGGCAATTTGGTCATTAAGATGTTGGATGCGAGCTCCACATTAGATTCTGAATCAGATTTTAGAGCCAAGGTAAAAATTTCTTTTTAGTTTTTAAATTATTGTGTTAATGTAAATGGTTTTGTAGTTTATAGTGTTTGTTTATGGTTGATTGAAATGTTGGAGAAATAATATCAGAAGTTGTAACCAAGAGAGAAAGCTGATAAAGAGAAGGCTAATGAAATGGTAATTTATATTTATTACCGAGTAGTTCAACTTCATTGTGATTACCAGATATTACTTTTCTAATATTCGTGAGGTTTCTTTTCAAGTTATTTGTGTATGATTTCTTATTTTTATTGCATACTGGTCTTTAGTTATGCAATAATGTCTGGTTAGGTAATTTGCAGTTTTTGTTGTGTTTTTAACAAATTAGCATGTAACGTCCCAAAATTTGAATTTTAATTCACTGATATTAGCATGAAATAAAATAACCAAGCTATTTAACTTAGTTAAATAGTTAGTCAAGCAAGTAAGAATAAAACTTAGTGTCAAATGTGACCAAATAGTAAACAAGAAGGACTAAAAGTGGGAAAATGGGTTGAAGTTTTTACTAAATAGAAATTCAGTATGTTAGTGTGTGTGAAAGAAGAAGGTTCTCTCAAACACTCTAAAATCTAGAAATTCATGATGGAATTGAGCTTAAATCCTTGCATGAATGCAGATTTCTAATCATCTAAAGATGTAAAACTTGTGGCAAGTTAGAGATTATGATTTGGTGTTCTTGCAAGAAAAAGGTATGTGATAAATCTTTTAAATTGTATGAAATTAAGCATGTAGAGGTGTTAGAATCACCAAATAGAACTTGTGTTATGAACAATTTCAAGAAATTTGATATTTTGACATGAAATCCACTTGGTGATGATGACATGGGCGTATCACCTGTGTCCAATTCTTGTGTAATTTGGATGTATGATGTTGTATGTAATATATTCTTGTTAGATAAATTGAGCACAATATGAAATTACTTGATGTTTAGTTTGTTTTGATGAATGAAGGTGATATGTAAGTAAAAGTGCATGAAATACTTGTACATTATGCTTAGAAAGTATACGCACACCAAGTGTTTGAGAAATGCCTAGTATAGACATGGTTGCAAAAGTTGCTAGGTGCTCCCTAGTTGGTCGACTGGGAGTTGAGAGTACTCGGCCTAGGCAGAGAGTACTCGGGGAGTACTCGGACATGTTAAATTATAAAGAAATTCGTTTTTGGAAATTAACTATATGTCAAATAACATAAATTTACTAATATTTATAATAAAATATGTGTTCATTGTTTAGTATGATAGGCATAGATAATATGTTTGTTTTTTTAAGTCAAACTCAGCACGAGTTGACCTACTAGATCCGATTCTGGCTGAGGTTGACCGTGTTTGATCGATTCCCAGTAATTAGGCGGAGTTGAAGAAAGTTGCGTCGGCAGCCTATCTTGTAGCGATTACTCGGGGAGTACTTGGCCTTGGAGACCTTGTTTTACAACCATGAGTATAGATTAGTATGTGAAATTATATGCTAAACAATGGATGAAGATGTGAAGAATGCGATAATGATATAAATTATAGTAAATTAACATGTGGAATATGTCTTACGTGGAAATATATAGTTGACTGTATGATTTTGTAAGAATTATGCAATTGTAGCTTGTGTTCTATGCTTGAATGGTGTGATATTATGTGTTTTGATTGATTGTTCGCTGATGTTAGGGGAAAATTTGATGTTAATTGTGAAGAATATGAATGTACTAACAAGGAACAATGTTGGAATAATAATTTGGGTTAGCAAATCATGGTTATGGTTAGTTGTAGAATTATGAGATTACTAGTATGGAAGAAATTGATTATGTTGGTGAGCGCATATAACTAGGTGATTGCATGGTTATAGGTATTTTACTACATGGGTATGAAATGTTTATGGTGCCATAAGTATAATCGACTACATTGATATGGAAATATGTTCTTAAGTTGGAAGTTTGTATACTTGACCGTTGACTTTATGAAAAGTCAACGAGTACGAAAATAACATGATTAGAAATCTTAATATGATTGTAAGACTAGGAGGATCGAGTGATGCATGATGGATCATTGTATGTTATACTTGATGTTAGGTTAACGTGCGTAAATTGCAATGATGCATTGTTAAATCTATGCCTTGTGCTTGTTGGAATTGACTATTGAAAGTCAAACACGAGATATGAACTAGATATGATCTGTGATATGTAAAATCTTGTATGCTAACAAGAATGTGAATGTGCTGACATGTAAGGATAGGCATGATGTCAAGATGACGCAAGCACGGAAGGCAAACGGGTCAAGAGGAGGTGAGGAAGCGATCACGAATACGGACGGTAAAAGTAAGTGAATTCCAAAACTCACTTCTTAATATATAAATGAAGTTTGTTTATGAATGTTGGGAATCGTGTAGGAATGGTCATGACATGTAAGCAATTGGGGTAAGAAATGTTGTAATATGTTGTTTATAGTTAAAATGTAATGGAAAATGCTTGGTGAGATCAAACGGGTCAAAACATAGAAAATAACATGGAGAGATGTAGTAGTTGGTTTAATCTTGGGGTTAAGTGTTAGACGGATATGGGGGCTTGAATATTGTAATTCCAAATCTTGGAACTCCCGGGATGCGCGACTAGTGGGAAAAATGAACAAAAAACGAAAATCAGTGTCTGCACTATAGAAGGCGCGTCGGTGACGCCCGGGTTATGTGTCGGCAACGCCCTGCCCTTTTCATACGACGCCTTAAGTTGTTGTCTACGGGGTCCGACGCTGGAAACTAGTTTTTCGCATTTTCTCATTTTTCTGTGTTTCCAAGGTCCCGTTAAGCTTCCTAAAGGTACCCCAAGCCTTCTATAGAGTCTTTGTGGGGTACAAGTAAGGAAGGAACCTGTACGGGAGCTTGCACGAAGATGTTAACGTATGTTGATGCGTGTAAATGTGGAGTTCATTATGTATATTACTGATTCTCGTAGGAATGATTGTACTTGGATGTAACACACGTGTGAATGGACGGAACTAAAACACAATCATGTTTATATACGGAAAATGGTGTGCCTAACAAAGTAATGTGCTCGGATGAAATTGAATGAATGTGATTGTTTGTGTGTATATAAATAAAATTGGTAGAGAGTGTATGTAGCACAAACGTATAGGTGTATACGTGGGTATGGGAAACATAAGTATGTGCTCGGACATTGTACGTGGACGTATGTGATGTAATCTAATGAATGTAGATTTAATAGAATGTGTTTATTTGAAGTGGTTGATTTCAATATGTTTAAGGGTGTGTGTTGCTAATCATGTTATCGTTGAGAATCAAATGAAAAGTGCATGTATGATAACATTGGGTTCGAGTGAATTCATGCCGGGAAGTAGTGGATGAGTTTGGAAGGATGATCGAATATGACATCTTGCTTCGTTAGAATGCTATATGATCTTTTAGCTAGACGTTTATAATATAAAGTATGATGTCACCATTTACTAATGTGTCGGTTGTTTATTGTGGCTGTATGTTACACGAAATAATCATCATGGTGTGTGAGCGGTCGAAGATCGAGTCATAAAACGGATTGTACAGGAGCGTGTGATCATGTAAATAGTAAGAATATGATATGTTTTATGTATTAAATGAAAATAAAGAATGTAATTATTGTTAAAGACTTACTATAGAAAGGATTGTCAATCATGTTGGAATGTTTGAAACGAAAGAAATTTTAAGTTCGTATTTCCGCTGTGTGTTTTCGGTTAAAACGTGTTAGGGTCTTACACAGCACGACTAGGGGAATGAGGTGGAGGAAAAAAGAAGGTGAGAAGGTTAGTCCTATTTAATGAAATTTGTTTACATTGGCATTGAGGTTTGATCTCAAATTACAAGTTTGAATTTTTTTCTCCGTCAGATAGATTTAGATTGAGGTTGGTGATATCATATGCGAGATAGAGACTGATAAAGCTACCCTTGAATTTGAATTAACTGAAGAAGGGTAAAATTTCCTTTTTAGTGGTTTAGGCTAAAATTATTTTATGTGAGATAGAGACGGATAAAGCTACCCTTGAATTTGAATGTTTTGAAGAAGGGTAAAATTTCCTTTTTAGTGGTTTAACACTAAAATTATTTTTATTTTTTGTTAATCTTCTCTTTGGTGTATAGTTTATACCATCTTAGTGGTGATAATTGAACTATCTCCGTATTTTGTGGGTTTGTTTTATATCTAATGGCTCAAAGTCGCAATCCCTTTAAACTACTTTATAAAAAAAACTCGATTAATATGGTCTTTGCAATCATATATAACATGCTAATTAAGTTATTGAGTATATATAACATCCTAATCGTGGCACTTCATTATCCAATTGTGTTAGTTACACTGGAGTCCAAACATATAGATAGTCGGCATACCTCTAATCAGCTATGGTATGGATACATCCAGTGTTGTACATAAATAAGTTTCTAAAGATTTGTATTTTTTATTTGTAGCTATACGTTTTAGAATTGTAAATGTAACATCATTGTATAAATTATAAATATAACACTATCGTAATAGTTATATTATTTGTGTGCGGGGTATTATGGTTATTATCTATTATATGGAGGGAACTCATAGGTTTGGGATATAATCAGGCCTAGCTAGACTATGAGTGGGATATGGTGCCTTTCCATTGAGTATAATTGAATACCTACAGAGGGCAAAGCAACCGTATAACGTGTTTGTTGCTGCTGAAGTGTTTGCATGTGCTTTATTGCAGAATCCTGGATATTTGGAAGTAAAATAACTCTCAAATTGTTCATATCGTCAATCAAAGTATTAGTGGTTTGGCCCTTAGAGAGCCAAATGTGCGGTTGAGCTGATAGGATGCCTCAAATGTCTTCGGACCCTCAGAGCGAACTCCTCTTGCTTCATTCGTGTATGGGGTTGCTACACTGTTGTTTGGGCTCAGAACGTGTCAACCTTCTTTTGTCGGGTGAGCCGTCTCTGTTTTTAATAAGAGGTTTCGGAATACGATTCAGGACATTGTTGTTTGTGGGGGTGCCTTTTCGGGGACCTCCATTGGAGGTTAGCTTCCCTCCCGACCCGTTTTGGGGGTCTTGGGATTTGCTCAGCTGAGGATGCGTCTTCCTACGCTTTTGTGGCTTCACGGGCCTAATCGTGGGTTTTTCAAGACCATATCCTTCGTGAATGTGGTGGTGGGTTGTTGGACTCTAATTACAGTGCGTTGGACACTCTGCATAGTTCTCTTCCCGATCTTGATCTTGGCGGTTTCTACGTTAAAGACACCGCCCCCTTAAAGCCCAGAAAATTCTGGCGAATGCCTTATATGGTGAAATCGTCAAGACAGTCGAAGAGAAGTTTGCCTTGTTCCCGCGGCAGCGAGTCGTGTTTGAGTGTTTGCGAGCCCCCCATGCTTAGAATTTCATGTCTGTTATTCCCATTAAAGGTTAAGGGCAATGTATGTCGGCTGTGGAATACAGGGCTATTCTCAAGTACCGGCTGATGGTACCCCTTTTCCCGATTGATGACCCGTGTCCCGTATGTCGGAAGGCTTGCTTGAATTCTATTAGGGAGCATGCAATCCATTGCAAAGAATTACCGGTTTTAAATATCGACATAATTTAGTACGAGAAGTGCTTCATGGTGTCCTTAAGCGGGCAGGGATCTCGGCAAAAAAGGAAGCCCCGGTGAACTTCTTGACCGATCCATTAGAAGGGAGATCTACCCTACGACTCGCCGAAATTCTTGTTTTTGGATGGGAAGGAGGGAAACATGCGTGCGTCGATTTGACAGGTGTGTCTCCCCTCGTTGGGCTAAGGAACCACATGTTTGTGGCGGGCCAGGCGATAACCAAAACGGAGTCGGGCAAAGTAGCTAAGCACGAAAAAGTTTGTATCGAGAATCAACACGTGTTCATCCTGTTCGCTTTCGATACCTTTGGCGCTCTCGCCCCTGACGCGGTGCGGTTTCTCAAACGGGTTCAGCAGGTGGTAAGTAGTAACACCGCGCATGTTAAGGGTCAGAATTTTGTGTTTAGCAGGGTAGGGTTTGCTATTCAGAAGGGGGTAGTGGCGCAATTTGTTGCCCTTCTACCTGCCATTAGTCTGTAATCGTCTTTTCCTTTTGATTTTATTTATTCGGATTCCCATAATAATTTTTATAGATTGCATAAAAAATTTAGCTTTCTTTTCTTATAATTAATTTTCAAATTAGAGAAAGTTAAAGTTGCTCTGGTACAAGAAAGAGAGAGGCTTTTTGAAACAAGTGCCATTTCTTAACCCGTGTCCAAGCTATTCGAATTTTATTCTTTGTGATGTTACTAATCGAAAGGACGCTAAGAAGCTTAAGGATCAACTTCTGTTACTTGTGCTTCTGGAAATTAATTTCAAGTTAATAAAATAACATATTAATATGAATGATAAAAAATATTTTGATGAATATGCATAGAATACTAGGATGCTTAATGAGCGATCCTACGGTTTGAAAACTCATAACTAGGTGAAATTTGAGCCTTGCGCTATTTGAACAGCCCTATAAATGTTGATTTAATACTATCTTATGTTACATATTAAACTCACATATACAACTAAGAGCATCCTTTTTTAAATGCTGTATGTCTGTATTCTGACATGTATTGGGATATTTACAGGAAGACCTTTCGAAAATGGGTGTGATGATACGCCACTACAGCAACAAAGAACTGAAAAGCTATGGTCGTGTTTCGGTTGGTAAACCTGAACAAACTGATGCTTTAATGGACTGCATCGCTTGTTTATCTTGATTAGACAGATGGTTTTGAAAAAAGAAGATTGTTTGTTTCTAAGAACACACTAATAATGGGTTTGGAAGATAATCCCTTATTTCGTAGAATCATTGAAGACATCAAATGTCACCATTTTATCCATCTTTTCTAATAGTGTTTAGAGCTAGCAATATTTAATACAATTATTTTCATTGTGAAAGCGCATATACACCATTAGGTTGGGTGATGTGGAATAAAGCCCCTAGGGATGGGCTTTAAAGCGCTATGTCTGCTTCATGTAAGCATTACGTAGACAGGTAAAGCTTTAAAGTCCAATTGTGTAGAATAAGCCCGTTTAGAAATTGCGAGTTTTTTTTTTTTTTTTTGTTTTCTTTTTCTAGTTAAGCAATTTATCCGCAAAGCAATAAATAGAGAAAATAGCAAGAAGTAAGTATAAGGAAAACTTATATGCGATGTATTGATAATATGCTTATTGAAATCTTTCTTTTCTTATATAAGATTTTAAGGTCCTTCCTCCAGCTCGGAGGACAATAATTTTTGACTCAAATGTTCTTCTATTAAGTATACCACTCACGGATGGCTACGAAGCAAATGAGAATCATTCATCATATTACAATAACGGTTGTTAATATTGAGACGTTAGCAGAAAAGTTAAAATTTAAAAGAAAGAATAAAAGAGGAGATATTTGGTGACTTTGAAGCCACTACTAGCTCATTGTTCCCCATTCATGCAAGGTGACAACTTGTGAGTTAGATTAAATTTATAAGTTAAAATAGAAACACTAGACTTTTTTTTTTATGTATAAGAAATAACGCTTTTAACGGTTCTAGTGTATTGTTGGTCTTGATATATTATTAAGAAATAAGGCCTTCAAAGGTTCTACTGCATTAATGGTCATTTAACTCTGCACAAGCCTGTTACGTGTGATTCCTTACAGTAGCACAAAGAACTTTTTGTAATTCTTATTCATTTTTATAGTGAGTTTTGTTGAATGAAGTGACACATGCATTAACTGCTTTCATTTTTTGAAATTTAATTCATGATTAGTTAGTATAATGTGTTTTAATCACCCAAGATGTTTATATACACGTGTCATAATGTGAATGTATCACAATTCACAGACATAGCTGACACATACCGAAAACAAAACACAAGGGTTTGAAGCCACCACACCATCACAATAGCAGATGCAAAATTTCAAATCTAACAAATAAAATCAAGATTAATTAATGGCATCGTCTTCCTTCAATTGGGTCTCTGTTCTTAGAATCACTCTCCTCATTTTCCTCATCGCCGGTATCACCCTCGCCTGTTACACTTTCCCCGTTGAAAAGGTTATCATTCATTCATGCATTTCGAATAATATTGCTTTTAATCATCATTTGTAGATTGGGTGATCCATTTTCTCATGATCTAAAACCATATGTCGTTTCTGTTTGATTTATTGTATGAGAATATGAACGTATGGTCTGAGGGTTTTGTATGTCTAGGCTTTGAAGACCTTCTTGTTATGGGTGGAAGAAGATCTTGGTCCCTGGGGTCCTCTTGTATTGTAAGTATTATGAATCTTAGTTACATTTACTTGCTCTATGTATTATCATTATTATAAGCGTGACAATTGTGTCGGGTTGAATTGTTGAACCAGTCATGGCTTATATATATTTATTTGTGTCAAATTATGCAATCCTTACCGAGACACTTAAACTTTACTTCAGACAGGGTGGCTTAATTAGTTAAACGGTCTGACAAGTTGTAATCTAGTTGTAAATGTGTTAAATGGTTTGGTGGAATGTAATAAATGCGTAAATTGGTTGATGGGGTGACATGTTTAGTTAAACGGGTTAAACAGGTTAACCCTAACATGAGTCATTTAATTATACTGGTAAACCTGTGTATCTTAACTATTCAAACTTGTTGACGGGTTATAATCAAGTTCTAAACATGTTAAATGGGTTGGCGGATTGTAACTGATGGATTAAATGGGTTGACAGGGTGACCGTTAGTTAACGGGTTACATTGGTGAAACTGAACACGACCCACTCAATTATACGGGTTAGACATGTCAACCCTAACACAACCTCTTTATTAAAAGGGTTAAACATGTCGACCCGAACATGACTAGCTTATTAAACGGGTCAGATATGACAACCCAATGTCGTGTCAGGAACTGTCACCCCTATTTTATAAGTTGAACCTCTTCGGTATGTTTTCTTGAATTGTTTTACACTCCACCCTGCAGGGCTTTTGCGTATGTTCCTCTTACAGTTCTTGCAGTTCCTGCATCAGTACTTACTGTAAGATCTCGACCCCATACGGCCACACCCCTATGCATTTTCCGTAAACTTTTGTTTTAATCGTTGTTCGTTTTGTCATACCATTTTAAATGTATTTTTTTTTGTCTTTTTGACAATTCTCCGTTACTAACGTTCCTTCCAGTTAGGCGGCGGTTATCTGTTTGGTTTAGCTACGGGTTTTCTTGCTGACTCTACTGGTGCCGTCCTCGGTGCTACTGCAGCATTCCTTCTTGGCAGAACAGTAAATTTTACGTTCTCCTAGATTCTTGTTCTTTGTTGATCTTATGTAAAATGTTGTTAATCG
This sequence comes from Scalesia atractyloides, assembly GCA_947069175.1. Lineage (NCBI taxonomy): Eukaryota > Viridiplantae > Streptophyta > Magnoliopsida > Asterales > Asteraceae > Scalesia > Scalesia atractyloides. Next base: position 1,735,182 of record CAMTDV010000116.1, on the reverse strand, counting down.
TGTTTCTCCTTAAGCTTTTTTGCAGATTGGGAGACCATATGTCATTGCTAAGCTGGGTGATTATCCACAGTTTCGAGCAATTGCAATTGCTATTGAGAAATCCGGATTTAAGGTTTGATTGAGAAAACATTTCGACCTGTTTAATGATATTTTCAAACTCTGTTTCTATATGGTTGTCTGATATCGAGCGGTTTTTATTTTTTTATTTTGGCAGATCGTGCTGCTGCTTCGGCTTGTCCCGTTACTTCCATTTAACATGATGAATTACCTTTTGTCTATAACGCCAATATCCATATGCGAGTATGTGATGGCTTCATGGTTGGGAATGATGGTATTATCACTTCACTAAACTTTTTATATTTAAAAAAAAATCTCATTAATGTTTTTTTTGTTTGTGTGTTAATGCTTACAATTAACAATAGGATAAAATATTAAGATGGTTTTAGTCACAAAAGGAATGTGTTGATTACTAAAATTATGATATTTGATTATATCTTTCTTTTGATGCATACACGCTTCTATTATGTGTAGTTAGTTATATGACTTGCTGAAATTTATTATCTTCGGTACAGCCAATTACCTTTGCGCTTGTATATTGTGGAACAACTTTGAAGAACCTATCTGATGTTACTCATGGTTGGGGTCCGTTCTCAAAAACTCGTTGGGTAAGAGTTGCCTTCTTTGTGTTAATCTTATATACATATATATGTGTGTGTGAGAGAGAGAAAGATTGAGGGAATTGTGTGTGTGAGAGAGGGGGGGGGGGGGGACCGGGGACTGGTTAATGCAGACTACAACCAATTTTGTGTGCAGAATTGTAGAAACCACATAAATAGCCGGACCTATTGCTTTTAACATGGGGCACACGTTCAATACATAACCAATTTTAACTAGGACACTGCAAAAAGCAAACCTATTGCTTTAATATAGGGGGCGTCCAATATGAAACTAATTCAAACACGAGAACCGCATAAAGACTTGTACTTAGGGCATTGAAGATACCATGGGATAGAGAAAGAGAGGCGATTATGTAGTTAGGTAACTGCCTCAATGTATCAGAATTTAAGCAATAGGTGCATCTGTTTATGCAGTTTACACAATTATCTACTAAAACTGTTAACTGACTTGTGAGTCGAACAAAATCCATTTCTGCTAGATGTTGACGGTTGCTATGTTTCTTTTTGGTTTGTGCAGGCATTTGTTATTCTAAGTTGTATGGTGTCATGTAAGTTGTTGCATAATCACTTATGTTCCAAAACAATTTCATTTTTCGGTTTCATGCATAAAAACGCTTTTTAATTTGTTTTCAGTGATCCTAATGCTGATTGTTACCAAAGTTGCCAAGTCAGCGCTCGAGAAAGCTTTGGCTGAAGGCGTTGATATAGTTGGCAGTGGCGCTGAGAGCTCGTCTGCTGTGGAGGAAGCTCGGGTAGATATCCATGACCCACTACTCGTCAAAGGTTGATTCTTTCTTTCAAGAGAATTTTATGTTTTTCTTAATATATTTTTTTATTAAGTTATGTATATAGTTGAATTTCCTTAGGCAAAATGTTGTCATCTTCCCATTTTACTAGTACCTTTTTAGCTCCAACAATAATCAATATTACAAACATTATTTTTGTTCTATTTTTAGAGTATTCAAGTTCTGATGTTTATTGAGATTTTCCTGTCAAAAAACACCACCCGGGTCGCGCTTCAGGGGGTCGCAAGCCTCAGGCTTTTTGAAGTTTTTTTTTTGTCGTCTCACGCCTGTGGCACACGTTTTTAGCCACCTTTTTTTGTTTCCAATGGCTCTATCTGCTCCTAATACTACTGCAAAAAAATTTTTGACACCCATATATAACTTCTAAATGAATCTTCAAGTTTGATTTTAAATTGCCAACGTGTCCCAAGGTGTAACATATGGCACACGCATCATATTAACCAATATTGTTTTCTTTGTCTGTAAGAAGCTCATTGATTTGTTTTCTAGTTATTTAGGTGAGCTTCGGAGGTCACCTATCTTGAATTGCTGCTACACAAACACTCTTAACTATGTAGTTCTCTTTTCATAAAAGGTTTGAGTCGATTTAGAAAAAAATACAAATTGATCAAAATGTGTTCATCTTTTTTGTTAGTATAGAGGACCAAAGTAGACCCAAATTCTTCAATCCTTAATCAATAGCAAAAAGCATTTTATACTAATCTTGTTATAAGCTGCGACATATTTACAGTTCAACGGATTGATTCATGGTATCTTTTATTTTTAAAGGGTTAAATACTCAAATAAGTAACATAAAAAATTATTTATGTACATGAATATCCTAAAATAAGCAACTTTTCTTATATAAAAAGAATGTAACAACAAAATTGTAACATTCATGTGAATCGGGTTTCGAAAACCCGTCCCAAATTACCGATCAGTGTATTTATTTATGTCAAATAATCTTTTGATTTTACATTTTTTTGTTTATTGTTTTAAACATTAGAAATTATATATATATGTATATAATAATAATAGTAACAAAGGTTTAGAGTAAATTTAATAAAATAAATAAGCGACTAAATATTAAATATATATAATAAGTAAATGATTTATTTTAAAAGAATTAAAATAAATAAAAAGAGGGTGAACCGGGAATCGAACCCGGGTTCACCCGGACACACACACACTACAAACACTACACGCACTTATTGATTATGTTTCCGCATAACAATATATGTATATATAAACTCGGGCGGGAAAACCTGCAACAACCGCAGGTTTCACTCGCCGGAACCCTCAAAATTTCTCGCGTTTTCCCCAAGAGCGGACAGCTGCCCAATCTATTCTTGGTAAATTGCTTAACGGAAATTATGCTGGCAATGAATCCGAACCACTTACCTAAAAATCAAACCCAATCAACCCTATAAATACCCGTCGTATTCCTCTATCTAAACTCGCTCAATACCTCTGTTCCCTCTCTAAGTTCTTGGTTGTCGGAAAGTTCTGTTCGTCGGAAGACCACTAGAATCGTCGGAACCTACTCGCCGAAATCAAACCCACCACCGCTGTTTTCCGGTAGCACCCTCGTTTCTTTTCTGTTTAAGCTTTAATTGAATTATCAGTTGTGTAGTAGATAGAAAACTTGAGGAGTATTGAGATTTAAGAAAAAAAAACAGGCGGGTACCTGTTGGGGTTAAAATTTTTAATGAGGAAGATGAAGTGCAACGTGTGTTCTTATATATTAAAAAAAATTTTACCAACCGGGTAAGCACCCAGCCCAACTGGTTGGGCCGAGTGCAAGCTAAACACAAGGTCTCTGTTTCGAAACCGGGTATCCACACCGGCCCGACCATTTTAAACCCTTTTTTAAATTACCATTTCTGTATACATTTATTCAGCATATAAGTATAATTAAATTACATGTATTGTCGGGTTAGACACCCACCCCAGTTGGTTGGGCTGGGTGCATAACATCGCCAAAGTCCCCGGTTCGAGTCATACGGTGTGTGTCCGGTTCGATTCAGCATAACCTTTTTGGAAAGTAAATAAATTTGAATAAACCCAAAGTGTATTTAAGAATAATTAAAATCCAGAATCTTACGGGTTAGACACGTAGCTCAGTTGGAAGAGCTGCGTGCACATGAACGAGAGGTCGCGAGTTCGAGCCTCACCACACGCATATCTGACAAGCCATCGAACCGGCCACTGACAAGGTTGTCAGTCTGGCCAGAAAATTTTTAATATTTTTTAATTTTATTTTAATTTTATTTTTTTTTATTTTATTTATTCTACCTTATGTTATTACTTTAATTATTAACTTAAATCGATAAATATATATGTTCCAAAGGTTTTCAAACCCACAATAATAATCTAAAAATCCTAAAAAGATTATAACCTACATAATATCTTATTTATCGAGTTATTACGTTACTATTTTAGGTTAGTACTTACTCGTCGGGTAAATTCCCAACTCGTACGCTCTCCTTTCCACTCAAGAATACGCACCCAAAGTGAGTGAATCTCTACAAATTCCCCGTTTTAATCACGTTTTGGAGTGTATCATGTGTCGTATCATTTCTTTATTTTATTTAACACTTGTGCCTATATCATTTCGTGATCAAATGTGTATTGCTTGTAGTGTGGTTTATATGTGGATACATTTTATCATTTCAGTGCACTCATTTCATTAGGCCCATCAGTTCCTCGTGGGATACGGGTTGAGCATCAGGTGCCTCATTAGATCGGCTCCGTTTGATTGAGCATTGATCTCAGATACATCATCATTCATGTCATACATTCATTCAATATGGTTTGTGATTGGTTGCATATATGCATTTGCTCACATGTGATTTATGCACAATTTTATTTAAATAAACATAAAAAAATCAATTATTTAAATGTTTTATCAAGGTTCACTCGCCAACTTTTGTTAACCCAAAATTTCCTCTGTTTTACGCATGATACAGGTGATCAAGTTGAGGAAAGAAACACTTAGGATGGCCTAGAAGAATAATCAAGTTATTTCGTTGGAACAAGCATTTAGATTATTATTTGTGTTTGTATGAAATTTTGTTGGATATTTGAAATTTTAATTTGAATTTAATAAATATGAAACTTCTTAGTAAATATAATGAGCTTTGGTGAAAACGCAATCATGCCCCGACTTTTATTCCGCTGCGTGTTGGGGTGTGAAAAAAATCTTATAATAATATATCAGGATGTGGATGATTCACAAAGAAATTAAATCCATTATAAAAGTAAAATTTTAATGAAAAATATATGAAAGAGTAAATGGTTCTCGAGATTTGGTAACTTTTATCATTTTTATCTAAAACTCAAACCTTTTGAATCTGAATCTATGTGATTTCAATTTTATTGTTATTTTCATCCAAAAGCAAAATCTGATCAAATTTTTCAGTTAACATCCAGCTTTTTTGTATTTTTCGTTCCCTTTAATGAAAGGCAAAATGGTCAGATTTTTTTAATTTGTTATAATAAAACGTTAAAAAGCCATTTTGCCATTCCTTAAAAAGGAGGAAAAAAAAGCTAGATATTAAGTAAAAAATCCAATCGAATTTTGATTTTAGATGAAAATGACAACAAAATTGAAACCCAAAAAATCCTAATTCAAAATGTTTGAGTTTTGGATTAAAGTAGTAAAAATACTATACCTCAAGAACAATTTTAACAGTTTACAATATATGAACAACAGAACAAAAAGTCTTATCTTTTGGTATAGTTTGTTCAACTAATAACTAAATCTAATACTATTAAAATACAACTATGATTGATATCTAATAGTGATAGTTTCAATCATATTTTCTAATAATATCTTATTTATCATTTGATTGGCCTATAATAACGTTGATACCACCGATATTCATTTTTTATGGTTCAATACGAATGGATATTATTTGCGCATATCATAACTTAAAGATGATGAGCATTTTTGTTCATTTAAATATAGTACAACATATTAAAGCTTAGTACAAGTTGTTAATGCATATAATCCAACCATCATCATCACTGCCCCACAACAACCACCTTCTCCACCACCACTGCCCACAACAACAACCACCTCCACTACCACTGCCCACAACAACCACCGTGTCCACCATCACCCCACCTCCACCACCACTACCCACAACAAGCACCGCCTCCATCATGACCCCACTTCCACCACCCCTACCAAACAACCAATGCCTCCACCATCACCTCACCACCGCAACTGCCCAAGTTAGAAAGCGAGAGACAGGAATGATGTTTAGAGAGAGAGAGGGGAGTGGGTGGATTAAAGGTTTAATTTTTTTTTTGGGTTTTTGTTTGAAGGCTAAAAAAAATAAAAAGAAAATTAAAATATGAAAAAAATGGATAAAATGTTCAAATTGCCCATGAATTAACTCTTAATTTAAACAGTGTTAGTGATTTGAATAGTATAATTTACATAGTACAAATTAGCAACAAATATATGCATTAACGTGTTGTATCCCATGCTTTGAGGTTTTTTAAAAAAAAAATGCATTTTTCACTTTTAACACAATAGTTTTTATTTTTTGCATTTTAATCCCTATGACTTTTTCACTTTTAACTCAATGTTTTTCATCTTTTACAATTTAACCCTAACACTTTTCCTATTTTCAACTTTGGTCCCCCATACTTTTCAACTTTCGCAAGTTTTTCATTTTTCATTCTAAATTTTGCGAGTCAACATGTCGCAACGTTCATGTAGGGTTCAACCATTTTTCGTTTGTTTTTTCCCGTTTGACTAGCAAGTTGTAACGCGTCTATTTTTTCCGTTTGACAAGTTCGTCGCAACGCGCGGGTTATAGATTGACTTAGTTATAATTTTATACGTTTAATGTTTATGTCTAATTTCTTCGCATTAAAACGCCGTAACGGGCGTGCGTGGTTCAACGATTTTACGTCTGTTTTTTCATTCGGTATTATTTTTTACTTTTTTATTTATTTTATTTTTACGAGCTTATCTGATGTGGTGGTCACTGACAGTGTGGCATTAGTGCTATTTGGTATGATTTTACGAACGTATTTAACCTATTAAGTTTTTTACTAATAATTTGTTTCGAGTTTACCACTATACCTCCTTTACAAAAGAAAAACTTATTTTTACGTGCATACTTTTATGTACGTGTCGGTATAAATTCGACTTGCTCTGCATTTCAAGGTAAACTTTTCCGAGTTGGTGTATGTTTGAACGTAAACTTATTTGGGAAACAAGTCATGTCAAATATAACATGTTTTAGTAATTATTTTAAGAATAGTTTGTAAATTTTGTTTCGATCCGAGTGAAGTCAAATTGTGGTTTCTATTTTCCCCTTTTTAAAAAGCTCTGATTAATCTCTTTTGATTATATGTGTCAGCTTTTCCATTTTACCCGTTACATTTTCTATGTATGACTCGGGTCACAAGTAATACGTTATGATTGTATATAAATTTAATTTACTTTATGTTTTGATCCAATCACAATGCTTATATAGGTTACATTGAGTTTAATCAGATATGTCTAAACACGTGTTTTCATATGATTAATAAATCACATAACATTTGAACTAATTCATTTGATGTTTGCGATGTACCCGTGCCGCAACGCGCGCGGATCGTATTGCTAATTTATATAGAAACGGCAATAAAATGCAAATGCCAAGGACTTAAATGCACAAAATATAATTTTAGATGGAATAAATAATTATGACCAAACTGATGGAAAATTTTGGCAGTTTATTTATTTATTTGCTTATTATTTTTTTTTGTCAAACTTTATTTATATGCATCATTTGTTTGCATTACACAACACTCAACAGCCTAGTTGGTGGCGTATATCAGATGGATACGAATGTAGGGATATTAAGAGACTTAAGAGTTGAAACTTTGAAATAATTCGTATTTGAAAAGGTTTGATTCTAATTATACAAAATCAATAATTGCTTACATATATAAAACTAAAATGGTTCGATTCTTATTATACAAAATCAATAATTGCTGAGATATATAAACTAAAATAAAGTAGCTACAAAAGAATTTCAATGGGATAAATTCATAGACACACTTTTTTGTAATTTGTTTTATAAAAGAATTTGGATTAGTCATATAATAACGTAGCCTTAATATCATAGATCATACATAAATTAAATAGCAAAACTCATTTTTTTTTAAAACTACGTCTATGAATATCGGAGTTATAACATTACTACGTCCATACATATATTAAATTAAATATAAAAATAATACATATTGTAGCGCCGCGTTCACTAATCTAAAAGTTTCCTTGTTTAACGTTACGATACTTTTATAGGTCAAATGAAACATGAGTCATGAGTACTATGTTCTAATATATATATATATATATATATATATATATATATATATTTGAATCATTTATTTCTCTTGTTTCTTGCTATTGAAATATCTTCAATTTTGATTTCTAACATGTCTTTTTTTTTTCGGGGGTCTACAGCCATTATGTGGCATAGGGGTTACATCCCATACGAAAGTTAACAGTATACTACTTCTGTGAATAGCTCGTAATGCTGCGTCTCTTCTAAAATCGGGACCTTTACTCATGACTTCTGCTCGTTGCATACCTTGATCTACTACTGCAAGAATAGCATTTGCCGCTGCAGTTTGAGCAGCAAATGGCGTCCCTCTTCTTGTTCCTCGGAAGCCACAAGTACTGGCAGAGGTCTAAGAAACTACTCGCCCTCGTACATTTGTAAGAGTCACAATGGTATTATTGAAACTTACTTGAATATGATATAAGATAGGATCCTAAGAGAAGTCCAACCTATTTGAGAAACTTGATAGACATTCTAGACCACACAATATCCTTAAGTTTTTCGTAATATACACATATGTATAGTTTAAAATTGACTATATACATATGTATATGTATTTGAATTATACACATATGTATATAGTCAATATTAAACTATACATATGTGTATCTTACAAAAAGCTTAGAAAAATTTGTGGTCCAGAATGCTTCTTAAATTTCTCAATTAGGCAAGTGCTTCTCACACGATCCTAACCCTATAAGGGATGGTTATCTTGAGAACGCTAAATATTGCGAGAACCGTGAGAACGAATGAAAAAGCCAATCAAAACCAATTTTTTTAATATAAATCTCATTGTAATTAAGACATAACATCAAAAAAAGAATTTACAATACCAAATAATTCATTTCTCCTCTAAAAATCATTCTTATTAGATTTTTTACACATACGTAAATATAAAAAAATTTTACACAAGTGTGAATTACATACTTACGCATGTGTAAATTTTCTTTATTTGTAAATTCACGTAAATTTAAACGTGTAAATTAATTTTTCTAACATTGTATTCGAATAATAATGATAAGTGTAAAAAGAAATTTTGAATTTGAATTGTTTTTTAACCAAGTTCTCGTGGTTTTTTAATTTTTCTCACGATTCTCGCAATATTTAGCATTCTCATTTAAATTTTCTCTCATATATATATATATATATATATATATATATATATATATATATAGATATATAACTAAAGAAAATAAGTAAACCATTTCAAGATTTAAAATAACTCATAGTTAGGTTAATTAAATATAAAGAATAATATATATATATATATATATATATATATATATATATATATATATATAACTAAAGAAAATAAGTAAACCATTTCAAGATTTAAAATAACTCATAGTTAGGTTAATTAAATATAAAGAATAAGCTATGCCATTTTTTATATAAATCAAGTAGAATACATATATCTTATTTTGTCTAAACAATATTTGTTTTTGTGACAACTCGCAAATCAAGGTTCATACCAAGCACCTTTTAAAAAAAATTAGTATGTCGTGTAGCGTTTTGTTGTTAATGTTTTACGTTTTATAGTTTTTGCCTTAACCATACCACATTCTTATATCACAATTCTTGGCCCTAATAATTGTTATAACAATCGAGCCCAACCCACCAACCATATAGCCCTCGGCCCATCTAAAGTTCCAAGCCCATTACACCAACTGCCCCAACTCAATTCTAATAAAAACACAACTACGTGTTTTTTATTATGTTCAGGCATTCAAAACCAAACCCTAACCCTAGTGTGCAATCTTTGAAGAAGCAGCCCCTTCCCCCATTCGCTCTCAACTTTCGGCTCTCTCTCTCTCTCTCTCTCTAGCTCTCCCCAACTCAGGTTCATGGCATTTTGTTTGTTTATGTACAAGGCTGCGTTTTTGTTTGTTGTGTATATGATTGATGATCTTGATGGTTATGATGTTAATTTGTAGTCTAGGGTTCATGAAAATCAAATACAATGGTTCCTTCTACTAATTATGTATGTATAGACATGTATATGTTCATTAGGGTTTTGATTCTTTATATAATGTGAAGTATCTTGGCTGCGTTTATGGAATTATTGATAATTCTTGATGTTCTTTGATGATTACATGTAATCTAGGGTGCTAGGATTCATGCTTGATGGGGTTATAAGTGTTAATGGGTTGTTTGGTTACTAGGGTTTGAAATCTTGTATGATTGTGTTGAATCTTAATGGCTCTTGATGAATTAGGTGTTGCATAATCCGGGTTATGATGAAAACCTGCTATAGATGATGTATAGATGTCATTCTTGGTTGCTAAGTATGGAATTTAAGCCCTAGGAATCGTTTAAAGAAGCTGAGTGATGAAACATAATCTGTCCTGAAAGTTACAGCTGACTTTAATCGGCTGTAACCGGGTCAAAAGCTAACAAAAACTAATGTTTCTTGAGTCTATGATGAACATCTAGGAAAAAGTTTTCAAACCCAACTGGAATCGTATTTTTTCGACACCGTTTGGTATTTTTAACGAATTATTTATAAACAAATTGTGAAACTGCGAAAATCTGCAGTAAATGGGTCATATGTTTTGGGTCATAACTTGCTGCGTGTTTGGATTCTTGCTATGAAATTCTTACTGCAGATAGCCTTTAATGTTTTAAGAATTTTTACGCTGGTTTCAAGTCAATCGGATAAACGAGGAATTTTTGTGAAAATATTTAGTGGGCAAGGGTCAGATTGCGACGAATCTGACCACTGTTTAGTGTTTGATTTTTCACGGAAAAATTTTACATAAAATGAAATGGACCGTTTGGCACATTATATAATTGTTTGGGAATTTTTTCAGTTCCAAAACTATATTAGAAAAATTCTCAAAAATTGCGCTGAATTAAGTGTAAATGCTAAATTTTGACAAATTGATTTGACGTGCTTGTTTCTTGATTGTGATATCATAGAATGTTCTAATGTGTTTAATGACTATATGATTGATACTAAATATGGGTTATGCTATGGTGTTATGTATGTTTACATTTGACTAAATTGTCCATATATAAACGTGTTACGTGCAAAATATTATATTGCGTGTAGGAAGATACGTGTTGCATGAACCCACAATAATGAACTACATGACAACCATCTTAGGACGCGGTTGATCGCCTTCGCTACGATTTGCACTTTATTTCTTACCGAGCAAAACAAAAGTGAGTTCACACCTTTACTAAAAGCATGTATTCCCGGTGGTTGGGAACCTCATTTTCCTGGGTATGGGATTGTCTTAGTATTCCTAGTATGGGATACTGTTAACTTCAATTTCCCTGGTTAGGGGATTGTCTAGTATTCCTGGGGATGGGAATACTGTTAAATACTATTTATATTTCATGTTTTAGCGGACTAAACGAACTCTATCTGAAAGTCCCCACACATTATACCGATTAATCGCCGGGGCCAGGAATGGGATATTAGTTGATAGCGCTATTAGGTTTTACAGACCTCACACCGTACCTGGGAGGACGGGCGTGAACTTTTATGCCCTGGCAACTGGTCAATGATGATAGAATTGACCTGGGGCACAAACAACTTAAACAGTCAAAGTTTCGGTACCACACAGTTTAGTAGCTTAAAGATGGGGTAGCTCCCCGTGACATGTTTTATAAATTAATTAATTTAACAACCTAAGTTTTTTTTGAAAACAATACTGAAAAACCGTGAACTCACCGACTTTATGTTGACATACTATTACATGCCTTGCAGGTCGTTAGGTACAGCTATGGGCGGGCGTTGCAATCGGCTGGAGTGTGTGGTTTGTTAACGCTTTATGTTTCGATCATTTATTAAACTTGTGGTTTTAAGTTTATGATGGTTTACTTTATTTTTCCGCTGCTAACTCAAACAGTGTTTTTGGACTTTTAAATATTGATCACTAATCGTGTTGATTGTGATGATTTTACAACTTAAATAATTGGTTCAACATGATTAGTGGCTGGATCCTGGTCAGTCGCATGCCTCGCGGTAAACCCTGCATGTGGAATTTGAGGGTGTGACAGATTGGTATCAGATCCTTGGTTATAGTGAACTAGGTTTAAAATGTAAAATATTTTTTTATAAAACCAGACTATAACCGTTCATCATTGGAAACCACAACGAAACTGCACTCCGGATTGCAAGGTTCGTCATACTTAGATGCATACATGGTAATTGTATTATTTGGCATTTACTCGTGCATTTTTTTAAAACATTATGGCTCTTGTGTGAACTAAAATACGTAAACATGATATACCTTAGGTGAGAATGAATACTTCTAACTCTAATTCGAAACCACAACATGCTAGTTGCAAGGAACTTGTCGTTTCTGAACCATAAACTCAATCACAATACCCAACCCATTTACTCCAAATCGTAAGGTTGTAAGCTCAGCTTAAAACCGTCCAGAACATACAATCAACGTGTCCATTCGCGTACAATACCCATGAATTAATGTTATCGAAAAACGTTCCCAAAAGCCGTCCTCGACATTTTTTCTCAAATCCTAAAACAACCCTAACAAGGAATATAAGTTTTTACGGAGTCATACCTTTGCGTACGTGACGTCTTTAGCGTGTCTACTTTACTCTGAACCTCTTGACACAAAATGCGAGTAGAATCTTGTTTCACCCATAACTTGATCATACGACATCCGTTTCATGCGTTCTACCTATCCACGTGATCGTCTGGACATTCCCAACATCTAAAAACTTTTGGCGTCATCCGCCGACGCTGCCGCTACTGCCAGAACATAGATTTGACTCTCCGTTCATTGGGTTTTGCGTGTCAATATTCGAGCAGACCAGAACCGATCCAAACGAACTCGGATTTAGGCGAATAATATGTCCACGCGTTCGTGTCGACGAACCCCATCATCTCCACCTATCATCATAGCTGGAAACCACCACTACAGTCGTTGGAAAATGAAATAGTGGCTGGAAGTCACAAGTTTTGCGTGTTTGTCATCGCGTAGCTCGAAACCCTATCATCCGAACTTCGTTTTGGACAAACGATATATCCACGTGACTGTGACGCAACAAACTTTCATCCCGTGCCATTTCCATTACGGGCCGCTGCTGGAGCTACCGCCGGTGACCGGAATAGTTGTCGGAATTCTTCGGTTATATGTCGGATTCTTTGTTTTTCGCTTAATCCCACGCCTGAGCATAACCAACCTTCAATTCCTTCGATCCAAAACCGAAATAGCTAAACGCTAACAACCATATGACAAACTCCATAATTACAAGGCTACCTCCTGTTCCCTATTATGTGGTCAGTTCTTAGCCTAACTTGAATTGCACCTTAGCATACCCAACTCAGTAAATGGATGTCTCATAATGATCCGATGGTCTTAGGAACATTAGAAGATGGAGATACAAATTAGTTAACCCACAGACGAATGCAATGATTTAAAAAAATTTCCTTACCCCCTTATATTGCAATAGTCATTAGTCTATGAGAGATTCTCTTATTATACGAATCTTTTTACTAGCCTTTGCGTTGGCCGATGCTTACCGTTTAATACGATATCTTGTTATTATTATTGACTTCGACAAATCTATCGTTACATTATCAATGTGACACTACATCTTTGCATTCACGATGAAGAAACTCCAACAAGATTGCACTCTAGCTTAGAGAATTTGTTAAACTCGATTTCGATCCTTGGTGATCACTTCTTGAACCTTGAAGATGGTGATGTGTTGTAATACCACCATACCATTTTGAACATGTTTCACGTCCTCGCATTGAAACCTCTTGATGACATATGTGCTATTTCTAATTCATTCGCACGACTTAGTTCAACCCTTTCGAATTTGGTTGCTTACTGGCCTGACAAAACGCAAACTTGTTTAAGTTCGTGGATCAAGGTGAATTATTCCTCTTCGCACACGAGCGAGCTCGAAAACTTTGACAAACGTTTCAGTGAACCTCAACACTACAAACTAGTACAACCACCATTTTTCTTTGGATAATTCTTGTTGTGCCAACACCTTTAACGTAACACTACCATCGACCAATAACATCATTTTATTTCTATTTCTACCACTTGTGTACGACCAACTACATCCTCGTCATAGGATAAATCTTTACTGATGATTCTAAAACAATTATGTATTACACTGAGTAGAACACATTGATTGCGGCCACACTTTCGGATGTTTTTCACATCTTATCCTGTTGTGCTATAATGAATACCATAGTTCTTGTCTAATCCTGTTATGCACAAATCCTGGGTTGGTTAAATCACTCTCTATGAACATTACTTGATAAGCAAGAACCATACTTAAGTGCATCAAGTGCAGGAGCACAAAATAAATTTTCTATTCCCATGACGTTTACCAAGGCCAACACCCTTTCCGCAAGACAGCAACTTACTTATGTATAACTTCGTCTTCATCGACCTTCTTATTTCTGTACTTACTTTCTCTTAGACCAGGAGCTGGTCATCTAAAGCAATCAACTGCAACCGACAAAACATTACGAGTTCCTGGTTATGCCATTTGGGTTAACTAATGCAACTGCGGTTTTCATGGATCTCCTGAACCGAGTGTGCAAACCCTATCTTGACAAATCCCTTATTGTTTTCATCGACGATATTCTAGTCTATTTAAAGAGCCAGGAGGAACACGAGCAACACCTGCATCTCATTTTGGAACCATATGGAATTAACAACTTTATGCGAAATTCTTGAAATGTGACTTTTGGATTCGTGAAGTCCATTTCTTTGGACATGTAGTCAATGAAGCCGGATACATGTCAATCCAGTCAAGATTGACTCCATTAAGAATTGACTTCATTGAGGGATTTTCGAAAATCGCTCAACCTCTCACTATTGTAATTCAGAAGGGTACCACTTACAAGTGGGGTGATGCCCAAGAGTCTTCATTTCGACTCCTGAATGAGAAACTTTGTAGCGTACCCATCTTATTCCTACCCGAAGGTACTGATGATTTTGTCGTGTATTGTGATGCATCAATTCAAGGTCTCGATTGCCTTCTGATGCAACGCGAGAAAGTAATTGCCTACGCATCTCGTCAGCTCAAGGTTCACGAAAAGAACTACACTATCCAAGATTTGGAATAGGGAGCAAATTTCCATGGATTTCACTACCGGTCTACCCAGAACTCACAGAAGGAACGACACCATTTGGGTGATCGTGGACTGTCTAACTAAGTCAGCTCACTTCCTCGCGATCAATGAAACCGATAAGTTTACCAAACTTGCCAGCATATACTTGACGGAAGTAGTCTCTAGGCAGGGAGTGCCGATCTCCATCATCTCTGATTGTGACCCACGTTTCACATCTGATCTATGGTAAGCTAAGCACAAATCATTCGGCTCACGTCTAGATATGAGCACAGCCTATCACCCGTAAACCGATGGTCAAACCGAGCGCACAATTCAAACCCTAGAAGACATGTTGCGAGCATGTGTCATCGATTACGGCTGGGAAAGACATTTACCTCTGGTGGAATTCTCTTATAACAATAGTTACCACACCAGTCTACAGGCTGCATCGTTCGAAACATTGTATGGACGGAAATGCTGATCACCTCTTTGTTGTGCTAAAGTTGGAGATAGTCAAATCATTGGCCCTGAACTCGTACTCGAAACCTCAGAAAAGATTGCTCAAATCAGAAACCGAATGGCGGCAGCTCGTGACCGTCAGAAAAACTACGCTGATAAGCATAGGAAACCATTGGAATTCCAAGTTGGTGACATGGTTTTGCTGAAGGTCTCACCTTGGAAGGGTGTTGTTCGTTTTGGTAAACGAAGCAAACTGAATCCGTGTTATTTTGGACCATTCGAGATCACTGAAAGAACTGGCAAAGTGGCTTATCGACTGAACCTATCAAAAGAACTCAATAGTGTGCACAATGTCTTTCACGTATCGAATCTGAAGAAGTGCCTATCTGATAAGACACTCGTAATTCCATTCAAAGAGCTCAAGATTAATGATCAGCTCCGTTTCATTGAAGAACCTATTGAAATCGTGGATCAGGAGGTCAAAACACTCAAGCACAGTAAAGTTCTTATTGTTCGGGTTCGTTGGAACTCAAAGCGTGGCCTAGAGTTCACCTGGGGACGAGAAGATCAAATGATGCGCAAGTATCATCTATTGTTCAAAAATAATGCATTCAATGCTGAAGCCACTACCGAATTTCGGGACAAAATTCAAAATCAACTTGGGGATGATGTGACACTCCACGAAACCGCTCAACCGCATTAGCTTCTTCAGCGACTACTAGCAAAATTTCGGGATGAAATTTCTTTCAACTTGGGGATGATGTGAAAACTCGAAAATCAAGGTTCATACCAAGCACCTTTTAAAAAAATTGGTATGTCGTGTAGCTTTTGTTGTTAATGTTTTACGTTTTATAGTTTTTGCCTTAACCATACCACATTCTTATATCACAATTCTTGGCCCTAATAATTGTTATAACAATTGAGCCCAACCCACCAACCATATAGCCCTCGGCTAATCTAAAGTTCCAAGCCCATTACACCAACTGCCCCAACTCAATTCTAATAAAAACACTATTGCGTGTTTTTTTTATTATGTTCAGGCATTCAAAATCAAACCCTAACCCTAGTGTGCAATCTTTGAAGAAGCGTCCCCTTCTCCCATTCGATCTCAACTTTCAGCTCTCTCTCCCTCGCGGATCTCTCTCTAGCTCTCCCCCACTCAGGTTCATGGAATGTTGTTTGTTTATGTACAATGTTGTGTATATGATTGATGATCTTGATGGTTATGATGTTAATTTGTAGTCTAGGGTTCATGAAAATCAAATATAATGGTTCCTTTTACTACTTATGTATGTATAGACATGTATATGTTTATTACGGTTTTGATTCTTTATATAATGTGAAGTATCTTGGCTGCGTTTATGGAATTATTGATAATTCTTGATGTTCTTTGATGATTACTTGTAATCTAGGGTGCTAGGATTCATGCTTGATGGGGTTATGAGTGTTAATGGGTTGTTTGGTTACTAGGGTTTGAAATCTTGTATGATTGTGTTGAATCTTGATGGCTCTTGATGAATTAGGTGTTGCATAATCTGGATTATGATGAAAACCTGCTATAGATGATGTATAGATGTCATTCTTGGTTGCTAAGTATGGAATTTAAGCCCTAGGAATCGTTTAAAGAAGCAGAGTAATGAAACAGAATCTGTCCTCAAAGTTACAGCTGACTTTAATCGGCTGTAACCGGGTCAAAAGCTAACAAAAACTAATATTTCTTGAGTCTATGATGAACTTCTAGGAAAAAGTTTTCAAACCCAACTGGTATCGCATTTTTTCGACACCGTTTGGTATTTTTAACGAATTATTTATGAACAAATTGTGAAGCTGTGAAAATATGCAGTAAATGGGTCATATGTTTTGGATCATAACTTGCTGCGTATTTGGATTCTTTCTATGAAATTCTTACTGCAGATAGCCTTTATTTTTTAAAGAATTTTGCTGCTGGTTTCAAGTCAATCGGATAAACGAGGAATTTTTGTGAAAATATTTAGTGGGCAAGGGTCAGATTGCGACGAATCTGACCACTGTTTAGTGTTTGATTTTTCACGGAAAATATATAAAAAACTAGGTTCTGAAAATTTTACATAAAATGAAAAGGACCGTTTGGCACTTATATAATTGTTTGGGAATTTTTGCAGTTCCAAAACTATATTAGAAAAATTCCCGAAAATTACGCAGAATTAAGTGTAAATGCTGAATTTTGACAAATTGATTTGACGTGCTTGTTTCTTGATTGTAATATCATAGAATGTTCTAATGTGTTTGATGACTATATGGTTGATACTAAGTATGGGTTATGCTATGGTGTTATGTATGTTTACATTTGACTAAATTGTCCATGCATAAACGTGTTACGTGCAAAATATTTGATTGCGTGTAGGAAGATACGTGTTGCATGAACCCACACTAATGAACTACATGATAACCATCTTAGGACGCGGTTGATCGCCTTCGCTACGATTTGCACTTTATTTCTTACCGCGCAAAACAAAAGTGAGTTCACACCTTTACTAAAAGCATGTATTCCCGGTGGTTGGGAACCTCATTTTCCTGGGTATGGGATTGTCTTAGTATTCCTAGTATGGGATACTGTTAACTTCAATTTCCCTGGTTAGGGGATGGTCTAGTATTCCTGGGATGGAATACTGTTAAATACTATTTATATTTCATGTTTTAGCGGACTAAACGAACTCTATCTGAAAGTCCCCACACATTATACCGATTAATCGCCGGGGCCAGGAATGGGATATTAGTTGATGGCGCTATTAGGTTTTACAAACCTCACACCGTACCTGGGAGGACGGGCGTGAACTTTTATGCCCTGGCAACTGGTCAATGATGATAGAATTGACCTGGGGCACAAACAACTTAAACAGTCAAAGTTTCGGTACCACACAGTTTAGTAGCTTAAAGATGGGGTAGCTCCCCGTGACATGTTTTATAAATTAATTAATTTAACAACCTAAGTTTTTTTTGAAAACAATACTGAAAAACCGTGAACTCACCGACTTTATGTTGACATACTATTACATGCCTTGCAGGTCGTTAGGTACAGCTATGGGCGGGGGTTGCAATCGGCTGGAGTGTGTGGTTTGTTAACGCTTTATGTTTCGATCATTTATTAAACTTGTGGTTTTAAGTTTATGATGGTTTACTTTATTTTTTCCGCTGCTAACTCAAACTGTGTTTTTGGACTTTTAAATATTGATCACTAATCGTATTGATTGTGATGATTTTACAACTTAAATAATTGGTTCAACATGATTACTGGCTGGATCCTGGTCAGCCGCATGCCTCGCGGTAAACCCCGCATGTGGAATTTGAGGGTGTGACAGATTTGTATCAGATCCTTGGTTATAGTGTTAATGGGTTGTTTGGTTACTAGGGTTTGAAATCTTGTATGATTGTGTTGAATCTTGATGGCTCTTGATGAATTAAGTGTTGCATAATCTGGGTTATGATGAAAACCTGCTATAGATGATGTATAGATGTCATTCTTGGTTGCTAAGTATGGAATTTAAGCCCTAGGAATCGTTTTAAGAAGCTGAGTGATGAAACAGAATTTGTCCTGAAAGTTACAGCTGACTTTAATCGGCTGTAACCGGGTCAAAATGTAACAAAAACTAATGTTTCTTGAGTCTATAATGAACTTCTAGGAAAAGTTTTCAAACCCAACTAGAATCGCATTTTTTCGACACCGTTTGGTATTTTTAACGAATTATTTATGAACAAATGCTGAAGTTGCGAAAATCTGCAGTAAATGGGTCATATGTTTTGGGTCATAACTTGCTGCGTATTTGGATTCTTTCTATGAAATTCTTACTGCAGATAGCCTTTATTTTTTTAAGAATTTTGCTGCTGGTTTCAAGTCAATCGGATAAACGAGGAATTTTTGTGAAAATATTTAGTGGGCAAGGGTCAGATTGCGACGAATCTGACCACTGTTTAGTGTTTGATTTTTCACGGAAAATATATAAAAAACTAGGTTCTGAAAATTTTACATAAATGAAATGGACCGTTTGGCACTTATATAATTGTTTGGGAATTTTTGCAGTTCCAAAACTATGTTAGAAAAATTCCCGAAAATTGCGCAGAATTAAGTGTAAATGCTGAATTTTGACAAATTGATTTGACGTGCTTGTTTCTTGATTGTAATATCATAGAATGTTCTAATGTGTTTGATGACTATATGGTTGATACTAAGTATGGGTTATGCTATGGTGTTATGTATGTTTACATTTGACTAAATTGTCCATGTATAAACGTGTTACGTGCAAAATATTTGATTGCGTGTAGGAAGATACGTGTTGCATGAACCCACACTAATGAACTACATGATAACCATCTTAGGACGCGGTTGATCGCCTTCGCTACGATTTGCACTTTATTTCTTACCGAGCAAAACAAAAGTGAGTTCACACCTTTACTAGAAACATGTATTCCCGGTGGTTGGGAACCTCATTTTCCTGGGTATGGGATTGTCTTAGTATTCCTAGTATGGGATACTGTTAACTTCAATTTCCCTGGTTAGGGGATTGCCTAGTATTCCTAGGGATGGAATACTGTTAAATACTATTTATATTTCATGTTTTAGCGGACTAAACGAACTCTATCTGAAAGTCCCCACACATTATACCGAGTAATCGCCGGGGCCTGGAATGTGATATTAGTTGATAGCGCTATTAGGTTTTACAGACCTCACACCGTACCTGGGAGGACGGCGTGAACTTTTATGCCTTGGCAACTGGTCAATGATGATAGAATTGACCTGGGGCACAAACAACTTAAACCGTCAAAGTTTCGGTACCACACAGTTTAGTAGCTTAAAGATGGGTAGCTCCCCGTGACATGTTTTATAAATTAAGTAATTTAACAAACTAAGTTATTTTTGAAAACAATACTGAAAAACCGTGAACTCGCCGACTTTATGTTGACATACTATTACATGCCTTGCAGGTCGTTAGGTACAGCTATGGGCGGGCGTTGCAATCGGCTGGACTGTGTGGTTTGTTAACGCATTATGTTTCGATCATTTATTAAACTTGTGGTTTTAAGTTTATGATTGTTTACTTTATTTTTCCGCTGCTAACTCAAACTGTGTTTTTGGACTTTTAAATATTGATCACTAATCGTGTTGATTGTGATGATTTTACAACTTAAATAACTGGTTCAACATGAGTAGTGGCTGGATCCTGGTCAGCCGCATGCCTCGCGGTAAACCCCGCATGTGGAATTTGTGGGTGTGACATATTGGTATCAGATCCTTGGTTATTGTGTTAATGGGTTGTTTGGTTACTAAGGTTTGAAATCTTGTATGATTGTGTTGAATCTTGATGGCTCTTGATGAATTAGGTGCTGCATAATCTGGGTTATGATGAAAACCTGCTATAGATGATGTATAGATGTCATTCTTGGTTGCTAAGTATGGAATTTAAGCCCTAGGAATCGTTTTAAGAAGCTGAGTGATGAAACAGAATTTGTCCTGAAAGTTACAGCTGACTTTAATCGGCTATAACCGGGTCAAAAGCTAACAAAAACTAATGTTTCTTGAGTCTATGATGAACTTCTAAGAAAAAGTTTTCAAACCCAACTAGAATCGCATTTTTTGACACCGTTTGGTATTTTTAACGAATTATTTATGAACAAATGCTGAAGTTGCAAAAATCTGCAGTAAATGGGTCATATGTTTTGGGTCATAACTTGCTGCATATTTGGATTCTTTCTATGAAATTCTTACTGCAGATAGCCTTTATTTTTTTAAGAATTTTGCCGCTGGTTTCAAGTCAATCGGATAAACGAGGAATTTTTGTGAAAATATTTAGTGGGCAAGGGTCAGATTGCGACGAATCTGACCACTGTTTAGTGTTTGATTTTTCTCGGAAAATATATAAAGAACTAGATTCTGAAAATTTTACATAAAATGAAATGGACCGTTTGGCACTTATATAATTGTTTGGGAATTTTTGCATTTCCAAAACTATATTAGAAAAATTCCCGAAAATTGCGCAGAATTAAGTGTAAATGCTGAATTTTGACAAATTGATTTGACGTGCTTGTTTCTTGATTGTAATATCATAGAATGTTCTAATGTGTTTGATGACTATATGGTTGATACTAAGTATGGGTTATGCTATGATGTTATGTATGTTTACATTTGACTAAATTGTCCATGTATAAACGTGTTACGTGCAAAATATTTGATTGCGTGTAGGAAGATACGTGTTGCATGAACCCACACTAATGAACTACATGATAACCATCTTAGGACGCGGTTGATCGCCTTCGCTACGATTTGCACTTTATTTCTTACCGAGCAAAACAAAAGTGAGTTCACACCTTTACTAAAAGCATGTATTCCCGGTGGTTGGGAACCTCATTTTCCTGGGTATGGGATTGTCTTAGTATTCCTAGTATGGGATACTGTTAACTTCAATTTCCCTGGTTAGGGAATTGCCTAGTATTCCTAGGGATGGAATACTGTTAAATACTATTTATATTTCATGTTTTAGTGGACTAAACGAACTCTATCTGAAAGTCCCCACACATTATACCGATTAATCACCGGGGCCTGGAATGGGATATTAGTTGATAGCGCTATTAGGTTTTACAAACCTCACACCGTACCTGGGAGGACGGGCGTGAACTTTTATGCCTTGGCAACTGGTCAATGATGATAGAATTGACCTGGGGCACAAACAACTTAAACCGTCAAAGTTTCGCTACCACACAGTTTAGTAGCTTAAAGATGGGGTAGCTCCCCGTGACATGTTTTATAAATTAAGTAATTTAACAAACTAAGTTATTTTTGAAAACAATACTGAAAAACCGTGAACTCGCCGACTTTATGTTGACATACTATTACATGCCTTGCAAGTCGTTAGGTACAGCTATGGGCGGGCGTTGCAATCGGCTGGACTGTGTGGTTTGTTAACGCATTATGTTTCGATCATTTATTAAACTTGTGGTTTTAAGTTTATGATGGTTTACTTTATTTTTCCGCTGCTAACTCAAACTGTGTTTTTTGGACTTTTAAATATTGATCACTAATCGTGTTAATTGTGATGATTTTACAACTTAAATAATTGGTTCAACATGAGTAGTGGCTGGATCATGGTCAGTCGCATTCCTCGCGGTAAACCCCGCATGTGGAATTTGAGGGTGTGACATATTGGTATCAGATCCTTGGTTATAGTGTTAATGGGTTGTTTGTGTTACTAAGGTTTGAAATCTTGTATGATTGTGTTGAATCTTGATGGTCTTGATGAATTAGGTGCTGCATAATCTGGGTTATGATGAAAACCTGCTATAGATGATGTATAGATGTCATTCTTGGTTGCTAAGTATGGAATTTAAGCCCTAGGAATCGTTTTAAGAAGCTGAGTGATGAAACAGAATTTGTCCTGAAAGTTACAGCTGACTTTAATCGGCTATAACCGGGTCAAAAGCTAACAAAAACTAATGTTTCTTGAGTCTATGATGAACTTCTAAGAAAAAGTTTTCAGACCCAACTAGAATCGCATTTTTTGACACCGTTTGGTATTTTTAACGAATTATTTATGAACAAATGCTGAAGCTGCGAAAATCTGCAGTAAATGGGTCATATGTTTTAGGTCATAACTTGCTGCGTATTTGAATTCTTTCTATGAAATTATTACTGTAGATAGCCTTTATTTTTTAAGAATTTTGCCGCTGGTTTCAAGTCAATCGGATAAACGAGGAATTTTTGTGAAAATATTTAGTGGGCAAGGGTCAGATTGCGACGAATCTGACCACTGTTTAGTGTTTGATTTTTCACGGAAAATATATAAAAAACTAGGTTCTGAAAATTTTACATAAAATGAAAAGGACCGTTTGGCACTTATATAATTGTTTGGGAATTTTTGCAGTTCAAACCTATATTAGAAAAATTCCCGAAAATTGCGCAGAATTAAGTGTAAATGCTGAATTTTGACAAATTGATTTGACGTGCTTGTTTCTTGATTGTAATATCATAGAATGTTCTAATGTGTTTGATGACTATATGGTTGATACTAAGTATGGGTTATGCTATGGTGTTATGTATGTTTACATTTGACTAAATTGTCCATGCATAAACGTGTTACGTGCAAAATATTTGATTGCGTGTAGGAAGATACGTGTTGCATGAACCCACACTAATGAACTGCATGATAACCATCTTAGGACGCGGTTGATCGCCTTCGCTACGATTTGCACTTTATTTCTTACCGAGCAAAACAAAAGTGAGTTCACACCTTTACTAAAAGCATGTATTCCCGGTGGTTGGGAACCTCATTTTCCTGGGTATGGGATTGTCTTAGTATTCCTAGTATGGGATACTGTTAACTTCAATTTCCCTGGTTAGGGATTGTCTAGTATTCCTGGGGATGGAATACTGTTAAATACTATTTATATTTCATGTTTTAGCGGACTAAACGAACTCTATCTGAAAGTCCCCACACATTATACCGATTAATCGCCGGGGCCAGGAATGGGATATTAGTTGATAGCGCTATTAGGTTTTACAGACCTCACACCGTACCTGGGAGGACGGGCGTGAACTTTTATGCCCTGGCAACTGGTCAATGATGATAGAATTGACCTGGGGCACAAACAACTTAAACAGTCAAAGTTTCGGTACCACACAGTTTAGTAGCTTAAAGATGGGGTAGCTCCCCGTGACATGTTTTATAAATTAATTAATTTAACAACCTAAGTTTTTTTTGAAAACAATACTGAAAAACCGTGAACTCACCGACTTTATGTTGACATACTATTACATGCCTTGCAGGTCGTTAGGTACAGCTATGGGCGGGCGTTGCAATCGGCTGGAGTGTGTGGTTTGTTAACGCTTTATGTTTCGATCATTTATTAAACTTGTGGTTTTAAGTTTATGATGGTTTACTTTATTTTTTCCGCTGCTAACTCAAACTGTGTTTTTGGACTTTTAAATATTGATCACTAATTGTGTTGATTGTGATGATTTTACAACTTAAATAATTGGTTCAATATGATTAGTGGCTGGATCCTGGTTAGTCGCATGCCTCGCGGTAAACCCCGCATGTGAAATTTGAGGGTGTGACAGTTTTCTTTTCAAATTAGTTTTTTAAAGAAACATTATGTGCACGTGTTATCTGCTTCTAAAATGATTACAAGTTTCGAAATGAACACGCTCTATAAGTTGTAAACACTTACATGTAAAAATGCTTTTATATGTAAAAAATAATTTTAATGAAACTTTTTCACATTAAAAGCTAGCGATTCATCGGTTTTTCGTTTTTTTTACGGTTCCCCGATAAGTCACTCCCCAATATGAATTCAATCATGGTCTTTTTTTAACAGCAAATATTACAATAGCATACTCTTAAATTACTTCAAATAAATTCTAATTTACCAAATGATAGAATTTGTGCTCTGATCTTTTTCAAAAGATACAATAGTCTCTAGCATCTAGTCAAAACTGAAATCGCTCAATCATCGTCAGTTAACCTTAATCCATCACTACTACAAAACACAATATACTTCCTTTAATTATTAACCAAACGAGTTCTATTGTTAGATTGAAGCATTTCAATGAAATTTCTAGCTAAGGGGTTGTTTGACAACGTTTGAATGATTAAGTGTTGAACCCGCAAGAGGTATGAACCATTAAGTGTTGAACCCGTAAGGGGTCTGAACCATTAAGAGCCAGTATAATACTTAACCATTCAGAGGCAAATGTCTGACTAATTCAGATTAGAGGTCTTAACCATTCAGACTCGGTATAATGCTTAACCATTCAGAGGCAAATATCTGAATCATTCAAACATCTGATTACGAAACAAACAGTCTGAACCCAGTAAGAGATCTAAACCATTAAGAACTTCATTAAGAGATAAAAAACAGCCCCTAAGTAAATTCAGTATGAGATATGGGAAATTGAAAAAGAATAAGATCACCGCTACCACTTGGTCTGTCTCATAATTTATGGTTTAACAGATCTCGTCTCAGATCAGATACCACATGCCCTCGTGCATGTATGGGTTTGTGTAGGGTGGATGCTTAAAGGAGACAAACTTAGCGAATCCAGCTGTTTCCCTTTTGTCACTATCGTACAGATCAATAAGTACACTTTCGTACCTTCTTCCTATGATATCTTAAATCATATCCAAACATAAGGTGAAACCAACTCCTATATATACATACAAAAAGATAGGTCTTTATTCAGCATCATCATATCAAAGCATACATAATTTAAAGATTTGCATCTCATCATCATCATTATCTTCATTATCAATCATGTCTGTCTTGAATTTCTTTTCTCTAAAAGACTTGCAAGACTCCACAAACGATTTGCTCCATTCACCTCAACTCAAAACCTCCCTCTCGCGTCACGAACAAGGCCAAACATGTCTTCAAATGGTGTCCGATTCGTCGTTGAAGATGTTGGATTCGTGTGGTCGAACCAAAGACATACTTTTTATTGTCAAAACTCATATCCAAGACCTCCAGTCGACATTTCACCGAATAACTCTCGGTGAAACGTCTTCAACTGAAAAGAAATTTGTAGCTTACCATCACCATAGAAAAGATCTAAGGAAACAGATGTTAAAGCGGCTAAAATCGCTTAAAATTACAAAGAACACGAGTACGAGCAATAAGTATGATGATGATAACCTAATGGTTGTAGTGAATGTGTTGGGTGAAGTTAGAGAAACCATAATCTCTTTATTGGATTCACTTATGTTACTTATGTCCATGCCAAACCCTAACCCTAAGGCCACGAACTCAATGAATTCGAATGGGTTTGTCCAAGTGAAGGCTAAGTTTATGAGGTTGAATAGTTTGAGCCCATGGGAAAAGTGTGACGTGCACGCAGTTCGATGTGCGATAGAGCGATTGGAGGCTGTAGAGAGTGCTGTGGAAGATTTGGAGGTTGAATTAGAATGTATTTTCAAGAGATTAATAAGAACTAGGGTTTTGCTACTCAACATCCTGTCAAATTAGAGTGGTGTGTACAAATAGTTTGTAATCTTTGTTTCATTTTGTTCTTAAATATTAATAGATTACGATTTTAAATGTTTGGGACATTTGTCATACATTAGTTGGAGACTTGGAGATTATAAGATCTCAACTTTGACATCATGTCTAGTATATTACTGGATGAGTCACCAAATGACAACGTTAGATAAACTGTAGATTTTGTAACCATTTTCTTCATGATTTATTTTATATTTTTATTTTTAGAAACTATTTTTAAAGTTATTTAATATTAGATTTTTTTAATAAAAGCAAAATTAATGATGTATTTCAAATGGAAACTCCGTTGGTAATGACCATGATATGTAATACGTCGATAAACGATTGCTAATTAAACTATCAGTCTGTAAATGATTGTCGATCTCTATTGCTAATTAAACTATCGGTCTGTAAATGATTGTCGATCTCTGTTGATAAAATGCTACAACTACTACTACCGTGCCGTAGTTGTTGGTAATTTGTCGGCTATATCATCTCATTGATGGATTTTTGACAAGACTACTTACAGGAAAGGATTCTTGAATTGAATCTTTATAGTATTACTAAGATTTGGAGTCTAGCTAATCACAAAAGTTACATGGCATTAATGTATTAACCTTGAGGTTTGAAAGTCATGGCTTCAAATCAACAAGATTAGAAGAAAGCATCCCCAGAGGCAGTGTAAGGGAGTATAAGGTATGAAAGCATTAAATGCATAAAAAAGTGAATCTATATGCCTCTGATTGCCTGATGAGCGGCGTACAAGAAGGTGGTAGTTGAAGCATTAAGCACTATACGTCTCTCATTGCCCTATGAGCGACGTACAAATACGATGTGCAAGGAATTTAATGTATAAATATTGGCATGCAACGAGTTCAGACTGAAAAAGCTGAGAAGGTGACCCTTATACGCGCTCATTGACCTATATGCGACTTATTGTCCAAGAAAATATTAATCAAAGCATACGGGAACTATTTCATTCAAATGTTGAAAACTCATAAAATAATAATGAAAATGATGAAAATTCACAAATAAAAACGTCCGAAAAAACTAAAAAAAATATGACCCGACCCTAACACGACCTAAAATGTCATAGAAAGCCGACCTGAAAGTTCATACAAACCCGAAAATTGTGTCATACATATTAACCCGAACCCGATGTTCAACCCGAGTTTTTTTATTTTTTTTCGAAAAATTAATATTTAACTTTATTTATGTGAATTTCTATTCAACCAATATACATAATTCTAATGTACCGTTATTTTAGGTATTTAGGTCACTTGAAGCATTGAAGAATTGGGTTTACAAAAGAGAAGTTGCGAAAGGTTACATCATTGGTACCCAACGAACAATAACAAAAGGCGAAGGTTCATTAGCAAGGACAGTGAACATATGGTTGCAATGCGATCATGGAGGCGAACCCAAAAGTAAAGCAACAGTTCGGCCCTGGTAGTAAAAAGGTTGGCTGTCCTTTTAGTCTTATAGGGAAACTAGACACTAGTAGTGGCAATTGGAGCATAGTGGAGAAGAAAAACACTCATAACAATCATACATACACACACATACATACACACATACAAATACACACACATACACACATACATACATACATACATACACACATGCATACATCATTGATCGTTTTCTCTGATAAATGTATTTTCCAATTACAGGTACGAAAATATGATCAATCGTTGTAAGGATTGGCTTCCATCTATGTATCGGAGATATATAACACAAATCGAAGATGCCCAGCCGGACGGTCCGGAGGTTTACCCGAACCATTCTGTTTTATTGATTGCTTATGTGGAAGGTGGCCATTTCACAACGGTTAAGTTAACGGATGATTGCCCGATGCCAGTACTAAATGGACTTTAGAGTATATATCGAAGTATAGAAGCCAAGGAATGGGAGACAGTATACATGTCTCGAATTACATAGGGTAGGACGTTACTAGGTAGTAATAGAAGTTAACGAAGAGAATTTATTAACTTGTCATAGGTTTTTGCTGTAACACTTAAAACTGTTTAATCGTAGTATTACGTATTAAGAAAATTTGTAATTTACATTATATTATCTTTCAAAAATAGTGTACACAATAAATTTTTTATAAAAAATGTTAATTAGATTTTTTTTATAATATAAAAACCCTTATTTACATCACATGATTGTTTCAAAAAAGGCACCATATGCAACGT
This sequence comes from Scalesia atractyloides, assembly GCA_947069175.1. NCBI lineage: Eukaryota > Viridiplantae > Streptophyta > Magnoliopsida > Asterales > Asteraceae > Scalesia > Scalesia atractyloides. Next base: position 1,706,655 of record CAMTDV010000116.1, on the reverse strand, counting down.
ACAGACAATGAGAGGCGTATACCAACACCTATACGATGCTCATTGCCTAATACGCCTCCCCTGGTGGACAGTCTATATGCAGCGTATAGGTCAATGAGAGGAGTATACAAAACAACCAACTTTTCATCTTCACTAGGGGGGGGGGGGGGGGAATAGATCAAAAGAAATTCAAACACACACACACCAAACACCAAAAAACACATATAAACTCTCTCCCATATACTATCTATCTCTCATATCAAGCTATACGTTCCGTATTTTCACAAGAGGTTAGTAACACTCTTCATCTTTCCTGTGATTCTTTTTGGTTTTTTATGTTTGGTAATTTTGGCCGGTGGTGGTGTTTGACGGGGTCAGGGTTGGAAGGTGGTGATTTTGTTGGTGCATATGTTTGACAACGGATAGGGGTTTAACAGTGGTTAGGTGTTTGATGGTGGTGGGGTTTGATGATGGTTAGCGTTTGAAGGTGGTTGTGTTGACGGTGGTTAGGGGTTTAACGGTGGTTATGTTTGATGGTGGTTAGTGTTTGAGGGTGGTTAGGGGTTTGACGGTGCTTGTGTTTGATGGTGGTGGTAGTGGTGGTGGTGGGTAGAAACGAACCGAAATGAAATAGTTTATAAATGAACCAAAACGAAATAGCTTATAATTCTATAAAATTGATTAACAAAAATGTTTTAATTTAATTAATATTATGACACATATTATATTTTAATATAAAAGTGGTTAATAAAAATTGTTATTAATAAATATTAATATTTGACATGTATTACAAGTTTAAAAAACGTCTATACGCCGCTCATAGGGCAATGAGAGGCATATAGATATACGAATTCTAACACCTTCTCAGGTTATACTCTGCGTATAGGGTAATGAGGGATGTACTTATTTTTTCTGAAAAGTTGACAGAATGTGTATTTCTATACGCCTCTCATTGACCCATGAGCGACGTATAGAAGTATTATTACCTTTTATAGCTACAAACAAGTTCCTATCCGGAATTACATACAGAAAGGAGTTGTGGATCACACGAGAGGAACTCTGACCACACAATGATGATCCGGAAGTGCACACACAGGCATGGATTCTTTGTCTCTCATATAGTTCTCGCTCTTGTATTTCTCTATGCGGTCGAAAATTCAAGGTTTGTAATCTTTAATCTTTTATGTTTTTTTTTGCTTTTTTTGGCCGTTTGTGGGTGTGTTTGGGGTTGTGGTTGTTGTTTGCGGTGGTGGGTTATGGTGGTTGACGGTGATGGCTGTCGTGGTGTTGGGTTGTGGGTGGTGGCTGTCGTGGTGGTAGGTGGTGGTGGGTGGTGGTTGTGGAATTGGTGGGTCGGCTAGGGGTGGTGGTTGTGGTGTTGGTGGGTTGGTGGTGGTGGGTCGGCTGTGGTGGTGGTGGGTTGGCTATGGAGATGGATGAGGTGGTTGAGGGTGGTGGTGGGCTATGGTGGTGCCGTGGTGGGTGGTGGTGCTTGGATTTGTTTTTTTATTTTTTTACAATATATTTTCGAATGCCGTGTCTAACGCTATAATTGTATGTTCTATTAACAAGATATCAAAAGTTGGTGTTTTAACGGTGGTAGTAGCATAATCCTCATGGAGAAGTACACTGCGTTCATATATCAGATTCAAACGCTTATCTGCGTTCGTATTTCAGATTCATGCATTAGGCATCGATCTAGGACGATGTGTGATCGGAATGGACTACCTTATGCTGAGCTCCTAGTGACGCCAGCTAATGCAATTTGCCCGATCACATGTTCTTCTAAGAGAGCCGTTCATTAGTGTTCTCATGAGGTATCCACCAACGGGAATCCATGACACCCACCACCGCGATAGGGCGTGCCAGATTGGACAATGGTTGATAAAAGAATTCCCGACATCCATTGCTCCAACTGCTACCAACCTTGTGCCTTTTAATGTGGTAGTTGGGATGTGGAAAACCCATTGGAAGCTAGGGTACCAGTACCCAATTTCAAGACAGTCGGTGTGTCTTGGTGTTCTGTTGTTAGACCCATCGGTTTTGTGTGCAAGATTTAAGAATATGTAATAACTAGAGTTTAAGGTTTAGGGTTTAGTCATTACATTTTGTATGAAAGTGACATATTTTGTGTATTAATATAAACCGATGTTTAATTACATTTTAAATTACGTTTTTCGATTGTGTTATGGTTAATAAATGACAAGTGAAAAAATTAGAGACATAATGATACTTAATAAATAAAAGATTTAACATTTTATAATATACACAATTTGTTTTATAAAACATATTATAATAAATATGAAATTTATTATAATAATATTTAATAAAAAACACATGCATATTTTTTTATTAAAAACGATGATATTTTATAATAACACTTGATAAATAAAAACTTGATATTTCATAATATATACATACTTTCTATAAAAAACATTTCATAAAAATATGAAGATTTTAATTATAATACCTAATAAAAAAACATATACACATTTTTTATTAAAAACGATGATAACTTATATTAATACTTAATAAATAAAAAAATAAAAAATGATGTTTTATAATATTAACATACTTTTATGACAACATTTTATAAAAATCTATGAATTTTCGTATATTGATATTTCACAACTTTTCTATGCTAAAACAAATAAAGTTCCATATAATATATCCTGATCATTGGGTAATCATTGGCTTACAACTAATGATTGACATTAATTATATGGGTCAGAAACAGTCGTATAGGGCTATGAGGGGCGTATAATTGGGCCCATTTTCAAATGTATAGAACAATAAAGAAAATATAAGGTTTGAGGATGTGTATATACCTTTTAGAGAATATATGGATACCTCTATCGAAAAGAAATTCGTCATTAAAAAAGTTAAGAATTTAAAATTGGCCGTTTAAAAATCAATGTACTACGCGTCATGCACCCGCTCGTGTACCTCATTGGAACAAAGTATGGAATAACATTTACTTCAAATCCAGATTTTTATAATGCCTAATCGTCTTTTGATTTACCCCAAAAGGATTATCACCAAAAATAATCATTTAGATCTATTTATATATGGTTCTGGAGTCAACATCAACCACATGTGCACTTGGTCAACCACTGTCGATGATCCAGAAACACAGAATCAATTTAAATAAGGAATTGGATATGGGATCAATTGTGACGAAGAAAAATATTCGAAACCAATTTTTTCGAAACGAAACAAAGGTAGTTAAGTAGTTTCAAACTTCTTCTTCTACATTTGTTTGTTATGATTTATAATTGACTAGTTGTTGATTATATTATTCTTGTATTGAATCACTGATTAGTTTCAAACGCCTGGATGATTCATAAGAAGCATCTCAATCTCCATGTAATCAACTTATGGCGTATGTGTGTCATACATCATTATGTTGCATCTACGAATTGTTGATTATTAATTGAAAGTTTTTATTTGTTCACTTGTTTTATTTACTTGTGGGTTTTTAGGGTTGTTGTCCACGTGGAGCTATACTTTAGGAATATAGTGAGTTGTTTCTTGAGATCGGTTCTTTTGAGTTATGAAGTCATGCTATGTGCAAATGGGTCCCGTTAAAGTGTTCTCTATTCGCCTGGAGGGCTGAGACCGAGAGAATCCTGACTAAGGATGCATTATGGAAAAGAAACATTCCTATTTATTAAGTTATTAACTATAGCATCAAAAAGGCATTTACAGGTTGTGGTATTACTATTAAGAATTTTAGAAAATATTCTTTAATTTAACTGGACTTGACAAAAATGTCTAAACAACGTAAAATAATAGATATTTGTTTTTTACGACTTGTATCAGGGGTATATTCAAGTATAATTGAAAAAAAATTAGCATATTCAAATTTTTAACAATTTTAGTTTTAATTTCATTACCTGATAATTTAATCAGTTCATTTTGCATATTGCCCAAGGTAGTGATTAGAAATTTCTTTATAGTTACGCGTCATTTATGTTCTTGCATTACAAAATCAAATTCCTCAATCATATCAACTAAACTTAAAAATATACAATTGTTTTCTTCATAAAGATTTTCATTTTTCCCATGAAATGTTAAATTATTCTTGCCACAACAATTTACAAGGGCGATATTGTAGCACATTTCTCCGATGTTTATCATCTCTATTTTTTGATTTTGAGTTTGTTTATCAATCGTTTTATTTTTCACCAATCTTTAACTCTAATTCTATCCATGTTCTCATTTTCATAATATTTACATTACTTGTTCTATGTTCTTTTAGTTTAGAAATATTATTTCTTCGGTCATAATGACGTGTTGATCATACAAAATAAAAATTTACACTTAAATATATATCTTTTCCATCCATGTGCACTACTGACCTCAAAGATTATAATATATAGTTCTAAATAAATATGTCCACTTAATATTAGTATGTATATTTTGTCTGCGTTGTTATACCATCAAACACCGTTGGTTGGCACCCAAGCTTGTATTGATACAGATTTATGTGTAGGAAAGTGAAGAAGTGATGCATTTATCTTTAATTTTCATAATTTTATTTCAAATGTACATGGCACATTGTAGTATAGCATGGTAATGGTAATTTCAATTCATCTTTAAGTCAAAAAGAATCACATGCAATTCGTGCTACAAAAACCTTTAGCCGTGACAATTTTCGCTGCTATTGTCATGTTTTCTTCTAGTGTCACCAGTTACAGTTCTAACGAATTTTGATCTGATACAGTTACTGTTCTAACGAATTTTGATCTGATAGCTAAATGGTAGGTTGGTGTGTTGTATTTTTAAAGATAGGAAGAAAGGAAAATAGTGAAAAAGCAATCTTATAATTTTACCAAAAAAAAGTTTTTTTTTATATATTAACCTTTATATTTTTTATTACCTTTATTTTTTATTTTAGTTGTCAGTTGTATTAACGAAAACCAGTATCTCACTTGCATTTTCTATTTCATTTAAACTGGTATTCAATGTGTCGATTTGGGCTTAAGTGTACTAGGGTGCAACCTTAATACTCAAAAAAGTACGTGTTAAAAGTTGATAGAGGTTGATTCACAGAACAATGAATTGAGGTATGTATTTCTGTATATTTTATTACAAAGAAAACGTATTGAATTTATACACAAAACCGTAATCTAAACATGGATGATAGCAGCTGACTACTAGCTGTCATTGATTTGCTGTTGATGAGCTGGATGTCCGGCTGTTGATTAGCTGCTGCATGATGTCCTGCTGTTGATTTGCTGCGATTACCTTCAAGGTTTGACTTTCCTTTCTAACACTCTCCCTCAAGTTGAATAGTTGGATTTCCAAAATTCAACTTGCCCAAACAATCGTTGAAAATTTTTCCGTTAACTGCTTTTGTTAGAATGTCAGCAAGCTGATCCTTTGATCGAACGAATGGTAGTTCAATCGTACCATCTTCCAATTTTTCTTTGATGAAGTTCCTATCAACTTCCACGTGTTTTGTTCGATCATGTTGTACTGGGTTTTCTGAAATCTGAATTGCAGCTTTATTATCACACATAATCTTACTTGTTTCTTTTGACGGAAAACCAATCTCAACTAAGAGTCTTCGCATCCACATGGCTTCTGTTAAACCTCGAGTTATACCTCTAAATTCAGCTTCTGCACTTGAAAGAGCAACCACCTTTTGTTTTTTACTCCTCCAAGTGACAAGATTCCCACCAACTAGAGCGAAGTAGCCTGCTGTTGACCTCCGACTTCCCTTATCTCCTGCCCAGTCTGCATCAGTATAGATTTGAACATTTAGGTGTCCATGTGATTGAAACAGGACTCCATGACCCACCGTTCCTTTGAGGTATCTAATAATTCTCCAAACTGCTTCCATATGTGTTTCTTGAGGTTGGTGCATGAACTGACTTACCACCCCTACAGCATATGCAATGTCTGGGCGAGTATGTGAGAGATATATTAGTTTTCCCACCAGCCGTTGATATCTTTCTTTGTTTGCTAACTTTGCTTCTTCCTCCATATAGAGTTTTTGGTTTACACTCATAGGAGTGTCTGCTGGTTTGCAATCTATCATTCCAATCTCTGCCAACAAGTCTAAGACATACTTCTTTTGATTAATGAAAATTCCTTGTTTTGACCTTAGTACTTCAATTCCGAGGAAATACTTCAGCCTGCCCAAGTCTTTCATTTCAAATTCGGCAAACAAGTTTTCTTTTAGTTTTCCCATTTCTTCTTTATCATTCCCTGTAATGATCATATCATCTACATAGATAATTAGACAGGTTACGAATTTTCCTCTTTTTTTGAGAAACAAAGTATGATCGGCATTGCTTTGTTTATATCCAAACTTTTTCATAGCTACCGTAAATCTGCCAAACCAGGCCCGGGGAGATTGCTTCAAACCATAAAGAGACTTCTTCAGACTGCAAACTTCTCCAGTTTTGAAATCTTTTGTGAATCCTGGAGGAGCATCCATAAATACCTCTTCGTCTAGGTCCCCGTGTAAAAAGACATTTTTTACATCAAACTGTTGAAGTGGCCACCCTTCATTTGCAGCTATCGAAAAAAGAACCCTGATTGTGTTCATTTTTGCAACCGGGGAGAATGTTTCAGCATAGTCAATCCCATGTGTCTGGGTATACCCTTTTGCTACCAGTCGGGCTTTATATCTTTCAATTGTACCATCTGGTTTATACTTAATCGTATAGACCCAACGACACCCCACGGATTTCTTTCCCAACGGAGAGTACACTTTTCCCACGTATTGTTCTTGGTTAGGGCTTCCATTTCTGTGTTCATTGCTTCCTTCCAATGTTTAGATTTTAAGGCTTGATCCACGTTTGTAGGAGTTTCTTCGGAATAAACAGATGAGATAAATGCTTTGGCTTCCTTAGTGAAATTTCCATCGGCCACACTAGCTATAGGATAACTAGATCTTCTTGGTTCTTTTTCAGGAGAATACCGTTTCGGAGGAACCCCTCTGTTTGTTCTAGGGGGTAACACATATCTCGATGGTGGTTCTTCTTGTCTGGATTCATCTGCCTGCAAATTTTCAGTTTGTTCTGTGGCAGTTTCATGGTTAGAAGTATTGGTATCCTCAGAGTCATTAGAAACTTCAAAAGTACCACCAGACTGAATAGTATGAGTATTACTTACCTCGGACACCAGGTTAGGAGGACCATTAGGACCGTCAGTGGCACTGAAATTGGACTCTGGTGACTCTGTGGTTGGTGACTCTGTAGTTGGTACATAGGGAACATATTTCAACCAGCTTAGTGTGTCTAAACATTCCTTCTCCCCCTGACCACTGAGTTGGGAATTGTAGTAATACTCGGTTTCAAGAAAGTCACAGTTTATTGTGGTAAACATATGACGTGTTTTTGGATTATAACATCTGTATCCCTTTTGATTCATTCCATACCCGACAAAGACACATTTTACAGCACAAGGGTCAAGTTTGGTTCGATCTGATTTAGGTATGTGAACAAAGGAAGTACATCCAAAGATTCGTGGTTGAAGAGTGAGAACTGAGGGTAGTTTGAAGAATTTTGAAAGGGTGTGTAACGGAGTGTTAAGCTTTAGGATTTTTGTTGGGAGTCGGTTGAGAAGATAGGTAGCAGTAGCAAGGGCTTCAGGCCAAAAAGATTTCGGGACCTGGGATTCAATTAGGAGAGCTCATGTCATTTCTAGCAAAATGCGATTTTTTCTTTCGGCGACACCGTTTTGTTCTGGGGTGTTTGGGCATGTAGTTTGGTGGATTATTCCCTTGTCTTGGAAAAAGGATTTAAACAAGGTATTAACAAACTCACCGCCATTATCAGATCGGAATATTTGGATGTTTGTTTGAAATTGGGTTTGGATCATGGCATAAAACATAGTGAATTTTTCAAATACTTCGGATTTGTTTTTCAAAAAATAAACCCAGGTCATTCGGGTACAATCATCAACGAACATCACAAAGTACCGAAGGTTTTGCCCCCCAAGAACTGGGGCAGGACCCCATACGTCAGAATTGATTAATGAAAATGGCAAAGCAGCCTTAGTGTTATTGGGTTTAAAAGTTTTTCTATGGCTTTTTGCTAAAACACATGTTTCACAATGTGACATAGAATTAACTGGAAATAGTTTTGGAAATAAAATATGCGAATAACTTGTAGAAGGATGACCTAATCTTCGGTGCCATAGCCAAGCTTCTCGTTCCGATGTCCCATGAGTCAGCATCACAGCACCACTTTGAGTCACCTCATCCACGTAGTACAACCCTTGATTTTCAGTGCCATGCCCAATGATCACTCCCGTCCTGATATCCTGTAAAATACAAAACGTAGGGTACATTAGGACAATACAGTTGAGTTCCTTCGTGACATGGCTGATGGAAAGCAGCTTATGTGATAACGAAGGAACATAAAGGCAATTAGAGATTTTTATTGTGGGTGAAATCCCAATAGTCCCTCCCGATTTTACATCCATTATTCCTCCGTTTGCCGTTTGAATATGTGTTTTTTCTGGTTTGGTTGTTGAAATAATATCCGATAGCTCATACGTCATCGTATCGGTTGCGCCACAATCAAAAATCCATAGTTTTTGTTTTTGATGTTCGTGGGCCATATTGACTTTTCCCTTATTTCCAGGGACTATTTGTGCAATATTTGTTTTAAACTTTGACCGAGGGACTATTCGTGCATTATCTTCTTCTTCTTCACTTATGTATGACTGAGGGTTTGAGGGTTGCGCCCCAAACCCTTTACCTGTTGCTTCTTCTTCATCTGCTTTGGCCACTCCGCCGAAGCCCGATCTGTTCCGGCTTTCATCTCTGGGAACATCTCGGTTGCCGGCGCCGGATGACTTTCCTTTTTCTGTAGTCTTTGTGCCTCTCTTCTGACCATCAGACCACCATTCGGGATATCCGACGAGTTTGAAACATTGTTCCCGGGTATGTTTCATCATCCCGCAATGATCACACTTGAGGTGAGTTTTGTCGTCTTTACTTGTTCCGATTCTTTTTTCACCGGCTCGTCGGTAGCCCTTTGACGCAAGCCCTAGTCCGTCAATTTCAGAGGCCATTAGACCCACTGTGATACCCTGTGTGTCATTGAGAGGTGTTCCCAGAATATTCTGGTGAGCGGCCTCCTTGCGGACAGTAGAGTATGCAGTTTCTACGGTTGGAAGGGGCTCTAACCGGAGTATTTCCCTTTTTATAGGATCATATTTCCGGTTGAGAGCGTTTAGAAACTGGAACAGTTTCTGTTCCGTCCTGATTTTGTGATACGCTTGGATATCGGCTGGGCAGGTCATAGGGTTTGGGTCAATCCGATCAATTTCTCCCCATACTCCTTGGAGTATAATCCACAATTCTTCTAGGGAGAGATTGTTCTGTTTGATTTCATTCGCCTTGACATGTAGGTTGAAAGTTTGGAGCTTGTCACGCCCACTGCTATATGTTATAGCCAGGGCATCCCACAGCGATTTTGCTGTTGGAAATTCGGTTAGATTGCTGGCGAGGGTTGGTTCGATGTTTTGTATGAGCCATGAAAAAATGACTAGGTCATCTTGTTCCCATTGTTCATACTCTTCGCTGGTTTGGTTTGGTGGATTGGTTGACAAATGGTTTAGAAAGGCTTTTGATTTGCCGCCTATGGCTACCCTCATCATCCGGGTCCATAGAGCATAATTTTGGCTGTTGAGCTTGAGGTTTATTTGAAGGTTATCGGATAGTTTCGGGTTTCGGTTTTGTGGGTTAAGGCCATTCTTGAGCAGATTGGCGATTTGAATTGATAAATCTTCTCCCAAGTTACCGGCTTCGGCCATGGCAGCTTGGTTGAGAAGATGATTGGTTTGGGTGAGCAAGGTAAATGATGAACAGGTCAAGAACGACACTGCTCTGATACCATGTTAAAAGTTGATAGAGGTTGATTCACAGAACAATGAATTGAGGTATGTATTTCTGTATATTTTATTACAAAGAAAACGTATTGAATTTATACACAAAACCGTAATCTAAACATGGATGATAGCAGCTGACTACTAGCTGTCATTGATTTGCTGTTGATGAGCTGGATGTCCGGCTGTTGATTAGCTGCTGCATGATGTCCTGCTGTTGATTTGCTGCGATTACCTTCAAGGTTTGACTTTCCTTTCTAACAGTACGATCACCTTATTTTTAATAAACCCAACTCAAAGTAGATGTGTTTATGATTCGGTTTGGACGGTTTTTAGATTAAATTGTAAAGCAAACTGTTAGTCATGGTATTATAATTGAAAATCGAAACCGAGCCGTGACGAATGCTTTAGTTTCATGGTTTGAGTGTTACCAAACTTTTATAAAAATGGCATAAAAGTAAAAACATTTTGAACTAATCAATTCACAAATGAAATAGTACGTTGGAACAAAACTGAACCCTTAATCTAATTCTTTTAGCTCATTACATATTCTATTGGTTATACAATGATATTTGAATAAATAAGACTTCTTCACTACCTACATAATCAATGTTTATAAAAAGAAAGAAAATAGGAAAGTTATAAGTATGATATCATCATAGTTTTATTTTAATTTAACCTAATACAAAATTTATGATAAAGCTAAAATATGTTATCAAATGTTATGGTTTGGTTCGCTTCGGTTTTATACGGTCATTTTTTTGCTATAAACCATAAATTGAACCGTTCATTATGGTTTGAAAATTTTGAAATCGATTGATTAAAAATACAAGAAAAAACCGATCATGAAACTAAACCGACGACCGGTTTGGACGATTTCATAGTTTAAAACTGAACCATAAACACCCAACTCAAAGTAACCAAATTCTTTTTTCCCATTATTTAAATTAACTCTAAGATTTAAAAGCACAAATATTAATCAATTTCTTAATTTAAATTAATATAACAAAGCATAAACAGTTAAAATATAAAGACAGTAATTTTCATTAAAAAGATAAATATTTAATTAAACGACTCTTCATCCGACTCTAAGATGTTTAGACTTGCAATATGCTCAATAAGATTATATCGAAGTCTGAAATGTAAATTTGCATCTTGCAAATCTGAAAGGACACCATTGTTAATAACTGGAAAGGTTGAATGTTCCCCTTATTTAGACTGGTGGTATCACATTTTCGTCATATTTATGATCATATTCAGCAATAAAAACATAAGGCATAGGCCAGTCTTGATCATCCGGTTTATAAGCCCCGACGGGTTGTCTAAGTATACCCCATTTAGCTTTTAAAACATCAAAAGCTCTTTTTGCCTACTCTCACACCTTTTTGAACTTCTATTCATTTAGCTCGGTTGGATGGAACAATTTCACAAACACAGACCAAGTAGGTAGATCCCATCGGTAAGATGATTCCACATTTTTATTGTCGCTCATTTACATGAAATGGACACTTAGATGAAATCCCAAGCTACTCGTTAGTAAATACTGAAGATTGTTGGAGAACATTGTTTTCGCTTTTTGAGCTGTGCGAACCATATAATGCATGACAAAACCACAAATCATTTGAAGTCACCATTTCAAGCATGATCATTGGGCATTGATGATCACCTCTCATATATTGGCCATGCAGATGGGTTGGATACATTCTCCAAACAAGAGGTGTAAAGTGGGTGCTATCGAGCGTCCTAAGAAGGCCATGTTTTTTTGTCTTGTGTGTTATACAAAAGTGCAATGTCGTGGATTGTTGTATAGTTGTATTAAGGCATTACATAAACACATCAGACATTCATTCACTCCAAGTCATATTGGCCATACTTACATATTCATTGTATTCGTTAAGAGGATTACGTATTGCGAGTTTTTAGTTGTCGATGTAAATTTTTGCAACGTAATGAAACTCATCGTATTCCGGCTTCTACATTTCAAACAATTTTTAAAAATAATCTCTTCGACGTCCTTAACCTTGAACGAACTGTAGCTTTGTCATATTTTAGGTTTACAGCGATATAAAACTCCATTTGATACTCTAGAGCTTTTTCACAATCACATGGCACATATTGTCACACCCCAACAGATGGTGGAATCATCGAGGCGGACGTAAATAGATTGCTCGATGCTTCATAACGCTAAACTTGTGACAAGTAACTAAACCATAAATTCCCATTTTATTTCTAACATTTCAAGTATAAGGCTTTTGGAAACAAAATACAACGTCGAAGTCAAGTACAAGTACATCAAAAATACAACATCATAATCAATAAACACCATCCTACATAAATCTAATTTAAGATGAGTTTCTAATTCCATCCAACTAGATTCCATGGATCGTTATCATCATCAACCTACAATATATGTTAAAGTATAGTTCAACATACAAGTCATTGGCGAGTATACAAGTTTGACTAATAGCATAATGTAAACGTTTAACAAATCCTTATGCACAAATGTTAACTTGAAACTAACATGGCAAAACTATCATGCAATTATATGTGTCAACCTAAAGTTTACCGCTAGCGTAATCTAATCATAGCAATGAGTAGACCGTTTTGTTAACTTAACATGATGCGTTACTCCTATAGCGCAATACATGTTAAGGGAGGCTTGATTGAAGTTAATGACAAGCCATAAGCATAGCAAGTATAAGCATGTATGGATCTAAGTTTAGCATAATAAGCATGTATAAAGGAATGTTTTGTGATCTGAGCATAAGTATGTTTGTGTGATTTTGATAAAGTACATGTATTGCACCCAAAGTGTTAAAAGTAAAATGAGGTCGAGTATACTAACGGTTTTGCAAGCTTCCTAGAAGTCCGCGAGTTGTTGAGTTAGAGTGTTGAGGTGATGAACACCATAGTTACCCTAAATGGGTAAACAAAGGTGCGTGAATAGACTTTATCGTAACATTTGTGTAAAACGGGTTTCAAAACCCGCACCGTTTATTAATCAAGTATTTGTTTAAATGTTCGTTGCGTATTTTTAGCATCGGTTATTTTAATATACTATAATTAATAAATGTTGTAAAATAAAAAATTCTTAATTAATAAATAACAATAATAAGTAAATTAAAATAAACTTTCAAATAATGAAACAAAAATAAACACGAGAAACCGGGTTTGGAACATGGGTATTCCGCGTATCCACACACACCAAAACACCACTGAAACACACACACCATATGTTTTAAAACCCGATACAAATGAACTTTATACCCAAACAGGTCCCTAAAATTTACAAATTCAAATCAATACCCCCTGTAACCGCCAAATCAAAGAAGTTTCGCAAGTTACGTTTTGTTTTGGAATTATCCAAGTCATAAAACTCGATTGTAACTGAACAACAGTTTCAATTATTTCTGAAACCGCCTTCAATCATTTGGAAAATTATCAAACCCATAATGTGCGGTTTTTGAAACCGAAATCTTGTATTTACCACTCGCATTATAAATATCGACTCATCTCACCTTCATTTCCTCGCTGATACCCACTCTAAATCCTCTGTTCAAGTGCTCTGTTCGTCGGAAATTTCTCTGTCTTCACCGAAATTAGTCACCGGAAAACCGGGAACTCAGCTTTTCTAGTCGGTATGAATCCTTAAACTTTCTTATGTTCATGTTTAATCCATTTGATTTGCAATCAAGTAACCAGAGTTGTTAAATTATATATATCAGTCGGGGTCCAGTTCTGGGTTACTTTAAGCGAAGAAGATGATATCCAAATAGTTTATTAATATAATTAAATTCTAAGATATGACTGGGTTAGACACATAGTCCAGTGGTGGACTGTGTGCCAAACAAGCTTAGTTGTTCGGGTTCGATCCTTTCACACGCGGCCGGTTCTTGCTACATCCCAAAAGTTTTTAAGGATTATATATACTAACCCTCAGTTAGTATATAAAGCTAATTTAAATTCTATTTTTTCCGGGTTAGCCACACAGCCCAGATGGTAGGGCTGTGTGCAACGTTCGGTGAGGGTGCGAGTTCGATCCCGGCTCACTGACCGGTTTTGCATATATATAAAAAAGCCATTTTAAAAATTAAAACTAAAATACAGTATGGTTAGTTAGTATATAAAATTAATTAAAATCATTATTCCAACGGGTTAGACACGTAGCTCAGTTGGAAGAGCTGCGTGCACACATACGGGCGGTCACAGGTTCGAGTCTTGCCCACACTGCCTAATAACACAGTCGACCCGGTCAGGTCCTTGTTAGACCTAACAAGATTTTGTTAAATATTATTTTATTTTATATTACTTTTGTGTATATATATATATATATATATAAATTAATTAAAATCACTAAAAAATAAGATTTATTAGGTTTTAAAATCCCAATAAATACCACAAAAATAACCTAAAAACTAACAAAAAGTATTGAATCAAAATATTGATTATTGTATATTTACCGAATTATTGCGTTATTATTTATGTTAGTTTTCTTCGTCGGTTAAACTCTCAATTCGTGCGCACTCTTCTTCAATCAAGGAAAACACACCCACTGTGAGTGAATCCTTACAAATTCCCCTTTTTAATCATGTTTTGGGGTGTATCATGTGTCGTTACATGTTTTATTTATTTAATCACTCGTGCTAACACCATTATGTGATCTAATGTATATGTTGTTTGTGAGGTTATGTGTGGATGCATTTTATCATATTCAGTGCAATCATTTAAGGCTCATCAGTTCCTCGTGGGATACAAGTTGAGCATCAGGTGACTCATTAGATCGGCTCCGTTTAATTGAGCCTTGATCTCAAGTTCATCATGCATTTTGTTCATATGTTCATTGTTGATATTATGTGGTTTATGATTCAATTATATATACATAAGTTCATATGTGGTCCATGCACATTTTCTTATAACAACCAATATATTAAACTGTTTAATTGTTAAATTTAGATTCACTCGCCAACTTTTGTTGACCCAAACTTTTGTTTTACACATGATACATGTGGACAAGTTGAAGAGAGGAACACATAGGAATGGCCTTAGAAGATAAATGAAATACAGTTTGTTTAGAACAATGTTTTATTCGTGCTTACATATTTCCTTGTGTTTGGATATTTGAATTTAAATTTCAACCTAATAAATATGAAACCTATGGTTAGTAAATGTCATGAGCTTTTATGATAACCCAATTATGCCCCGACTTTTATTTCCGCTGCGGGTCGGGGTGTGACATTTATTTGGTTAAGGGTTAAGACTCGGAGTTGGAAAATACGGAACGAAAGCGTAGAATGCTCCACTTCGTGCGAGGTGATCTGCACTTCGTACGAGGTGCCCTGCACGTCGTACGAAGTGACTGTCCACTTTGTGCGAAGTGACAGTTCTGAAGTGTTTTAGCTCGTTTTGCATCTGTTTTGACATTGGGTTTCTGTGAACAGGGATTTTGATCACAAGGCAGAACAGTCTATGAGCATAATACTTAATTAGAAAGTGATTAATATTCAGTTGAAACTAGTTTATTAAGAAAATACAAGAGTTATGTATAGTTTATGTATATTCTAGTCAAGTTCGTCATAGAAGTCAAGCATGGGGGTGCGAACACCTCATCATCTGATTCACCAAAGCACAAGGTTTTAACACCCCGGTTGGGCATGAATAACAGAATATAAATTTAACTACACAAGTGGCTGAGTACGATTAACCCAGGTGAGTCATTCATGACATGGAAAGAGTTAACTAAGTGTCAGAGGCCAGACGGGGTTAGGTAACTTTGGTGCTAGCAAACCAACATGTAATAGACAAACGAGGTGGTGGAACTAATTCGGAAGCCAAGGCTTCTAGTGTTCACACTACTACCAACACAAGATTAATGATATAGAAGATGATAAGCTTGGTGGTATTCAACATTTGAAGATGCATGCATTAGAAAGAGTAGGAGAAATTATTAAAAGTAAGTGAAAAAGAGTGAGTTTGAACTCACTTAGAAGGCTTGAGAAACCTTATGTTATGAATCTGATCGTTTAGAGAGAAATCTGTAAGTTTGAGAGTGTTTGTGGAGTGAGCAAAGGGTTTAGGAGTGGAATGGAGTGCGTATTTATAGGAACCAGAGTCAATTCGTACGAGTTGAACACCAGATCATGCGAGGTGCACTTCATGTGAAGTGAGCCAGATCGCACAAAGAGTTTGGTTTGGGCTATGTTTTCGTATTTTAGCCGGTTCTTAGGTATTTTAGACATGCACGAGCGATGTATGAGCATAATGCACATAAAATTGAGTATTCGAGCATTCCAAGTATAAGTTTCTTGCATATAATCACGTATTCAAGATTGTAACGTATACTTTAAGTATGTAACATGTGTAAGTATCAAATAAATTTTCCATTATAATCATAATCTCAGAGTACAAGGGTTGGAATTGAAAGATACGTATACGATACAAGTTTCCAAAATAGAAAAAAAGATAACACTTTCTAATTAAGGAAAGTACAGAAATGCGGAGCGTTACACATATATTTTTATGTTGTCGTTTCTTCAACTTCGGCTTGGGCGACAATATTCGTGAGAAAGTATGTGACGCCCTCATTTAAGTCAAACTCATCAAATGAATTGGTGGAAGCCATAGATGTTGTGGTAGCACATTTGAATGGAAAATTGTTTGTAGTTAGAAGGAATCAAGGATGGAACTTTATAGGGCTAGGGGTGCCCGCGCTTCTAATTTTCCATTTTGTACTGTAATTTTACCGACAAATTCTATTTTCTATAGTGCAAAAAATTGAATTCTTAAGAGTTCGCCATCTATTTGCAATGTTTTAGAAAACTAACTTTTTTACAACATCATATTTTTTTCGTTTAGAGATAAATATTTTTTTAGAATATATCTAATCATTTTATCTTCCGTCCCGTAAGTCATATATAAACTTTTTATTAATTAGTTTACATTCTTGTGTAGAAATATATAAAAAAACCCAAAAGAACTTACACATGTATATTTATATAAAAGTTAAACGTACATATAAACGTACTTGGTGAAATAGTTAAATGTACACAAAGAACTGTTTAGAAAGTGATTATACCATTGTATCTACACTTTTAACTACAAACATTACGTTTTTATAAGGGCAAACATTTTGGTTTTAATATATATATATATATATATATATATATATATATATATATAGGGAAGGGTTATCTTGAGAACATGAAATTTTGTGGGAACACTAGAAACCATTTTCATCCCTTGATAATGATCAATCAAGGGCTAAAATTAAATGGGGGATTAAATGAGTAGGGAAAGGGCAAAATTGTAAAAATACATTTAAAAAAACCCATTACCATCGCACAGATCATCAACCTTCCAAATTACCTTCATCCTCATGAAATCACAAACCCAATTCTCTACAACTGATTTTCGACACCACAGACAAGGCTGGCGCCATAGATAACTGAACCAAAAGCCAACATCAATACCATAAGTAAGGTGTACATCTGCAATTGATTTTTGATTCTCTGATTGTTCTGTGTGTTTGGAGTTTTTTATTTTCCATTCATTCGTCTTTCAATCTGCAAGGCAACTGATTGTTGTTTTGTTGTTGATTGAGGGTATTTGGTGTTCGTTTATTTTGTTTGATGTATATTGATTTGAATCTTGTTGAGATTTGAGAGTTATATGAGGATGCAAGAGGGATCATTGGGTTTGAGTAATTGAACATAAGGTGTTTGATGAAATGTCTAAGTGTGTTGGGTTGATTTGTTGGGTTTGAGTAGTTGCATATGAGGTGTTGGATTAAAGGTCTAAGTGTCTACTGCATTGATTTTGTTGAATTACTCATGTTTAGTGGTGGCATATGAGGTGTTTACATAAAGGTTTAAGGTCTATGTGTCTATTAGGTTGACTTCGTTGGATTAGATTTGTTTGAGTAGTTGTAGACGAGGTGTTTGATGAAATGTCCATGTCTTATATCCCCATGACATTACGACTCTATTTGATTTGTTTTTTCATATTCTTTAGTACATTGCAAGCAGACTGTTGTAGTTCTTATAAAACTAAAATATTGTTAGCTAAATTACATTGTAGATAAAGCAAGGGGTCCTTTAATAAACTTGTTAAAAAGATATTGGGTCCCTTTTTTTTAAACTGAAAGAAAAAACCATAATTAAAGATAGCAAACGTTGTTGAAAAACTGGGTTATCATGGGTTCCTAAATACTTAATGATCATATCTATTATTCAGGATTACTCTATAATCTAATACTTAGTTTTCTTTTATTGCAAGCTGTCTTTATTAATGTTGATGGCAGGCAATGTCGTGTTGAACATAAGAAAGTTCAAGTTGAAGGAGTGTGTGGTGATAAAGGAGTTGTCGATGACTATGGCACTGGTAGTGGCAGTGTTTGTAGCGATGGTGATATAGTTTGAACCTATTGGTGAGTTATTTTTTTTTTCTGGCATGTTTTTGGACTCAATATCAATATATCATTGTGAAACCAAGACACTACTTGTCAAGTGTATCAAAAGGTTGAGGCCTATTTAGTGTGGTCTAAAGATCTTTAGTTTAGAATTTATATTCATTGGGCTATTGATCTTTGGCTATTTGTTTGTGTTCTACTAAATTCTCGTTGAATTTACAATGTTGTTTAATAACATTTTATTGTAACTGAGAATTTACACACGTGTAAAACATAAACACTTACACATGTGTAAAACATAAAGTTTGTAAAACAAAATTACACATGTTTAACTGAGAATTTACACATGTGTAAATTAGAAACACTTACACATGTGTAAAACAAATTTATACATGTATAATAAGAAACATGTACATATGTGTAAAACAAACACTTATATGTGTAAAATAGAAACTTACACATGTGTAAAACAGAAACTTCGTAAACAAATTTAGCATGTTTAATTGGAATTTACACTTATGTAAAACAGAAACTTACACATGCGTAAAACAAATTTACACGTGTAACTGAGAATTTACATATGTGTCAGTCAACATGTTAATTTTTTAAATATTTGTTTGCGAATGTGAAAAACAAGTTGGGTTTGATGTTTGCTGGTGATATTCTTTAGTGTATGGTTGTTTGGAGTTTGGGTAGGTTGAGGAATGAGGATGATGCTGCTAATTCGTCGAGTTCATGGTTTTTGGGATGCTCAAGATGGACCCTTGGATGTTATGCTTTAGATGTTGTATTAACGTTTCAGTCGTGTTTGATTGTTTGTTTTTTCGATGGTGTTGGTTGTTTGAAACTTAATTGTATAGATTTACTTTTATGTTAGACTTGGGCCGAGTGTGGCTTTAAGTTTAGAAAAAGTTGTTTTTTGATTTCTAGTTTAGCTTATGGTCGGGACATTGTTAAGTTCTAATTGTTAGACCATAGCTAATGGTTTGGGGTTGGTGTTTTCCTTAGGGTATATCCAGGGAAGTCCAATTCTCATAGGTTGTAAATATTTTTTTTGTTATTAACAAAATTTACCGTTATGTCCTCCCTTTTTACATAAGATACTATCTTGTTTAATTGATAGTTTACACATGTGTAAATGAGCTGCAAATGTGTAAAACATACGCAATTAATTGACAAGGAATAATTTACACATGTGTAAATGAGCTAAAATGTGTAAAACATAAACAATTAAGTGACCATTGAACAATTTGCACATGTGAAATTGAGCTGAAAATGTGTAAAACATAACCAAATTAGTGACAGGGAACACTTTACACATATGTAATTGGGCTGAAAATGTGTAAAATAAAAGGTTACACATGTGTAACTCAATTGAAAATGTATAAAACATATACAAATAACTAACAGGGAACAAATTTACACATGTGTAATTAGCTGCACATGTGTAATTATCTGCACATGTGTAAAACAAGCACTTAAACATGTGTAATACAACTTAACATAGGTAAAATAGAAATAAAAGATAGTGAGCAGTTTACACACGTGTAATGATATGAAAATGTGTAATCTATAATGGTTAAAAAAACAACCATATATATGAAGGTTTACAAATGTGTAAATCGTAACAGTTAAAAAACAACCATATATATGAAGGTTTACACATGTGTAAATCATAATATTAAAAAAAACAAGCATACATATGAAAGTTTACATATGTGTAAGTCATAATAGTAAATTAAATAAGCATATATGAAAAAGAAAACAAACCCATACATATATTGGAACAATTACATAATAAAATATTAAAATAAATAATCCACCAACTAAATAAACATAAAACACAAGTAGTAATTACATAGACTTAAAAGGCATACAAACAATCTTTGCTCTTGTTTTCAAATGACCACCAAGAATCAAATTTACTTCTATATTGTAATAATCAATCGCTTGATTGGTGGTACTCCTAACTTTCATGTTATTGCTAGTGCTATTACTACAACCGCCAGACTTTCTTATTTTTCTTCTGTTGTTAGTGATCTCTACTATGGGAATAATAATGATATCTCAAAGTTGATGTTGGTTTTTAACCCTCTTAGTCGCTTTGCTGCAGCGTCGTACGCACCTTTCGCATTCCTCGTGGTATCAAACATTGCTTGTAGGCCTGCACCACTCTATCATAAAAAAAATTATAACCGATTGAGATAGGTAATGGATGGAGAATATCAAATAATATGTTGAATGATAGCTAACTGATTTGGCTTATGGACATCAGCAGTTCACTATGGCTAACAATACTACAACATTAACGTTGGATTGTTACTTAAACTTTATTGTTCGACTAAGCATATAAACAAAATAGATTAACTACCAAAAAACATGATCAAATCATCAAATGGTACAAAAAAGACAAATAAAGTAGCAATTGAACAAGCCGATTGATACATAAAAATCATAGCACCCCAACTTCTCTATCCTCAACTAGTACTTCGTTAAAAACCAATCTTGCACCTCAACATCCCCAATTTTAGCATATCCAGAAATTAAAACTGTCCACAACACAACACAATGCCTAGGCATTTCATCGAACACATAGCATGCATCACCCACTTAATCAAACAAAGAATACATCATCATCAAACTATTACCCACAAACCCATCAAACACAAAACCCAAATTCTGAAATACATCATCATTATTAGTTTTGGGTTAATCCCTATCATATGTTTTAGGTCAAATGGTGGAATCATTAAATGAATCTCCATATAAACGGAACACAAATTACACCACCATTGGAAAAAGTAACAAGCAAATCGAAGTAAGAAAAGTGATTGAAGAATTCGAACATATGATACAGATTGAAGAATTGGCAAAACCATATAGTAGAATCAAAAATTGAGTGAAGATACCTGAATATGGGATAGACGAAGATCACAAAAGGAATCGACGAAGTTGATTTAGAAACAATTGTAGAATTTAGACCCTGAGTAGAAGGAATCAATGCGATTGACATGTTCAATGATAAGAACATTTTCTCAAAGGAAGATGGAAAACCCTAAATCAAATGTTTGATGTTTCCAGTTAGTGTAAAAGAAGATCAGTAAAATTACCCATTTAACCTTTTTTATTAAATCACAAGAGATAATAAATGAGTGGACGAGATTTGTTCTCATGGTTCTCACAAAAGATGAGTGTTCTCATTTAAACCCTCCCCTATATATATAAAGGATAAGGATTCGTTAGGAACCACCCTTTTTTGTGAGAACCACGAGAACAAATGTGAACGTATGGCAAATATGTAAATATATCATGTTTCTTATAAAACACGCGTGGTTCTTTTTCATAATACTAATATGAAGACTAGCCTAACAGGGTTTGACCACCGTTCACCACCATTCACGACGGCGTTCATGGCGTCATCCACGATGGCATTCATGGCGGCATCCACGGCTAGCTAATCAATGTTAACACATCATCCCACCACCAGAACGATAACTCCTCTAATGATAACTCCACCATCTACAATGACAAACTCCGACGATAACTCCATCAGCAACAACGACATACTCAAGTTGATACAACTATGACATCTTCTGATTCATCACATATCGATCCTCGTCCCCCTGTTGCTGACATTGCTCATCCATTTGCTGCTAGCAGTCACAAATTTAGGTCTACATAGGGATGGCAAAAAAGCCCAAGCCCGACGGGTATACCCGAAACATGCGGGCTGGTATATACCCGAAGCCCAATGGGTATGGGCCGGGTACGGGAGTAAAAAAGAAAAAAATCGGGTATGGGTACGGGTATGGGATTTAGTGATATACGCCGATACCCAACCCATTTACTGAATAATATCTGAAAGTATCATATTATAGGTTTCCATATATATAAACTTAGTACATGTACTTATTACCTTCTATATAGTCATATGTGGATATGTATTTGGCAGGTGTTTAGTGAACATATAACTTATTTTTGAGCATGTATATTGGATTGGAAGCTAACACCCTTTATTATGTGGATGTTTATGCAACTAGGTGGTCCTGATACAATTACTTAATTAAGTAATTGTTTTGATTTAGTTTGGTGTTGTGGTCTGAATATGATATATAAGCTATTAATCATATTCTCATTTGTTATAGTCATTAAAATAGTAAATTATATAAACATCAAAGTAAAAATTGCACATTTGTCTCAACGGGTACTTTTAAGAAATTAACGGGTATGCCTGATACCCACGAGTATGCCGATACCCACGGGTATGCCCGATACCTGACGGGTAATTACCAGACAAATACCCGATGGCTAACGGGCCGGGTATGGCACATAGAGTTACAACCGGATATGGGCCTAGGATTACCAATACCCAGCCCAAGCCCGACCCATTGCCATTCCTAGGTCTACATCAGTTGATAATCGACACAATTTTCATACCTTTGATATTCAAACTCTTGACTTTATATCTACATTAGACAATTTTATCGTATCTGAACACTCAATCTCTTATGACACTACTTCAACATCAACCGCGAAAGCACCTACAAATATAGATCAGCAACAGTTGCAATTCATACGTTTTGAGACTAAAGGTCTTATAAATCTATATGTGTTTCATGGTTTACTCTTAAATGCTTCATTATTCCATTATAAAGTAGATAACATTTTCTTACACAACCATTACTTTTCATTTACATACATTACATGACCCTACACATGTGCATTATGTTGATAACACTTCGTAATCGTCACATATAAACTGTTAACTAACTATACATAACTATGCACATATGCCACACATTAACAACACCCCATGCTTATCACTAATAAACATTGAACAAATCACAGTTTTTATATTTATTACTTATATTTTCATACATTACATAATACTGCACATGTATATTATGTTGACAACAATCCATAATGATCACAAAAAATGTTAATCATTAGTGCATAATTAATAATTATGCACATGTGCATCACATTATCAACACCCTATATTCATCACTAATAAACATTAAACAAATACTGATTTTTACATTCATTACCTCTATTTCCATACATTACATAATCCTACACATGTGCATTATGTTGCCAAAACTCCATAATCATCACAAATAAATTGTTAACCATCAGTACATAATTATGCACATGTGCATCACATTACCAACACCCTATACTCATCACCAAAAACAATTGTTAACAATTTATACATCGTGCGTACACACACCATATACCATATTAATCACAATATTTTATAGGAACAATTACGACTTCTACACGTAATGGCACACCATATTGGATACCTGTTGTTGATGTTGAATACATCCCTAATGGCACACCATATTGGAACCTAAGCAACCTCGTAAACGTTCTAGGCTTCATAATGCATTCAATAATTCTTGATTATCCTATATATGATGACAAGCAGTTTCTAAACGTTCATCTAGGCGTCATAATGCATTCAACGATTCTTGATTATCCTATATATGATGACAAACAGTTTCTAAGCATTATTCTTTTTGTTTATGTTTTTTTGTTTACAATTATTTTGCACTACCTGTTTACGTATTCATAGATTATGATTACTATCATGATACTTTGATATCAATTACTTATTATGTAACACCTGGTAAAAATCGTGTCCAATAATATAATGACACGTGTCATATTTTTTGTAAGTCTAATAAGGGTTAACAAGGACTAAAGGTGTCAACATGCTCAAACTAAGTCTCTAAGTGACCCTCTGGTGTCAACATGCATAAATTGAGCCTCTGAGGGACCATTAGTGTCAACATGCCTAAACTGAGCCTTTGAGTGACCATTAGTGTCAACATGCTTATACAGAGCCTCTGAGTGACCATTAGTGTCAACATGCTTAAACTTAGCCTCTGAGTGACCATTAATGTCAACATGCTTACACTGAGCCTCTGAGTGACCCTTTACGAAGTCCTAACTCTCATATGAGCCACTGGTTGGATGAGAGGGATTAATTATGTAAATAAGTAAAAGTTGGAGAATGGAGGGGTTAAAAGTGTCAACATGTAAAGTTATACCTCTGAGTGACTTTTAACAAACTGAGAGCTTGATAGTGCCCGGGCATACTCCTGGGTACGCCAACTGTTGGCTACGGAGGGCTAATTACGCTTATAAAGGTGTTTTAGAGGTTTAATAAGTTGAGGGGCTAAATGTGGCAAGTTTTGAAAGTTCCCAAGAGGCGCTCGCGGGCCATACAAGACATAGGCCTGGTCTCTCATGGGGCGCGAGAGGACTGTGTCTGCAGAATTTTTGCTTGGCCTCCACATATTGTTGCCAAAAACCATTTGATTCAAAACCATGGACTTCCAAACTGCCATGCCACGTTTTAGGACACTTGTAGGCTTCCTCTAACACTACCCAAAACCTGGCATCACCTCCTTCAAGCTCTCCAACTATAAATAGGTGCATTGGTTCACCATTTGAACTTGCACCTTTCTCATTTTCATTCTATCTCCCTCCTCTGAAAGTCCAAAACTGAAAGGAGCATCCAACTTAGTTCTATTTCATCCTAGGAATCAATTGTAAGTGTTCATTTCTCTTGCATTTTCGTTTATAGGCTTTTATAGCAAAAAATCAAACATTTTACGAAAAACGCTTTGACTCTCGGTTAAGACTATTGTGGTCCAGCCATTGTTCGCAACGAACATGGCTAAGTGTTCGTCATAAGGTAGGTATTAATCCCTATTAAGGGGCACCTCCTAAAGATCACGTTTGCTAGAACAATTAACGGGTCAAAGTTCTAATTTTAAAAAGTCAAACAAGCCAGTTTTCGAAAATATTATAATCTGACTTTATATATGTTATGAAACATGTTTTGACACTTAAGCAAGTTGGTATTAATTATTAGAACATGTGAGAACATGTTCAACTCGTCAATTCCAGTTCTAAAGTCGGTTCGCAACCGAAAGTTGCGAAGTTTGACTTCTACTTTGACTTTCGATTCTGACCCGATTTAGATTAGTTACCTACTGATCTAAAGTTGCATTATGATCGTAATATAATATAGCATAACCCCCTGAGGTTATATTACATGCTCATAATAAGAATCTGAGTTTATGCACAAGTTCCGTTATTATGCCATTTTGACTAAAATGCCCTTTTTATATAAAATAAGGTTTAATCGATAACGAACTTGAAAATGAATTTCCTACTAATGTAATATTATAAGTAAGATTATTTGGGATGTCAAGTCAGATTATATACTAAGTTTACGTACAAGTCTATGTATCATGTCGACAAATGACGAAAAAGCCCTTGTGGCACATAAAATGGTTTTAATCCTCCTTTTCTATATCATATATTTTACCTACTAATATGTTATATTATATAACATGTTTAAAACAATAAAACCTGATCTTAACTTCAGTTTTTATTAAACTTCACATAAATCATCATTTTACGACATAAGCGCCGTTTCAGCGCATAGTACAATTGTTAACCATATTTATCGAACAAGACTTGTTACCTACTGATTTTAAAACTTATTTAAAATATTTTTACAGTAGGTAAATGATATAAACTCAGAATCCCAAATAAGTTATCATACTATGTGTAAAATAACCAAAATGCACCTTCGGTGCATAGTGGTCATAAATGATAAATTACACATATAATCATTAGCTTACTGATATTATGTCATAAATTTAATATTTTTTCAGAATACTTATGATCATAACATCAAAATATAATTAAGTTCTTTTATTACGGTATATAATTACCAAAACGCCCTTGTGAGGCATAATTTCATTTTAAAACCGTAACGGGCATGTAAGTTGATATCCTACTGATATTATAACTTATTTAAAGTATAATGGCATATAAAACTTGTCCATGACTTATCCGGTTACCCGATATCGCTTATATGCACACGGTTAAGTATATGTAACTAGTTTAGGAAAATTAACCGAAACTGGTTTGACCTTATCATTTTAGACTCAAAATCCAGAATGCTTATGGTTCACTCATATTATACAAGTCACAGTACTTGTTGGGTTTAAACTACATTCTATCCGGTCATCATTTAATCTAGCGTATTATACCGTTTTGATCCTGTACTCTAGTCGGTCTAAGTCTATGACTTAAATTAAGACCGTTAACATTTTCATAGGTTAGCTTATGCCATAATCCAGACTAGAACCTTCCAGTAAATGCTATCTACACTTATTTCATTTTGAATATAGCTGAGATATTAAATCTTGCGTTTTTAATCAAGACTAGCTCAGGTAAATACTCTTGACTTATTTTCCCTATACGGGCTTGGGTTACAGTAAATTACTACCGCTTGGTTGGAAATAGGATCAATCAAATGCCTGACTGTGGCTAGTAAATCCGCATATTCTGTTTTAATCAGCTTTGTTTGATAACTTAAACATTGGCGGTTAACGACCGTCTCCTGGATATCCTCGGCTCATTACATTAGTTAATGGCCACGACCAAAGCACGGGGTGTAGGCATACACCTAATAGATGCTCATGCTAAATTATTTTTACCCACTAGTTGGGGATACCTCCTTCGTGGGTTCGTAAGTGGTGTGCACGTTAATCATGTCTCGATCTCTGTACTGGGCCCTATATGTAAGGACAAACATGTAAAGCTGTTAACAAGGTTACAAGGCTGTCTTTCCCAAGTTATAAAAGATTTTAGTGCCCTGTGCAGTTAAATCCATTTTAAAATGTTTTCAAAATGCGTCAGTCGGGTGTATTTATCAGCGAAAGCTGATGTATTTTGAAAAGGCTAAGATGCAGGTACAATACGATATAGGCTGAAAGCTGCTCGGTAGTGATATAAGAGGATCTTGCAAATCCTTAGATCTGCCCAAATTCTGTTACACATTTTTTGTATATTTTACGATCTGCCTGTGGATCTTTCATTACAAGCTGTCTGCATATTATTTTTCGTACTTTGAACATTTGGTTTGTAATAGTAATTTAAACTCCAAGACTTCCGTTGTGCTGTGTTTAATTGACTATGATGATATCAACTTATGTCACGATATTCCCCACCCAGGCCCACTGGTGTTTGATTAGAAATACGGGGTGTGACAGGTTGGTATCAAAGCCAACGTTTGAGAGAATTAAACACTAGCCTTCTTGTGTCTAATCTCAAACTTACACAAAAGCACATTCCTTAGACTTCCGAGTCTAGGCTTTAACCTATGATTACTCATCTCATTATTAAGTTATTATTATTATTTTGACTTGATTTTAACAGGAAAATGCCGCCAAGAGTACGAGGAAGAGGTAACGGACCTATGAGCGGAGGACCATCTGGACATATCCCTTCACAACCCTATCACTTGAATCCTTATGAGGATTCGGGGAATTCCTGGCCACTAGCGCAACATTCACCTACTCACACACAAAACTCATACCACTCATATCATTCTCACTAATCACACCATTCTCATCACTCTCATCATTCATATCAAGATGAGTTTAACCCTAACCACTACTTCAACACACCCCTAGCTGATCAAAATCAATTAGATCAACCCAACCTAATGGACGAGGACTCCGAACCGGAGATACCACCGTCAGGATCCTTTGGACACCCTATCGAAATCTCTAGCGATTCTAACTCGTACGCCGGATCGCCAAACCAAGGTCCTAACAAATGGGACCAATATTGGAGCTAATTTACTTTTACTAACACTCCTTCCCACCACTCCCCAACGCCTCCTATACAAGAAGATATTCAAATGGAGTCGGTGGATCAACCCCAGCCGCCTGAGCCACCAAGGAAGAAACGTGGAGCACGTATGTCGGTACGTGCGGGTCAATGGTCGGGTTCACTGCCACCATTGCCCAAAACCTACCCTACCATTCACGAGGATCCACAAATGGGTGGACCTTCCAATACTTCACCTGTGGTGGAACCGACACCACCACCATCGGGTTTTAATAACCCTATTCCCACATATCCGGATATATCTGGATATGATCCTTTTAACCCATCTATGGCGGTAAATTACCAGGCACTATCGCATGACCCTTATATGCAAGCGGTCATGCATAACGCACTTTACCCATCTCCTTTCCCACCTGCTTATCCACCTACTGGATATCCAAATTATGGGTACCAGAACCACAACATCCGCCCCCTCTTGAGGCCATTAATGAGGCATCGGAACGAATGAAGGAAATACAACAACAAGTGGAGAAGATGGAGATGAAGACGAATAAGTTCTTCAATAAGCTCTCCAAGTTGGTTAAGGGAAAGAAGGACGAGTGAAGTCTCTTCTATTAATATGTTTAGTCCCCGCATGGACATTATTATTTGTTTAGTCCCTGCGTGGACAAGTTATTTCTTTTAGTCCTTGCAGGAACAGTTAGTTTTATTTATTTATTTCTAGTATTGTAATTTCTTATTAGCATTTAATGAAATATTTTGGAATTATATATATATGTATTCATCCTCTTCAAACGAACGTCTCGATTTTACTCGAAATTTATGCTCTTCTATATAATTCCAAAAGATCTTAATGGTTTTCATTAGCCAAGTGGCACAGACCACATTATTTAGCCAGCTTATGAATGATAGTTAAGGATGAATAGCCTTCTATCATGATAGTTAAGAAAGAATTATCCTTCTATCCAGAGGTGGTGGACTATGTTCAAGCCTCCAAGTCGTTAAGGTTAATATGACCTTGACAATTAATCAACCATTAAGATACTCCTATGTTAACATTTAAGTAATGTTCATACTCTTGGTAGAATGACTTGAGGAACCACACTAACCGTCTAGGTAATGGACTAAGTCCTAAACCTTATATATCCTATGTGATCAAATTTGATTCCGGCTAATATCATCAATGCGATGATAATTGACATCCATTAGTGATGTAGTGCCTACGGGCCATAATTAAACGTCCATTAGTGACGTAGTGCCTACGGGCCATAATTGTACATCCATTAGTGATGTAGCGCCTAAGGACCATAATTAAACATCCATTAGTGATGTAGTGTCTACGGACCATGATTAAACATCCATTAGGGATGATTTTCCTTTGAGCAACATTATATTGTCAATTGACAATGACAGTTGTGGTTAGTATAACCCTCTACCCAAAATTATGTCCATTAGTGACAGGCCAATGTGCCGTATTTTTATGTCCATTAGTGACAGGCCAATGTTCCGTATTTTATGTCCATTAGTGACAGGCCAATGTGCCGTATTTTTATGTGTTCATTAGTGACAAGCCAATGTGTCGTATTTTTATGTCTCCTAAGTGGCAGGCCTATGTGCCATAATAATAAGTCCATAAGTGACAAGTCCTAGTGACATATTTTACGTCCTTCATGACAAGCCAATGTGCTGTGTTTTTTATATCCTTGGAGATAAGGCCTATGAGCCATATTTTTAATGTCCTTCTTGACAAGCCTATGAGCTATTTATAATTGTCTAATGACAATGACAGTTGTGATATTATGATTCACTGTCTAATAAATATATGGACTATGTCCAAATTGTAATTTGCCTTTGATGGTCCTTTTGAGACCTAGGCCAAATTTAGATAACATTCGTGGAAATGTTAAGCCTAAGAGTTGTGATTATATTCACACTAGTTTGATTAAGCAATGGAATTATATATCAAATTTTGAAGCCAATATGGTTATTAATACCATGGCTAAGAGAAGTTTAATTTGGTGTTTAGAACCAAAGCTTCAAGAATGGCTAACTCGGATGAGGCGCAAAGTAGCCACCGAGATACTAACTCTAACAAAGCTGAAAACATAGCCATTGATAATGATGATTTCCAAACTCGCATAGATGCAGCTGTTAGAAAGGCCATTGAAAAGGTCGTGGAGAAATTTAAGGAAATGAGTGCTACTCGCTCCAAGCCTTTGTCTATTCCACCCTCATCAGCTCGTAAGGAGAGCTTCGTTCACTCTTCAAATGCGAAGAGTGAACCAAAGAAATTAGAATTTAACGATAGGTCCCGTTCTTTTAAAGACGAATGTACCTACAAATACTTCATCTCTTGTAAACCCTAAGATTTCAATGGAGAAAGGGGAGTTTAGAAGCCTTGAGATGGCTTGATGAAATGGAGACTATAGTGGATATCAGCGGTTGTGCTGATAAGGATGTGGTAAAGTATGTATCACAGTCCTTCAAGGGTGATGCCCTAATTTGGTGGAAGGCAATGGTCCAGTCAACAAGTAAAGTGCACCTATACAACTTGGGATGGTCCAAGTTTGTAGACTTAGTCAAAGAGACATACTGCCCACCTCATGAGGTGGAGACGATAGAGTCAGACTTTCTGACTCTTACAATGAAAAATCTAGATTGCCGGAAGTATGTTTGTAACTTTAACTCTCTATCCAGATTAGTCTTCTATTTAATCACTCCTGAACCCAAACGCATTATGCGTTTTATTAATGGATTAGCGCCCGAGATTAAGGGCATGGTAAAGGCTGCTCAGCCTAGTACCAATAGGTCTGTTGTTGACCTATCTCTCTCTCTCACCTTAGACTTGGTGAGGCAAAAGTCAGTTAGATGGAGACTGACGGAAAAAGGAAACGGGAGGATGATAACTCCCAAAGGTTCAAAAAGAGAGGAAATTTTGGGTTCAAGAAGAACCAGCACAGGTCTGATGAAAGACCTCCGTGCAAGACTTGTAACCACAGGCATTGGGGGCAACGCAATGCTGACCCACAGATTAAACCCTGTGGTATTTGAAAAAGAAAAGGGCATAAGACCCTAGAATGCAAAAACCTTAAGGACGCAGTCTGTTATGGCTGTAATGAAAAGGGTCATATTAAGCCTAATTGCCCAAAGAACCCCAAAGGTAATGATGCAAAGCCTGGAGAGGCTAAGACAAGAAATGCGCGCCCCTTTCAGATGAATGCTAAAGAGGTTGTTAGTGATAACAACGTCATAACAGGTACATTCCTCATTAATGACATATATGCTATAGTTCTTTTTTATTCAGGTGCAGATAAGTTCTTTGTAGACCATAAGTTTAATAAACTACTAAACTTACCCATAAGAACTCTAGACTTAATTTATGAGGTAAAACTTGCTGATGGAACTTTAAAAAAAGCATCTTCCATTCTTGATGGATGTTTTATATCCACTAAGAATCATTCAATTCCTATTTCTCTTATGCCATTGAAATTGGTGGGGTTCGATGTAGTCTTACGCATGGATTGGTTATCTCATAATCAAGCCCGCATTGCCTGTGATAAGAAACTCAGCAAAGTTAAAACCCCATCTGGTGAAATGATCACCATTCTCGAAGAGTCAACTATGGATTGCCAGACAAGTGTATTATTTAAGGCATCCAAGTGTCTGAGGAAAGGTTGTGTCATTTACATGGCACAAGTAACTATTAACGAGCCAAAGCCAGAGATTGAAGACCTTCTAATCTTCTCGGAATATTCCGATGTCTTTCATGAAGAATTACCAGGTCTACCTCCAGATAGGCAAGTAGAGTTTAGGATTGACGTCCTACCAGGATCAGCACCTGTTGCTAAAGCTTCGTATCGATTAGCATCGACGGAAAGGAAAGAATTAAGAAAACAGTTAGACAAACTTTTAGAAAAAGGCTTTATTCAGCCTAGTTTCTCACCTTGGGGAGCTCATATCCTTTTCGTTAAGAAAAAGGACGGTTCAATGCGGATGTGCATTGATTATCGTGAACTAAAAAATTGTTATCCTCTGCCCAGGATTGATGACTTGTTCGATCAACTTCAAGGGGCTAGTTACTTCTCTAAGATCGATTTAAGATCAGGATATCATCAACTAAAGTTTAGAAGTGAGGATGTTCCTAAAACCGCCTTTAGGATCCATTATGGTTATTATGAATTCTTGGTGATGCCTTTTGGGCTCACAAATGCACCTGCAGCATTCATGGATCTCATGAATAGTGTCTGCAAGCCGTATTTAGATAAGTTTGTCATTGTCTTCATAGACGACATACTTATCTACTCTTGTAATCAAGTTGATCACGAGAAACATCTTTGGTGCATCCAAGAACTGCTAAGACAAGAGAAGCTTTATTCTAAGTTCTCTAAATGCGAATTTTGGCTTAGAGAAGTCCAATTTCTTGGACATGTAGAAAGTGAGCGTGGTATCCAAGTGGATCCCGCTAATATTGAAGCCATAATGAATTGGGAAGTACCCAAAACTCCATCAGAAATTCATAGCTTTTTAGGATTGGCTGTTTATTATAAGAGGTTCATTGAGAACTTTTCAAGGATAGCCACTCCTTTAACTACCTTGACTCGTAAGAATGTCAAGTTTGACTGGGGTCCAAAACAACAAGAATCTTTTGAAATTTTAAAACACAAGTTGAGCAATGCTCCTGTGTTATCCCTACCTGAGGGTATTGAGGATTTTGTTGTTTATTGTGATGCCTCGCATACTTGCATGGTTTGTGTGCTAATGCAAAAAGCAAAGTAATTGCTTATGCATCATGACAATTAAAGGTGCACGAAAGGAATTACACCACCCATGATTTGGAACTAGGTGCTGTTGTATTTGCACTTAAGTTGTGGAGGCATTACTTATATGGCACGAAGTGTATTATATACACTGACCATAAGAGTCTCCAACATTTGTTCAATCAAAAGGATTTGAACATGCGACAACGCCACAGGATGGAGACACTTAATGATTATGATTGCGAAATTCGCTATAATCCCGACAAGGCAAATGTGTTGCTGACGCCTTAAGTCGTAAGGAAAGGGTTAAGCTTATAAGGATTAACGTCAAGAGCATTGAGCTCAGAAATAGCTTGAATGAAAAGCTATTAGATACATAAAGGCAAGCCCTATTAGAGGGTAATGTTCCTAATGAGGGATTAGGCAGAACTGTTAATCAGGTAATGCTTGGAAAAGATGGAATCCTTAGATTTAATGGCAGAATCTGGGTTCCAATCTTTGGAGGACTTAGAGATCTAATCCTCCAAGAAGCGCATAATACGAGATACTCAGTTCACCCAGGTGGTGACAAGATGTATCAGGATTTGAAAAAAAAATTATTGGTGGATGGGTTTGAAGAAATCCATAGCCACTTATGTAGCTAAGTGTCTGATGTGTTTGCAAGTTAAAGCCGAACATTAGAAACCATCAGGACTTCTACAATAACTTGAAATTCCCACTTGGAAATGGGAAATGATAACTATGGATTTGATTGCCAAGTTACCTAAGACCAAACGTGGTAGTAACACGATTTGGGTCATTGTGGATAGGCTGACTAAGTCAGGTATTTCTTGCCAATTAAAGAGACTTATAATTCTGATAAGTTGGATAAGTTGTATGTGGACAAGATTGTGTCCCTACATGGTGTGCCAATATCTATTGTATCTGATAGAGATACTAGATATACATCTCATTTTTGTAAAAGTTTCCAACAATCTTTAGGCACAAGATTAAACTTTAGTACAGCTTACCACCCGCAAACGGATGGACAAAGTGAGCGTACTATTCAGACTTTGGAAGACATGCTTAGAGCATGTGTGATTGATTTAGGTGGAAGTAGGGATGACCGCTTACCCCTAATAGAATTCTCCTATAATAATAGTTATCATACGAGCATCAAGGCTGCTCCTTTTGAGACCTTGTATGGGAGAAAGTGTCGAACACACGTGTGTTGGGTGGAAGTTGGGGAAGCCCAACTATCAGGACCTGAGATTGTCCTAGAGACCACAGACAAGATTGTACAAATCTGTGATCGTCTCAAGGTTGCCGTGATAGGCAGAAGAGTTATGAAGACAAGAGGTGTAAACCTCTTAAGTTCAAGTTGGGGACAAAGTCATGCTGAAAGTATCACCTTGGAAAGGTGTAATGAGATTCGGAAAGAAGGGCAAGTTAAGCCCAAGATATATAGGACCATTCGATATAGTCGAATGTGTCGGCGCTATAGCTTATAAGCTTAAGCTGCCAGAGGAGCTTAGTGGAATTCATGATGTATTCCACATCTGTAATCTTAAGAAATGTCTAGCCGATGAGTCGCTAGCAATGTCACATCATGATGTGCAAATAGATGAAAACCTGAGGTTCGTTGAGAAACCGATATCGATCGAGGATCGACAGGTTAAGAAGCTTCAAAAGAAAAAGATACCTATAGTAAAGGATAAGTGGGATGCCCTTCGAGGCCTCGAGTATACATGGGAGGTTGAGTCCACTATGCGACAAAAATACCCCCATCTTTATAAATAAAATCTCGAGGTCGAGATTTCTTTTAAGGGTGTGAGGATGTAACACCTCGTAAAAATCGTGTCCAATAATATAGTGACACGTGTCATATTTTATAAGTCTAATAAGGGCTAACAAGGACTAAAGGTGTCAACAAGCTCAAACTAAGCCTCTGAGTGACCATTAGTGTCAACATACTTAAACTTAGCCTCTGAGCGACCATTAGTGTCAACATGCTTAAACATGGCCTCTGAGTGACTAATAGTGTCAACATGCTTACACTGAGCCTCTGAGTGACCCTTTACGAAGTCCTAACTCTCATATAAGCCACTGATTAGACGAGAGGGATTAATTATATAAATATGGAAAAGTTGGACAATGGAGGGGTTAAAAGTGTCAACATGTTAATTTATACCTCTAAGTGACCTTTTAACGAACCGAGAGCTTGATAATGTCCGG
Source organism: Scalesia atractyloides (assembly GCA_947069175.1). NCBI lineage: Eukaryota > Viridiplantae > Streptophyta > Magnoliopsida > Asterales > Asteraceae > Scalesia > Scalesia atractyloides. The sequence goes on along the minus strand of CAMTDV010000116.1, from coordinate 1,671,783 downwards.
GCATACTCCTGGGTAAGCCAAACGTTGGCTACGAAGGGCTAATTACGCTTATAAAGGTTTTTTAGAGGTTTAATAAGTTGAGGGGCTAAATGTGACAAGTTTTGAAAGTTCCCAAGAGGCACTCACGGGCCGTGAGAGACATAGGCCTAGTCTCTCGCGAGGCGCGAAAGGACTGTGTCTGCAGAATTTTTGCTTGGCCTCCACATATGTTGTCAAAAATCGTTTGATTCGAAACCATGGACTTCCAAACTGCCATGCCACGTTTTAGGACACTTGTAGGCTTCCTCTAACACTACCTAACATCTGGCATCACCTCCTTCAAGCTCCAACTATAAATAGGTGCATTGGTTCACCATTTGAACTTGGACCTTTCTCATTTTCATTCTATCTCCCTCCTCCGAAAGTTTATAACTGAAAACAGCATCGAACCTAGTTCTGTTTCATCCTAGGAATGACTTGTAAGTGTTCCTTTCTCTTGCATTTTTGTTTATATGCTTTTATAGCCAAAAGTCAAGCGTTTAACGCTTTAACTTTTGGTTAAGACCACATGGTCTAGTCATTGTTCGTAACGAACATGGTCAAGTGATCGTTATAAGGTAGGTGTTAATCCCTATTAAGGGCACCTCCTAAAGATCACGTTTGCTAGACCAATTGATGGGTCAAAGTTCTAATATTAAAAAATCAAACATGCCAGATTTCGAAAATATATAATCCGACTTTATATATGTTATGAAACATGTTTTGACACTTAAACAAGTTGGTAATAATTATTAGAAAATGTGAGAACATGTTTGACTCGTCAATTCCAGTTCTAGGGTCGGTTCGCAACCGAAAGTCGCAAAGTTTGACTTCTGCTTTGACTTTCGATTCTGACCCGATTTAGATTAGTTAGCTACTGATCTAAAGTTGCATTATGATCGTAATATAATGTAGCATAACCCCCTGAGGTTATATGACATGATCATAATCAGAATATGAGTTTATGCACAAGTTCTGTTATTATGCCATTTTGACTAAAATGCCTTTTTTACATAAAATAAGGTTTAATCGATAACGAACTTGAAAATAAATTTCCTACTAATGTAATATTATAAGTAAGATTATTTGGGATGCCAAGTCAAATTATATACTGAGTTTACGTACAAGTCCTTGTATCATGTCGACAAATGACGATAAAGCCCTTGTGGCACATAAAATGGTTTTAATCCTACTTTTTCATATCAAATCTTTTACTTACTAATATTTTATATTAAATAACATGTCTAAAACAATAAAACTTGATCTTAACTTTAGTTTTTATGAAACTTCGCATAAATCATCATTTTACGACATAAGCGCCGTTTCGGCATAGTACAGTCGTTAACCATATTTATCGAACAAGACTTGTTACCTACTGATTTTAAAACTTATTTAAAATATTTTTACAGTAGGTACATGATAAAAACTCAGAATCCAAAATAAGTTATCATACTATGTTTATAATGACCAAAATGCCCCTTCGGTGCATAGTTTGGTTATAAATGATAAATTACACATATAATATTATCTTACTGATACTATGTCATAAATTAAATATTTTTCCAGAATACTTATGATCATAACATCAAAATATATTCAAGTTCTTTTATTACGGTATATAATTACCAAAACGCCCGTATGAGGCATAATTTCATTTTAAAACTGTAACAGGCATGTAAGTTGATATCCTACTGATATTACAACTTATTTAAAGTATAATGACATATAAAACTTGTCAATGACTTATCCGGTTACCCGATATCGTTTATATGCGCACAGTTAAGTATATATAACTAGTTTACGGAAATTAACCGAAACGGGTTTGACCTTATCATTTTAGACTCAAAATACAGAATGCTTATGGTTTATTCATATTATACAAGTCATAGTACTTTTTGGGTTTAAACTACATTCTATCCGGTCATCATTTAATCTAGCGTATTATACCGTTTTGAACATGTACGCTAGTCGGTCTAAGTCTATGACTTAAATTAAGATCGTTAGCATTTTAATTGGTTAGCTTATGCCATAATCCAGACTAGAGCCTTCCAATAAATGCTATTTGCACTATTTCATTATGTATATGGCTGAGATATTGAATCTTGCATTTTTAATCAAGACTAGCTCAGGTAAATACTCTTGACTTATTTTCCCTATACGGGCTTGGGTTACGGTAAATTATTACCGCTTGGTCGGAAATGGGATAAATCGAATGTCGGACTATGGATAGTAAATCCGCATGTTCCGTTTTAATCAGTTTTGTTTGACAACTTAAACATTGGTGGTTAACGACCGTGTCCTGGATATCCTCGGCTCATTACATTAGTTAATGGCCACGACCAAAGCGCGGGGTGTAGGCAAACACCTGACAGATGCTCATGCTAAATTATTTTTATCCACTAGTGGGGGATACCTCCTTCGTGGGTTCGTAAGTGGTGTGTACGTTAATCATGTCTCGGTCTCTGTACTGAGCCCCATATGTATGGACAAACATGTAAAGTTGTTAACAAGGTTACAAGGATGACTTTCCCAAGTTATAAAAGATTTTTCATGCCCTGTGCACTTAAATCCATTTTAAAATGTTTTCAAAATGAGCCAGTCGGGTGTATTTACCAACGAAATATGACGTATTTTCAAAAGGCTAAGATGCAGGTACAATACGAAATAGGCTGGAAGCTGCTCGGTAGTGATATAAGAGGATCTTGCAAATCCTTAGATCTGCCCAAAGTCTGTTACACATGTTTTATGTATATTTTACGATCCGCCTGTGGATCTTTCATTACAAGACGTCTGTATATTATTTTTCGTACTTTGAACATTTGGTTTGTAATAGTAATTTAAACTCTAAGACTTCCGCTGTGCTGTGTTTAATTGACTATGATGATATCAACTTACGTCACAATATTCCCCACCCGGGCCCACCGGTGTTTGATTGGAAATACGGGGTGTGACATATTAGACGTAATCGTATGTAATTTTATTGTTAACCACCTAACATATACTACCAACATGGTGCTTTGAAAAATGCACATGTGCATGCATGTTTGCTGTTTCACTACAAATTCTATTGTTTCGACCAATGCACATGTGCATACATGAATATCTTAACTACATATAATCTGTTTTCCTTTACATATACATCAACATATGTAATGTGGTACCCTATATTTAATAGGGTACCACATATGTAATATGATATGAACAAATATACAGTTTTTCAAAATATACACTTATTCATTTCCGACATGTTTATTGTTTTTTTATTAATGCACATGTGCATTACTAACATTAACACATTATCACACAACTTTTGTGTCAGATAATCCGATCAACAATCATTATTGCACATATGCATCACCGACATATACTATACCAAGCAACATATTACATCCTAAATTAACAAATATAACCATCTGTAACACATTATACAATACCAATATGTATGCTATTTCAAACTATGCACATATGCAGTACATCATTTTCTCTACCAGACAACATAATACATCATATATTAACAAACATGATCATTCGCCTCTGATAACGGCAATTTTGTTGCTATCTTCGTCCTCATGTTTTTAAGTTGCATTTCTTGAATTTCTTTATCTTTGCTAAGTCTGCAATCAAACTTCTCACCACTCCCTTTATACATCTCAATATGTCGCATAGCAAACACCCCGCAATATGTGAAGTAATAAAGGGATTTCGCTTACTTGTTCAATGTTTTATCATGATTTCGCTTACTTGTCCTCCACCTTATGCTTTTTTTTCTTCTTGTGCACCTGCATGTGATATATTTAATGTGTTGACATAAATATATCATTTAACATGAAAATAATAAAGGGATGTACATGTACATAAGCTCCCAACTGCACTATCAAATACTAATCAACCTTTTTTACCTCTTTGTTTAACCGTCACGTAATCATCTTCCATTGCATTTGGCATTTTTTGACCCGTCATCCCTTGATTTCAAAACGAAAGTTACATTATTCGTTTAACAAACATACAATCTCAATGAATATGTGCACTAACATTAACTTTATTGTTACCATATACACTATGCACATGCGCATCAATATGCACACACGCATCAACATAAACTACATTATTAACATATTTTGGCAAACTATGCACATGTGCATATGCACATGTACAAAACATGAATGATGTTATTAACATATTCTAGCAAATTATGCATATGTGCCTAACTATGCATATTTGCATCCACATGACTGACCTTATTGAAATAATTTGGCAAAATATGAATATGTGCATTAACATGATTGACCTTATTAAAAGGTTTGTTTCAACAAAAAAACCCTAACCCTTACCAAATCAAATTTCATATTACCATCAATCGTAATTAACATTAATCAGTAATAAAACTATTATGGCAAATTCTACACATGTGTATAACTATGCACATGTGCAACAAAATAAATGACCTTGTTGACATATCATGGCAAACTATGCACAACAAGAAGTTATGCACATATGCATCAACATGAATGATCTTATTAACCTATTTTGGCAAATTATGCGTGTCACACCCCGACCCGCAGCGGAAAAAGGTGATCGGGGCATGATTGGGTTTTCATCAAAGCTCATGACATTTATTATAATGTTTCATATTTATTATTACAATTTAAAGGGAATCATGCAATCAAATCATACAAATACAACATGTTCTATATATCGTTCTAGACTTCATTATTTTTCTTCAAAGGCAATTTCCTATGTGTTCCTTGCTTCATCCTGTCCACCTGTATCATATGTAAAAATGGTTTTTGGGTCAACAAAAAGTTGGCGAGTGAATCCTATGAAAATATTTAAACGTGTTTATTGTATTGATTATAAAATAAAGTGCATAATCACATATGAGTAAATGTAGATGTAAATTTATTCACAAAACACATAATATTAAATATTGCACACACATACAACAAATGATTGTTTTGAGGCACGCGTTGTTCAACTCGTCTCCCACGAGGAACTGATGGGCCTAATGAATGAGTTTTGAGGCACACGTTGTTCTACGAACTGATGGGCCTAATGAATGAGTTTTAAGGCACGCGTTGTTCAACTCGTCTCCCACGAGGAACTGATGGCCTAACAAATAATTTGCATACAACTTGACAATATGTAATACATCACAACACACAATATTTACATTCTAAGTTTAGATCATAATATGGTATAGCACGAGTTTGCATAAGCGAATTAATTTAAGCGACACATGACACACCCCAAAACATGAATAAAAAGGGGAATTTGTAAGAATTCACTCACAGTGGGTGCGTTTCTTGGATTGATGATGAATGCGCACGAATTCGGATTTAATCGGCAAGGGAACTAACCTAAATAATAACATAATAGTTCGATAAATAAATAAACTCTTATTTGAGATTAGTATTTTTAATTAGTGTTCTTAATGGGATTGTTCGGTTTATTTCTGTGAGTTCAAGGAAATTTTCTAACTTTAAAAATATTGTTTTTAAATATTTTTAATTGATTTTTAAATAAATTAAATAAATAAAAGAAAATAAAAAATTTTGACTTTTTGACCAGTTGACCGTTGACCAGTTGACCGTTGACCGTTGACTGTTAACCGGTTCGGACGTGTGTATGTATGCGCTGGGTGAGGCTCGAACCCGAGACCTCCTGTACGCGTGCACGCAGCTCTACCAACTGAGCTACGTGTCTAACCCGAAATATTTCTGTTTTTAATTATATTTATACACTATTTAATTTAATCAGAAATAATTTATTTTTAAAAAGGATTTAATTATATCGGACCGATGCTCACAACAGGTCTCGAACCCGGGACCCGTGGTTTAGTGTTGCACACAGTCCACCGCTGGACTGTGTGTCTAACCTGGTTAATATACTGATTTTATTAAACTTAACATCTTACAGCGAGTTGATCCGGTTCGGTTTAAAAAGAACATTTTTATTTCAGAGAGTGAGGTTGTGTCAAGGATCAAACTCGAGACGTGTGTTAATCGTTTGCACACAGTCCACCGCTGGACTGTGTGTGTAACCCGGTTTAATATCTTGTTTTAATTATACTTATACATAAGTTCGACTTCATCTTCTTCGTTCAAAGATACAGACAACTATTATTCAACTGTTCTTGTTTGATTCGATTAACGAAATTTATAAGTGATTGAAATGAGATGGATAGAGAGAGTTTTGGAAATGAATGTACCGAAACAGATGTCTTTCTCAGAACTCCGGCAAGGATCGTCGGCTCTGTTTTGTGAACTCCGTCTGTTCGGATCAATTAACAGTTTTGATCGATTAGTTGTGAAATTGAGTTACTAATCAAGGATTAACAGAAGGTTTGAATGATTATACCGATTCACAGCGTGATTTTGGAAATTCCAGAGGTTTTCCGGCGAGAGCAGAATATTCCGGCTACGTCGTCTGGGATTGATTCTGGTTGATGGATTGAAGTTAGTAATAGTCTAACAATGGATTGAAACCGAAAGAGTCGAGGTATTTACCGTTTTGATGAAAGTCTCGGTTTTCTGGCGAAAGTCCGATGATTGCAGAAAATCTCCGGCGAGTGAAATTGATTCGAGAAATGGTGCGATTTTGAGCGAAATGATTTCCAGAGACTTGGGTGTGTATTTATACGGAAGAATCACAATGAATTGGGTCTGATTTCAGTCTTTATTCGTTGGTCAGCCTTTCTCCGGCGGTTATGACTGATGTCGTGGGACTAGACATCGGTTATAACCGATGTCGATGTTAATACATACGTTAAGTCAAAAGAAACCGTCGATAATTGGCGAAATCGTCGGATTTTCCGACGACTGCGAAATGGGCGCGCTGTTGACTGAATTCGATTTCAAGTTTTATTATAAATGTTATTTGTTTCACTGGATAGCACAAGTGAGTCAAGTGGCGGAGTGGTTAAGTGTTTGTGTGATAAGGCTTCCGGCTGACACGGGTTCGAAACCCGGCAGCCTTCTTTTTTTTTATTTATTTTATTTTCACTTTTTATCAATTATAGTTTTTAAATTCTAAATTGTTTATTAATTATGTAATGTTTAAAATTAATTTGAGCATTAAATACACAACGAAAATTTTAACTGGATGTTCGGTTAATAAACGAAGCGGGTTCGGTTAACCCGGTTTTTGACGGATGTTACAATGCGCATGTGCCTAACTATGCACATTTTCATCCACTTGACTGAACTTATTGAAATAATATGGCAAAATATGTATATGTGCATAACTATGCATATGCGTATAACTATGCACATGTGCATTACATACAGTTGACCTTATCAAAAGGTTTGCTTAAATAAAAAACCGTAACCCTTACCAAATCAAATTTCGTATTATCACCAATTATATCTAACATTAATTAGTAGCAAAACTACATACTAAAACACATAAATACCACATTATATATAGTTCTATGACAACAGTCACCCCAAATCCCTCAAAAATCACACACACACACACACACATATATATATATATATATCACACAATTTTCACTAGTGAAGATTTGAATCGAAGATTAAGCGTCATTTTATCATATAAAACTACAAAACAAAGTGTATAAACTTACAAATTCATGGAACGGTGGAGCGACGCTGAATATTCCGACAATAACTATATTACAGTGAGTCCGTTGGACATTTGTTCTTCATATTCTCCCTAATTGTGTCATAGTCTTTGATGATTATGTTCTTGTTGCTCTGATTTCGAATAGATGACGAATATATGATCGATGATTCTGTTCTTATTGCCCTAGTTTCGATTATACGACGAATACATGATGAATGGTAAGATCGAGATGATGAATATTGGAGATTTTGGTGTGTTAGATGTGAACTGAGATGACGAATTTTGGAGATTTTGGAGTGTCGAACGTGAACTGAATAAAAAAGAGGATTTAATTGTTTGAAGTCTAGTAGGAGTAGGAGGAGGGACGACTAATTTAATTTTTGTTATGTATTTACACTAGTGTCATCTGTTCACATTAGTTCCCGCGGTTCTCGTAATAAAGGTGGTTATCGCATGAACCGTATATATATATATATATATATATATATATATATATATATATATATATATAGTGGTTGCAAAAGTTCCGCTTAGGCTCTAAGTACTCTTTGGGTACTTGCTATACGGTAGGTTGCCGAGGCTCGAGTATTATTCACCTAGATCAAGTACTCTCAAATCCACCTAAGAAGCGTATAACGACTTTTGCAACCATCGTATTTACAATGATAAATGTAATAATCTTGCAGATATTTATAGGAAAACAGGCATACAAATAATACTATTGGTTTAGTGACATGGACTGATCACTTTTTGAACTCCAAATTGAATTTACGGATAATATAGTAAATGCTTAAAAATGTTAGGGTGCAGAGGAAATTTCACCAACTACGCTCAACATTACCCATTAAAAATTGTTATCTTATTATACATTATATTACTATTATACATATTAATTTTAAGTGGCCATAGTGTTTATGTTTTTTGAATAGTTTTTTTAATTATTTTAATTTATCTATGATATTAAATGATCATGAATAGTGTTTATATTTTTTTAAGTAATTCTTTTAATTGTTTTAATTAATCTAATGATAATTTATTTATTATGTAATTCGATTTTTGTTTTTAATAACTTGCGTTCTATATTTATTTTTAAATACTGTGATATATATTTTATTTAAAATAGATAGTGTGTCACTATCATACCAGTTCAGACCGAGATTGATTGTGTTCTTTACCGTTGTAATATAAAATTTATAAAGAACGTATACTATGCCGCTATCATACAAAACCAAACTGAAACCGACTAAACAATATATATAACGGTACTTTGTTTTATTTATATTGTTTTCGCTTTCGATAAGATGACACGATTTCACTACCATACCATACAAAACATCGGTATTTGTATTCATTTTTATGGTTTATTGTTTGATAACGGATTCCTTGCCGCTACCGTAGTGAACCGAAACCGACGAAACATTGATATTGGTTTTTATTTTTATTCTTTCTGCTTTCGATAAACTAACACCGTGTTGCTACCATACCTTACCGAACAACATTTGTATTGTTACATGTATTCATTTTAATACAACTATGTATGCGATGGAAAACGAATATCAGTACCAGTTCTATGACGATTTAAACCAATCGTATCGTTAAAACAACATCGGTTTTGGTACCGGTGTTCGTATTTATCGTTTTCGATCGGCATAAGACACGTGTTATTTTCTACCAAGTGCTTGTATCGTGCCAGTAATGTAATGAACCAAATCGATACCAATCGAATGTCAGCGATCACGTACCGTGGCAACGCACGGAAAAATAACCTAGTTTATAATAAAAAACTACCTACAATTAGCTAGCTAAAGAGAAAGGTGGTGTTCTAAACTACCCTAAACCTCTTTTCCTTGAATTTTACTATCAATCTCATCGGGTAGTAGTCCCTGATTTCACTATCTTCACTCACTAAAGGAAGTGTTGGCGCCCATGTTCCAGTTAAGACCGCATAACCCGAATGGGGGTACTCGAGGGTGTCCCCATCCTTATTTATGCATATGCCTTCACACCCCTGAAAATTACCATTGATTCATATTTCTTCATATGATTTTTGTTCTTTAATATGCATACATATGCAACACTTCTCACACACATGATTTCTATACCGCATCTCCCTCGTGCAATTATCTATTCTATATTATCTCCCATGAGTCCATGACACCTATGGAATCCATCACAGATCATTTTCCAAATAACCTTATATATTGAAGGGTTACTAATTCTGAAAAAAAAATTAAATTACAATGTAATTTCATAAATGATTATTTTAAAGAATATTGGAATCCATCACAAAGTAATTTTTTCATGGAAATTTGAGGAAATTATCATCCCCTTGAGATCATTTGATCATCACAAAGTATTTTTTTTTCATGGGCATTTGTGGAACTTATCATCCCCTTGAGATCATTTGATCAATAGTTCAAAAAGTAATAGTGGCATCATAATTGAAGGAACGTTGAGAGACATTCATATAACTATCGGATAAACCGGTGATAAAGTAGTGTATTTTCAACTATGTGTTTTTTCGGTTTAAATCTTGTAAAGAGTAAGTATGACATGATTTTAGCATTAAAAAAAAACTTTTAGAGACATTCAATAATTGTAAAAAGGCACTTTGTGGGATCCAAAATATCACTTTATAATTTATCTTCATAGGCTTCTCTCTCATCCCTTAATATCGAACCGTGTTTTTTAGTTAAAAGAAAAACTAATAGATTTAGAAAAGGAGACACAAGAGAGAGATATAGCCAATGAGTTCTAAATCAATTGGTTTAGGAGGAGATAACATCATGACTTTTTAATGTGGGGTCATGGGTTAGAGTCTTACTTGATGCAATTTACTTATAATTTGTTTCAGGTGGTTTTACCGTATTAGACCTTCGGGCGGTGGGTTTCTCCTGAAATGGTGGGTGGGCTTGGTCAATTGCGTTGTCTGTGTATGTAGGGCGTGAGTGGCATTTCGACAATGGGTTTGCTCGAATGACCGGACTTGTATAGTATTCGTTGGCCGTTAAAAAAACAAGAGAGATATATACAAATTCCATGATACAAATATCAATTGAGATATGTAATTGCCACAAGAGAATAAAGCAACATTCATTTCAAGATTAAACCCTAGTTAAAAAACTGAGGTAGAATCTTACTGTTGTTTCAATGTGTAATCAGGTTTAAGCAACCATTACAATTGATTCCATGACTCCAATTGTATTGTTTTTTTGGATTCCTGGTTTGTGACACTCTTAATTTTGTTTCCGAGGCTCATCACGTGAACAGAGTTTCTAAAAAACCTTTGTGGCTGAACTTTAACCTTTAAAGCCCAAAACTTTCGTGGTCAATTAAAAAACTATTCATAGCGTCAATCTAGGTTGGAAATGTATATTTACTAGTTTATGCCCCGTTTGCGTTGTGGAGGGTAAACGGAATATTTCTCAGTTTATGACATGAAGATCTGTGTTCTGATTACTTGTATATACTACTATAAAACGATCTCAATTAAAATTAAATCAATACATAAATAAAAATACGCGTGAAAAATAATTTCCGTTTTAATAAAGTTTAGGAATTAAAAAGTTACTTTATTAAACTCCAAGAGTAGTTGTTGTCTCCACCAATAGCTAACAGTCTATTCCCTTGTGTTGATTAATTATGGCAGCAAGAGAAAAAGACTAAAAGATTAAATACTCAAAGAAATAAAAGTAAAGTGACTAAACATATACACTACAAAAGTTAAAGCAGAAAGACTAAACATGCATATCAATAAAGTTAACCAATAAAAAGAAAAAGGTTTTTAAAAGCGGAGGGGCTAAACACGTATACTAGCAAACATGAAGGTTTAAAAGTTCAATACAAAAAAGTCGACCAATAAGAGTGCCATACAGCTAGAGGTGTACAAATCGTTTTTTTTTTAAAACCGGTTTCGGTTTTTAACTGAACCGCTTTTTTTCTTCAAAAAAATAACCGGTTTTTTTATAACCGGTTTCGGTTACTAACCGGTTTTTTCAACTCAAAACAATAACCGGTCCAACCGGTTAGGACCAGCTTTTAACCGGTTTATTCCAAAAAACCGGTTTTTTTTACCGGTTAAACCGGTTTTTTATAACCGGTTTCGGTTTTAAAATCGGTTTCGAAGCTCAAGATCCCTAACCGGTTTACAACCGCCGGTTCGGTTCGGTTATAAAACCGGTTATAGAAAAACCGGTTAAAAAACCGATTTTGGTTTTTTTTTTCCGGTTTTTTTGTACACCTCTACATACAGCAACCCTGCACTATTTCCCTCATGGTTTATGTATATATGTAGTAAATAAAAATATATTTTTGGACGGCAAAAGAGTAGATGTATATATTAATAACAAATAATACTCAATTAAATAATTTATCATATATAAAACGTATTAAAAAAATATAATACTAAATGAGTCGTGAACCCGCCTAGTCGATCAAACCCTAACTGACCAAAGACACTTACAAACCTTTTGAAACTTAGCTCAAGTCCGTGGATTTCGTATTACGTTCGTGTCAAATTTTCATACAAAAGACGGATTTATCTTAATGGGCTGTGGACAAGGCACACCCGCTCTATAACATTGGCTACTCAAAATTGGCTTGGTTAAAATCTGGCACAATAAAAATGTTGCAACAGTTTCTAGTGACAATTGTTATCAGGCTATATAATTTAACAATGTTCGCAACCAAGAAACTCTATTGCTCTGTCGAATCTAAAACGTAAACTACAATTTACAAACCACGAAGAACAATACTGTAGATATGCCATAGTAAATGGTCAACGATTGTTGCAATATATGTACCATGAGGCTAAAGAAGTTTATTAACATTCACTCACTACATCGATAAAGGAAGCATCATCCTTCACTTTGTTTTAAGGGTTTAATTTAACTTGCTTGGTTACCTTAATACACAACAGAAGTAACCACGTGACGGTTGTTAAGATTAAAGTGAGCCTCAAATGTGTAAATACAAGGAGACAACTGAGGAAACGATGAATGCTAAAATCAGAAGTTCCCATATTACAACACCATATCCATCCTGAATCCACATAAACCAAATTAAGATGGACCATATTAGACATGTTTGTTTAATGTTCGAGAAATTACAACATTTTCATCTTCTGACAAATTAATAAAGATATGGAAAATAAATAATATTATATGTATCAAAATTATAGTTAGGTTCTAATGGTTCTAGTTTGTGCATCCCTATTTTGGACCTTGAAGTTGAAGACTTGAAGGTATCACCATTGGGCCGATATTCTCAACATGACACTATAATACCCTTAGGTTCTAACGGGTCTAGTTAGTACATCACTATAATTTAGTTAGGTTCTTATGGTTCTAGTTAGTGCATCCCTATTTGGACCTTGAAGTTCAAGACTTGAAGGTACCACCATTGGGCTGGTATTCTTAACATAACACTATAATACCATTAGGTTCTAACGGGCCCAATTAGTGCATCACTACTATGGATCGTAAAGATGCCACTATTGGGTTTGATCCCACCAGGTTGGGCTTGATATATATTAGCCTACTGCCTTACTCCCTCCCTTGAATATGGAAAGACAACTCCCTTCTTCCGAGTTCTCTTGCTCCTACCTTATACATACTACTAAGCTGGACCGTCCCTATACATATTACTGAACAAGACCCTCCTCGAGAATCCTAAAAGATCATTGAGGCCTGGTCGGATAGTGAAAATCATGCCCATATATATATATATATATATATATATATAAAAGCTTAAAATGTATTTAAAAGCTTAAATTATATAATAAAAATTATAATTTATATAATATATATAAAAAAGCTTATAACGTATTTCAAAAAACATAAAATACATAATAAAAATTTTAAATATATATATATAATCGGCCCCTTGTGTCTTGGGCGATTTGCCGAACTGCCCAGCTCTCTAAGAATCCATACATGCATTCTTATCGTTGGATGGTAATCTTCGAGATTTTCGATCTAAGGCATTGGCGAAGCTTTTAAGGGGCCAACCCTCCAAGCCCCCTCCCAAATTGATTTTCCTAAAAATTCTTGGCCCCGTAATTTTCTAGAGTCCCCCCATTGTTCAAGCTCCGCCGCTGATCTCGAGACTTTTGCCAATGGCTTATAGACATTACCCTATTTAGATCCACTTGTGTTTGCCCACACAAGGACTATGTTTTTACATAGACCTTCCTTATATTAGGAGATTTAATCCCACCAAAATTGTGGGCATTCCCTTCCTATCCAATAACTCTTTCAATCTCTTGCCATACTACACATCCATAAAAACATACGATTATTATTTGATATGCGTGTCTCACTTGACCTTCGAGTGTTCACGGGGCTTTTGTCCATGGACCTTATAACGACTGTCTTGTGTTTACAGCCTCTATTCTAGTTCCGAAAAATGAAGAACAATGCTACGCCACAACCAAGATGATTTTAACGCAAATAAGTCTCTTCTTACCTTGCTACTCAAGTCCTGGAGCGATATTTAAGGGTTTTTGTTGCAACATATGTTTTCTATGTTTGCAACATTCATCCAAAATTAACCGTAGATCCAACCCGCAACGTTTAGACTGACTCCACCGGTCTAGCAACATGGACAGTCTTCTCAAGACCAATGATTTGATAATAATCATTGGGGAATCTAATCTTCTTTCTTATGACACTAGACATATATTCTAAAATCTTGATTACAAAGCATCAAAGCAGAAGGAATGATGTAGAAGACCAATGATTTGATAATAATCATTGGGGAATCTAATCTTCTTTCTTATGACACTAGACATATAGTCTAAAATCTTGATTACAAAGCATCAAAGCAGAAGGAATGATGTAGAAAGAAGGGGTTTGAACGAAGTTCTAGTTCATGAAGAAGTCTTTTAGCCATCAAAGCTTACAAAGAAGAATATTAAATTATGGTAAAAGAAATCTTCAAGAGTATCAACAAGAAATCTGTGGTAATATCACCAAAACCTTTTACAAAAAAAGAGAAAAAAAGTAGAAGTTTTTGGCAAATCCAAGAAATCCTTCATATCAAGTTTTTAACGCTAAGGAGACCGCACATCACAATGCAGGAATCAAAGATGGAAGTGACAAACATCAAGATCCACAATTCCACAAAGTGTGTCACCAAGAAGAAACAAATCTAGCAAGAAGTAGATATGAAGCTAGTCGTATTGAACGCTATTATGCCAAGACTCAATGAACGTTTTGAAGAGAAAGGATAATTGAAGTATCTATCATTGAAAGAGAATTAGGCAAGAAGAGTTGTAGAAAGTTCTTGACGATCTTACATAAAAAAAAGTCACTAGAATCATTTCAACCACTTTAGAAGGATCATCACCTGGTGTTCATGAAAAACATTGACCATATCCCACTCATTTTCCATTCGCCTAAATCTTTACCACCATACACCTAATCATATCACCCAAAGACGCCCTCTTGATTCACGCAAATTTGCTAAGGTATTGGTGTAGATATGATTTGCATACAAGCCTATGACTTATGCTTGCATTAGGACTAACTTTAGTGTTATACCCATAAAAACTCTCCCCAAACATAGCCGAGAGTTGAGTGAACACTATGAGGTGTGTGAGACTATGCATAATCGAAATTCAAGTAGATATGTCATGATTCATTATTATCCCAAAAGTGTTACAAACTTAATGGAGGTAGGCAATGTCTAAAGACGCGTCTGGATCACTTACTATTTTCAACTTAAAAAACTTCCTAGATTGCTTGAGGACAAGCAATGTGTAAGTGTCGGGTTTATGATGTGCCATCAATTATACATATTTTTAGTGCATAACTGCCCCTTAATTCTAAGTACTTTTATGACTTTTTAGCCGAAAATACTACCTAAATCGCTCCTAGTTGAAAAATGAGCACAAACGAGGCAAAAAATCCAAGATTCTAAGTAAATCAGCAAGTTGCCAGATAGGCATGGCCGTGACAGGTTATATAACATCTGCCGTAAAACGGGTCCTAAAACCCGCTCCATTTTGTAATCAAGTATACGATCATTGGTTTAGAAATTATGTTAATCGTTTAATGATCTTGGTATATTAATAATATAAATGTTAATAAAGATAATAGAAATAATAAATATATATATAATTCAAAAAAAAATTATGCTGACCACGGGACTCGAACCCGGGTCGCATAGTTATACACACACACAACACACCACTGCAACACCCGCACCACATCTGATATACCCGAGTAAATTAATCCTTTATATTTACCTTTATCTGGATCTGAATTCAAAAGGAAACACCCACCCTGTAAACAGCCGCGCATAAATCAAGCAATCATCAATTTGCCGTGTTTTTTTCTTGCAATTATCGGTGAAAACCGTTTTAATCATGAGTCTTAACTCAATCATGAGTCAAACACAATCAATTTTGATCTCCAAAACATTCGCCCATCATTATTTTTGACCGAAACCGAAAATTCAATCCAAGTTACTGGCCTCATCTATAAATAGTGATCCCTTGAACCCAATTAGAACACACACACACACTCTCTCTAAACTCTCTACAAGCCTCTGTTATCAAGATCTACTCGTCAGAAATACATTCACTCGCCGGAATCTTCGTCGGAGAACCAAAAGCATCACCGTTCGGTAAACAATTCATCTATTACCTTTCGTTTTATTAACATCTTATAAATCAGTGGAAATTATAATCATAATTTGGTTAAATCAGATTCAGTTTATGTTTTAATGGTGAAGAAGATGAAGTCGATATAGTGTATAAATCTAATTAAAATTTTATGTTTAACCGGGTTAGACACACAGTTCAGTGGTGGACTGTGTGCAATTTGAACAAGCAGACCCGAGTTCGAGTCACGCACACGGTACCGATTTCATAAATTATACCAACCCTTTTTAATACTTACATATAATCCGTTTCTGTAAGTGTATAAATTTAATAAAAATTACTTATATATCGGGTAGACACCCAGCCCAGTTGGTTGGGCTGGGTGCAAAACATCACTAAGGTCGCGGGTTCGAGCAGATCTTTCACGCCGGTTCGAAGGATTTTAAATTCTTTTTAAGTTAAATCATTTCTGATATATTCTAACAAGTATATAAGAGTAATTAAAATAGGAATCCTTACGGGTTAGACACGTAGCTCAGTTGGAAGAGCTGTGTGCACACGTACGGGAGGTCACGAGTTCGAGCCCCATCACACGCAGTTAAACAGTCAAC
This sequence comes from Scalesia atractyloides, assembly GCA_947069175.1. Lineage (NCBI taxonomy): Eukaryota > Viridiplantae > Streptophyta > Magnoliopsida > Asterales > Asteraceae > Scalesia > Scalesia atractyloides. Next base: position 1,654,965 of record CAMTDV010000116.1, on the reverse strand, counting down.
GAACCGGTCAGGCCTTGTCAGACCTGACAATATTTTTTTTTATTATTTTCATTTTTTTATTATTATTTATATCAAGTATACATTATTATTTTAATTTTAAAACAATTAAAAACAACTAAAAATTTCAACTTCCTAAGGATAAAATTCTCAATAATAATACTATAAAACAATCTCAAATCTAATAAAGAGTATAAATCAAATATTAACCTGTTTATATTTACCGATTTTAGGTTAGTATTCTTTCGTCGATCAAATCCTCAACTCGTGTGCTTTCATTATCAAGCAAGGAACGCACCCACTGTGAGTGAATCCTTACAACCCTTTTTATTCATGTTTTGGGGTGTATCGTGTGTCGTTTCATATATTTCATTTATTCAAACACTTGTGCTATTACCATTATATGATGTAACATGTGATGTATATGTTATTTGTTATATTGTGTGTTTACATTATTGTCAGTTGCGTGCAAATCATTCATTAGGCCCATCAGTTCCTCGTGAGAGACGAGTTGAGCATCAGGTGCCTCATCAGATCGGCTCCGTTTGATTGAGCCTTGATCTCATTGTTCATTATTTGATGTGTGTGTGTGTGTGTGCATTGATTGATATTATGTGGATTGTGGTTAAGTTTACATATGCGTTTACTCATATTTGGTTTATGCACATTTTTATTTAGTAACCAATTTAAATAATTCTTTCCAATGTTTAATTAAGATTCACTCGCCAACTTTTGTTGACCCAAAAACCATTTTTTACACATGATACAGGTGAACAGGTTGAAGCAAGGAGCACATAGGAATTTGCCTTAGAAGAAAAATATGAGTTCATAAATGTTGTGTTTAGAACATGTAGTGCTTGTATGTTTGATGTAATTTCTCTTTTAAATTGGAATTTAATAAATATGAAACTTTATAGTAAATGTCATGAGCTTTGATAAAAACCCAATCATGCCCCGACTACCATTTCCGCTGCGGGTCAGGGTGTGACAGATTGGTATCAGAGCTTTTGACTATAGGGATATATGATAGGTTATTAGACCCTTAGAGCCTAACTATAGTTGATTAGATTTTAATTGTTTATGTGGTTATATGCAAACTCATGATGTTTATTTGTTTCGTATTTATTACACACACAAATGCATGCAAACACTTCCACTATCATTTTGTATGATACTTAATGAGTTATACTTATTGTCAAACATAACATGCTTACATATACATTCATCACGCATATTTCAATGTTCACATATTCAAATCATCCTCATATTTTCTTTATTCAAGATTTTGTGGTATTTTCGTTTTTCAATCTCCTCAAAGTAAGTTCTACGACGGGCATGTAGTAACTGGAAGGGTACGAGTACCGGTAGTCGAAACGTCATGTCTAGGTTGGCAATCGTATAAATCCAATATAACGGACTAGTTTGCCTACCTGGGGACCAACGATGAGAGTACGAAGGACCTATTAGGCCAAAGCATGCCACACCAAACGTCGCATGAACTAACCCCACTTTGAGTTGTCACTGTGTCTACACCTGGACACCCTCCGACTTTATACCTTGCAATCATGTATTTACGATTTTCATTCGGGTAGCGTGAATGTAACAGGCCAACACCAATATGAACCCTACCAGAGTCCAGTAGTCATGGGGGCCCACATGACCACCAAGGCCAAGTATGGGGACATATGAAGGCCCAAACATGAGCAAAGCCCAAGACATCCTATGGATGTAGCAAATTTATTTTCTCCATTTCTTTTGTGAATGTTCATTTCTAAATACGACACATGACACCTAAAAAGTCAAACTCATACTCCCGGTACGTATTCATTGTAGATGTCTTCTAGTCACTCTCGTAGAGGTAGGAGATCAGGAAAATCCCGCGAGCGCATGGCTGCCCAAATCACTCAACAAATGGCCGCCGTAATACCCAACATCGTAGTTCAAGTCCAACAAGCCCTTGTCGCCAATCCTATCACCCCAACCAATCTAGAAGGACAAAATTTCGCCAACCCTCATCTCAACACCACTAAATGCACCTTCAAGCATTTCAAATCCTGCGATCCTCCAAAATACGAAGGGACTGAAGGTGTCACCGCTCTCCTCCATTGGTTTGAGGAGATGGAAAACACTTTTCTCAATTGCGACTGCCCCGATGATCTCAAGGTGCGATATGCTACCGGTCGTTTGTTCGGACTAGCACTTACATGGTGGAATACAGAGAAAGGCAAGCGAGGTGCTGAGGATGCTATGACTTTGACTTGGGAAGAGTTGAGGGAGATCATGACAAGACGTTTCTGTCCAAGAAGCGAAATCAAGAAATTAGAAGATGAGTTCTACTCTTTGAAACAAAAGGAGGGCGACCACACCACATACAACAAGAGATTCCTTGAGTTGAATCAGATGGTCCCCAACTTGTTCACTCCCATCTACCGTTTGATCGAGCACTACATTCGAGGTCTTCCTTCAAAAATTCAAGACCCTGTAATAAGTACCACACCTGCAACTTTGGAAGCAGCAATGGAGTTAGCTACAGAGCTCACCGAAAACCACATACGGAATGAAGACTTCAAGGAGGAGAATAAGAAGGATAAAGCATCAACCGAAACCTCAAACTCAACCCAGACCGAATCCTCTTCTCAACCCACTTCTAAGAGAAAACGAGATGGGCAAAATTTTGCTGTCACCCAAGGCAATCAACCAGCTCCACAAGCCGTACCCCTCCAAGCTATCCCAATCACTCAAGTAGCACCCAACTCTACTTACCCAAATAAGAAACCTTACATTGGACCTCACCCTCAATGCAACACCTATTTTTATCACCATCCATCAACCATACCTTGTCGACTGTGTGCTAATTGTGGGCGTTATGGTCATTTGAGCAAAACTTGTCGTACCCCTCAAAACCAAGCTTCACCCCCTACCCAAAACATGATTCAACCCTACCAACAACCCCAAAACCCCATAGTTCCATATCGAGCTTGCTTTAATTGTGGTGACCTTACCCATTTTAGAAACGCGTGCCCTAGATTGGTTAACATCATTAACGCCCAAGCTCAAGCAAACCCAGTTAACCAAGCAAATCAAGCAAACCCAGCACCACCACCAGCGTGAGGAAGAGCTTACAACATCAACGCTAATCCAATTGAAGATAATAACGGCACAAACGAGCAACCTAACTAGTCTTCCATCACCAAGAGTCAAGACTAAGCTCCAACCGTCTAATTCTTAACGTTTTTCTCAATCTTTGTATCCCTGTTTTTAATTTGGGAATTTATGTATCCAAAAATTTTAATGCAAATTGGTATTACTGTTTTATTTCATACCTCTACTCATTGATTTAATTATCATATCGTTATACATCACAGCGCACCTTGTTCTCATCATTTAAAGAAGTTGGGTCGTGTCTCAATTTTACATAGACTGACCCCTTTTCATAACAAACGAGAGAGGTACCGTCGTCATTCAGTCATGTATTCTTTCAGATTTGGGGACTCAAGCTTTGGCTGTTGTGTTTGTGTATGTTTTAGAGTCACATAGAACTAATCATAACTTACTGACAAAGCCAATGAAAATTTGACAAGGATATGGTGGATACGCCGCTGGTACTTCCTATATATAAGTATTCTTGTCAAAGGACCAAAAGCATTGCCAGGCGGTTATGAGAAGTTCCGTGTAGGCTTTAATATCGTCATGGTTGAACTTTTTGTTTTGTGATATAACCTTATCATTTCAACACATCAAATCTCTCAAAACTCTTATGCATGAGATCATACCCATTCAATCAACTCTGTTTATCAATGTTTCACATTTTTATACTTTAAGCATAAAAAAGCGATTCCTGTAGCTGGGCATTCAACCCTTACAAGGAACGTTACCGCCTCAATTAGAATTCAAAATTTCACACACTCCTGGTTATGTAATTGTCAAAATTAAAACACCACCCCTCTCTTTTATGTTAAGAGATAATCAGTCAGGGTACGTTGAGAGTCGAACACGAAAACCCAATGCACGAAAAATGCCCACATCTTTTTCTAATTACCACTTCTACTTAAATTTCGGGACGAAATTTCTAAAGTAGGGGATACTATAACATCTGCCGTAAAACGGGTCCTAAAACCCGCTCAATTTTGTAATCAAGTATATGATCATTGGTTTAGAAATTATGTTAATCGTTTAATGATCTTGGTATATTAATAATATAAATGCTAACAAAGATTTTCTCAAGATTCTTATTCATCTATTTGATATTTTGAAAATTGGTTGGTTGAACTTGAAAATTCACTCATTGAAATTGAATAAGTAAACAATTAAATTGGATTCGGTTGGATGGTACTAACAAAATCATGTGCTAACTCCCATTTCTTATTGAATTAACCGATCAACTTGTCATCGGACATTTATTTTGAATGCGAACATTTTCGCATAGAAGACGTCAAACAAATTTTAGGGATTCTAGAAAAAAATTTCGTAATTGATTTAACGAAAAATAAGTTTTAAATCCAATGGATTTTTTCTCTTTTTTTTTTAGAAAAGGGCCGAAAATCGGTTTTGAATCTTTAGGACAATTCATATATTCGGAATCAGCATAGATTCATAATTTAATTTTAATTGAATAGAATCATTTTTGCTGTGATGTTCATAAATGGTTCAGAATATTCCAAAGATTTCCATCTTTGGACCGTGGGAGATGGAGTAACTTCCGTGGTCTGTACAAGTCTTTTTGTTTCACTAATTACTACTATTCCAGATACGTCATGGTACGGGATTATTTGGACTACAAAAGCAAACCAGATTATAGAGCAAGATCTGATAAGTAATAGTCAACAAATCGGGATTCATTTATCAACAGATTTTTTTATTCCGTTTGAATTCATTTCAATAATTCTTTTAGTTGCGTTAATCGGCGCAATTGCTGTAGCTCGTCAATAATAACTCTTTAGAACTGGAAAACCCTTGTTATGAGCTATCACATGTATTTCCTTTTTTCTATTTGACTTTGTATATAAAATCTAAATTCTTTAGTAGTTCGATCTATTCCCAATATATTCCTTTATTCCATTACTCGTTATATTCTAGTCAATCCGATTGGTTAAATTGTTGTTCATATTGAAATGAATCGAGATTGATAAGGAGTTGGTTAATGATGCTCGAGCATGTACTTGTTTTGAGTGCCTATTTATTTTCTGTCGGTCTATATGGATTGATTACAAGTCGAAATATGGTTAGGGCTCTTATGTGTCTTGAACTTATATTAAATGCGGTTAATCTCAATTTTGTAACATTTTCTGATTTTTTTGATAGTCGTCAATTAAAAGGAGCCATTTTTTCTATTTTTGTTATAGCTATTGCAGCTGCTGAAGCCGCTATTGGACTCGCTATTGTTTCATCAATTTATCGTAACAGAAAATCAACTCGTATAAATCAATCGAATTTATTGAATAAGTAAAATTATCATATAAATTCAAATTTTCATAAATTAATTCAAATTAGCATGTCTGCCACGTAAGATATGATCATGTTATCACAAATATAAGAAATCAAAGTATTTTGGCACTGTCAATCCAGAAATAGAAAAAAAAACTCGGAGAACTCATCGATTCATCTAGTACTAGTATTTAAATATATAATATATAATATAATTTCTTTCTCAATTTACTAGATTGAAACCTTATCACATTCAAAAATGGATAGATCCAATGTCGCATTCAGTAAAGATTTATGATACATGTATCGGGTGTACTCAATGTGTCCGAGCCTGTCCTACGGATGTATTAGAAATGATACCTTGGGACGGATGTAAAGCCAAACAAATAGCTTCTGCTCCAAGAACAGAGGATTGTGTCGGTTGTAAGAGATGTGAATCCGCCTGCCCAACAGATTTCTTGAGTGTTCGAGTTTATTTATGGCATGAAACAACCCGCAGCATGGGTATAGCTTATTAATACATTACAGAAACTGAGTCCATTTTTTACCGCCAAAACCTGTGCCCAAAAATAAGATATTTTTGGGCACAGGTTTTTCTGGTCCAAGTGTATCTTGTCCACGATATGTTTCCTATGGTAACTGAGTTCATGAATTATGGCCAACAAACAGTACGAGCTGCAAGGTATATTGGTCAAGGTTTCATGATTACCTTATCACACGCGAATCGTTTACCTGTAACTATTCAATACCCCTACGAAAAATTGATCACATCCGAGCGTTTCCGCGGTCGAATCCACTTTGAATTTGATAAATGCATTGCTTGTGAAGTATGTGTTCGTGTATGTCCTATAGATCTACCCGTTGTTGATTGGAAATTGGAAACTGATATTAGAAAGAAACGATTGCTTAATTACAGTATTGATTTCGGAATATGTATATTTTGTTGTAATTGCGTTGAGTATTGTCCAACAAATTGCTTATCAATGACTGAAGAATATGAACTTTCTACTTATGATCGTCACGAATTGAATTATAATCAAATTGCTTTGGGTCGGTTACCAATGTCAATAATTGACGATTACACAATTCGAACAATCTTAAATTTGCCTGAAATAAAAACTTAAGAATTCATTTTGATCTAAAAGAATGAAGGTTTTTGTTTGGTGAATAACTACAATTATATTCATAATTATATTGATTAGGGAGCGAGAATTTTGTTTGAATTTATATTCATATGAAAAATAGATTTATTTTCTATAGTCCATATTGATGATTTAAAAATATATAGACTCAAATTACTCTTTCGAGAGATTAGGCCAATAATTCAATCCATATCCATGAAAATGGAATTTTTCAAATTGAATAATTAAGAACTATTATAAAAAAGGCAGAGTTACTGTAAAACATGACTCAAATTCAAGTATAAAGATTTGTAATGATTCTTTATGGATTGAATGGGAAGTTTTGGGAAGTTGGAACGGGTCAGTCTATCTTATTGAGTAACTTGAAGAGGCATGACTTTGTCCGTGTCAACAAACAATTCGAAATACCTCGACTTTTTAGAACAGGTCCGAGTCAAATAGCAATGATTTGAAGCACTTCTTTTTACACTATTTCGGAAACCCAAGGACTCAATCGTATGGATATGTAAAATACAGGATTTCCAATCCTAGCAGGAAATTTATCCCGAAATGATGAATTGAGCTCGTATAGGCATTTTGGACGCTGCTATTGAAATAGCCCTTCTGGCTATATTTTCTGTTACTCCACCCATTTCATAAAGGATTCGACCTGGTTTAACAACAGCTACCCAATATTCGGGAGAACCTTTACCTGAACCCATACGTGTTTCTGCGGGCCTTACTGTAACTGGTTTATCTGGAAATATACGGACCCATATTTTTCCACCGCGACGTGCATTTCGTGTCATTGCTCGTCGACCTGCTTCTATTTGTCTAGATGTGATCCAAGCGGGTTCAAGTGCCTGAAGAGCGTATTTACCAAAACAAATAGAAACGCTCTGAAAAGCCCACATACGACGAAGACTTTTTGTTGCCGTCGGAAAAAGAAGAAGTCCCAACCCTATTAACATAGGAACTGGAAGTGGAAAAAAAGGTATTATCCACGTATATTGATATGTCTGTTCCATAAAAAAAGTTTTTTATTCTTAATTAATTGTTTTCGATTCACCGGATCTTACCTCTTTCGAAAAAAGTCAATAAAAAATCAAGATATGCACTAACTTATTGAATCATTTTATATTAGTATTTATTCTGAGTCTTTTCAAAATCGTTCAAATATTCAAAACAAGAAGTTACAGTTGGTCAAATGATATTACTAAGTGACATATAAAAACGAATACTTATAATAGGAAAATGAAAATATAGCAAGGATAAAAATTTAGGCTAAAAAGAATACTTTATCCTGATATGAATTATAGGATTAACTAAGGGCATCGGTCTAATGAAAAAACCTCTTGATTTTCGTTAGTTTATTTAAACTCATTAACTAATTCATTATGGGATTGATTGTTTTCTATTTCAATCAAAACAATTTATTAGTAAAGTTTAGAAGATTTTAGATCTAAAATTTTTATCAAGTTTGACTAAAAAAAGACTCCATTTATTAGGCAAAAGTTTACAATCCTTTGAGGTATTTTATTACATGTAAATAAAGTATAGAATAAGGAAAATAAAGGTTTTTAGGTTATTTATTTTTTTATTAAGTTTGATTTAGCAGATTCTAAAGATAGAACTTTGAGAGATAAACAACGAGAACTAAAAGTTCCAAAACAAAATTATTTTGATTTCGAGTAATTTTTGATCCAATTTTAACGGATATTTGACATATCTATATTTCTTTTTTATGAAGAGAATCTTATTTATATAAAAAAATATAATGAATAAGAAATAAGAATTCGTTTTGAACAATAGATGTCTTTCACATCCAACTATAACAATGAGTAACTTTTAAATGGCAGTTCCAAAAAAACGTACTTCGATATCAAAAAAGCGTATTCGTAAAAATATTTGGAAAAGGAAAGGATATGGGGCGGCGTCTCATTAGGGAAATCTCTTTCTACCGGGAGTTCAAAAAGTTTTTTTGTACGACAAACAAATAAGTCCTAAAATATCGGAATAATCAGATCAAAAAATCGGCTCGTTAATTTGTTAATATCAAAGTGAATATAAAATGAATAATTGGCAGTACCTATTCTAATCAATATGAACTCAATATGAAATAGACCCTTAATTTGAATTTTATAAAAGAATTCTTCTGTTTTCTGATTTCTAAAAAAAAAGAAGAAAGAAAAAATACAAAATTTTTTATTGATTTTATTTTTAGTATATTTTCACTCAAATTTTGGTGGTGGGGAGTCTTCTTTTCCCCATCGACCTTTACAATAATGACAAATTCTTACGTTTTTCGGGAAGGCCAGATATAAGATTTTTAGTTCAAATTAATGAAGTGTTTAAACTAATTGATTCCATGTTAAAAATTTTTGGATAACTTTCTGACTTCTTAATTTATTTACTATATGGAATGAGTTTTCTATATATCTCCAATTTTCAGCCCAATCAATATCAATAAAAGAACTTAATTGTTGCAATGTTATGTACAAAAAATGTGTTAATTTGGAATAATCCAAAATTGACATATTTTAAATTAATTGATCAAATTTATTTTTTGTTTCAAATTGATAAAATCAGATAAACCAGAAAGAATGACAATAAAAGTCAAAAATGAAACTAATGAACCTTCAAATTGACTTTTGAACTCATTTTTTTATCAATTTGAATCTTTACTAAAAAAACTTATTTGATTGAATTGACTTGTTCAATCTCGACGATTGAATATAAATAGGGTATTATGAGTTCGAGCAAGCCGCTATGGTGAAATCGGTAGACACGCTGCTCTTAGGAAGCAGTGCTAGAGCATCTCGGTTCGAGTCCGAGTGGCGGCATGCCATCTTCTAAAAGAGATCCAATAGATCCTATAATAAAAATAAATTAAATTCCCCATTTCTATTTCTTAATTAATATTAATATAGGGGATTCCCTCCCCTTTTTTCATTTTTATGATATTTTCAACTTTAGAGCAATATTAACTCATATTTCTTTTTCTATTGTTTCAATTGTAATTACACTTCATTTGATAACCTTATTGGGCAATGAAATCATAAAACCATATGATTCGTCAGAAAAGGGGATGATAGCTACTTTTTTATGTCTAACAGGATTATTAACCACTCGTTGGATTTATTCAGGCCATTTCCCGCTAAGTGATTTATATGAATCATTAATTTTTCTTTCATGGAGTTTCTCCCTTATTCATATAGTGCCTTATTTCAAAATAAGAAAAAAAGATTTAACCACAATAACTGCCTCAATTACTATTTTTACCCAAGGCTTTGCTACTTCGGGTCTTTTAAATGAAATACACAAACCCACAATATTAGTACCTGCTCTACAATCGGAATGGTTAATAATGCACGTAAGTATGATGATATTGAGCTATGCGGCTCTTCTATGTGGATCATTATTATCAGTAGCACTTCTAGTCATTACATTTAGAAAGATTTTTTATAGTTCTAAAAGTAATAATTTATTAAAATTAAATGAGTCGTTTTCATTTGGTGAAATCCAATACAAGAATGAAAGAAACAATATTTTTCAAAAAACTTATTTTTTTTCTGATAAGAATTATTACAAGGCCCAATTTATTCAACAATTGGATTATTGGAGTTATCGTGTGATTAGCCTAGGATTTATCTTTTTAACCATAGGTATTCTTTCGGGAGCAGTATGGGCTAATGAAGCGTGGGGATCATATTGGAGTTGGGATCCAAAGGAAACTTGGGCCTTTATTACTTGGATCGTATTCGCAATTTATTTGCATACTCGAACAAATAAAAATTTGCAAGGATCAAATTCCGCAATTGTGGCGACTCTAGGCTTTCTTATAATTTGGATATGCTATTTTGGGGTCAATCTATTAGGAATAGGGCTACATAGTTATGGTTCATTTACGTTAACCTATAGTTAAATTCAAGAAAAGTTTTTAAAAATACAAACAGAATGCAATACGGTGTATATAAAACATCTTGTCTCAACCGGCGAGAACCGTGTGAATCAAGTAGTATAGTGATTCACGCGGTTCTCGCAAACGATTGGGTAAAATTTTAAATTCATAGTTTGTTTTGACTTTATTTAAAATTTAATTTAAGAGAATAAAAATACTTCTTTTTTTTCATTAGCCAACCAACTCTAAAAATAATAGGAGTTTTTTTTAGAAAACTATCTATAAAAATAATTAGATAGAATACCTTCAACCTTGTCAACTGATAGTGAAAGAACAAAATCGGGGTACATACCAATACCTATTACAGGTATAAAAATGGAGATGGAAACAAATAACTCGCGCGGTCCAGAATCAAAAACATAAGAGTTTGGAGTATTAAATAACTTGTATCCATAGCGTGACATAGATAATAAATAAATAGGAGTTAATATCATTCCAATTGCCATTACAAAAGTGATGGCAATTTTGGGCATTAAAAGATATTTTTGGCTGGTAATTATTCCTAAAAATACTAGTACTTCTGCAACAAAACCACTCATACCCGGTAATGCAAGGGAAGCCATGGAAAAGCTACTGAACATTGTAAAGATTTTTGGCATGGGGATAGCTACTCCACCCATTTCATCGAGATAAACAAGACGTATTCTATCATAGCTCATTCCCGCCAAGAAAAAAAGTGCAGCACCAATAAAGCCATGAGAGATTATTTGTAAAATAGCTCCATTGAGTCCCGTATCGGTTATCGAAGCAATTCCTATAAGTATGAAACCCATATGAGATACGGAGGAATAGGCTATTCTTTTTTTTAAATTACGTTGGCCGGGAGATGTTGAAGCTGCATAGATTATTTGTATTGTGCCTACTACCATCAACCAAGGAGAAAATATAGAATGAGCGTGTGGTAATAATTCCATATTAATTCGAATCAATCCATACGCTCCCATTTTTAATAAAATTCCGGCTAGAAGCATACAAGTACTGTAATGCGCCTCTCCGTGGGTATCTGGTAACCATGTATGTAGGGGTAGAATCGGCAATTTGACAGCAAAAGCAATTAAAAATCCAATATAGAATATGATTTCCAAAGCCCCAGGATACGACTGATTAACTGATGTTTCAAAATTTAATGTTGGTTCATTCGAACCATATAAACCGACACCCAGAACTCCCATTAAGAGAAAAATGGAACCCCCCGCCGTGTACAAAATAAATTTTGTGGCTGAGTAGAGACGTTTCTTTCCTCCCCACATGGATAGAAGTAGATAAACTGGAATTAATTCTAATTCCCACATGATGAAAAACAGTAAAAGGTCCCGAGAAGAAAATGATCCTATTTGACCACTGTACATTGCTAACATCAAGAAATGGAATAATCGAGAATCCCGAGTAACGGGCCAGGCCGCTAAATAGCTAAAGTAGTGATAAATCCTGTTAATAAAACGGGTCCTATAGACAGTCCATCTATTCCTAATTTCAAACGGAAATCAAAAAAATTGATCCATTTATAGTCCTCTACTAGTTGGATTAATGGATCGTCCAATTGGAAATGATAACAGAATGCATAGGTTGTTAGAAGAAGTTCTAACATGCATATACATATAGTATACCACCGAATTACCCTATTTCCTTTATGGGGAAGAAAGAAAATTAAGGACCCTGCAAATATTGGTAAAACTACAATTATTGTTAACCAAGGAAATTTGTTCGTGGTAAAGACAAGATACACTTGGACCAGAAAAAACCTGTGCCCAAAAATATCTTATTTTTGGGCACAGGTTTTGGCGGTAAAAAAATGGACTCAGTTTCTGTAATGTATTAATAAGCTATACCCATGCTGCGGGTTGTTTCATGCCATAAATAAACTCGAACACTCAAGAAATCTGTTGGGCAGGCGGATTCACATCTCTTACAACCGACACAATCCTCTGTTCTTGGAGCAGAAGCTATTTGTTTGGCTTTACATCCGTCCCAAGGTATCATTTCTAATACATCCGTAGGACAGGCTCGGACACATTGAGTACACCCGATACATGTATCATAAATCTTTACTGAATGCGACATTGGATCTATCCATTTTTGAACGTGATAAGGTTTCAATCTAGTAAATTGAGAAAGAAATTATATTATATATTATATATTTAAATACTAGTACTAGATGAATCGATGAGTTCTCCGAGTTTTTTTTTCTATTTCTGGATTGACAGTGCCAAAATACTTTGATTTCTTATATTTGTGATAACATGATCATATCTTACGTGGCAGACATGCTAATTTGAATTAATTTATGAAAATTTGAATTTATATGATAATTTTACTTATTCAATAAATTCGATTGATTTATACGAGTTGATTTTCTGTTACGATAAATTGATGAAACAATAGCGAGTCCAATAGCGGCTTCAGCAGCTGCAATAGCTATAACAAAAATAGAAAAAATGGCTCCTTTTAATTGACGACTATCAAAAAAATCAGAAAATGTTACAAAATTGAGATTAACCGCATTTAATATAAGTTCAAGACACATAAGAGCCCTAACCATATTTCGACTTGTAATCAATCCATGTAGACCGACAGAAAATAAATAGGCACTCAAAACAAGTACATGCTCGAGCATCATTAACCAACTCCTTATCAATCTCGATTCATTTCAATATGAACAACAATTTAACCAATCGGATTGACTAGAATATAACGAGTAATGGAATAAAGGAATATATTGGGAATAGATCGAACTACTAAAGAATTTAGATTTTATATACAAAGTCAAATAGAAAAAAGGAAATACATGTGATAGCTCATAACAAGGGTTTTCCAGTTCTAAAGAGTTATTATTGACGAGGTACAGCAATTGCGCGATTAACGCAACTAAAAGAATTATTGAAATGAATTCAAACGGAATAAAAAAATCTGTTGATAAATGAATCCCGATTTGTTGACTATTACTTATCAGATCTTGCTCTATAATCTGGTTTGCTTTTGTAGTCCAAATAATCCCGTACCATGACGTATCTGGAATAGTAGTAATTAGTGAAACAAAAAGACTTGTACAGACCACGGAAGTTACTCCATCTCCCACGGTCCAAAGATGGAAATCTTTGGAATATTCTGAACCATTTATGAACATCACAGCAAAAATGATTAAAACATTTATGGCTCCTACGTAAATAAGGAGCTGCGCGGCAGCTACAAAATGGGAGTTCGATAGAATATAGAATAACGATATACAAACAAAAACCAATCCCAACGAAAAGGCAGAATAAATGGGATTGGCAAGTAATACTACTCCCAGACCCCTAATATAAGACCCAATCCCAGAAAGACTAAAAGAAAATCATGTATTAGTCCAGTAAATCCATTATATATAAAATAAGAGATAAATAAATCAAAATATTGCATAACTTTATTGACCAGGTCAGGAAAAAAGAAGTAACTCTGCCTTTTTTATAATAGTTCTTAATTATTCAATTTGAAAAATTCCATTTTCATGGATATGGATTGAATTATTGGCCTAATCTCTCGAAAGAGTAATTTGAGTCTATATATTTTTAAATCATCAATATGGACTATAGAAAATAAATCTATTTTTCATATGAATATAAATTCAAACAAAATTCTCGCTCCCTAATCAATATAATTATGAATATAATTGTAGTTATTCACCAAACAAAAACCTTCATTCTTTTAGATCAAAATGAATTCTTAAGTTTTTATTTCAGGCAAATTTAAGATTGTTCGAATTGTGTAATCGTCAATTATTGACATTGGTAACCGACCCAAAGCAATTTGATTATAATTCAATTCGTGACGATCATAAGTAGAAAGTTCATATTCTTCAGTCATTGATAAGCAATTTGTTGGACAATACTCAACGCAATTACCACAAAATATACATATTCCGAAATCAATACTGTAATTAAGCAATCGTTTCTTTCTAATATCAGTTTCCAATTTCCAATCAACAACGGGTAGATCTATAGGACATACACGAACACATACTTCACAAGCAATGCATTTATCAAATTCAAAGTGGATTCGACCGCGGAAACGCTCGGATGTGATCAATTTTTCGTAGGGGTATTGAATAGTTACAGGTAAACGATTCGCGTGTGATAAGGTAATCATGAAACCTTGACCAATATACCTTGCAGCTCGTACTGTTTGTTGGCCATAATTCATGAACTCAGTTACCATAGGAAACATATCGTGAATATCTATAAAAAATAAGATACTTGTTTCTTTCTCTTGTTTGAGACAAGTCGTGAATATAGACGTATTTTTTTACAGTGAAAGAAGTTGGGAAGAAGTTGTTAATAATAGATTACCTAGAGAAATAGGTAAAAGAAATTTCCATCCAAGATTTAATAATTGATCCATTCTCAGCCGCGGTAGAGTCCATCTTGTTGCGATAGGAATGAACAAGAACAAATATGTTTTAGCTAATGTAATAAAGATACCAATTATTGTTCCAAAGACTCTACCCCTTTTAGTAATATCAAAAAGCTCGGGAACAGTTATGTACGGAATAGAAAGATTCCAACCCCCCAAGTAAAGAACTGTTACAAATAATGAAGAAACCAGTAGATTTAAATATGAAGCAACGTAAAATAAACCAAATTTGATACCGGAATATTCGGTTTGATAACCTGCTACTAATTCTTCTTCTGCTTCTGGTAAATCAAAAGGTAATCGTTCACACTCGGCTAGGGAAGAAATTAGAAAAAACTAGAATACCTATAGGTTGACGCCACAAATTCCATCCCCAAAAACCATATTTTGACTGCGCTTCAACTATATCAACTGTACTTGAACTGTTAGATAATCATAGTAGATGATAACATCACTGTTCTCATCCCTATTGCAGAACCGTACATGAGATTTTCATCTCATACGGCTCCTCAAAGGTCATAAATAAATCTAAGGACCCGTCCATTATTCTTTTTATTGATATGTTTGTAGGATAGATAGATAAAAAATTAAATCCATTGTAAGGTTCCCATTAGACACTGGAATTCTGTCTGCTATACTATATATATAATAAAGTGCTTCTGAATTCATCTTATCTTTTAATCATTTCAATTCTTCTTTGTTGAGTAATAACTTAATCCTTGAATAAAATGTTTCTTGTAACAATATCAATACAACCTAACATAGATATTTCCACCTAACGTTTTCAATTACGAAATCCAATTTGGATTAGTTCGCGAATCATGACAAGAATTCTATCTCTATATAGAATAGAGAAAGAAAAAAAATAGATTTTTTCTAGTGCAATTCCATTCCGTTTTTCTATTTTTCTTTTTTTTCGTTCCTATTCTCCTTTCTCAAAAAAAAAGGGGACCTTAAACAAAGTTAAAGGATTACTTCGTTCTTGATAGTTATTTACTTAATCGGTGAATAGAAGTATACTCTGGATCGGAATCGTGGGAAGTACTCCTTGATCATTTCTACCAATTTAAAGCCCTAATTCTTTTTATACACATAGAAATACACTTACATAATCTCTATTACGAATCCTTTGTGTACCTTAGTGTTCCTAGCTATCCACTCGTTTTTATCAATCTACTTTGGGGTAATACATATGGTAATAGATACATATGGTAATAGATAGTAAAAACCTCATAAAGTTGATCTTTTGAACCCGCTTCAAGTCATGATGACTAATCAAGAAATCTTGGGGTAAACAGTCTCTAATACTTATATTTACTTTTCTTAACTTTTGTACATAGGAAATGAGATTCAATCTTTTACTGCAAATTTCTAAGCCGTTTCTTTCGCTCATATAACTATCTGGTTTCTTTCATCAACCCCCGAATAATGTAATGAATAAAAAACGAAAATCTATATTCAACTCTTGACACTTCCTTCCTAGAAAGAAAAGAAGTAGCGGGAATTTTATGTCTTAACGAATCACACGTAGAGATATTGATAACACACATAGAGTTAATGGTATTTCATAACTAATTGATTGAGCAGCAGCTCGTAGACCACCTAAAAAAGAATATTTATTATTTGAGCCATATCCTGACATAAGAAGGCCAACAGGAGCAATACTTGAAATAGCAATCCATAAAAAAACACCAATACTGAGATCGGCTAGAACAAGGCGATAACCAAAAGGAATCACTAAATAACTTAATAAAATTGATATGACTGCTATAGATGGTCCAATACTAAATAAACGAGTATCTCCTCTAGATGGAAGAAGATTCTCTTTGAAAAGTAATTTGGTACCATCTGCTAGAGCTTGAAGAATTCCCAAAGGTCCTGCGTATTCAGGACCGATACGTTGTTGTATACCCGCGGATATTTCTCTTTCTAACCAAACAATGACTAGTACACCTATTGTAATTCCTAATATAGGAGTAAAAATAGGGATAAGCGCCCATATGATCCCATAGACCTCTTTTAAGGATTCCAATCTAGAAAAAGAATTGATAGCTTGTACTTCTGTTGTATCAATTATCATTTTAACGATCAACTTCTCCCATAATGATATCTATACTACCTAGTATCGTCATAATATCAGCCAATTTCATTCTTTTAAACTGAAGAATTTGCAAATTAATAAATCCCGGTGGCCTAATTTTATATCGCCAAGGAAAAACACCCTTATCTCCTATCAAAAAAATTCCCAATTCTCCCTTTGGTGCTTCGACTCTCCCATAAAGTTCTTGCTTCGACAATTCAAAAGTCGGAGAAGGTTTTTTACTAATGAATCAATAGTCAAACTCATTCCATACAGTATCTTTTACTCTATCAAAGCGGCGGATTTCTAAATTTTCATAGGGCCCTCCCGGAATTCCTTCTAGGGCCTGTTGAATAATTTTTATGGATTCTGTCATTTCGCTGATTCGTACTAAAT
Source organism: Scalesia atractyloides (assembly GCA_947069175.1). Taxonomy (NCBI): domain Eukaryota; kingdom Viridiplantae; phylum Streptophyta; class Magnoliopsida; order Asterales; family Asteraceae; genus Scalesia; species Scalesia atractyloides. The sequence goes on along the minus strand of CAMTDV010000116.1, from coordinate 1,637,600 downwards.
AACGAGCTAATGAATCCCCTCTTTTTGCCATTGGACTTCCCAATCAAATTCATCGTAACACTCATAACGATCAACTTTACGAAGATCCCATTCTATTCCGGAAGCTCGTAGCATTGGTCCCAACAAACCCCAATTTATTGCTTCCTCTCCACCAATAATGCCTACTCCTTCAACTCGTTCTAAAAAAATGGGATTCCGTATAATAAGCTTTTGATATTCAGCAATTCCTGTTAAAAAATAATCGCAAAAATCCAAACATTTATCTATCCAGCCATGAGGTAAATCAGCAGCGACTCCACCAATACGAAAAAAATTGTGCATCATCCGCATACCGGTGGCAGCTTCGAATAGGTCATATATTAATTCTCTTTCTCGAAAAATATAGAAGAAAGGAGTCTGCGCCCCAATATCTGCCATAAAAGGGCCAAGCCATAACAAATGCGAAGCTATACGACTTAACTCCAACATAATGACTCTGATATAACTGGCCCTTTTAGGGACTTGAATATTGCCTAATTGCTCTGGCGCATTTACAGTTATTGCTTCTGTGAACATAGTAGCTAAATAATCCCAACGTGTTACATAAGGCAAATATTGTATAATTGTTCGATTTTCCGCAATTTTTTCCATACCTCTGTGTAAATAACCCAATATTGGTTCACAGTCAATAACATCTTCACCATCTAAAGTAACAATGAGTCGAAGAACACCATGCATTGATGGGTGGTGAGGTCCCATATTGACTATCATGAGGTCTTTTCTTGTAGATGGTACAGTCATAGGTTTTTCCCGATTCATTCTTGCATGAATTGCTGAAAGCGAAAAGAAGTTCATCAAACTTAAGCGAATCATTCAAACTAACTCTTCAAATTAACGAGTTTTTCTTTCTCGAATATCCAACTGCCCTATTAATTCTTTATAACGCACTCTATTTTTTTTGACAAATAAGCCAGCAACCGTTGACGTTTTCCCAGAATTTTCCGCAGACCTCTCTGAGATAAATAGTCTTTTTTGTGCAATTCCAAATGTGAAGTAAGTCTCCGTATCTTATTGGTGAAACTTACTACTTGAAATTCAACAGATCCTCTGTTTTCTTTGTTTTCTTCTTGTTCTTTCAAAATAATGGAAATAAATGAATTTTTTACCATAAAAAATTTGACACTCCCCTTTTTACAGATATTGATTTTATTGATCAGTATATAATAATGTCAGAAATTTTAATGTAGTATACACAATAATCATAGTTTATTTATATTCATTTTATCAATTAACATTAATTAATCCGATTTTTGAGTTCATTTGGATAGTGATACAAAAAGACGATAGCAAATAGTTTAGTACAAAGATTCTGCTGATTAATTTATAGCTTTAATTGATACGCCATTTCCTTATTTTTTATCCTAAACTGGGATGTAAGACAGTACATGTGTGCATCGGGTTACTTGCATATAACATGGATATTACAGATCACGGACAGCGGAAAAAATGAAAAATATGATTGATAGAACAATAGAATATATAGGAAACTCAAAAATTGAAATTAGGGATACATATATATCCTTAACATGCTAAAGCGGCTCCCATTATTGGTGTCAAACCAATAGCGATTATACAAGCTAAATCCTCTAATCGATAATTAGGCCAAAAAAAGAACTTTAATTTAATTAATTCATTTTTTTTTCTGTCAAAATTTTCACTTTCATCCAAAAATTGACTCCAGTTTTTTATCTTGTTCTCCTTGCAAAAGAATTTCTTTCTATGCACATTATTTTGATTCTTTAAATTGAAGGAAATTAGAATTCTCAATTCTCTACGACGTCTAGACGATAAAACTTTTTCAGGAACAAGCAAATCAGAATTTTTTTGTCTCTATTTAGAGTTTTTTGTCTTGGAATGGATTCATCAAAATGATTCTTAGCAACATTTTGGGGGTTTCGGTATCTTTGATTACTTTGGTGCTTACTTTTATGAACCAACGAAATACCTATGATTTGATACATAAAAAACTGTCCGTCATTTTTTACAGATAGACGGGCGGGTTCCATAATTAATATTCCCTTTTTTGTTAATTGTGTAAGATTTAAACGTCTCCTCATTATATCCAAATTCATTTCTTTCCTTTGAATATAGGATATAGAAATTTTTCTTACATTTATTAGGCTAACCAGGAGACCATATATCTGGATATTATTCATCATTTTTTGATTCAATTGATTCAAACGTCCAGTCCATCTTAATTGCAAAGGAAAATCTCCTTTGAGTAATATTTGTAGTTTTTCGATCGATTCTAAAAAGGATTCTTCAATATTGTTTTGATTCTTTAATTCAAAATATTGTTTTGAATTGGATGGACTAAAATTGAAAAAATCCTCATCCTCTTCGTGCTTTCCCTTGATATTTTGATTTTCACTAAAATTTGGATTGATATTCAAATTAAAAAGAAGTAAGTTGCTTGGGATAAACCAAGGTTTCTCTTTATATTTATGATAAAGTATCAAAAACTATGGAAATAAAAAAATTTCGGATTTGATATGGGGCGATTTAAGATTAAGAATTTTTATTCCCAATCCATTCCCATCCAATCAAAAAAGACCTTTTTGTAATTGATTTCCGAATTTGAATCAATCGGAAGATAAAAAAGACCATTATTCGGAATTTTATCCCTTATTTGGATTTGGTCCTTATTAGATTCAACCTGAATATTTGTATTCAATTTCCAACCCAAATATTTTCTATCTGTATTTTTTTCCATATATATAATATCACTTTTTCCTAGATAATTCTTGATAGGAATATTTTTGAGTATGTTAACAGTTTTTTCTTTATTTCTGGTGGAATTTTCTTGCTTCTTATTTGGTTCTAATGATGATCTATAATATAGGACTTCTTATTAGTTTCAGAATGAATATATTTATATGATAAACGATCATATCTATAGTTTTTTTGAAAATTATCTTCTTTATTTGGTAATAAATAGACTTTCAAATTTTGTTTTTTTTTGTAATCAAATAATTGGTCTTTTTCATAGGAATACCAGTTATTTAGATCCTTATTTTGAGACGGCTGGCATTGATTTTTTCCATTTCGCCATTTTTGTGGGACTAATCTAGACCATGTAATCTGAGATAAATCGTATTGATAATGACCTCTTAACCAGTTTTTCCATGGATTCATTCCATAATTTGGAAGTTTCTTATGTCTTACTTCGGAATCAAAGATTCCTTGTCTTCCAAAAAAATCCTTTATTTCATTCTTAAGAAAAAAAGACGGTCCATTGTACTGAAGAATGGATCTTAACTTATTGAAGTTAATAACCTGGGTTTGTGATAATTTTAAAAATACATATTTTTGTGACAAGTAAGATAACTCAAAAAAAATATTTGACTTCCGCTTACTATTTCTAAGATTCTCAAAAGCCTTTTTTATAGTCCTAGTCGAAATAAAGTCAATTTGATTTTGTTTTGTTTTATTAATCTTTTCTTTATTTGTTTCGTTATTGTCAATGTATTTTTCAATCATTTTTTTTGTTGATTCCATAAAAAGTTGTAGAGCGATTCTGCGCATATTAATGATACATAGAAAGATATCTATGTATATTTTTTCAACGAAAATTTTAACTATTAATTCAATATTATTTCTTTTTAATATTTTCCAAATTTTTGGGGGTGCTTCTCCATTATTCTTTTTATTTATTTTTTTTTTCAGCGTTACTGTTTTTTTATTTTTTTTCATTATTTCTATTTGATTTCTGATTGTGTTTCTTCTATCAATTCTATGTTTCATTTCTTCTTCTGTCTGTGAATAATTTGTCAAACCTTTAGATCGATTTTGACTAAGTGATTCATGAATTATCTTATTGCTGATTATAGAATGCTTTTCTCTTTCAGTTTCATTTGATTCATATATTTCTCTCGGTATAAATAATGGAATTTTCTTTCCTTTTAAAAGTTCTTTTAGTATTTGTTTTACAAAGAAAAAGACTTTTGCTTCTTTTTTTTTTTTTTTTTAAAGCTCTTCGAATTCTAAAATTGAATTTTCTGATTTCGACTTTATAGTCTATATCTTTAAAAATGGGTTCAAAAAAGGAAGGTGTTTTTCGCGGAGGACCAAAAGGATATTCCGTTTCCATTCCCAAAACTGTTAAAAAACAAGAATCAAAATCATCTTGTTGCTTTCGATCTCTATCAGAGAGTCGTAGCTTAGATCTGTGCCAAGGTTTCAAATGAAAAGGATATAGGATTTTTATCTGAAAACCTTCGATTAACCAATTTTTAGGAAATTCCGTTTTGGAGAATTGAAGACCGTTATAGTTGCACTTTAGATAAATTTCTCTATTCCAATCTTGGAAATCCTCGTACCATTCCGGAGATTGTCGTAATAAAATACGACCAATATTCTTAGCTATTATCAATAAGGGTAATTTAATATATCTTCTAAAAATTGATTGAGCTAGTAACAGAACACTTCTTGATTTTTGTGCATATGGAATGTTCTCCCAGAATTCTATTACGTCCTCCTGGTTGTTTTTTTTTTATTTGGAATTGTTGATCTAAAATTTCGAATTCTGGCTTTTTACCTAACCAATCTCTAATTTTTAAAAAAAGTTTCATTAGGTCGGATATAGGAAAAGGAAAATCTTCCATTTTTTCCAAAAAAAGGGGGGAATGGGGATTTCCTTGAGACGGTCCCCAAATAACCATTTTACGCCTTTGAATACGCATAGAGTCTTTGATTACGGCTCGACGAAAATCCGGTTCTTCCAAATAACTTATAAAACCCGAATCTCTATTAAATTTTCTATAAAGATTATAATTCTTGAAATGAGACTTCTTAAAACTTCGTTCGGAACGTGTTAAAAAAGCTATATGTTTAAATCTTCTTGTTCGAAGCTGGTGATCCAGTCCTTGCATTATGCCTTGTTCTTTTCGTCGTTTTTTAAAATATTGTTCCAACTCGTTGATTAATTTGTATGACCATCGAGGGGGTTTTTTACCTATTTCGTTTATTCCAATATATTTTTTTTCACGTTTAGGGTTAGTTAGAATTTCGTTCAATGAAAACTTTAACCCAAACCCATTATTTGAATCAATTTTTAGTTTTTTTTTTTCTGATCTTTCGATTTTCTGTTCATTTTCTGGAGAATTAGGATAGGGAAGAAGGATATCATGAATTTTATTTAGTTCAGCTGTTTCTGTGCAATTTTCTATCGAAGTTTCATTTATGATTGAAGAAGAAAACAATTTCTTCATTCTTCCACGATACATC